>CM072888.1:35320577-36065267 GCA_037013685.1 Acridotheres tristis | reverse complement strand
TGCCCTTAAATTTATCTGAAAAGTTTACTGGTTCACATGTTGACTGTATCAAGAAGTATAAAAGAAAAGCTACCACCTGCTGTAAAGACAACAATTAGATTTATCTTCATTCTAATTTTTTTTAAACTACAAAGTATTGGCAGCTTCATGTCTTGAATGAAAGTATTCAAGCATCTTACAATGGAACTTCATACTGACTTTCCATTATTTGGTCCATGAGCAATTCTGCTTCTTCAAACAGAAGCTGAAGACCAGTTTATCTGCAGCATCAAACAGGTCAAAAGAAACTTATAATAAAAGTAACCATTTGATCAGTACCTTACTAGAGTTACTCAACTCCTTATGTTTCTTCACCACACAGTTGATAATGTCACAAACAATTTGCATTTTTCTTTCTGCAAAGCCAAACTGAAGAAACTGCTCTTTTGTTAAAATTGGTTTATACTGAAATTGATCTCGAAGAAACTGCAACAAAATAAGAGTTTACTTCACTTTCAAAATCACCTCACAATTTGCTGTAGAAATGGCATGCTCATATTCTTATTTTACTACCATCTTTTCTTTCATTCTGCACTTCAGCAGTTAAGCCTTTTCTCATTTGATTATTTATATATATACAAAAACATATATAGCTGTTTCTTTTAACTAGGCTTTAAACATATCTCCTCTTCCAGAAAGGAAGGCCTTAAGCATATCTCCTCTTTCATTCACATCACTCCTGTAAATTTCAACTCATAGTCTTAAGATTCAAGAAATAAAGTACTATAGAAATTAATTCTAAAAAACTTAAACTAAGAGCTTTTAAAGTGAATGCACAATAAAAAGATGTATTAATCGCAGCAAATGCATCAGAGGGCCACGTAAGGATCCCACAGAACCCTGTAAAGCAGTCTCTCAGATGGAAAACTAGTCTGAATAAGCCACTATTTCTTAATTCAGCAATCCACCTTTCAAAAAACGTAAGTATAGTTCAAAGTTATCTTCAATCAGTTATGAATTTAATTCCAATTTATAAAAGGTTAAGTATTCAACTTTATGCATTAAAATGGCATAGTGTTTCAAAATAGCTGTATTTTTTAATTGTGCTTACAATTTTTTTAGTTTCTTATGATTTTTTTGGTGGTTAAGATTTTTGCTAAGGTCACTTATATAAATCCTATTGACCAATAAACATTTCTGTGTCCTTCCAAACTAACATCTAACAATATTACTGTCTCTGCAAAATTGAGATTTGGCTACCACCACCCATCCTTATTTTCATTAAAATCTAAAAATTTGTACAGAGTGACTTACTACCCATCTTAAATCCTAACAGAACTAAAATTCATGTATATAGCAAAAAACTTTCACTTTCTAGTAAAGCTCATAGTAAATGTTTAATTTTTGTGAGGTTGTACTCAAACCCACGTTTCTTTTGCAAAGAACATGAAGAGATACCTTATAAACAGCTTCAATAAAACGCAAGTCACTCTTGGCTGTCAGTTCCACATCACACTTTACCAAAAGCTCTGCTATGCAAGTTGAAAAAGATGTAAAACAATAGCTGATGATAGGTAAAAATGCAGCTGGATCACCCTTTACCAACCTGTTAAGAAACAAAAGTATTTTACACAGCAGAAGGTAACAAAAGCCTTTCATTATATGAATTCAAATATTCAACTTGAAAGGAATAAACAAAGTCAGCACATTATATCCAAATATCTTTCATTTTAAGTTTTTTTTGTCCAGCCATCTATCATTCAGCCATCTTTCCTGTTATCTGCAAAATGCTGAAAAAAAAAAGTTTTTGTGATCTTTATATAATTTAAACATTGTCAAGCCTAAAGCCCACCAGCATTTCTAGCTCAACAATCAGACCTCTTTTTTTGTTTCTAGTCTTCACAGGACAAAATTTCCTGAAGGAAGTTTTGCAAGCACTTCGAAAGAAACCAGAAAGGTGAGATTAACCAAAACAAAGACAAGAACGGCAGAAGAGGAGCAAGACAGTAATACAGCTCAGGATTGTTCTCAGGATTGCTCAGAAGAGCAAAAGTGCATACTTTTATATTCCAGTTCACACAGACCACATCCCAACTTCCCAGAGTTATGTTCTGCTCACTTATCACCAGGTGCAATGCTAATACTTATTAAACTATCTTGTTTACACATCTTGCTCTCATCATGTATTAGCATAAGTTTTCACACTGCCACTTACACTGTATAATCCACATCTCTTGGATAACTTAACAAGCGAAGTCCTTGTTCGATTTTTCTTAAACTTCCATTTAGGTCTCCTGTTGCCATTATTCCAAATGCTATTCTTCTTTCAGATTATGAAATAAAAGCAAAAAAGTAGGTCTGTTCAAAAAAATTATGTACACAAAAATTACAAAATGCAATAATCACTTAAATTCAACTTTCTGCTAGAACCTGGGAGATATTTATCTGCCACTATCTTCACTAAATTTCTCTTCTTGCTACAAAACAAGCATTTTGAAGCCTACCAATCCAAGCAGTGAAGAGGCCCAGTCACACAGCCTGTAAATGAAGCAATGCTCTCAGGAGACAGGTAAAGCTTGCATTTACAGTGGGCTGAGTTTGTTGTGGTGGTGCTTCTTGTGCTTCTAAGGTGTTTAATCAGCAGTCCTCAAGACTAAGCTCTTCCCATGTGTTCTGCCCTTGTTAAAATAACTTTCTTCCTACTTAATCATCAGGTTCCTTTAATTTAATTATTAGGTTCTGGGTTACCAGTTGCACTAAACAGAAGTACACAATACTTACTGTTAAAAGCTTGGAAGAATTTAAACAATTATTTGGCAACTGAGGTAGCTATTCTTCCTGCATTATGTTACAATGCAATCCATTCTCTGGTTTTTCCAATTTAACTCGCTATTAAGACAAATCTCAAAGAATCTGACATAAAACTGAAGTGCAAAATACTCACAGCAGACACTCTCACAGGATTTTGTCTAATTATATAGGCTGTTTCTTTTTACACCAGACCTCTAGATGTAAAGACTGGTAACTACTGTTACTACATAATAGCTTAACAGATCATAGAAGTAGGGAAAAGTGATCAGTCAAGCCGGTAGCAAATCTTGGGAAGGCAAACCCAGTAAAACGAGGTACACAGCTTTTGTCTGTAGAAATTTGTAATAGAACTTCAGAGTGTTGGCTGTAAAAATCGAGCATCCTGAAGTTTCAAGACATGATAATATAGAACTTTGGGCAAGTGGCTCAAAGAACAACTCTCAAAACTACATATAATATTCAAAAGATCAATGTAAAAAACTAAAAAAAAAACAACAAAACAAAACCCCAAAACAAACTAAAAGAACTACCTCATGCAAGTTACGAAGTATGTTAAAACTGTAAACGCTGTCTTTGAAATGCCCAGCAACTACACTTTTGATTTCTTCTGAATCTAGACTCTCCTGTTGCACAGGGCAGGGAGCTGGGGGAAATGGCACATTACGCAGAGATTCAAAAGCGTCACCGACAAGTTCGGGACCTGGCCGGCGTGCCAGCTGCGACACCCTTCGCGCAGAGGCCACCTGCACACGAGCGAAACTGCACAAGGGACTGCGCGTCCTAAGCTGGTTGCCCTGGGCACCAGCGGAAAAAAAGCTTGTCCCAGCCAGAACACGGCAAGAGGGGCTGCGGTCCCGGAACCAGCGCGCTCCGGCAAACTCGCAAGAGTGGGACCGGGGCCAGCCCCCACCCGCCTTTCCTCGCCCCTACGCAGGCGGAGACCGCGCCCTCCCCAGGGCTCGCCGTCTCCGAGGGGAGGGAGAGCCCTGGGCTGGGAGCCGCCCGGCGGGGACAGACCCCGCGCCGAGAGCGATGCTGACGCTCACCCGCGCGGCGGGAGAGCCGCCGTTCCCTCGGGAGCGCTCCCGGAGGCGGCGGGCGCACACGGAATCTGCGGCCGCACACCGAATCTGCCGCCGCCAGAGCCGACGGGCACTTCCGCTTCCCGCGCACGTCACTTCCAGCAACAACAGCAGACGTCAGAGCTGCCCGGGCCGGAGTCGGGGCGGCGGCGGCGGGCTCGGCCTCCCTGCCGAGGCTCCTTCCCTGGGCCTGTCCGCCCGTCCCCCCCGCCAGGCCCGCGCAGCCCTTCCCGCCCGGCGCGGCTCTCGCACGGAGGCGGGCCGGGCTCGTCGCGGCGGCGGTTGGAGCCGAGCTGGAACAGGTAGGGCCCGCGGGTGCCGCGACGCGGAATGACGGACGGACGGGCAGTACGGCCAATCGGCCACCGGGGCTCCGGGGGGCGGCACCCGCCGGGCCGCGATCGCCGGTGCCCCGAGAGCGGGGAGGCCGTTCCCGGGCCGGGTCCCGGTGCCGCTCTGCGCGGGGAGGAGCGGCTCGGGGGGCGGCACGGCTGCCGAGCTTCTCGGGACCCGGTGCGGCCTTAGGCAGCTTCGGCCCTCGGCTCCCTGGGGCGGCTCTGGGCCTGCGGGACGGGCTGTGCCTCCGCCCGCCGGCCTGGTTGCCCGAAGTCGGGATTGAAGGGCTTTCACGTTGCAGTGCAGCTTCTGCGAACGAAGCTTCGGCTTCAATAGCCTTGTATCGAAGGAATGAACGTTTTCCTGTTGGGATAATCGTGACTGCAAAGTAGCAGCTGTAGGACTCAGTTACCATGAAGTGGAGAGTGTTTACATCTAGAGTGCATGTTGGTTTTTATTTAATGAAGTACAATCCAGTACAAATGCAGCATTAATCTCGATTATTTTTGGCGTCCTATCACGCTTGTCAACACTGCAAAAGAATTTATTATGCAGTAGCAAAGTAACATGAGGAAGACACGATTAGAATTTAAATCAGGCTTTGATAGATAGCAGACAGAGCTAGAGAAGATCAGCGATTTATAAACAAGCTTCGTGTTATTTTTACTGTGGTAGTTAATACAGGCAAGCTATCAAGAGGTTTCAATTACGAGATAAAATTATGTTATTAGAAGTTTGAAAACATGCCTTTGAGTGGCATACTGAATCTAAAAATTGAAAGTATATGCTCAAAATAACTTTAAAGTATAGTTTTTGACGCCATTGCTTAAAAGGCATTGTAACAATGGGTTTGTTCATCTTTTATTATGATGGGCTCTGAGAGCATTCATCCTGGATTACTACAAAGCTGAAAGTAATTACGTGATTGGAAAATTATGTGTTCTAACAAATGGCATATAAGCTGCTGAATATACAAATAGTAGAGCTTGTGGATTTTCAGCAGCTGGTTCTAGACTGGTTTAAATTCTGTCTCATTTTGTTTCTTCTGTGAAATTTATTCAGTTGACCTTAAAATAGCAAATATATTTTAAATTTTTTTTTTACGTTACCAAAAGGCTTTTTATACTATTTATGCAGTGATATCCTCTGTATGAGTATGTGAGTACCTTATTATCAAGGCTTTATGTTATGCTACTTGTTAAGAAAGCTTGAAGAGATATTTATTCTCTTATTTCCGAGCACTCAAAATTCTTACTGCGTTATCACTGAAGTCATTAAACTTTTTCAGTGTCAGTCACTGTGCTACCCAATACATTTTTGTTTCTCCCTATGTTTTATAGTACTTTTCTGACTCTAAATAAGGGGTTTTAATTAAATTTTGACGGAAGTGTGAAGATTCTAAATGTTCTGAAGCCTAAGGTTTCTTAACTTGCATGGGATATAGATAATATTTGGTACTCTTTTAAGAAGCTTATTGTTAATTTTGTATCTCTTCAAGCATGGGTACTTTTGAAAAAATCTTCTAGCTTGTTTTAATGGGTTTTGTTCTCAGTATTTTTTCAGTTTCCTCATGAAGACTGGTTACCTGGTCAACATAACTTTGACAGAACTCACTTTCTATCTATTCAGATTAGTCCTAAAATTTTACTTATGTGCTGAGTCTGTCTTATAAATGTTTACAAATAGCTGTTAACATCTAATTTGGATTTTATGTCCAGCAGGCTTGCAGATGGGTCAGGGACTTTGGAGAATTGCTAGAAACCAGCAATTGCAGCAGCAAGGATACAGTGGACAAGGCTATCTTACCAGAGAGCATGGTAGGAGGATACCTGCTAACAATGTTTCCAATACAAGCCATCGCAAGCAAGCCCAAGGAGGCATTGATATTTACCACCTGCTGAAGACAAGAAAATCTAAAGAGCAAGAAGGATTCATTAACCTGGAAATGTTGCCACCAGAGCTTAGTTTTACCATTTTGTCATACCTGAATGCAACTGATCTCTGTCTAGCATCATGTGTCTGGCAGGATCTTGCTAATGATGAGCTTCTCTGGCAAGGGTAAGCACAAAAAAAGAAGTGTCACCTGGACGTAGTAAAAAGTATTAGATTTTAAATTTGTCTCAGCAAGTGCTTTTTGTCTTTCTAGCCTTAGCAAAGGTTTCCTAATTTAAATGAGATTGATATAAAGGAAGCATATAGTTTAAAAATGTGTTATTCTGGATTTCTAATTAGTATGGAATATTACTGGAGAGTACTACATACACAAGTGTGCTTGGCACAAGTATACAAGTGTATTATTATACACTTGGTGTTTGAGATAGCATGGGGTAAAAAGAGGGACTTGCCTTCATTTTATTAGCTCAAAACGCATTTCAGGTGTTTCTTTCATTACTCCTCTGAACTTCAAACACTTATCTAGTTTAAGCAAGCAAACTTATTCAGCCAAACTTCAGAATGAAGAGGAGTGAAAACTCATCTACTACACTTGTAGCAGCTTAGCTGTATATTCATTGGAAGATGGTTTTGGAGGGAGGAAAGAAAAGGTCGTTTTTTCTCAAGTAAAGTTTCTTCAGCCTAACACTTGAAACAGATATATGTATAACATATGCAGAACTTGTATGTTTGAGAAATAAATAAAGGAACATTCTTTCAGATAAAATAGTGTAATATCAAAATATAATTAACATATTCTTTGGTATTTTATATTTTACAGCACTAGGATACACTCATGAAATCATACTTATCTTTAGAGTAGATGGTTACAAGCAGAACTTGCAACTCCTTTCATAACATTTTCTTCTCCCTTAACAGACAGTACTACTACTGTAGCAGTTAGGTTGTTGTTCAGGTTGTTTATTTTCCTTATGTTATGCTCTACATCTCCTCTTCCCCTCATCTATATCCTTGTACTGCTGCATTTGAATTAAGCAGCTTCCCTTCCTATCATTTTTTTGAACCTAGCAAAAGGTTAATGCAGGATAACTTCTTAGTCACAATTGTCCTACTGTTGGGGACTGTTACATTGGCAGGAAACTGGAATTCTGGTGAAGGATACCAGTAAACTTCTAAGTTTATCAATATACATTGTGCTGTGCTCAGTTCTCGGTATCAAACCCAACCTAAATACAAATTCTAGACTTCCCTAGAAATTCAGAATTCCCTAGACCAAATCTTGAAGATACTAGAGCTTCTTAATTGCATGCAGTATATATTCTTAACATGTGGGGTGGAAATACGTATTTTCCTTGAAGTTCATTCTGGGAAACAATTCACTCATTTTTCGTGAAATCTTTCCAGATAATACATTTCATACCACATTTTTTTGGTAATGAAAACATGTCCTGGTTTAGCAATAAATAAAAATCTTAATTTGCATAATCTCTGTAAAAATCTTTACTATTCCACTTGTATAAGGGTGTGTTTAAGCTTTGGCAAGTACTGTGGTTGCAATTCCAAACTCAGTCCAAATAAGACCCAGGTTCCAGAATTGAAAACAAAAATCTTTGCCATGTCTCCAATGACTGCCTGCTGGGTCCTAGCATTGTTCCTAATTAGTTACAGGGCAAGTGTGGTTGAAGCAGAACTGCCAGCTCCATAAGGAATCTAGATTGTGCAGAAAGGCAGTAGCAGATGGTATCATCAAAGAAACTGAGATGAGGGACAGAAACTGATGAAACTGAGATGTGGAGTCAGGGTGGAATAAAAGGGAAAGAAGCTGGAAAGTTACTGAAGATAGAGAAGGATGGGGCTGGATCTAGTCATTAGGACTGGCCAAGAAGACTGGCCAATTGGGACAAAAGGAAGAAGAGCTGGGTGAAGGAGGACAGATGGAGAAAGTGCTGAATTAATGGTATAATTTTATGCAGGTATGGTGTCCAATTCACTGCACAACTGGGACACAAGAAAAGAAACAAAATGTTTTAATCTGTCATAGTACTGCAGGAGAACAACTTGTCACTGTTCTCCTGTGGTCAGGTTCTAGGAGTGCCAGAGGTCCCTGCTCTGTGATTGTCATGATGCCATCTACTGGGTTATATTTTGAAGTTGCACTCAAGTACACCAAAACTTCTTAATCATATAATTGAAGATTGTAGAAAAACATGCAAAAGACTTAATAACTGTTACAGCAACCTACTTCTAACTTTTCATATGGTTTGAGTATTTAACTTTGCAGTGTTGATTACATTTTGCTTCTGTAAAATCCATGAAATTCAGAAAGGAACTTTTATAATAGATTAATTCTATTTTCATAGGTTGTGCAAATCCACTTGGGGTCACTGTTCTATATACAATAAGAATCCACCTCTAGGATTTTCTTTTAGAAAATTGTATATGCAGCTAGATGAGGGCAGTCTCACCTTTAATGCCAACCCTGATGAGGTAAGTGAACTATTGCTGACAGTAATAAGCAGTTATAATAATTGCGATTGTTTTTATATGGCTATAATTATAAAAAAAACCAGAGTTTTAGTAGGTGATTTTTTTACTGTAGGGATGGTTAATACTGGGCTACAGCTGTATTCTGGTCTTTTTTTGAATATTGTACCTGTGTACACCATTTACGTGACTTACCTGTTAAGTGCTCTGTACACTTCTGTGGATGCCAGAAATTCATAAACACGTATTAACTTAAGAAGAAGGCAGATATCCTAACTGAAAAGACAGTGGTGAATTGTAAGAGCATAACAATGAGCTTACATAAATAAGCACGTTAAAATGCAGAGTGTGAGTTTAGTTCCACTTTAGGCAAAGCAGGATGAGATATAAAGTCTGGTTACTTCTATGACAATCACATTGTCTTGTAGGGGATTTTGTAGGGATGTTTCCACTATCAAGGAGTAAATCTTGAAATACGAAAAAGATCTACTGCTGAACTATCCTGAAGATCAGATTTATTTAATTTTTGTGGGTGTTTGTTGTGCATAATCTTTCCTTATAGAACAACATAAATTTATCTTCAAAAAAAATATCACTTGTCAAACTGAAAGGTTTCCATTTATAAGTTCATGTAACTAACTGAAAAAGTCAGTTTGTGCTTTCGGTCGGTCACCTTTCAAAAAGGAAAACAATTTGAGTAGACAGCTTTTGCCTGGGAGATAGACAGTTAATGCCCAAGTGACAGTCTTTTGTGTATAAAACGAGACTCCTGCTTCATGTTTCCTAGGAAAAGAGTGTACACAGTACTGAACAAAAATGCTGTTACCTTCCTGCATGTAGTTACACATACACATGGAAGTGGTAATTGAATAAATCCTAAGGAGAAAAAGGACTGAGATATGAAAAGAAACACTTCTAGAAGCAAATTTCACTCAGCTAATATGATATAGAAAGTTTGAACTTGTGACCATGGGGTAAAATAAATAAAGCAGTTCTATGAATCATTGCAATAATGTGATTTCATTTAAGTTCTTGCTTTATCTCATATTCTGTTTGATTAAGAGACCATTACTTTTATCAGTCACAAATAGAGTATTTTATAATTTCTCTGGTAGAACTCTGCCTTGAACTCTGATACACAGCATCGAGACATCAGCACCTGGCCACTTGAGTGATTAGTATTGTTTTTCTGGAGAATTTTCACAAATATAGTAATAAATGTAAAAGTTTTCAAACTAGATGCAATATTTAGGTAACTTACATGTTTTCAGTAATATATCAAGTATATTGCTAGCAGCATTGTCCGTCTAAATTTTTCTTTGTATTTCAATTTTTTTTAACATAATTTTTCACTTAACTATCTCAGTTTATAATGTGCAGTTATGTTTCGATCTTATTTATAGTAATCTTGGTATATTTAAAGCGTTTGGAGCCTTCAGAAAAGGCAATTAATAGAAGATTCATTATTTTTTAAAGGAAATAAGGATCTGCAAATTAGAGCTAACTTACGGCATACCTAAGTTAGATATTAACTTTATTAAGTGACTCTTGCTTCTTCATTATGGTTGTATTTTACAATAGAAGTACAAACACTCTGCTTCAATGAGAGATGAGAACCTCAGGGTATCTCCTAAGGGCTCTGTTCCTCTCTCCCTGTGGAGCACCATAGCCTGGTAGGAATCATTCAGGGCCTGAGTTTCAGGAGAATTCACAAATACTATCGCATTTACTGTTTACAACTGTGATATTGGCAGAATCATTATTATTATTATAAGGACACTGTGACTGGAACATATGATATGACATTCCACTATTAAAAATTGTGTCTCCGAATTTCCTGCCAAACTTTGCTTTACATTTGATAACAGACTTGATCAAATTACTATAAAAATAAGAATACTTACAGCCACAGGAGCAAGATTCTCCAAAGGACACCGCCCATGTCATGAAAATGGGTAACCAGGCTCCACAGCAACAGCTCCAGAGCTAGCGGTGGCTCACGGGGTAGGGAAGAGCATCTACACACTTTGTGGTAGGATTCTCTGGTTAGCCATTGTTGTGTGCATGGTGTTGTGATATCTGCTGTAATTTAACGTGTTGATTGTGTGCATGAGCTTGCATAATTCATGGCAGGTGCTCACATTCTGCTGAATGGATGTGCCTAAACACATAGCATTTAATCTGAAAAAAAAAAATCCCCAGTGCATGTTTGGGTTGGGTTTTTGGGGGTTTTTGTTTGTTTGTTTGTTTGTTTTTGGGTTTGGTTTGGGGGTTTGTTTTTTTTGTTTGTTTTTTTGTTGGTTTTTTTTTTTTTTAATATGGCACCACCATTGTAGCCAAGATTTTGGAACCTGGTTTTTGTTGTTTCTTTGGAAAGAGGGAAAGGTTTAGTGTTAGTATTAGCACTCGAATATAAATATGATGTTATTTAATCTGCCTACCTGGTTTCTGCCATATTTTATTTTAAAGAGCGTATGATGTATGTGAAATGTTTCTCATGCAGTGCTCATTTCATCTTGCTTATGACTCAGAGTTTGTCAGCAACCAGAAGTTACTTCCCATTGTTTTGTATCCAGTTTCTAACTCCCTACAAAATATTTTGTTAAGTTTATTACATGGATCAATGCTATTTAGCTAAAATTGAAACTGAAAGTACAAACAAGAATCTTTTGGTCAGGAAAGATTGTCTGTTTTTTTGTTTCATCCTTAATGATTCTAACTGATCTATTCAATAGCATTTATTTTTATGGACTTTCTGGAATCTGTACTGTGCCAAAACTCTGTCTTCAGTGAGGTCAAGATTTCCTTTATGTAGCGTAATAATAAAGTACATTAAGACTTAATGTACTTAGACTAAGCCTGTCTTTCCACTCTTATGATTGTCTCATTCTGCAAGCTGCCCTTAGTTTTTGACAGGGAGGCCAGGTTTTTCTGACCTTTCCCTGGTTATAAATTGTTAGCCACTTATATAAAGCTACATTACCTGACTTCTTAATTATAGATAGTCTGTAGATGATGGAATGTTTACTGTATTTCTAAGCAAAGTTTTTTGACACTTACCCTATTTCATAGTGATCTACTAAGCAAGCCAGTTTTGAGATGCATTGATTTATTGGTTTGAAGAATATTATGTGTATGTTGTAAAGGAACTCTTATGTGATTTATCAAAATAGTTGGAAAGGAACACTGAGCTGAAACCTCTTGATAATTCTACATTAAAATTAGAATGGTTTTATCTTGTAAATTATTTGTTATGGATTCTGTGTAACATGAAAAATATTTCCGCATTCTCTTTGCAATTTCTGCCATCATAAGTTTGTCTTGCTGAGACTGTTAGAAAGACAGTCAGACACTGCTTGAATTGTATGTTACATACTGTGTCCACGTTTGTCACCAAATGACTTGATTCGTAACTTAGTAAAACAATCATAAAAATTTGCATTATATAAGATCTCATCAGTACTCTGCATTGTTCCAGAAGATGCACCATTAGATATATTGTGTACTTCCCAAGAAAAATGGGAACAGTAATATGTCTACTTACTATTTACTAAGAATGTTAGTGTTACCTAGAATCACCAACAGAAATTGAGACTCTACTATACTGGATACTGATTCTAAAATTTCTGTGCCATTAATTTAAGTGTATGTCTGGTTTGTTTTGTATCCATATCTAAACAAAGATGTCAAAGGTCACTGCTAGTTTTGACGTTGACTGCTGTACTGAAGTGGTCTCTTAGCAAAGAAGATAGTCAATGCAGAAATAGAATCAATGCTGAAAAGGAAAAGTTTTCTATTTTAGAGATCCTGTATGGATGTAAACAAACCCAAAGACTATTGGAAACGGGTAGAAAACAAGCAAGGAGTGTCAGTGCTGTAATAGAATAGACTGGCAAAACAAGTATTGTGTGCCAGGAAAAAAAAACTGTAAAAAATAACATACTGAAATGCAACAAATGGCTTTTGTTGTTACTATTAGTCTATCTTTAAAATTGTTGTTTGCATGTATAATTTATTCAGCACTTCCATACATTAATATTTTATCCCGAGCTGTCTGAAATTCAGAGATAACATGCTGTCCACAGAGGCAGGGTTTAAGGCATCTCTTACTCTCCAGTGCTAAGAACATTATACTGCTCTGAACCAGAATTTTAAAACTACTGTATGTGCTCGTTCAGTAATGTATCCCAAGTGTTAAAAAGGCCTCTTCAGAGCTGGTGGATCATGGCACAGAGCAGCCTACCTGACTGCAGTCAATTGTTTCCTAAGAGAATCACCAGCTGACTGATAAATAATCTTAGCTTAGGTTTTAAAAGTGTGTAGGGCTACTTATTTCAGCTAGTATATATGCCACAAGTGGCCATTTTAGCTACCAAAAGTGATTTATTTAAAGCAAGGGTTCTGAGAGGTTTTCAAGGTAGTATTTACAGTGTTATGAAAAACAGATTCAGTGACGTGCTGTAAATCTTGTAAATAAATTTCATTTGCTGTGAGACAAAATTTAAGAACTTAAAAGAGAACTCAGGCTTCTACTGTTGCACAGTATTTTTGATAGCTTAGGGTGAGATAAAAAGCAACTAAAAACAATGGCATGTGGTGAAGGATCTTTTATTTATACCCTGTTTACTAGTGAAGGAGTTGAGGAAAATGCATTCACAGGCAAAGATATTGTCAAGCATTATGTGTGGTGGGGGAAAAAGGAATTAGAGGATAATAATGCAAAGACTTTGTAGCTTATCAGATAGAGATCCTACGTTGAGTTGCAGGCTAGGGCATGAGAAAGTAAATGCTGCAGTTTCTGTCACAGAGAAACAAACCCACTGTCTATCTTAAAAAAGGTATTGTTTTCCTCCTGCCTCCTCTATGTCATGCTAGGAATTTTCTGGATATGTTGTAGAAGTGTTTGTTAATTGCAGCAGAAAAGCTACTCAAGACTTCCTCACCAGGCTTCAGTTTGTATTACCTTAAGCTAATACTTCTTACTGAAGCAAACATAAATCTCATTAACTTGGGATGTATGTAAAGGAGATATTCTTCCGCTTATCTTACATAAATTGCCAAAAACCTTGTTGTTATCTCCCATTTTTAATTTCTTATTTAGCTCTGGTTCAAGAAAGTACTTAGCGTTATGTTGTCCACCCATATTATAGACAAATATGATCTAATTTGGACTGAAATGCAAGCTGATAGAGCAATACATGTTTCATTGCATCCTAAATACAGATTTTTCTTAAAATTGGGGTGTAACACTGCTAGATTTTTTTGTTTTACCTATCTGAACACCTTTATATTTTTATTTATTTTTATAAATCATTATTTTAACAAAACAAATGTATCTTGATTAACTGCTATTTTCTATAAATAAATAAGCAAAAACTATGGACTGGTAAAAATAGCTAGTTAATACTACATGTGTTTCTTGGCTTTCAGCTTGTGCTCTTATATTCTAACTATTTTCCTGCTTGATGCAACTAAGACTTTGTTTTGCTAAGCCACTTTACAAAATGTTCCAAACCTGCACTCAGTTCTTAATTTCTTTTTCACACAGAATTCAAGAGCACTGGGAAGTTTAGTTTATACACTGAATGACAGGTTGCCCCTACATCTTCTTAGCTGTAATGTAAACACAAAGGGTAGACTTACAAAATATTGTGAAGTTTGATATCAGAAGATTTATGAAAATATATTTCGGGAGTATTTTAAAGGTGGTTTAGGTTGTGGCCTTGGTACATTATTCTGTGCAGAAATGCACTGTCCTACTCATTTTACATTTCAACCTTGTGCTGTAGTCAAGATCTAGTGTACTTAACTATTGCAACACTTTGCAACAAATGCTGAGAACTGCTCCCAGCCCCTGCCAAATTGAATCAGAAGAACTTGCTTAGTTATTCTCAGGTTTAGATTTTTGCTAAACTTAGTTGAAAAGTGTGAACATTTTTAAAATCCATTAGTTGGGTTTTGGTTTCTGAGATTGTAAGGAAAATAGTTTTATGCTTTGGGATTTTTCAATGACCAGAGAGAATCCAGAATATCACTGAAATACTTTAAATTTGTCATGTTTATTCTTTAAAAAATGTGTGCTTGGTCAAAGTGTAAAGTTCTGGAAATCATAATATGAGTATAAATTATATGCAATTCTGTATTTTTAAACTATTTTTATGTTAGGCTTAGTGTTCTTTTTTATGTGTATGCATATTTATATATGTTGATACTTACCTATGCTTTGAAATCAGCGTGCTTGTGTTTATTTGCATTATTACACATTTAAACAAATGCATTTAATGCATCTATTTGAATGTGATACATTGTATACATGTGAGAACATTACTGTTTTAGTGAAAGATATTGAAGACTAAACACATTATGGCTAAGATTTTCTTATTTGCAAAAGTTATGAAATTACCAGTCATGGTCCTTGTAACATTTTAAATATTATTACAAAACTATAAAAAGCAAAATACTGATATACACTGTAAAGAAATTATTAAAGAACTGCTATGCTCATTATGAGGTTTATAATTTAAAATTTTCTACTATGACTGTATGAAAAATCTCAACCATAACATTAAATTGTTTCTTTGCATTTGATTTATAATTTTAGAGTGTATTCTGCATGTTGAAATGTGATTTAGAGGAGAAGGAATCATTCTGAAAAACAAACCAGTTAATTTGTAGGATTACATTCCTACATTGTAAAGTCGAATACTTCTTCCTAAATAAATTATGAAGATTAAACATATTTATACATATGTGTATTTTACCTCAGGGAGTCAACTACTTTATGTCCAAAGGCATACTAGATGATTCACCAAAAGAAATAGCTAAGTTTATCTTTTGCACAAGAACACTGAATTGGAAGAAGCTGAGAATCTACCTTGATGAAAGGTAATTCAAATTTCTCTTAATTTTCTATTAATTTTCAATGTACAGCCCCATTTAACAATATTTTGAATGTAGAGATGCCACTTCAAAGATGGAAAAAGGCAAGAAAATGCAGCTGGGTAATGAATGGTTCTGCTGAATCTGAACAGTTACTCAGTTTGAGTATTTATGTGACTGTAACACTTAATAAGAATCCTCAAAAATACCCCCTATAAATAATAAATCTCACATCCTCACAAAATCTTACCTAGATACTTTGCTGCTTTTTCTTGACTTGATGGGTTTTTTTCCCTTTCTTATGGATGTTATTCAGAAAAAGTAGTTATCACTTTACTAAGAGATGGTAGCTTCTTAACTGATGTTGAATCATCTAACCATTACTTGTTTGTCTGATATTTCTTGATTGGAAGTTGCACACAACTCCTGAGAAAAAAGAGAGCATCCTCTTGGAGACATGAGGAGCTGCAGAAGGGAGCACTCTCCCTGCTGTGGCACGCTCTTTTTGTCTCCACAGTGCTTGCTCTTGCCGTCAGGTTGGGGTAGGGCAGTATCATCAAGGAGAATAGTAACTGCACCTGAATGGGAAGAACAGAGGGACAACTGCACTTCTAGCAGGAATCCTCTCCTGCTTCTCATCCTCTTCAGCCCATGCTACTAAAGGAATAAAAAGAGTCTGTAGTGTTATCACCACTGGCAGTCCTGTGCTGTAAAACTTGGGATTTATCAATTTTTTTGACAATAATAAGAATACAAAACCATTTAGTGGATGACGTTGCAAGTTAATGTTAGCAACTCCTACTGCCATTTATCCTCCCTTCATAAACAGTATAATCAGATACTAGAAATGAAAACTAGTTTTCTAAAAGTCGAAACTCACAAGATAAAAATCAGGTTAAACAAAGGAAAATGTTCTTAGGTTCACTTCAAATTTGCTTCCAAATTTTTTTCAACTGTTTCTTGTACAACTGGTAATATAGGTGTGATCTGAATCTTCTATATGTGTCTGTGTTCAGTGCAAAACACTTGAGAACATCACACCCTGATGGATTTCGATGAGCAAATTTTGCCTAGCTGAAGCCAAGTTTTAACAAGACACTCCTTTAACAGTTTCTACTTAGACATCAAAAGGTGTGACACACATGAATCTATTCCTGTCTTTTTTAATGATTTTGTCACAGTTTAAAGGAAGCAAAGCCTCTATATAGACCTTGATTGAATATAAATATAAACTTTGAGTTCTGATTCATGTATGTTTTTATAGTATTTGGTGACAAATAGGCAAAGAACATGTGTTTATATTATCTTTGTGCTGTTAGTGATGATTTTGCTTTTAGCAAAAAACAAGAGCTCATGCTATGCTAAAGCTTTAATTTTTATATTTAAAATATGCACATTTTCATATTTAAACAGTTAAAAGAAACTTTTCTAATAATATGGGTTTTTATTCTGCCAGGAGAGATGTTTTGGATGACCTTGTGACGCTGCACAACTTCAGAAATCAGTTCTTGCCAAATGCACTGAGAGAGTTCTTCAGACACATTCATGCTCCTGAGGAGCGTGGGGAGTACCTTGAAACTCTCATAACAAAGTTCTCTCACAGATTCTGTGCTTGTAATCCTGATTTGATGAGAGAGCTTGGCCTTAGCCCTGGTAAGCAAAATTAAGCAGTGGATCAGTGTTCGTACTTACAGATGATGCTACTGTTTCCAATAGCTTTAAAATCAGCACCTAAACAAGTATTTCTGAAAGTACAAAATGGTTCAGTATAGAGTCATCATTCCACTTGGGTTGGGAAAAAAAAAAACAAAAACCAAATGTATAGATTCTTTTTTAGCTGATTAGTTGGATTTATTTCCATGTCATCTTTCCTTCATTTTTGTCTGTACTTTGAGCTTTTTTCTTTCCTGAAGTTCGCCTTGCAGAGTCTTACACAGTTAACATTTTACCTTGTGGATAGTCTCACAGAAATGAAAGGGAATATTGGGCCGCATTCAAATTAGCAAGCATTTCTAAATGGTTGAGGGAGGCAGTTTTCAGCACTGGAACTGCTTACATATTTAGAAGATAAGATGTTGGCTTTAGTTTACACAAACTTCAAGAATCTGTTAAATGAAAATGTATAAAGCCCTTAGTGGCTTTTGGATTATGTAGGAATATTAAGAGATTTGTAAATTCTCATTTGGCACTGTGCTGACATTATTACTTTGAAAGTTGCTATATTAAATTTTATTTCACTGGGATACTCTTCTGAGTAGTTGTATGTATATATATAAAATTATGAATTTATATATATACATACATACAGATGTTAAGATGATAAAGACCATAAGGTTCTTAGACAGGGAAAAATACTTTTAATGATGACAGTTTCTTTTTTATTTATTCTCTCTTGTCTAGATGCAGTGTATGTACTGTGTTACTCTTTGATTCTACTTTCGATTGATCTAACAAGCCCTCACGTGAAGAACAAAATGTCAAAGAGGGAATTCATCCGAAATACGCGACGAGCTGCACAGAACATTAGTGAAGATTTTGTAGGGCACCTTTATGACAACATCTACCTTATTGGCCACGTGGCTGCCTAAAAGCACAATTTGCTAGCACTTAAAATTTGTAATTTTCAAAAACTACATCAATTCAAGATATTAATTATTTTGTAGAGATGGGGGTTATTTTAGTGCTGGTCATTCTAACCTCTGTATGCAATCAAAGTTTGTGTGTGTAAGTGTGTGTATGTGTAAACTACCTTTTCTATCTATTTACTGTGGGAACAGAAGGAGTTTTTTTTTTCTTTTTTCTTTTTAGTTTTGCACAAAACAATGCCATTAGTCTGACAGCCATTTATGAATGTTAAACTGACATTACAGTCTAAGCTGAAAAAGTGGTGAATTTGTGCATTAGATCTGCTTGAAACTTTAATAAGTTCATTCTTTTTAGAATACCATGTAATGTGTATATATTTAACTAAAGAGATTTATAATCATAATTATTTTATTGTAAAGTATTTTAACTAAAATTTCTCCTTTTATCTCTTAAATTAGTGTTTGACTTTCGTTTGCATTTTTTTACAATGTTGACTACCTCAGATACTTAAGTTAGAGGAACATTGGTCTGAATACTACAATAAAGTTTATTCTAGGATACGATAGAACACTTGTAAAATATCTAAGCCGGTATTTTATACTATATTTATTAACTTGAATTAGCATGTTGCCAATCTGCTATTCACTCAGTTTTAAATATTACAGGCTCTATTTTAGATGAACCCTGATGCCATACAGGGGTAGCCAGGGGAATCATGCAGTGTACAGAGAAGTTTATGTTATTTACATATATAACCTATTTTGCAGATACTGGTTTTTGGGAAACAGGGCAACTACAATCATCTGTTCAGTACAGTAAGCAAGAAAAACATCTGAACAGGGAAAGTGGTAGGAGTGAGTAAAGTGTTGCTGCTTTCAACTGGTTCCCTCAGTCTAGAAGTGTCAATGATGGAAATGCCTTGGCAAATGTATACCAGATGACTCGTTGCTAAAGCTGTTAAAAACTGACACTGCAAGATTAGAGCAGTGACTGTGCAGGATTGGAGAGCTTTTCAGAGTTAGATACTGAATTACTTTCTAAGTCAGTCGTAGCGAGATTTTAAACAGTACTAAATTTATGGAAATACTTCAAAAATTACTTGGTTAGGTTGTGTCTTGACGTTTTCTGAAGTGTGGAGAATATTAGCAGTGGAACTGCTGTGCATGTGCAGGAATTGAATAAGGATTTGTCTAGTTTTTGTTCAGACAACTCACAGAGCAGTGCTTTTCTTAAGTTGACATAACATGTAGTTGAAGTAAGAGCTGTTCCTGATTGTTTACCTAATATTCAGCTATCAGTAGCATCTAGATACATCATGGTAACAAGTATATTTATTATTTTTCCCTGCCATACCATGAGGTGAGGTTGGAAGGTATTCATAATCTGTAAAACAGATCTAATCTGAGTTTTTACGTAGAAAGCCTGTTGCAGAGCCAAGAATTTAATTCAGGAATGACCCCTCACAGCCGTGCACTTTGCCTATGCTGCTACTTTCTGTTTGGCTCTTAGGGAGTGTTATGTTTGTTTTAGATGTGAGAAGGACAGTCCATACAAGGGCAACATAAATCATGGGAAGATAAAGATGTAGCTATTACTGCTATTTCAAGTGTTCATAACTCTGCTCCACAAACCAAAATGCATGCAGAAAAAGTACTTTTTTATTACATTACCTTTAATCACGTGTAAATACCATTGCATTTATGTAGCATACACAGCCAAAGCCAGGAGCCAGCAGTATTGCAGTCAGGTTTACAGTATCACCTGCCTTGCTTAGGATAACTACTCTTCACCCAGTGTTGTTTCATGTATTGCAGAAAGTCCAAGGATGCGTTCTGTAGTGGTCAATTAATCTCAAACACAAATTAAGAGTTTATGGTACAGTGGGGAGCTTTGTTTAAGGCACATGTATTTGCTCCTGTATTACAGACAAAAAAAAAAATGGAAAACTTCTAGCATAATTTGTAAAACTAACAATAAAGGACAAGTGTCTCTGGGCTCTTTTAAGGGGTCTGAAGTGGAGATAGAGAGTATAGTTTTCTAAGAAACACTCCTCAAAGGTTACACCCTTTAAAAGAAGAATTCAGTGAATTTTGAAATTAGAACTTTTCTTGTTAGAAAATATTTTCTCAAACCACAAATGCAGAGCAAGGCTTAATTTTCTTCTGACTTTTGCATAGGTTGACATTAGTGATACTGGTGTTGATTTTGCACTAGTAAGAGAGTATGAATTGTCAGTCTGCATTTCTCTTAATTTCCAGTTACCCTGATACAGAACAAAGCCTTCAGGCAGCCAGAACATGTTTTTTCTGGATTAGATGAGTACATCTATTAGCAAGATTTAGAAAACTTGGGCCAGTGTAGCAGCCAAGAAGATAAATTAGAACCAGGATGATACAATTCAAGTTTCCATAAGACAAGTCCAGGGGAAAAGAAAACAAAACCCTAATGACAAGCAGATAGATAACAGCATCTGATCTTCAAAACAGGATTTTGAACAGAGGATGAGTACCCAACTCATGCTGTACATTTATGTTACTAACACAGAGTGGAACAGAAAACAGCAAACACAGCATGCAAAGTGTGAATTCCTTCAGAGGCAAAACATGAAACAACTAATTAATATAGACATTGCTTCTGTCCTTTTTCCAGTTTGAGTTTAGCTCTAAAGTGGCTGAGAGGTAATTTTTTGCATTTCAGCAATCTAGACTTTACATGAAGTTAAAAAATTTTCTGTCTTAGAAAAAAAGTCTTAATCAGGTGTAATAGTACTTACAAAAAATGACAAAAATTGTCTTGGTTGTCCTCCAAAACGCTTTACAAAACAAAGTTTTGGGTGGTGTTTTCTTCAATGCACTTGGTGTCTCCATGCACATTCTAAAATAATGATGCATCATTGATCCAGGTGTCACTAAATGATGTGGAAATAGCTACTTGATCAAGCACTTCAGAAGACTTAGAGGATCTCAAGCTGAATTACATGAGCATTACCATACTTATAACTGCAAAGTGATTCCCAAGCTATTGTGATTCTACCACTGCATGTCCTTTGAACTTCGGCCGTGTGGTGTTGCCTTAACTCTTAACTGTATGCACTGTACACAGCACTGAAGGAAGAAGTGAGCCTGTAGCCCATCCCCCTGCAAACACTCACTGTTCTGTCTTAAAAGACACTGGAATTGTTCTGAATGGCCATTTCTGAAAGTTTGGTAACTTCAGTATACAGTGATAATGACAAGAAAACTTTTCTGTTCATGTCAGGAAAATTAGTGTACCTGTGTCCATGTAAAGTGTCACACAAATGCAGCTCATGTTTGCTTTTATTCAAGTCTGAGGCTCTGATTGCATTTATTGAAGAAATAGGGCATATATTGGATAGTCACATGGCTTAGCTATAGACAGCATCTGATATTACTTGTTTTCTCAAATTATTTCTGTCTAGAATGCTTTCCATTCAAACTCTTAACAACATATTTATACAGTTTTGACTTTTTAAAATAAATCAAAGCTGCTGCAACATACAGAAACCCAAACAAATACAGGTTTGAGACACGTTTGTTGATTTTGAAGCAAGTGAGAAATTTGCATTCAGGAAAAAAAATCCAATTTTTCTCTTTAACCTTTCCCTTCCACTCCCCACATTGGAAAAAGAACAAATGTAAAGTTTCAAAATACAGCTTTAAGAAAATAAAATGACTAGCTGGACAAATAAATGTTTTTATTTCTTCTGTATTCTGCAGTTTTTTAATGTTCTTGACATAAACAAGTTTAACAACAGTAATTGCTCTTTTTTGAAGTGGTAATATTTTTGTTCTCTTTGTAAGTATATCATTGTGCAATCTGATATTGTTGATATCTCTATTTTTAGAAAATAAGTATTATTTTAAGCACTTAAACAAAATTGAGGTATACCTACTTGATCATGTTAAAATGTCAAAATTATAATAAGTATTTGGGAAAGTCAGATGTACTTGCCCTCTATTGAATTCGGAATTTTTTTTCTTTTCAAATATTTCATGGACATATTAAAACTAATAAATATTAAGGCTGATGAGTTGTTCTCTGCCACTGTAAAATCTCCCACTCTAAGCTCAAAAGCTCCATTAAAATGGGCAACAAACAGATATAAAGTGTTTCCTGTGTCTCACTTTGGCACATTATGGTTTCATTTTGCCTTAAAGAGAAACACAAACTTTTATAATCTGCATGTAATAGTGATTTTAGTAAGAAAAAATTTTATGTGATAATCTAAAATTATTTATGAGATGTTTAAAGTTCAGACTTGCCATGTGTAATTAAATCATAGTCAAATAGCTAGAAGTAGTTACAGAAGTGTCTGTAGAAAACCTGAAAGAGATCACATTGCTTCTTCATCACCTCAGTGTTTTTGGTGATAATGTTAGTAAATTTACAGTTTTCCTTTCTTATTTATATAAATATGATTAGAGAAAATATTTAAATGGAATGCTTCCACTTCCTGTGTGAAATTTACTTGCATTAAAAACAAACTTTCTGCACTTAAAATATTAGAAAAGCAAAAGATCTTCAATTCACTGAAAGAAAAAAGAGGCTGCTAATTTTAAGTTGTGTGGTTCAGTCATAGACCCTAGTAGAGAAAACAAACAAAAAGCACTTTTCAGATTCCTAGCAATCAAAAAAATGCATTTTTTTAAGCTTATAAACAGTGTAAGTGTACCTAACAGAAATCAAACACGTTTTTGTGAAAGCAATACAGTCAGGATACCAGTTATTTTCATAGAGAGTATTCATTTGTAAAAGTTAGCTTTCTTCTTGGCAGTGTTGGAGTGGAATGTTGGATTTAATTTAAAATGATTAATGGGATTTTGTCAGACTCCCTGCCTTTACCACCACTGCAGTTTGTCAGCAAAACAACCTGGGAAACCCGGACGCCACTCTGTCGCCCAAAACTGCTTTCCAGGAAAAAATAAACCCGAGTAACTAGTGCCAGGTACATGTCGATGGTATTGTCTTTCAGCTGTTGAAAGTTTAACTCTGAGCTGGGACATTTACACATTCTGAGGAAGTGAACCTCATTTGTTATTTCAGTACTATGTTTTTGACAGTGGATACCAGTGTAAACTTTAATTTTTAGAGCAAGGATAGCCATTTTTTTAACCTTATGGAAAATCCTATAATCCATGCAGAACAGAAATACTCTAAAAGGGAAAAAATATGTACCAAAGCTCATTTGGCTAAGAATTTCTGGAGAAAGACCATCTATTCAATCTGTATACTGCAGTCTGTTAGGAGGAACTCATCCTTTGAGCACTATGCATGCCAGTAGCTTGCTGAGTGGCAAAGAATGTTTTGTTGCACTTGAGGCAGATGCATCAATGTATATCCCAAGAGCCAAAATCTGACAAGTTTGCAATTACTTCTCATATATGACCATAACATAAGCAAATGAGTAATTCTTGTGAAATGTAAGGTTGATATTGAAAATTATTTACGATTTTTCTTTTTGCTTTCCTTATGGAAGTTTATCCTGTTGGTCTACAGTTTGAGCATTGTATTTTCTCACACATGAAATACTCAAAAAGATTATTTCAGTTTCAAAAACAACCTTCCCCTTCTGAGAAAACGTCTGCCTGTGCTATTCAAGTCCTCCCGCAGCCACATAATGCTATATCAAAAAAACTGACCTTGCATTCACTCCTATAGACCCCTTTATACACCAGTTATATCCATTAACTCAGCAGGCAAAAAAATCCTGCAGGCTTCGCAGAGATTTAGGTGGTGAAAAAAGTTTGTACTGTTCTGCTGCACCAGGCAGAACATACTCTACTACAGGGCATGATGGCACATGTATTCTTTGAATTACTTTTTTCTTAGGTATTTTATATGTGTTTTTAAAAAAGTATTTTCACAACTGCAGTTTCCCTGTCTTCATATCCAGAATTCAGGCTAATTTTCATAATTACATGTAACACAACTGAACTGAAGTATATTTTTATAACTGGAGAACTTCTTGAGTTTACTTGCCTTTTGCAGCGTTAATCACCTGCATGACAAAACAAACGAGGAAATCACAGAACTTCTTTACAAGTGCTAAAGGAGTGCATTTCTCAGCGTGCTTCTTAGTAACACTCAAGATGCTGTATTTTTTCACGTTAAATGTAACTTCTTGTTTCTATATTCCACTTAGAAATTTATATCAATAAAGGTATTTACTGTTCCACACTGTCTGAAGTCTGACAGTACAGTTTCTGATTTGTACTAGCAAAAGCTGACTTTTTTAGGTTTTTTCCCATGGAATAGTAGAAAAAATTAACACGAGTACTCAACATTCATCTATCACTGCAAAAATACAATAAGAAATGCTTGAATCTTTTTTGCCTATAAATAAGGTTTAGATATGCAAATAAAATACAGAAGTCACATGATTAGTAATCAGCTTTTGTTAAATTCTTTTTCTACTTTTTAAAATATGATTTCCCTTTCTTGGTATTAAGTCTTCACAATGTGAATGCATAGTGCTGTATAATATATACTAAAAATCACAGCACTTAAAAGGGCTGATTTGAAGGTCTAAATGGAACATAGACATTCTGCCTTCCTATATAAGACAGATTTTATTTAAAATTATAAAGACTCTGAAATGTATTAAAAATTCTTTTAAATTAGTGATATTTAATAATATTAAGTTAAATTATCATTCATAAATCGAGATTTATAGCCTGAGTCTAAAGACTCAAATTAGTAAAACAGAAAAAAGCAAAGGAAATTTTCTGTGATAAAATTTCATTAAAGCTAAAATTTTGTTGGTTTTAGTGCAGAGCAAGACAGAATTTTTGAAGAGGTGAGATTGGTGGTCTCTATAAGAGGATACCTGGTCCCAGACAAACTCATCCTCCCTCTTCTTTGCAGTAATATAACGGCTTTTCTGCCCTGCCAACACATCTGTGCCTCTCCACATCTGACCACAGGGAAGCAGAGCAGTCTTTCTTTGCAAACTACACCTCTTCCCCTCAAATTAGTAAATAGTGAGTAATCTTGTTATTTTCAAAATATCAATTGTTCCCTGTAGTTTCTTCACAGTGGTTAAATAACAGAAACGAGAAATTAGCAGTTAAGATGTACTCTTAGTGAGTATCAACATTGTTTAAGTACAGAGACCTCTGTTATAAAAAAGCAACAGAAAAAGAAACCCATGTTGCAAAATGTACAGTTTTATGTCAATAACTTCATTCCAAAATCATCTGCCAATTAATTTGATGAATGCTAATTAATGATCTTTAGTCTGTTTTAGAAGTTGTTCACCGCAAATTTGAACTAAGAAGAATTTTATACAGAATATGAGATAATACTTGGAGAAGCTTATCTGCGTTTTCCTTGCCACACACCTAACAAGTTATACCCTAGTGTGGTTGTTGCCCTACCTCTGTCAAAAGCAAATTGGTAACTCGGGAGGAGATTCAGGATGTCATTGTATTGGAAGTGGAAAAAATAAAGGCTTAGAAATATCTTTAATGACACACCTCCTAACGGAGCTATGTGAACTGTCAACACACAGTTTAAAGTGATAGATGACACTGTGTTATCAACTGAAAAAAGGACAGCATTCTCACATCTTCTTGGATAAAGTATTCTCGATAGACAAGAGGAGCCAAAAGTAGGCTGAGACTCTGGAGGCTTTATGTTTATTACAAGTAATGCTAGTAATACTGCTACTTCATATAAGTAGTGCCAAAAAGCATTTAACCCCAGAGAAAAGAGAAATAGTAAAATTCAATGACCATGATGCAAAGGAGATCTGTAAAATAAATTGCAGAGTCCGACCTGTACAGGTGCAGCAGTATACTGGTGTAAAGGAAAAGGTGTCTCAGTTTTAGTATGTAACTATATATATATTAGATTATAACTATAACTTTCTCAAGCAGTGATTAAAGCACCGATTTGGCTTCACCCCCATCTAATCCAGTTCTCAGTATAGAGGTGTACCACATAATGGAGCACAGGAGAATTTGCATGTTAATAGGCTGATGAGGTAAGCTGTCTGCTGTGGCAGGTATTTCTCACAAACAGCCTTTGGTGAATCAGTAGCATTGCAAGACCTTCTGGAAAGATATTTGTCACTTGCCGTATTACAAAGTTTAGAAGGAATACTCAAAGCCAGGTTATGGGGTGGACGGTGTGGAATTGGTGATACTTTCAGGTATATATATTGTAAATTTCTATCTCCCTTTCTTCATTTCCAGAAAAGTTTGTTTGTATTAGTCTTAATAGTCATTTAGCCCGCCATACAAAAAAGCCCCCAATAAAACAAACTGAATCTTTGAGGGTAAAAAAAGTGTGTGAGCTTTCACAGTTTTTCTATAACATTAAAATAACATCAAAATTATTAAGTATTTGCAGAGTCTTCAGATACTACGATAATTGTTATTTCATGTGCTTTTTTTAACTGGGAATTGTCAGTTAATACATTTATCACGCATTGAGTCAGTCTTACACACCACAAATCAAGGCAAGTTTCTTTCAAAGGACTCCATAATGTATTGCTATGAAAAATAATACATTGGGTCCACAAGAATAAAGCTGTGATTGATGAAGCATTCACTTATATGGTGATAAGCATAAATTGTTATATTAAAATGGAACTGCTTTTAAACAAGTAAGTGATCCAATCCATTTTAAACACAAGTCCGTAAAAGGGGAAGGTCTTAGATGTTAGCCCAATCCCTATTCTGCTGACCATATACATCTTTAAACACATTTCTGAGAAGGCAGTAACACAATTTTCCAACTACTTATGTCTCTAAGACCCAATCAGCTTGGAAGGTCATCACCAAAACCTACTCTTCTGACATGAGTAAGTTTTGGCTCAGGCTCCTTACAGGGTTTGTTTTGACAGATAACAACCACGGAGTGAAATGACCAAGTGTCATGTTTATTCTTGATACAAAAACTTAGCACAACAAATGCAGTAATTTCAAAAAAATAATTCCCGACAATAGCTGCATAAAGGCAATGCAGTCACAATGTCTTCCCTGACACCAACACTCCGGTCCTCAATTTTACAAGCTTGTTTGGCAGGTTTTACCAGTTGGGAAAAGCTTCTCTTGATGCATTCTCCTAGAGCACAGCTTCTGCTCCCTGAGCATCATTGCCCAGGCTTTCCTCAATGCTCACTATACAGATGAAGGAGCCACAGTTTTGGATCATAGGAGCATAAAAAAACCACTCAGCTCCTGCAGTACTAACAAATCCTCTATTTCAGTGAAACTCCTAATTTACACCAACGTAGAATATGTCCTCATCTTTTAAGTCCAGAAACTTGATTATCTTTCTCCTATCTTGATATGCAACTATTCTTTCCTCATTACTGGGATGTTCAAACCTGTTGCACCCTTCATTTTATGAAAATTAAAAAAGGGTTCTTTGTTCACACATATCCTTTTGCAAGAAAAAGACTCAGTGTCAGAAAGAGAGAGCACAAACTCCATGCTGTGCAGAGCTCTTATTATCGAAAGATCATTAAAAAAACAGAACAAAATAACACAGTGCATTTGCAAGGACCTATCCCTAGATACAAGTATGTTTCAAATTAAAGACTAGAAATGACTGCAGCATAAAGAATATTTGCTGACTAGAAAATCTGGCAAACTCATGTCTTTTACAGATATATCTATTGCATTGTATTTTAAAGTGGCCAGGTTTCATGTTTTCAGCCACATATTCTTGAAATTGTCTGTCTGGTGAGCTTTTTTTTTTTTTTTTTTTTTTTGAATCTTCGACTTTCTTAGACAGTTTTTTCATTCTCTTTTCCAATATTTCCCTTGCTGGTATTAAAGCATACAATTTAACGTAAGTTCCTAACAATACCTTCTATTTTTCCACTGTGATTTCCTGACTTGTCAGAATCTTTCTAGATACAGTTTCCCTTAGGCTTATAGAAAATAAATTGTAACTACTCCAAAATTGACAGGGTTTATATGTATGTATTTATGCCTTGTATATATCCTAGGCTCCTGGTCTGCTTGCTTGCCAGTATGATTGATCGACTGTGTCCTGAAAGTTGTTTATAAAAGCCGGCAGACCCCGTGTTTGTACAGATCTGCAAACGCCCAAAGAAAAGCCAGCGCCCGGTGATCTCGCTGTTGGCTCTATTCCTGCAGCCTCGGATAGGAGTGCTATTACGGCGGTGCTTATAACTAATGCCGCCGGCGAACTGCCCTTCCTCCCCCTCCTCCTCCTCCTCGTCCCTGGGCTGCAGCGGAGCTCCCGCAGCCGCAGGGATTTGCACGGCCGCGGATGGCGGCAAAGCGGAGCGGCCCTCGGGGATTGCCAGGGAAAATTAATCAGCTTGTCCTTGCTCAGGCTCCGAGGAGACGGTGGGGGGGCAGTGAGATGGGTTTTGGTTTTTCTTCTCCTGTTTCAGGAGGGTCCCTTGTTCCCCCGGAGTGGCAACTGGGCCACTTCGCAGCCGCGTCACCTGGAGTGAAAATAGAATGTTGAAAAGTAAATTATCCGCTGATTGAGAAAATTTAGTCCAATGCTTTATTTAGGTTAAATCCTCGAGCCCCGCCCCTCCCGTCTCCACCTGCCAAGGCGCAAGGTCGGGAGGATCCCTGCCCTACCCCCCCATCCGGGAGTCTTTTCCATGTGGATCCCATTATCATCATTTGCTCCTAGTATAAGAGGGATTAAGGCGATTAGAATGAAAATAATTAAATGATTTTTCAAATCACCCCTTCATGCAAGGGGAAAGAGAGGGAGAGAGAGAGCGAGAGAAAGGGATACCTGGAGAAACAGAGATGGGGGCTGTGATTCCCTTTTGAAAGGGGTAACTTTTCAAGGAACGGAAGGAAAGGAGAGAGCCCTCGCAGCTGTCAAGTGTTTTCCAAACACTAGAATAATGCTGGCCAGACCTTTGTTGTAACGTGGCTCTACCGTTTTCAAATGGGTTTTCCAACCTGTAGTTGTTAAGTCCCAGCATTGAATAATGAAATCAAAATAAAAAAATTCTCGGACGCTTTGGGGTTTTGTTGTTATTTTGGAGGTGGGAAGGTGAAAAACTCTTTTGGGGGTGGAGTCGTTTATTTCTTTGTTGATGGTATGGTGGTTTTTGTTTATTTTTTTTCCCCTGTTACAAGCAAAACCTCTCTATTTCATAATTTGGAATACAGCTATATTCCTGATGAAAGGATTTAAACATATAAAAATAACAGACGGCTTTTAATCTGATAAAGGGATAATCGTTTCGTTAGCTTCTCTTCTTTTTCAATGAAAGTGCTGTAACCAAACTGCTTATATCCATAGCCACATATCCGTCCACAGTCACACTTCGGGTTCATGTATAAATTCGTACCTCACTTGTTACTGTTTTCTTTTGCAAGGATAAAATTTAGAGATTAAATCCATGTAGGAGAAAAGGCAAAAATTCAAATATTAATTAGTTACAAGTGCCTTTGCGGTTTTTTTTGTTTTTTTTTTTTTTTTTTTTTTCCCCAAGGTAACCTTAACATTCCAGAGCATATTGAAATACAGTGGTCCACCTGGGGAAATTCGCGTGAGACATCTTCAAAGACAAAAGGAGACGGTCTTCCCAAGGACCGTGGAAGTTGCTGGAATGGTCACGCCATCTGATTTTCCCAGCTGTGCCTCGATGCGTGCCAGCCCTGCCGCGGGCTGGGCCGGGGGCAGGACAGGGACTGCCGGCAGCGCTGCCCCGCCGCAAAACCCGCCTCCGCCTTCGCCCGGAGAGACAGAGTCACTGCAACCAGTCCGTTAACTTCAAATGGGCAGAGACAACGACATAACACATCCCTTCACAGCTTACAAGTAACTAAATTAAATTTTAAACCCCCTTGAAAGAACTGCTGCTGATGGAGGAGGAAGGCGAGCCGGAGATATGCAGAAAATGCGAAGTTTACAGCCCTAATGCCTCTGCTACCTGAAGGCACAGCGCCAGAGCGGGTAATTCCTTTTACTAATTACTTGACAACAAGGAGATCAAAAAGAAAACCTTGTAGGAAGGACTTCAGGATCTGCAGGAGAGAATAACATGCCTGTGCTCCCTGCATACCCGAAAATCCTAACGTAAATATTGTGGATGCTCTGCTCTCATCGGCCCTAAACACGTCTGCCCACAGGCAACACTGCGGTTTGGTTTTAAAGGTTCTTCTACAGCTGGAAAATTGCCCTGCGGGGTGTTGTTATTTTTTAAAAAGCAGATCTTTCAGGGTGACATTTAAGTATAGACGTTTCTTTGAATCAACGAGGAGGGGAAATCCCGGTTGTTGTCAAAAGTTAATTTTCAGCTATTAGAGAAGTTTTTAATTTCAAATATTTTTCTTTCCTCTATAAACGTTATTGGCCTGCTTTCATAGTTACTAAAAATTTATCCGGCAAATCGAAGGCTGAAACCCGGCATTCATTTGGCACTAACTCCTTTAGTAAATACTTGTTATTACCGCGCAGCGCCCTTTGCTCGCCGGGTCTCGCCGCCAGCCCGGCAGTGTAATTCCTACCCACCGAAGCGATCCTTAACGCCAAACCTGCGGCTGCGAGGCGCTTCTCAATTACCAATAAAACCTTTACTGGGACTCGCCTCGAAGCGTCTTTCGAGAGCGCGCTTGTAGGCGCCCGAGCGCTGTTCTGCGTAATGCCTCCCTTCCTGATCGCATTACCGCCCGCTTTCCCGGTACTATTTATGGGCAATAAAAGCTCCCACAGGCCCCGGCCGGGCCGGGCTCTCCTCCGGTCAGGACGCAGAGCAGGTGACCGAACTCTCGGTTTTTATTTTTCCCCGCTTCAATGCCAAACAGAAAATTTCTCGACTTTCCTCCCCTTCATTTCTTCGTGAAGTCACGCATGGAGCTTCGGAGGGGACGAGGAATGCCCACGGTGGCAGGCAGCAGAGGGACCGCGGGGCCGGGCAGGGCGAGGGGCCGCGCTCCGCATCCCTGCGCTGCTCCCCGGCCCCGCCTGCACACACAGCTCCAGGGAACAGGGCGGCCGCGCTCCCCGGGATGCCACAGCCGCCTCGCCATGGCAGGTCCGTGCCGTCCAGAAAACGACGAGAGGTGGGAAAAGGAGAGAGAATGAAAAAAAAAAACCGTATATTTTAAAATCACAAACACAGACACAGAGAAATATTCCCACAACAAAACGAACCACCAGTCCGAACCAAAAGTTCAATACAAAAACAACACAACCCCAGCAGAGACCGAATCTCATTTACCTTTCGTGGCCGGGAAGGTTTCTATAGTCCTCCCGTCTGGCGGGATGGGGTCTCCTCGGAGATGCCCGTCTCATCGGCTCCCTGTGTCCCCCAGAAGGACACAAAGCGCCGCACACGCTGCCCGGGCTGGGGCTCCTCGCAGCCCCCCCGCCCCCGCCATATAAGGCACTCCGGGAAAGCCCCGCAGGACCCGCCGGTGCCAAGCGCTGTCCCCCACACTTCGGGTCACCCAACCCCGCCTCAGCTCCTTAAACACGGGGAAACCCTCCTTCTCCAGCAACGCCCTGGTGGGTTTGGTGTTTTCTGTTGCTGGGTTGGTTTTTTTTGTTGGTGGTTTTGTCTCCCTAAGGGCATGCACTGAGGCTGAGCTCAGCCAGCCCCTCCCAGCCAGCTGGGGCTCCTCGGTCACCCCCAGAGCCGCGGGAGCCCCAGCGCTGCCGGGGCGAGGCTCAGGCTCGGCCGGAGCGGTGGAGTGACCGAGACGCGTCTGTCTGCTGGGCGTAGGAGCCGGGCTGGATGGAGTCCTCCCTTACACGGACATTTGATTTAAATCTGCCTCCGGGGAAATGCAAAAAAAAAATATAACTTAATGGGGGGGGGGGTGGAAAACCAAAAGAACACCCAATCCAAAGCTGACAGGAGCTATAGACACTAAATGCGTGTAAGGATGGGAGAAAGAGTAAAAGTAAATAAATCTCGGTTACCTAATTGAAAGGCAGAAGCGAGCCCTTTGTGTACACAGGGTTTCAGGGAGAGGAAAGCCAGAGCACGAGGAAAGCGAGGGGGGGAGTTCAGGGGCTTCCCTTGGTCCTGCCGGCGGGAGATTTACCTTCGGCCGGCCGTCTCCCCCATCCAAAGAGAGACAGAAAGAAAGAGAAAAAAGTGTTAGGAGAAGCCCAGTAACTGGGGCGAAAGACTGGGCGGCTCGGAGAGCAGTCCCGCTGCGGGAAGGGAGTCAGGATTCCCGCGGAGGAATGAGAGCGGGAGCGGGATGCTCCTGCAGCACCAGGGGCAAACGGGTAACGAAACCGGAAAGGTGCAATCTTACTTGTGAAAAGAAATAGCATTTTTGGAGTTTCCTTTTAAAAAGTATTTGCACACGTTTCTCTGCATAGATGCAAAAGGATCAAACGGTGCCTCCGAAACCAGCATTATTTATTTGTGGACAAAGCTGAAACTTTGTCATTCCAGCCTAATATGATAATTGACTGAAAGAAGAATCTCAAGTCTTTTGGTGTCTCACGTACAACCACAAGTTTTTCTCCCTGCATTTATAGTGAATGCCCAATAATTTCTCAAATGTAGAGGATAATGAATATGATCAAACCCTTTCCTTGGAACTGTGAGTTTATTCACAGTGCACTTGTTTGAAGAATTTAGTTCTTTAACTTGAGGGAGTGCATAATACCAAAGGATGCTCTGGACACATGCTTTCGTGTAAACACATGCAAATCAATCTTATTCCTTCTGTTAATCCCTCTCACCCACAAGAATAAAAACTGCTATCAACAGCTCCAATTTTATATCTCTTAGTGTTCTCCACATGCAAATATACTGATGATCTGCACTTTTCAGTTTTCAGTGTTACTACCAAAGGCAGAGCAACCCAAACATTTCTTTTCTCAAATCTTTTAGGTATCTGTCTCCCTGGCATAAAGGAGAGCCTTTCCTCATCAGTCCCAAACTTGTTTGCAACAATAATCCTCTTCCTGGACACTGATTCCAGGATCATTTCCATGAAAACATCAGGCTGGTAACTCCAAAGACAGTACAACCTGTTCCATTCATCTGTTTCAGTTAAGATAAAAAAAGCAGTCTGTTAACAGATCGGTCCTGAAACTCAATGTGCACATATACACATTTCTAACAAATATCAGCACTTTTTCTGATACCTCCCTTGTACGTTGTGGATGCAGTCAGAAGTGTATTTTACAACTGGTGTGGAATACCCTTGATGTGCAGAATGTGGGTTGTAAAGGACTTGTTTAGTGTCATCAACACTATCTAGAGTCGTGTATACATTGCTAATCAGAAGGTGCTACTGCAGAAAAGCAATGGCCTCTCAGCTTACTCTAGGCCATTACAACTGTGAAAGACTGTAGAAAGTCTTCATAAAAACAATTATCACATTCATCTACTGTCATAATTTCCTATCATCTTAATTTTCCAGCTACCAGAAATAGTCTTTTGAAAATGAAGGTTTCGTGTAGAAATACGAAACTGGTAATATAATAGTTAAAAGAGGTAATTTAGTTTTAAAAAAAGATGTCCTCCCTCTCATGAGATGTGGAGCTGAAAATATTTAAGACAATTGATTAAAATTTTTTTAAAATATTCTTTCTACTCAATTTCTCATATTCCCACTTTTACAATTAAAGTGTGGATTTAATGTTCAGTTCATTTATAAGGTTTAGTTATGCAAATGTTATCAGCCTATTAGACGCACAGACAGCTATAGCCTACAAGAGATCCCATTGGTGACTTGCAGTCCTCCTCAGGGAGCACAGCAGCAGAGTCAGCAACATTAATCAGTAGTCTCCATCCCACAGTTTGAAGCAGTGAATAGGTAAGGTAAACACATATAAATCCTCATGTCTTAGAGAGAAACCTTGCATTAGTCTGTCATATGAAAGGGCAAGGAAAAGAAGGTGAAGAAAACCTTTTGAGGCTCTATTGTCAATATGGAAACTTTCCACACTGGTCCTAGCACTAAGTGAGAGAGTGGCTGAAGCTCTGGCTGCTGTGGGTGAGAATTAGCTCTTTGGGCAACTGAAAAGGGCAAGGTCAACAGAACACTCACAGCAGAAATTTTGTACCTCAGGAAGAAGTCAGGAGAGAAGTGGCTACTTGCAGTAATTGTAGTGTCAATCTGGGTATCCAAAATACTTACCTCCTCCTGCTTTGCCTCCTATTTTTCTGGGAGGCCAGTCATATTGGCCCTGAGTCCCAGTCAATGGCCTCAAGAGGTCCCTTACTGCTCCGTGTGGTGCAATGACAAATCTGGGCACAGGACACTGCAGGAGGTTTCCTGAAAAGTCAGGGGTGAGTTTTACTGCTTAGTTCTTAAAGTAATCTCATCTGCTGCCTCACCTTCTAAGTTGGTGCCATTGTCATTTCTCTTCTTGCATCTGCACTACTGAAATATACAGGAAAGGAGGGATGAAAATTTGATAATTAGCATGAAAGTAATTTTAATGGCTGGATACTCATTGATCTCATCTTCCTGAAGTCAGAGTACCTCTTGATTTGATGCAACACTTACTACCTAGATACTGGATGGCTGATTCCTAAAATGGTTACATAGGAATTTGCAAAACAAAAAGACACAGCCCTGCATGTTTACACTGGCCAGAGAGTTGTGTTTTATCATCTAACTTCATCCCCACTCTGGACACTTGCTGTCTGCTCTGAGGGGCAGGCGCTGAAATTTTTTAGCCAAACTGAGACCCAAGCCCATTGCCTTGCATGTTATGTTGCTGAGACACCCAGGGGCAGCTACTTCATGTTGTAGCATGTAAACTGGAGAAAGCAGAGCAAAAGTCAGAGCCAGAGAAGGACTAAGGTGCTCTGTGGCTGTGGAGCTGCGTGGAAGCTTGGGCAGCACCAACAGCAGCACGAAATTGTGGCCCTACTTTTGGAAAGAAAAAGCAGAGTGCCAGATAAAAGTCAATCAGAAGAGCTGAGATCTAAACAAAAATCTTAAACGAAACAACAAAAAACCAAACTGTACATAGGCAAGAAACTTTTTGGAGTAACACAGATTTCATTGAGAGGTATTTAAAAAATAGTTGCCTGTGGTGTCTCTTGCTTTTCCAAAGGGCACATTTTACCAGATACCTGCAACAAAAATACCATAAAACATTACCTAGATTATTCAGAAAACCACTAAGGGGGAAATAAAAAAGGTTTCTTCAAGGGGAGTTTGATGTGCTGTTTAGCCTGCTCTGTCATTTTTCTTGTCTCTCTTCATAATCTCTATGCAACCCAGAAACCGCCAGTAAAAAAGAGAGACCCTCTGCTTGTTTAATTACTTCCTGAAAATTTGACAACTACTACTTCGGTCTCATTGGATAATCTACTTTTAAATTACCTAGTCTTTCAAAGACAGCATAATTTGAGTACATTTACTTCCCTAGCTATACATCATGCCTATCAAAATTAAATGCTTCCAACATACCAATGCAATGTTTTAACATTTCAGTTCTATGTACATTTAACAGTAAATTTAACTTTTTAACAGATTTTCATACCTTTAGCAGTAAAACGCAGTTAGAATTGGATTATCTTTTTTTCTGATGACAAAGTAAAATTATGTAAAAAAATTATAGCAGTTTATAAAATGCAAAGCTTGGTGTCAAATTTTGTGGTAATTAAAAGGTTTTTCTTTATTCCTGCTAAGACAAAACCTATTTTATTAGTACAATTAATTTCTGAACAAAATATGAACTCAGGCATAACTCATTGAGTTTGCATTTTTGCTCTACATATAATTAAAATTATAAATATTATCTCAAAAGAATTAATATGATTTTCTTCTGAATTTTTTTCAAAATAATAAAATTATTTACAGAAATTTAGAATAGACTGTTCAATGTTCTTTAGCAGACTATTCAACAGCCATTTTAACTGGTGAGTATATAGTTTTTTAGAAATTCTGTTTTTCTGTGATCTGTATGATTATTCCTACTTCTAATCAGAAAACCGAAAATTATCTTAACAACCCGCATTGATTATCACCAAAATATGCAATAAGCACGTATTCCGGGTGAGGTCTCTGCAGGGTGTGTGTGTTTTTCAAAGCTGAAAGACTACCCCACACAGCACTGGGATTCCTCCTGTAGAGAAACGGGAAGTGAAAAGCAGTCACAAAAACAGACCTCTCCCCCAGATATTAGCATGGCTTTTGAGCATTCCTCTCTCAGGAAACGCTGAATTTGAGGTTGTTTTTTTCTTTCTTTTGTTTGTCTGTAGTGACACATGTCAATAAGCCTTATTTTTAAACAAGAGCAGTTTTAATTGCAGGAATGCATGCAGATCTCATGGTGGATCCTGTTGGTTTAGGCACCACATGTGTGTGCATGCATGCAAGCCAGAAGACTGTCTACAGCACATGTGCAGGTCAATCCAACATGAGCAAAACCAAAAGCAAAGGAGGTAAAGAAACAGCACGTAAAAAAAAGGAAAAAGAAAGAACCCCCCCTTGCTTCTAAATCATCACAAAGACTGCAATATCCTGTTATCTGTTGTAGTAAATTCATATACAAAAATAAAGAAACAAATGTTGCCCTTCTGTGAAGGGAGATAATAAAAGATTGATCCTTCAAAAAGGGAAAAAAACCCAATCCAAACAAAGGAGAGAAGAAATATGTCGTTTTAAGCTACACTCATGAAAAGCACAGACTGACTGACATAACATTTAAGCAGCCCAAACCTCTTGATATTGTCTGTTGAAATTGTCTTATGGAGCAAACACTATAGACACGAGATGAAAGGCAAGTAAAAGCCACTGCATATCTGGTTGCCACAAACCTGTTTCTAAGCCGTGCCATTGACCTAGTGAAAATAAGATTTCTATGCTGATCTTCATTTATTTTTTCCTACTACAGAGCTAAAAGGGACTAAAAACAACCGACTGAATATACTTTTTTGCGGAGTCCATAAAAAATGCATTTTATCTTAAAAAAAAAGAGTACTACTGACTAAGGATTAGTCTTGATTTAAAATATCTATCCTGAATGCCTCCTTAATTCTGTTATTATGGTTAGCTAATGGTAATTAGGTAGATATAAGAAAGGCAAAAGTGTCAAATTATAACATTAAATGATGATAAAACAGCGACACCACTTCAGACACCAATATTTTTTAGTTTAATGCCAAGGAATTAAAATCAGGTACCTACCTGTTTCGAAAATTCTGGTTTCTGATTTCATTGATTTACCAGCTCAAGTTTCCTCCTCTTTCATACCCTAAACACATTTGCATGTTCAGGAAATACGAAAAAACTACAAATCTTATTAAAACTTTTGAAACTTTCACTGAAATACCATACAAAATAAGAAATAGTATGCACAAAGAAATCTCCTTTCTCTACTGCAGGATCACAGCAAAATGTGCAAAGTGAAAACTGATACACAAGAAAATTTTTAGGCACTATTTACAGAACTCACAAGAATAATCTTTGGAAACAGGATTATTTGGAAAGAATGACAGTAATCAACTATGAATAGATTAAGAAATTTTAAAAGTTAAGGCTGCTGAACAAAATCATTAGAGGTATATGCCTGTGGTTGGACTCTCAGGAACGTAGCCCCCTCCCTAATGAAGTCTGGCCAACAGTTCCTAGTAATGCTAGTGGAGAGTGCCCTGCCCGTTTGAAAGCTGCAATATTTATTGAATTGCCTAAAGAAAGTGTTTGGGTAGGCAGAGGGCACACTGAAGGCAGGGAGTCCATGTCCCAGCATTTGCACACTTCCTTGCAGTGTAGCTGGTCTGCTCCCATGCATAGATGATGCACAGTAACAGTTTTTACTCTTTTATGTTATTCAGTATCACACACAGATTGGCACTGCTTCCAAACATTTTACCATTTTTGTTTTATTTTGACGTGTTGGTCAACCTAAACTGATACATTAAAACGCAAACCAAAACATGATGGTTTGTTTGAACGTAGTGGATTTTGATTGTAGTTAGTTGATTTTGCATAATCACAGTCAAACTTAGAAAATAAACTTCAGATTTCTCTGCTATTTATTTAATTATTTAGAAAAGTATTTTACTTACTATCCCATGTTTGCATAATATTTAAGGTCAGAACAGTCACAATAGAATTAAATCACTCTTCTGAATGAAGCCATGCTCATCCAATGATTTATAAAAACGGATTAGATCTTAAAAATCAATCATTATAAATGAAAGAATTCCAGGCAACATCCCACCTGGAATTAATATCTAATTAAGTCCTACAATCTCTAAAGGAAAAAATAAAACTTCTTAGTGACTTATGCACTGTACCTGGCATTTTCAACCTTTCTTATATAGAAGCTCTTATATAGTAGCTGTCAGTCAAGATCTATACTTTTCCTTCAGTATCAGCTTTCAAATTCATGTTACACTGGGTATCCCTTTAAAATAATAACTAGCCATTCCTAAAAAGCTAAAGCTTGTACTAAAATTGATTTTCCTATAGAAGATTGTTCCAGAAATTCTTAAAAATACCTGAAAAAATAAGTTGTTCTGGTAGTGGCTAACAGTATAAATAAATAAAAGTATAAAAAGTGGACATTTCCTTTCTTGGTTTTTGTGTGATCTTGATTTTTTTTCTTGAAATGTTAGAAGGCTATTTGTTATCCTCTCCTTAAACCACATTTCTCTAATGGGACATTGCAGGGCTGCTGCACAACAGCCTCATTCCTGACATAAAACCAGTTTTCTCCATTTGAAATCTGTCCCTGTTACACACACACTCCTTGGGGCAAGGCCCAGGTGTGAAGCCTCGCTTTAGTGAAGCACATTTCCCAATGATCATGACAGAGACAGCATTTTGTAGGGAAAGTACATTTGTAAGAGATATAAAGTTCCTCTAGAGGTAGAGTGCCATGAAAGTAAAAACAACTCAGTTACTTTAATCAGACAAACATTTCTTTATCCTTAGCAAAATAAAATAAAACGAAATAACTTTATAGGTAAATGTAATAAGGTCTGTCTAATACTGGGTGATTTTTTTGACAATCTGCAATAAAAAGCCCATCGGGTGAGGTTCCTCTTCCCCTTAAGGAATTTTTTTTACTTATTTCTTTTTGACTTTGAAAAAGGGTAAGAATTATTTTTTTAAACAACTGGCTGCAGATTAAAATTAACACTGTACATTTCAATTATTATCAATTCATCAGGGAGCCAAAAGAATCGGTATCTTTTTAATTAAAATATTTTTATCAGATAACCTAAGCCTCTAAGGCCATATATTTGATTTTAATTAAAAAAAAATTCTGCTTGTGATCATTGTTCAGAATTAATATACCAAATAAAATATGGGAAGAAAGGAGGTAAAGGGAGGTTATATAGTGTTACCTGATAAAAGGAGACAGTAATATTTAAAATGAGGTAAGTGTTACACCGATTTATGATGTATTTTATCTTCTAGAGAAACCCTAGTTTATCGTAGTGTCGTTCAGTTCGAAACGTCAGCTGTATATCTTTCTGCTTTTGAATGTAACTCTAGGTTGAAAGGAAAAGGTTTGCAGTGACGTGATGTATAAGCAGATCAAAAGCTTGGCATTTTTTTCTAGGATAATTCGCTTTGATATTGAAACATTTTTGTTGTCATAAATGCATAAATATTATAAATATCTTATAAATATCTTGAAAGAATAATAATTAATAACACTTAACATGTCTCTCATCTTCATGGTGCTGTACAAACATCTATTAATCAGAAAGGATGAAATCGCTCCTTTTGTTTTAGTTCTCCACTCAAATTATCCTGTAAACATCCTCATCCCTAACCCAGTAAGCGCCAGAATTTGTATTTTTTTCTTTGTTTCAAAACCAAAACAAAATATCTTCATTCATACGCTGCTTTTCTTTGTATCCATAACATATCTGTATCAGGAGTCTTGCCAGTAAAAAAAAAAAAAAAAAAAAAAAAAAGGCTAGTTTGTAAGATAACAGGGCCAAGCAAATCAGTCTCTAAATCCCACACTTAATCTAATCACTGAAAAGCAAGGCAGCAGCCCAGCACCAGCCTAAGCTGAGTTTTACAGCTGGGGAATACAGTGGGGAAAGCAGAGGTGGCACTTGGCATCAGCTCCATGCTGTGCACAAAATGAAAATTACTTGGCTTTTAAGGCTCTAGTGAATCTTGCATTAATAATTTTTCTTAACTAAAATTATATGCTAGTTAGGATTTAAGAGCTGCTGTGACTGAAGGAGGAAAGATGTCACCAACCTGCAGATGAGCAGGATTTAGCTTCTTTCAAGGCAGCAGTTCCTGCCTTCCATTGGCTTCCAAATACCGAAGAAGCAAAGAGGTGTTGCTTCTTGGTAAATGCTCGCTAAATACACTGTTGGTTCTCATCTCCTGGGATTATATCAGTTGATCATTTACCGTTCAAAATCACACAATCATGGATTTCTGGTCCTAATGCTTGAAGGCATTTATCCATGCCATTTCTCTGGGCATACCCATATATCTAATGGAGACTACATTTCAATTTTTTTTAATAGATTTAGTAGTGTACACACATTTCGAAGCAATTAACTGAAGGAAAAAAATTATCTTCACTTGTACTGTCAGTGAGTTATTTTGCTCTTTGTAAGCTAAGCCAGTCCCCCTGAGCACCATTGTTTATTTCCATTTACAGAAATTTGTAGAATAATGTATAGTGTAGTCTAAGGATTATAGCAGCCTGACACAATTGTCAGCACAATTTATTAAAAAGTGCCAGCCTGAAGTCTCATGATCTTTCACTTTTCATCATGAGAAAACAGCTTTTGATCTAACTTAGAGTATATTTTTTCATTATACTGTTAATTTTTTAGCTCTCATAGCCTATTCCCAGAGTAAATGAGATAATAGCTATTTTAATCTATAAACTATTAACATATTTGCCTCATGAGACTTCAGGGTCTGGGCTGTACACTTTAGAGTTAGCATCTCAGATGTAACTACAAGAAAAGAAGTCATTGTAAAACCAGAAGGATTTGGTTTATTTTCACTCTTAAAAAAAATTTAAAAACAGACCCCCGAAAAAACTAAAACAAAACCAACCAAACAAAAAAGTCTAACATAAAAAAAAAAATCCACAAAACCCCCAACAACAGTGACAATCCCCACAGCAAATTTTTCCAACTAAGGAAAAGAAGAAACTTGCATAAATCTGACAGACTCAGCTCACAATTTAAGCTCATCCTGGTGGATAAGGAATTAATAAATAACTGTTGAGCACTCATATGCATTCTGGGGATTTAAATTAACATAATTTAGACAGCAGGGTTTTATTTATGCATATTCAATCCCTTAGCTTCTCATTACATCAACTTGTTGAGTCCATTGGGCCCATTCCAAACCAGTCCAATGCTAAAGGAGGGTCTCCTATCAGCTTAGGGTGTTTTGGGTTTGAAGAAAACAGGTCTTGAAGACATTTTCAGACTTTCTCTTGGACAGGCTCGGATACCTTGGGAGTTTGCAACAAATTTATAGGCGCCACTTTAGTCTTTAATTTTTGTCTGTTAGTCTTCCACTGAACGGCTTTCAGGTTATGATCTGCATCGTTTGTGCACACACTCAGGCACATGCACATACATGGATACACACAGATATGCAGAGCGTGAAGACTTATGTAGAAAAATAAGCATTTGCTTTTCTGATTCCATTTCATGATTCTGAAAAGGAAAAAAATATTTGCTTTCTTTCAGAGCTTCCCAGGACAAAAGAGATTCTTGAAAGATCCAAATCAGAGCAGTGACCAACTTCATTACTGATCTGACAATGAAAGAGAAGGCATCCCTTGAGTCTCCCTTCAGTGGGTCCGTGTTAGAGGAGCATCTCTTTGTCTTCTGTTCACTAAGTATCAATCAAGCTAAAAATATATATATAACTTTGCAATACTCAATGTTTCACTGGCAACAATTTACAGTTTATTAAAAATATTTAAGGAAAAAGAAACAATTAAATATGTGTTTGTGCAGGAGCCAAATAACGGTATCTTTCTCTTTCTTTTCCTCTTTCAGAAAGAAAAATTGTGCTTTTCTGAAACACTGTGATGCCCTGGTGAAAAAAAGAGAACAAATGCATTAACAGGATCTCACTTTTCCCTTGTCACTGTCTTAAACTGACCATGGAGTTTTGGCAGTGAGGTATATGGAAAGGAAGTTTGCAGACAAACCTCTCTTTTGCCCACAGGAGTTAGGTGGAAGACAAATTTGCAGACCAAATTGGTCCTTCATAATTGACTGGGGTATACAAACTATTAGGGACTCCAACATGCACATCAAAAGACACCATGAATCACCAGGGATAAGGCTAATTTACCCCTGCACAATTCTGAAAGGATAGTTTTGACTGACTTTTACATTCTACCATAACACTCTTTCTCTGGTGTTTTTTGCTATTCATTTATTCATAGCGTCTTCCAAACCAGAAAACCCACAAGCCTCAGGCATTTAGCACTACAGTAGCTGCCATCAGCCTCAACACTTTATCACCTGTGCTTTACAGAAGGTGAACCTGGAGCACAGAGTCTGCCATTTACCACAGTCAAACGAGCAAGTAAGAGACCTAAAAATAAAGCTTCCTCTCAAGCCTCCTGTAACAGCCTCCCAGCTGCCAGGGCTCTAGGTGCAGATCTCCATTTTTCCAGACACATAGTGTGCCCTTAGAATCAGAGGGCAGCAAAGAGCCTTTCCCATTTAAATCCATTGCAATTCCAAGAAAGAGAATCTTTGACTTGTTTGCTATGCTTCCTTTGACATACTGCCTCCAGGGCAATGTTCAAAATGACCTTACATAACAGTTTACATTCATAATCCATCACTGCAGAGAGAAATCAAAACAACAGACTTTTTCCTGCTTCATTATGAAGGGCTGCTCTTGTTCTATGTTGTGTCCTTGGGAAAGAACTAGTGATGAAGTCAGATTAGAACTACGAAAAACACAGAACACCCTCACCCCCAAAAAATAACCCTTGTACAATGTGCATCAGCAAATTAACTACACCTTGACAATGGGCATTTATAAAGTAGTTGCAAAAATCAAGTGCCTGAAAAATTAATAAAACTCTCCTTCAAAGCTCAAAATCCTCTTAATGAGTGACAAATCTCACTGAAATACCTCAAGTATCACTTTTAGAAGATTCTAAACATTAATGTATGCACACATTATACTGTTTTTATATGTAAAAATAACATTTTTTTAGCAAAGACTACATTGAATATAGATTTCTTTTCCCTTCCAAATTCTTTCTTCACCTGTCAATATAGTATTTCAGAATCTTGCAAAACAATGCTGTTACTTACCAGAACAGAAGAAATCTCACCATCCTTTAACTTGAGGCTGACAATGAAAGCCCCCTTCATTTTACTTGTCAGTCTAATTAAAAAAACATTCTTACCTCAAAAAGTGAGTGAATAAACAAACATGACACAGCAGGTTTAGAGATAAGAACTCGATGAATTGATAAAAACCTTGAATTCTGTAGTATTTTTACTATCACCAGATCTAAAACAGTTTTGCTAAACAGCTCCCCTTCTTTGGTAATAGAAACAAGGATGGAAGCTGTACAATAACCTTCAGTGGTTCTTGATAAATAGCAAAATAGCTCAGTGGAAATGTTCAACTTCTCTATGATTAAAAAACAAACCTTTAATGTAGTTTTTGTTTACTGTGTCATAAGTGCAGTGTTGGAAGTTGTTGCCAAAGAATCATTGGAACAGGCATCACTAAGGCAGTGTCAGCCAGCCAGCTCTTTGAAAATGATTCAGTTCCTCTAGTCTTATGACTAAAATAATATGCAGTGGCTCCAGCTCGAAGCCTGGTTAATACATCTGTCCAGAACACATAATTACTTGGTCATAACATTCCCCCGGCCACCAGCCAACAAACCAATCAGCATTTCTTCTTAACTCACTAGAATTTTTGCTGTGTCAAACTGTTTGATCTCTAGGTAGTAAAAATGCAAAAAATGGAAGGACACTGCACTGGAAGGTTTTAATTTAACATAGTTTCTCATGGAAATTAAATCTGAAGAGAAACATGTTTTTGTTGACATTGCTAGAGTTGAGATTTTTATTCTGCTTCAGGAATGATATTGACATATTTATCTTGCAGCGTTTTTCTTATCTCTTCACCAGCTAAGATTCTGAAATGTAATCTCCCTTTCATTAATTACTTTCACAAAAAACCTCATGTTTATGAGAAAGTTAAATGATACTAGCAAATTTAACAGGCCACTATGTGTGTAACTATCAAGTTATCAACTGTGCTTGATTGTGTATGCTGTGCATGGAAATGAAACTGAAAGAGTTGAAAAAAATCTGTATTTGCACAGATACTACTATCCACAGTTTTCTAAGCTTTATTTGTAAGTGCATATGTTTAATTTTCTGAAGCTTAATTTTGAAAACTCTGATCCAGTTTCTGAGGCACTTCGTACCTATATATTTATATTTATAATATAAAATTTATGTTTACTTCACCAGGACACAGGATCAGGAGAACAGTAGTGTTATACTTGCTTCCTATACCATGTGCCAAAACCACACTCAGGACTCCATGCACATTACAGAGTAATTCAGTCTTTCTCTATGCAGATATGGTATTTCTAAAGTAACAAAATAAATTGCTACATTTTGTACAGTGAAGAACTTATGCATCATACTCAAACAAGCAACAAACTGCATAATTTCCAAGTTCATACTATATTTATTGGCTTAAATGCTGTAGTTCACACAGTACCCTTCTTTTGTCAGTGTCTCTAGACAAAGAAACACCTTTACCTCATGGCCAATACCGAGACTTAAAGGCACTGCAAAAATACAAATAAAGAACAAAGCACTTTCCCTGTCCACAAGGGCTATTAGTCATTTGTTCTGGCGAATAAGAAAAAAGCAATTTCCCTAGTTTCCTTCACAAGATTTCACAAGAGCCACACCAGATGCATTTACATTTTTTATTTTAAGAGTAGTGCATGGGAGAGAACAGTAATGTTGCTCGGTTCATCCAAAGTGGGAGACTTGAAGGAAGATGAAACTCTCATCTGAATTCTGTTATAGATTTTCTCTCCCTAGGTCACAGAAGGAGGAAGGACTGGGACAATTCCTCTTTCTAAAGGAACTGGGATGTGGTTGGAGTTTATTTTCAGAGAAATACAGCTTCTTTCCTTTCACAGGCTTTGCTATTTATTTATTTGCTATTTAGTATAAAATCTCAGATTCAGCACCTTGTCTGTGCAAAAGTGGAATTTAAAACAGCCAAACATAATATTCTGAAGTCTTGGCATAGTACAATACAGGGATAGTTAAATATTTCAAAGGTCTATACGTATGTTACATACATGTGCGTATGTATATGTGTTACATATGCATATGTTCTATGAGTGTGAATAGTATCATGCATTTCAACAATTACGAAGATTGTATGCATTTAGATGAAGACAATCTGTGACAGAACTGAAAAATGATTAATTACAACCAAAGGATACCAAGGAGTGGTGGGGTTTTTATCATGTGTATCAACTTCTAATTGAAATCATCCTTAATTTCCTGAGTCTAAACATTCAAACTATTATAGGTAAAAACAAAGCTAACTCTTCACAACATTTTGAGCAAAATGGGAAAACATTTTATAAATTTGTGCTCCAGAGGACACTTAGAAAATATGAAGACTGATGTCTTAAGTTTAGAAATGCCACAAAAATATTGCCTGAATTCATGTGATCTACCCATGTCAATTACCTCTTCATGCAAGTGCACTTTTAACCAGCTTTAATTCTATCCTGTGTTAGATTTTCAACAGGATTCATGTATTATTTGGTGAAATTATGATACTGCTTTTTTATGTCTTCTGCATTTATTGTATCTTTAACCATTACACTGAGGCATGTTATCCAGCCTTGTTTTAAATACAAAGCTATGAACTTCATGTGTATATACCCACTTCCACTTTCCTCCTTCACACCCAGCTTAACTGAGTACTTTGCAGATTTATTTTCTTGCTACCTTACTATTAAGACACATGAAGTGACTGGTTTTTTAATCCTCATAGAGAAACAAAAAAATTCACCAGGAGAAGTCATAAATTTATAAGACAATCTTCAAATACATAGTAGTGTGAAAAGTTTGACTATATACATAGGTTCTCGATATCAGCACTGAACAGTTTCAGTAGTAGTATTGAAGGCTCAATACCCCTGGAAAACTGGCCACAAGTCTTTTATACTAGTTAAAATAAGAAATTATTTTAATAAAGTAAATATCTGAATGAGAATACTAGAATTTGTATGCTTTTCTGTTTCCCTCATCTACAGAAGTTAAAGCACCCAAAAAATATTGTGTCCCCTAAATATGGCTTGGCCACATTTACATAGATATTGTCTAGATACCATTTTTTTGGTGAAATGTTTATTGCTTTTCACAGCATCATAAAATTTCAATATATCCCACCTTGCCAAAACACCAACTAACCACTTGCACTGAGGTGTATCCACTACCCTCTCCACTAGCAGTGAGAAGAGGCACCTGGAATACAAATGCCCCTCTGGAGATGCCTTTCTATCAGTTGTGAAGTTCAAACTGGTTCAGCTAAGGTTACTGCAAACAAAAGACTTAATTTCCATCCTTACGGGCTCGGGGGGTGCATCCAGACTGACATCTCACAGGATGCTTTGCTGAAGCAAAGCCACAGCGACCTCCCATCTCCCTCTTTCCTCTGCTGCCACTCTTTCCAAAGGCAATATTTATCCTTCTACTCAGAAATGAAAATGGAAGCTGGTGTGTGACAAAATGTACAGTATGATGCAAAGCATTTCATGTCATAGCAAAAGCAGCTTAAAGCCAGCATGCCAGTGATGATATCATTCATAGACAACAGTTAATTTGGAAAGTGGAAGGGAGAAGCCAATATCTCTAGTGTGATGTGATTTTGTACTGAAAAGCCCTCGTATAAATGCACACATGCACAGGAATGGAATTGAAAGCACTTAGTTTGGGGACCGAGCACTAGAAAATGTACAGTTGGGAGCCACTTTCCATTGGTTGGCAGATGATACTGGCTTTATTTAACTTGTTATTGAACATCTATTAACATTTCCTGATTTTTGCAGTCTTAAGCAGCAAGCTTGATACTAAGAGTGCTTTTTTTTTCCTCCTGGAATATGCATCTTTTCCGAAATATTTATCATAGTTTGCTCTGGACAAAAAGAAAAATCTTAAATTACTATTAAATACACCTTTGACTGAATCCAGGCTACAATGTAATAAGTAACTATGCATTCTGGATGAACTCTAAAGGGCTTCTTACAGTTATATATTCATCCCTTCATCAAGACAATCCACTGTACTTCAGGCAGTATACATATATTGCAGTCTGTGTATATAGATGCTGTATATATTACTGCTTCCTTAAAATAACAAGCAGAGTCATGAGAAAATATAAAGAATAAAGATGAAAGACATAACTGCTTAGTTTGGAAATTAAACATAAATTAAGGTGGAAGAAATTCTCATTATTTACTTAGGGCCTGATCCAAAGCTCTTTAAAGTCAGTGGAAAGAACATCAACTGCACGAGGATTTAAAATGTGACACTACAGTTGAATGCTTGGAAAAAATGTCTGGGAAAGCAGCACCAAAAAAAGAGCCTACTTAGAAGTGGGGAGGAAAAGGGCTTCCTGGATTATTTTACACCACTTTTACCTGTGGGACAATCTAGATCTCAGTTTACAGGGACATGCATTGCTTTATCCCATCTGTACAAGAATGAAGCATGCTAAAATTTCGTGGCACTGGATCAAGTGTAAGAAAGGGCTGGAGCAGGAAATCAAATACCTTGGGTAATAGTCACAGGAGCAGTGCAGCTAGGGGAGGACACCTCAAAGGAGCAATGTCCGTGACCTCCAGGGAGGTACAGGCACAGTCTCAGCCCATTCTGCAGCTCGGGGCAGTGTCCCATGCAGCACAGGTGTGGGAGCACCACTGCCACACTGCATGTGTCTGCTGAAACTGCTAGAGACCAAAGAAATTAGCAACCAAAGAAAAGTCACTGCTTCTCCGGATTTCCAGCATCCCCTCCATTGCTATCTGACATTTCCACTGATACTAAACAGTGTATCCAAAGTACAGGATGGATGAGACTTCTGAGTTTGGTTTTTCTTCCCAATGAAGTTTGGTTTTCTGGCTCTTTTGCTTTTCTGTCTTTCTGCTTGTATGTTTGTCCTTTGGGAATTTTCACCAAAGGGTCAGTTCTCTCCACCAACGAGTCCATCCATTATTCTGACTGGATATTAAGTTATCATTAAATCTAGCACACCACATGACTGATGTTCAAATATTATTTTTTGAGCACAGACACCATGAAGCACCTACACAGAACACTCCTATAGACATTTTAATATTTTGGAAAGCATAGAAAGTTCAATTTGAGTTCCAGGACAGAGAAAATCTGCGTTGAATGTGTGTAACACAGTTGAATGTAAGTCTCCAAGAATGCACAAAATTATAAGACGGGGGCAAGTTTTCACATACTCTTTCCTATTCCACATCTACAAGAGGGTGAAAGCCAATACTAAATTGTCCTTAAAAAAATTCCCTCAAAGCTTTCTTCTCATTCACTATTATATTATTTGCTCCATGACTCTTTCAGTCCACAGGAATCAAGTTAATAAAACTTACAGTTCAGTGAGACCTTGTATATATAGTATGTAGCCTTGGTCCTATAATTCCATCAACAGAAAGTATGATAAAAATAGTAGTAGAGAGACCATTGATTGAAAAGGTCTGGTTCTGTGTAATTGTCAGAGAATCACAGAATTAAATAATTAATAAATTTTACTTTATTTTACAAAATTATGATTCTAAACTTTTCCTGCTCTGTTTTGGTTGTAAGTCATCCAAGGAAAGAATAAAGAAGGAATTTAGTATTTGCTTGTAAAATCACTGGAAACAGAAATCTGAGCCAACTGAAGTTTAACAGTAAAGAAATTTACTCACCACCACATTGCTACTGTTTAATTGTTTATTACTTTGAAAATGTACTCCCAATAGTAACATTAAAATCTGGTTCTAAGCCAACCCAGGCACATAAGGTAGAGCTGGAAAAGATCCAGTTAGTTTACAGCATCACATTTTGCAGTGTCAAAGCAGCAAAAATTTCCTTTAGATTCAAGGACAAACTAATACCTAGTTTAAATTAAATGCTGAAAATACAAACAGACTAGGATAATTTTATCTTTTTTATTTTTTTTAATGTTTAGACTCATCATAGTGGAAACAGCTTCCAATATATGGATAAAACTAAACAGACAGTGATATTATTCTCTCTTACCTTCAAGAACCTGTACCCACCCTGCTGAGTCAGTTGAGAAGTTCAGCTGATTAAACTTCAGCAACCAAATTTAAAGAAAAACTTCCAAAAAAATGTCAGCAATGCAAAACAGGTGTGGAGAAACCAACAGTCACATAAAGAGCAATTTTCGCAGGAAATGTAGGCTGTTTGACTGCCAATTCTATTTATGGCATCTTCAGGTTTCTCCCTGTTTCATTCATACTAGAAGTACCAAGATTAGTGTTTGGTTGCCCAAATCAACTCCATGCCTTTTTGGAATGTTGTAAAGCAGTCTCCTAGGAGACAGCTGTGACATTTCCCTCAGCTTTTCATCTCATAATTCTGGTTACAAACAGAGACAATGTTCCTTGACTCTGCTAACAATTTTTTCCCCAAAATTCCTCCACCATTTTCACTGTAGGGTATCAGTGCATGGTGGCTTGTACACTGTATGAAGAAAGCAAGCCATTCTTTGAACATACGTTTTGCTCCCAAGTTAAAAATGTGTTAAGGAGTTCTTCATGTTCTACAGTGTATTTCATTCAACATATATTCTGGCAGACATTCCTCAATATTTCATTGAGCTATTACTTCAGTTATTCTCAAAATCTCTATTCAGCTTCTAACTCTTCCCATCCGCCCTAGGAAGAAAATCCCAACACGATACCAAAATAAAGCCACAGTCACTGTGCAGGATGGCTGCTGTCTTTCCCGAGCCATTGTCACACTCCTGAGAGGCTGGCCAGGGCACTAAGAGGGCAGTGCCATCCCTCAGAGGTGAGTCAGAGGCATTAAAAGCTGGCCCAGGGGAGCTGCCCCAGACTCGCAGAGCACTGCACCCAGCAGGGCAGGAGCAGTGCTGCCAACCTGCTCTGCCCTGAAGCACCACCACCACCTGCACCTCACCTTAGCCAAAGCAGTGAGACTATTTTATGGCTTAAATTTGATACTCCTTTGTTTCTAGCTTGCAGTCTGTGAGGAGAAATAAACTACATTCTTTTGTGCAGGGCTACCACTTTTTAACAATAATTACTAAACTACAAGACAATGTTATATATATTTTTAGACCATATTATATTTTGTGAAAGAACTTGTGCTTTTTCTTAACAGCATTACTAGACACGTGGCAGTATATGAATGGAATGTAAATATATGCAATTATTTTACCAATTTTTTTAAACCATGATGCTCTGAATGATCTCAAACTGCTTTCCAAACTGATCTATGAATAACATGGCTTAGCTTCTAAAACCACAGAAGAAAGTCCTGTACTACAGAATGGACTTTCATAGCTTTCTTTTCCTGGTAAAGTGTGTTTATTCTGTACTATCAACAAAATATTGTATTTCACAATACTGCACTTTTAAGAATACATTAGCAAAGACACAATCTCTGTCTTCCAGCCAAAAAGCCCTCCAAGCCATTTAGAAGGTAGTATTGCATTTTTCCTTGGTTAATACAGTATTTAGGAAGAGTATTATTCAAAAAGTATCAAGCAGGAACAAATGTTTCTGTCTTCAAGTCCCAGGAAATTGTGATGGAGTTAAGAGAAATTTAACATTTCAAACTGCTCCATTAAAATAAATTCCTATAAACATGTACGTAGGATTATAAGTATGGAGAAACCATTCAGAACAAAGCATGGAAAAGGACTGAGAGAAGGAGTCTTCACAGCACCTACTGACTTCACAGAAAACCAAGCTCAAGATACAGGAATAAAGGGCAAAAGAATCACAGGATATGGTGGAACATCAAACATTGCAAAACTTGCTGGGTGCTGTGTGTTGTCACTTTAAAGCAAAAATAATTTAATTTTAATTTGACTGGATAAAGCAATGATCTTTGCAGAGATGCACCCTCATTTTTTATCCATGCTTCAAACACACAGATTAAAAATCACAGTCTTACTGTTTGTGCACAGTTTGGCAAAACTACCCTAGAAGGTTAACAAATATATCCCACAGCTGCCTTTGGCTATCCCAAATGGGTCTGTCCTGCTGCAAATGGAGATGTTTAAATCTGTGCTAGAGGGGGCCAAGGAGTCACCCAGTGCTGATGCAGAGTCCAAAAATTCTTGTTTTCTTTCCTACCTTCGGAGGCTGAATTGGCCTGCAACATAGGGGTTTAGGGCTTTCTATTAGCACACCATCAAATAATTCAGAGAAAAAACAAATAAACAAAAAAGTACAATTTCAACTGCTTTTATAATAATCTCATTTCCTGGTTGACAGGTACTGAAAAAATCCCCAAAAATCAAATTTACTACTGCTGTGTCATGCAGAATGCTCTATATCAGAATACAATCCTGTAAAGAGCAAAGATGAAAATAACAACTTTCTTTGGATTCAGTCTGGAAAGCCACCATACTTTATAGATCCCAACAAAGCAAAATGTTGAAACATTGCATACCTACAAGTGTGTTATGTTACAGGTCTGGTGACATGCTCAAAGGTCAGTGCATGCTTGTGCACTTATTTGTGTCAAGCCTTTGAGTTTGCTACTCATATGGTAACTGGCATAAAAGAGACTACAAAATTGCAATGGATTTTATTTTATTTCTGCATGGTCCCCGTATTTTCCTCTTGTTCTTATTTAGAAGATAAACCTTTGTTGTTTCTGTGTGCGTAGCATAAATCAAAGATGCTGAATGGAGGCTGAAATGACACAACTGAGGGCTGGGAGATGAAAAATGCGTTCTAATATTTAGTCCTGCAAGATTTGGTTCCATCCTGTTTCATCCACAAAGCAACCAACGTGATGAATTTAGGAAGTAATTGAACTTACATGTGAGCTCAGGGCAATTGTGGTCTAAAGGGGAAACGGAATTTTCTGACACCACATCCCTTGTGCAGAAATTGTATTTACCATCTGCATTCCCCTTGAGATGCTCTGTGTCTTTGAAAACAGAGGACAGTACATTCACTAATGTTGCTGTAAATGGCCTCAGCCATTCTCTTTGTTGTTCTCTAGCAATGAATCCTATTTTGATACTAAATTTAAGCAAACTCTGTAAGGGAAGAAGAGTGGAATACAGCAGAAAAAGTAGAAAGTGCCAAGTTGGAGGAAAACAATTTGAAGTTATCTTTCTAGCTTAACTCAGAAAATCAGAAACATAGTTTAAATCTGAATTTCCTTAACAGTATTAAGCAAAGATAAAAAAATCCAAACAAAACCACAGAATATTAGAGACAGACTTCCTAAGATGCTTCCAAAGAAGCATTTGCTAAGCTCGTACACACACTTCTTGCCTAAAAGCTCTCATGTTTACACAGATCATGACAGTGCACACTCCACATATAACAGGAGTTAATTTTTCATTTTAATCAGCCAACAAACAAGTTAGAACTCCAAAATGACAAAAGACATGTCATTGAACCAAGTATTTCTCACATGAAGAAAAGAAGACCATAAGAAAGAGTTGACCAGGGAGGTCAATAACGCTTTTTCAGCTTCATTAAGGTCAGGTGCAGTTCACCCAAGATCTTAATGCCAAAGTGCTGTTCTAGAATAAGTATGATGCACAGGACAAGAGAAAAACATTATTTAAATGATGTAAATAGACATTAAATCCTGAATATGCTATTTTATGAAAGAGCTCATCAGTTATTTAAATGTTTGGTTTGTAAATTGATTTTAATATCAAAATCTACTAAGGGATTTAGAAAAATGATTGAAAAGTTTTGAAGGAAATACACTAATTCTATGAGGAAACAGACAAAATTTGCTTAATCTTCTTGCTTGCATGGGGGGTCTCAGCTATTTTTCCGTAAATATGCAGTTTAGCCAATTGATCAAATAATTCTTTGTTTTACTGTAAATAGAAACTTATCTCTAGTTAAGACAGTCTCTCCCCTTTTTTTTGGTCCTCCTTTAAATTCTTTTTTTAGTCCACAAAGATTAGGACTGGTTTCAGTCCAACCTTATGAGAATCCTTTTATGTTACTCGTATTTGTATGCAGTAATTACATAAAGATTTTCTTAACCCTTACCCACTGATACCTAAGAAGAATTAAGAGCAGCTTTTCCATGACGGAGTCCAGTCAGCTGTTCCTGCAGACCACTTTCTAATGTTTTTTAACCTTGTGTCATTTGGACTTCCCTCTCCAAACAGATACATTTCAGTAAGTGGCTCATTAGCATCACACAGGAGAAGAATCCTTACTTTTTTTCCTTTTAAAACCACCATATCCTCAGCTATCTATCTCTGGTGTTTGTACTGATATTACAGCCACTTCAGTAAATTGAAGCTCTTCCACAGATCTCTACTCCAAATCAGCGCCAGCCTCAATTCTTTGGCTGAGGCAAATGCCAGACATTGTTTATACAGTGGTAATCAACATGGTAAATTTAGAATATACCAGAATAAATTATGATAAATTTGCTGCCTCAGGATAAAGATAACATACGAGTAGAGTCAGTGGTTATCTCTTAAAAAAGGGGGAAATTGATGAACAGACATTTTTTTTTCCTTCCAGGCTATCAGAATAAATGGTTTTTTTTCCCCTCTGGGATTTGTAGAAAAAGAAGATGGGACATGTGGATCTCATGAACTCTGATGCTAAATACAGCTACAACTTTTGAAAGACTCTCTTCCCTATATTTCAAGTTGAACTCCATGTTCGTTCCTTAGCATTAAGAGTTGCTTTCTTTCTTTCTTTTTTTTCCCCCCTGTCATCTCTCCAGAGGTCAGGAAATGAACTGTGTGTCATCAGAGAGCAAAGCAGTACAGAACCCAGCGGGCCTGATAGCAGTGGCGCTTTTTTCTCCCCCACCTCAGCAGCTTGACTTGCTGTTCCCAGAGTGGGTTTCAGAACCATCAACTAGTGAAAAATCAGTGGTTGTGTTGCTCTGGAGCATTTTTGGTGAGAGAAAAGAAAGAAGAAAAGAAAATATAATTTAAGAAAATATAATTTAAAAAAATCCATAACACATCACTGAGGGTGGGATTTCACTTTACTTTCCTTCTAAAACTTTATGCTTGAGAGCTTTTTTTTAGCAAAGTTTATTTACTAAAATCACCTGGACATGAATTTCCAGAAAATATACATTTCAAATGCAAACTACCTTCAGAATAGACCAACATTTCTCTCCCTCTGTCAAATACTTGTATGGGGCCCAAAATTTGTAGAAGGAAAACCACAATCTTGTACCTAGCATGTAACTTCAGCAAATCATCTGGATAATGAAGACAATTAGGATCTGACTAAATCCTAATTTATTTGCAAAGCATGGCAATCCTCTTATAGATATAAGCTGTCTGTATCATGGCACTTGTGTAAATAAAATACTGCAGCCAGAATCCACCCACAGCAAGCATACAGTCAGTCTTCTGTGAAACCAGCAGGCAGAGCTGCTTTAGTTCAATTTCATTTTCCACTTCTGCCATTCAGCTCCACCAAACTTTAAGTATGTGTTTAAGTCCAACAGGCTTTAATAGGATTTAAACATGTGCTTTGCCTCACTGAGGAGAAAAGGGGTTACTCACCTGCCTACTCACTTGGATTATGCACTTTGCTGGATGGGAGATTTCCTGTCCTACATCAGTACTGAGAGAAGATGTGATGGTGGAGGCCGGAAGCCTGATAACAATTATTTGTCCATTGCCTGGGTCATAGTGAGGACAATGAGGAGATCTCACAATGGTGAGCAGATCTTCACCTTCCTCTTTATATATATTTTGAGCAGGGGCTATCCCAGGCAGAACCCAAATGAACTGCAGAAAGTCTGTGCTCCCCGGAGCTACCTAGGAGATAAACTACACACTGCCATTTGGTAGTATGGGCATCTTAGAAGCTGATGTAGTATTAAATTTAACTTCCAAAATTGTACAAGAGAAGCAAAATTCCATCATCATGTCTATTTTTGTGAAGTAAAATAGCCTTTCCCACTTTCTAGAATATCCTAAGCCATTAAGAAAATATTTGCAGCACACAACATGGTGTGGTTGCAGTAGCAGGGGTGTGTGGTGAGGACCTGCAGAGGACCCAGTCATATTCTTGTGCAGAGAGGCACAACTCCTGAACTTGCCTGAGCTCACCCCAGAGGGCTATGGTGCCGAGTATCTTTACCCACTGCAACCCAGAGACTCACAAAACCCCATCATTAATCACTGAGCCTGTTGGAGAGCAACTAGAAGCACTTACTTCTCAGTATCTCAAACTTTTCAATCTTTTCCCACATGCCTCATTCTCTTTTTTTGCTCCCTCGCGGCAGAAGCACAAAACATCATAACGTTTCAGGAAGATACTTACAATCTCAGGCATCCAAGTGACCAGCATTTCCCTGTGACCTCCTCACCCCATCAGTGAGCTGCCGAGCTTTTCTAGGGTATGTCCTCACAGAAATTTTTCTTGGGCTTCTGTAGCTTAAACAGAGCCATTCCAATGCTCGCACATGGAAAGTTTACATTTGTCTGGAGTGTGACTGCTCTGTGGGAGCAGGATACCAGTTACCTGGCACAAGTGCCTAACCCTGTAAAGCACAGTTTAATCTGGCAGCACAGAGCACTCGGGAAACATAACACATGACTGAGCTGGAACAATAACTTCACATTTCTATTGATTCCTGTCTTTAACCAGGGAAATTTTTCAGTTGGCTACTACCACTCCCAAAAAAAAGGCATTTTTACTTTTCACCATATTGATGCATAATAGATGAGTTTAAAGGCTTGAAAAAGACTTTTTCTTGTGTTGAGAAAAAATACCCTAGCATTTGGAAGCTATGTTTCCCATAAAAAAGTAAAAAACCAGAAACCCGTCCCAAAAAACAGTCAACCAATCAAACAAAAAAACCCCAGAGTTTAAATTTACTCAGAAAAATAACTGAAATATGATATAAACAAACTACTTAAAGTGTGCTTCAAAGATGGTTATTGCATTAGCCTAAGCAGGACATTCAGCAGAAAAAAATGCTTCTAGAGTGAATAAAAATAAAAGCAAGCATTATGTAAAAATCTGACATTAAATTTATTTTCTTACTAAATTGTATTGATGTGATGAACTTTAAAACACTTGAAGAAATGATGCAAGAGAACACTGAACATTTTCCCTGTGAACCAGTAATTTTGACAACCTTTCCCTGATTCAAATGTGTGTGTAGACATACAGAACATCTAGGTAGATAGATCAATTCGATTTAAGTAAGAAACCTGGATTTGCAACCCACTGATGACTCTTACTGGCTCTACTTTCCCTCAGGAATTGCTGGAGATGCTACTGCTATTAGGGACATTAGCTTGGCTCCTGTCCTGCAGCTGCCAAGCAAGCATGGGTGCAGGATTGTCAGATAGCCCTGGAATACTCGCTGAAGTGTAGTCTCTCTTCCACCAGCTGTGTTCATTTTTTACGGTAGAATCGTTGCAATTGCTCATTCTGCAATTCGAAGTTTCGGTGTGAATAAGCCACACTCAGTTTGAAGGATGACCACTCGCATTAGCTTCCTGTTCTATTTTACTGCTTAAAACGTGGCAGGGACTCAAAGTCTAAACCCAGTGCGGGGCCTCCTCGCCTTAACTGAGGTAGATCCTCTTGTGAGAGGACAGGCTGAACCTCCAAGAAGTTTCAGTCTTTCAGAGGGATTTGCAGAGACAAAAGCCAGGTAAGTGCTTTGCTCTTCCTAAATGCCCTCCACAAACCAGCACAAGACAGGGAAAGCAAGTGCCACCATGGAGCAGGCTATTTTATAGGTGGGCAACTGAGGCAGAGGAGTATTTTAAAAGTACCTCCTAAAGTGCTTTAAAAGTGTTGAAAATCTGAGCCTAAGTGAACTGGTCAAGGTTACAGAGTGTGAAAATTAATGTGCATGTCTCCTAGTTCCATGTCAGGCTCCTAGCAGTCCTGTTTCCTGCCAATTTGTGCATTAAAAATATTCAGAAAAGCCTCCATTTGTAGGAAGTCAAAGTTTCAGATGGGCAATTCTTGGGACTGAAAGACATACCAAGTCCAGGGGAATGAATCATTCACCAGAGAAGAGTTAACTGCATATTCGCAGAGTAAAAATAGAATATATATCAAAGCCCTCACACTTTTTTCCATTCTGTAGTTTGCTCCATACTTTTAAAATGTGTTTAAACTGAGTGACCACGTATGCAAAGGAAAACTTTACAAGCAGATAAGTCTCCTAGAGCTTCGTGTCTGCCAAGACAAAAGTGTGTGGTTTATTTTAAAAGGAGGAGTGGTTATCACTTAGAACACACCATTTCTGTTGAAGCAGTGAAGGCAAAAGTTAATCCCTACGATTTTTACTTGTCATTAATACAGAACTTTCAAGAAATAAAATCACATTTTTTTAGTTTATACTGAAATAAAAAAAATTGCACATTTTTATAGAGGAAAGTTTTTAATACAAGAGGAAGTTTATTTTGAAAACTGTTTCATGGAGAAGTGAAACTCTGATACAAGGAGCTCTTACATACAGGTGTTATGTATTATAATCTACATTACAGTACTGCACTATCCACATGAGACCAGGTACAATGAAAAGCTTCTGGACTTTATTCAGGTTTGTGGGTTTCAATCTAATTTAATTTACAGCAAGTCTTACTTCCATAGACATGAGTATCTCCACTGGCTTCAGGGAAACCACAGACTTTATAGTGGCATAAGTATGAGGAATTAAGACTCTTACTTATTTCTATTTTAACTCTCAGATGTCAGCATGCAAGGGTGAAAACCCATAAAATTTTTTATATTTACCATTATCAACAAAATGTAAGGAAAACTGAAGACTTTATATTTCTTGCAGTTTATCTCAATATACCCTGTCATGACCACCATGAAGTTCTATTTCTTTATAGAAGAGTATAAGTAGGTTTTGCTCCAGAGATAAAAATTTATCAATTCAACAAAAATCAGCAAGACCTTCAGGAGACTAAAACTCTGGCATGGCAGAATCAAATCAAATCAAATCTATATTATCTTTTTCGAACAACAAAAAATCACACTTGTATAAACTTATATTTTTCAAAGTAGTGTTCATTACTAAGTTACTGTTTCATTCTTAATTTATGTCAGCTGGGGGATACCTTAGTTACTCCAAGAATTTTTTTCTATTTTTTTTAGTCCATAGAATGAGGAAATTTAAATTATGCTTTTCTTTTTGTTATATCTAGAAAGTCGCACCTCTCTCTCCTGTCGGTTAACCAAAGCATTTGCTCCTGACAGCTGAGGAGCTTTTGGGAGCCCGAGCTGGCGCTCAGGGCAGGGGAAGGGCGTGGGAGCCACTAGGTGGCAATAGAAACCCCTCAATAAACTACTCGCAGTTCCTAGGCTATTCCAGAGACATTAATTTCAACTAAGAAAGTGTTAAATTGAAAGGAAGCAAACAAAGTTTCATGCTGGTCATTAAGCCCCCTACAACTTCAGTACAATTTTCTGTGGGATTAGTAGGAAACAAGTGGTTTATCCCTGTACTATGTTAATCTATCCTACTTCATATTTTCTCCCAAGATCATTATTTAACGTGTCATGCAATTAAAAAAAAATTCAATTATAATTTCAGCATTATTGAAAATTTTGTGATAATTTCAGTTGTTCTTAATAAATTTTTCACTCTGCCATCACTACAGAAGTCAGATGGCTGAAATTATTATTTTCTCAGTTTGAAAAGCATTAACAAATATAAACTACTATTGGCTTAGCTTTTGATTGTATCACATACTTTTTTTCTCAAATTATAAAATCTTGGCGATCCTTACAGGGGGATTAAAAAGAAAATTATTATTTAAATTAGTTCTGGAGTTACATTTCAAAAAATATCTTAAGTGAAGTTATCATTGTTTCAAATTCAGCACAAGTATTTTTGTGCTGGAAAGTTACTTGTTTGTTTATGTGGACCTCACTACTATGCTAAAAATTTCACACTAGTAATTTTCAGAACTTGTGAGTTAGCAAAACTGAAAGTCACATCTTAATGCTCATGCACATTATAACAGAATTGGGATTGCAGAGTTCAGACTACAGAAAAATAGAAGGGTATGAACTTGGTGTTTCCATTTTCAAAGCCTAGATTTTTCAATTCTAGCATCTCTTCGATGTCACTCTTGTATATAATTTTCAAGACTTGTTTCTGTATGGACAAGAAAACCTCCTGCAGTGAATTTCTCCTTGCCATTATCACAGCGGTTCAACTGAGCGCTGGAACTGATGCCCCAAAGCGCCAGGGCTGCGGGGGCAGGACCAGCCCTGCTTTCTGTTTGCTGATGGCCACCAGTGCTCTTGATTTAGCCGACTTTTTTTCCTCCCTGTTTCAAAGAGGAGAGGGGGAATCTTATATGTAGGTCCACAAGACACAAGAATTTTTTTTCTTTTTTTTTTTTTTTCTTTTTTTTCTTTTTTAAATTTTTGTCCCTCCAAACCGCTTTATTCCCCAGCTCTCACTCATTCCCTCCCCTCTGCTGTGTCTCCCTTTGCTTTGCAGCAGTGGGATCTTGGGGTTATGTTACTACGCTAACATCCCTGGATGCCAGCATTTCTCCAGGAGATTGCCATACAGGGGAGGGAAAGGGTAATAAAACTAAAATTCAACTTGAATCAAATTCTAAAGGAAAATAGCAGAAAAGTAACTGCTCTTTAGGTACTCTGCTGCTGGAGGATTTTCTTAAATGAGTCCTAACAGACACAAAAATTATCTCCAAAAAAATAAATGCACTGTGGAAAAATTCAGATAGCCTGCCAGGAAACATTCTTATAATTTCTTACAGAACAAGTTCATCAGAGCACAAATCCAAACACCCCAGTCAGGGAAAATGTTGTGACGAGCGCAGGTGTCAATTGTGCCAAAATTTCACACATTAATTTAATCTCTAAAGGGGATAAAGGAAAATAAATTGTCAGCTTTTGAAAAAATTGAGTCCAAATCTGGATTTTGAAAGCTCAGCCTCTTTTCTCTTTACAATTTACTTCACATAGAAATACATATTTTTCTGTAATATTTTTGCCTACAGCTTTGGAATACTGAGAAGCAATATTAAACTCTTAGTAAAATAGAAATATATTAATAGATCTGCACACACTTCCTGACATCAGCAACTTTCCCTTAAAAATATGACTAAAAATACATTTGAAGAAAATCTGATTTAAAATTTGAAACCATTATTTTCCTATCTTCAAGTGGTACAGTCATACACTTTCATTCTTTACCAGAACAGTTAATTCTAGGGAAGATCTGAAGGTGACATAATTTAGTAAGTCATACTTTACTTAAATAACAAAAATAGGTAACAGAATGCAGTAAATATAGGTCTATCATTTTTTTTCCAAATATTTTTTAAAAGTCTGAAGTGTTCAGGGTGTAACTCCTTTTTCTTATAATCCCCTATATTTAGCATTAACAAATACAATGCAAGAAGATCTTTTACATATCTTTCCTGCCACTTCTTTTTTTGTTTAGTCCCCCTGATTGCTCAGGTCTTGGGGTTATGGAAATTTACAGCATCTAGGGATGCTGGTACTAACCAAGGCAAAAAATTATTCATCAAAGTTACCATACAAGTGATGAATATAATAATAAATTGAATGCTAGAAATGCTGCTTTACTGATAGGTTATCGAGACAGAGAGTAGCAAAACCCTGTGAAACCAGAATTTTCTCAGATTTGCATCAATCAGCTCAAAAATACACATATCTGACAAGTGGATGACAAGCCACACAAGGAGCTCTTGTAGACAAGAACTCATTGAAGTCTTCAAAAGGCTTGTAAATTCACTAAGAGTGTCACCTATAAACAGCCTTTGTTCAGCCCATGATCCTCTCCTCTATCTGGGAGCACCAAGTAACTGACCCTAAGGAAAGGAAGCTTCTGGTTGTTAAACTGAATTCAGCTAATGTATTGTTAAAAATATCTTATAACTATGCCCAATTTACGCAACTCAAAGAAAGAAGATAGAGGTACAAGGTAGTGCTGACCTTTTATATTAGCACCTCTTTTCAAAATGCTTCAAAGTGTAGAGCCTATTATCTCATTTGCTGCATTCACTTTGTTCTCTGCCAGAGCTCTTGGAGAAACTGGGGAAGGGGGAAATAAATTCAAGTAGTTCTTCATTGCTTTATACTTAATCACTGTCCCATTAGGAATTTATTCTTCCTCAGACCTGTCAGGAAAAAGCAACGGCAGGAAACAGAAAGAAACAGGGAAGCAGAAGGAGCAGCTGTTCTCCAACCACCGTGCAAAGATGTTCCATCTATGTGACAACTGGAGCGATCTCAGCTGAGGAAGTGCCTTCCTTCCACAGGTAGGGACGGTGAGTGGGAACTTGAAGAGTCCTTAGTAAATAGGAGGTTTTGTCACAGGAAAAGTGTTTGCAGATCCAGCACATCTTCCAACATCTGATGTTTTCAATTTTCAGCCAGGTTATGGTATTTTCTGCTAGCCCAAATGGTGAGGAGCTGCATAATTTGTGGGAGACCTCTGTAAACGTCTTATTGCTGAAAAAGAAAAACTAACTTTTGCTAAAGTGAAATAGCTCACAGGAGATAGGATGGAGAAGGCTACTGAAATCTGAGCTCTGACCAGCTCAGTGGACCAAGATCCCCAGTCTATAGGTTTTCATGCCACAAGCTAAGGCAGTTTCAGAGGTGACCGTCTCGCCCACCCACCCCCTTCTCTGCTTGCTCTTCAAAGCAGTGCCCACCTTCTCCACTGCTGCAACTCACAGCCCAGCATGCTAATTAAAACTGAGATCAAGCTGGTAGCCAGCCCCAGCACACACCTCTGGAGTTTGGCTGACAGCACTATGGATTTCATAGGGTCATAGGAACCCTGATGTCTCTTTCTGGCAGAAAAATTTAAATTCAAAGACCTCTTTCTGTTAAGAGAGTTTTAAAGGTTTTGATTTCTTTCCATTGGAGTCTGACAGTTGCCATAAAATGGAGATGTGTTCTGGAAGGAGAGGGGTACAGGTAATTTTCACCCAGCTCCTGCAGAGCATTTTGCTTAATGTCCTCCAACCATGCTTTTGTATCTCTTGAAGTGATTCTTGGAATAATATCCTGGCTGCTCTTAAAAGGTTTTGTTATTTTCTTCCTTGCACTTTGTATAAAACAAAATGCACCTAAGGTTTTATTCTGCTTATTTAAAAGTTTATTAATTTATTTTTCAATTAGAAAACATTTAGAACTCTTCTCCAGATATCTGTTCAATCTTTCTGTTCTTCAGGGCTGACCCAAATAAAGCATATGCCTTTTCTTGAAAGATATGACCTTTAGTTCCCACTTCTTCTCAAACACATTTATTTTTTGCTTTAATTTATGTGAAAAGTAATGGAATGACAGCTTCCAAAAAAATTATCCAAAACCTATTGTAAATAAAGATTATTTTCGGCTAAAGAGCTTGAGTGCATTCTTTACATTGTCATTCCTATCTAATACAGTTCTTTAAATAGAATGGCACAGTCGCAATAGCAGAACAACTAAAATATGTTGTTGGTTTTCTGTTTATGTTGGAGTGAGCAAGACTTGGGAATTTATAGAAGTTCAGATGTGACCAAAAGATTGTTTGCCTGTGGAGGAAAGGTAGAAATTTTAGAAATAGTTCATCATCAGTTTTAGGTAATTTCTTTAGCAACTGTGGAAGAGCTAAAATCCCATATATACAGCATTCTTATAATTTAGTTTTGATGATATACCAATGGTTTCACATGGTGATAGACTGTATTTCCTGAAACATAGTTTTTGAGAAAATTTTGCAGGGGAGAAAATGTTAAAGTACATCCTCCTCTAATACAGATACTTTCCTGTGACCGGCTTTTCATAGTTTTTCTGACTGGTTTTGGCTTGATTTCCCTCCACATACAAGTCTTGCATTTTGCATCCTCACAGTCTTTGGTGCAGTCATGCTTGATTTACATCACTTGAGACCAAAGGTGGATACCTGGGTAAAATCCAGGCCATGTGGAAGCCAGCAGCAAAGCTTCCACTGACTCTGACGGGGCTAAAATTTCATCCTTTTCTGTTTAAACAAAGGCTGTCCCCTGCTCCAGCTACCCCTCATACCTGGGAGAAGCTTTAGCATCAGATCATCAGTTTCACAACAGTTTCACAAACTGAATTAGTCTGAAATATTTAAAAAGTGTAGGGAAGGAAGATAAATTATTTAAAGTTATACCAAGTAAGTATGGGCTGAACTTTAGAAAGGTAACGTTTATAGGCTGGCTGTACGGAAAAACATCCTGAGTATACATTAATCAATCCTCAATAGGAACATTAAACAAGGCCAACATTTTCAGGCTCAGATGCCTAAGGTTCAAGTCTAAAACCACAATTAAGAATTTGGGTTTAAGGCTATCTGGCTTGAAAACTGTGGTTCTAATCTGAATTTCTTCCTTCATGTTTTCCAATCAACTTCACAAGCTAAAGAAAATTACTGATCTGACTGAACTCCTTACCTTATTATTTCAAAATAAATGTTATAAGACAACTCACGCGATTTAACAGAAGTTTCTCAGACAATTGAATAACCACAACTGATTCCCCAAACAACAACAACAGGCGTGCATCAGACTTAGGAACGTAGATCACTGCTGGGAAAATACTGCAGGGAACTATATTATCATTAAAGTTTTACTTTTAATCTTAGCTATATAAAGAAACACAGAACTTGAAAGCGCTGTGGTACTTCTCTGGAATTGTGTGTCCCGATTCTTGAGAATAAATGTTATTTTATATCTCCTTTTAAAAATATATATTAAACATATTGTCATAATACACTATATTAAAGACATTTCCCATTTTAATAATAAAAATAACTCATATTAGTTTGAAAGTTGCAAGATGTTAACATCAGATGGGAAGCAGTTTAAAAGACAAGTGCTAAAAATAACCTTTAAAATACTGTGTACATCAATGTTTCAAAGATGAGTGTAAGTTACACTTGGCAAGGGTGTTGGATCCTTTCATACACTGGATATGTTTAGCTTTGGTATTTTCTTAACAAATGGTTAGTATTGGGCCCTATGTCCCTGGAGGAAAGACATCACCCTACAGTGACATGTTTCTATACAAACATACTCAAACCAAGGTCATCACTCACCTTCCTAAACCCTCAGTAACACAGGCCAACAACTTAATTTACAGAGAGAAGCTGTATGAAATGTGGGACTAGCGGATCCCAGGGTCCGATCAAGGTCTGCCACTGAATTAAGGGAACAGATGGAGCGGCTCAAGCTAGAAGAGAATTTTTTTTCCTACTTCACCCATATATTTTCACATGCATCCCTAACTCATGCTTAACCCTTTCTCATCTAGGGAGGCACATAAGCTGAAAGAAAGGAACATCAATTCACTTTGCTTCCACACAAGTCCTGACATTGTCTCTAAGCTGGTGCCCAGATACAACAATGAATTCAAGCAACTTCATGACACTTTGAGGCTCTGACCTCCCCATTATAATTTGCAGAATAGCTTCCTATAAGCAAACCTGCCTGCCCAGACTCTTAATCAGATCCTAAAAAGAACAACAAGATCCAAACCAGATACAGTTTAGCCATGATTTAGATACCTCCCTTTTTCTTATTTGTATCTGTCAGGTATATATTTGAGATTCCAACCTATGTGATACTGCACGTTGATGTCCCTTGGTCACTACTTGAAAGTGAAACGATCAGTCTGAATTCTTTTAAGTTTACCAATTTTTCAAAATTATAGCTACTGACAAAGTAAGACCAGAAATACATAAACTACAAAACCCATATTTCTTATGCCCAACTATAGCTAACACAAGTGTCTCTTCCCACAAGAAATAAATTAATTACTCAGTGATTAAAAATACACAAAATTGAAGTGGTTTGTTCTTCTCAAATAGAGTTTTGCCTTTAATGCTAGATAAAACTAAAAACCAAAGTTGCAATTTGCCTTTTCAATAAGGATCCTTTATCTAGGTGGGTCTGTGAGTTTTGTACCTTAACACTGAACACAGCAATCTCAGTAGTTACATCAGATATAATAGGAGTAAATTCAGATTTACACTTTGGGTTTTTTGCTTGATCTTGGCACTCAGCATGTCATAGCTCCTCTGAAGAGGGTGATATTATTTTCTCAGCAAATATCAGTGATATATAAAATCTTCTTTTGTCTTCTGGCAAGAGGTTGCAGTCTTTTGCAGCATGAAAGAGAATTCTGGAAAACAGAATTCTGTAAATAAATAGGTAAATACGAGCCAGTTACTATCTTCTTGCATATGTGCTCTTTCACTGGAAAGCCTAATGGTATAGACTTACAGTGTCTGATTGCACAGAAAAGGAGGAATTGTCATGTCTTTCTTTTGTTCCTATAACATCTGCTACTGGTCATTGTTACAGGCAGGAGCTTAGATCTAATCCAGAATCCATGGTTATTCCTATGTCCCATAACTGTTTTCATAATTGAAAGCCATAGCCTTTTCTCTTATCATTGCTATTAATTATGAACAGCATTTAGAATTTTTATATAACATAGAATATGATCTGAGAACTGTAACATACCGGTCGACATTGTTGGAAATTAATTTTGGATTATTTAGTCAGTCTGATGTGCTTTACAAAGAGACATAATTCTTCAGTCCTGTCAAATTACTAATTGTAGAATTACTAAGTTGTGAACATTTGTTGAGAAATCAGAACCCTGTCTATCCAGGGAATATTGTGAAATATTAGTAATTTGCATTGGCCACGGTCAGACAATCCCCTCTTAATTTAGTCAATATTGCCACTAGTAAGGAGTTATTTACCTCTCAGGAACTGTACTCCTTTGAAATGTGTTATGCACATGTAGTCCATTCTTGGACCGTACGTGCTCCCTGTGCCTGAGCTAGCCATGAGCACGCGCACAATAAAATTGGACTCCATGTGGACAATTACTCAGTGAAAAGAAAAAGTTATTTAGGTAGTAAAGTCAAGGAGCAAAAAATTAGGAAATGCCAAATTTACTATTGTCTGTGCAGTGGTGACCTCAGTGGAGAAATGCATTATTTACTGTCGCAGTGCAAGAAGTTTAATTCGTTTTCCCAAGTAAAGGAGCAACCTCTATCTTCTAAATGTCTTCTTGCCAAGTGCTGAAAATACATGTGGCTAGGACGGTGCCAGGAGTAGCATTTTGAAATTACTATTGCAAACTCAAAGGAAATAGCTTGTATCCTGTGGGGGCAGGGGGATAAAACCCCTGGAGTAACTTTCACTCCCTCTCTATAATTTATGTTGCCTTTATTTGCATTCTGTTGTTTTTCAAATGCATAAGATTCATTTTGTATGGCTTTTCCTTTCTTGCATCCTGCTCACTAGCTTGATGATGTGGTGCATTCCCATCCACTGAAAAATAGGTTCTCTGGCAGGACAGGAATGGGCCTCTCTTTATTCATATAGTACTCTTGCTCTGCTCCACTGAGTGAAGCCCTTTTCTAGATAGGAAGCAATTTTTCCACACATGGTGTGTTTTCTTCTGCTCTGTGTTACTAGGATTTTACCCTCTTAATTTTTAATCCTTTTTTTTGGATTTGCCCAGTTACCAAAAATTTACCCAGTTTTTACTGAATTTATATCCCCGTCTCCCTTTGCACACCTGATTCCCTCTACTGCTTGCTATCTAAAATTTAATCCAGTTGTCTTTCCTTCTCTCTCTTTATTCCCATGCCTGGCTGTAGCTTCTTAGAAGTCTAATATTCTTTATGACAGCACCTACAAAAAGAAGCTAGAGTGCATTTCTCATTTACTCTCTACTCACCATGTGATTAACACAGTGTGAAAACTGAAGTCAGTGGTAGTATCTGCCTTGTTACACTGGGTTTCAGTTTTCTGGCAAACTTCCTCCTCTTCAATTATCTTTATCATAAAATAGGACATTCATATATATATATATATATATGAAAAGACAGAAATTACAATCAGACTTATTTTAGAGTAGAATATTCCAAATTTGGCATAAGAATATCAAGAAAAGGCATTCATTCTGTGACTAGAGTATTTAAAAAGAGAACAATGCTTAAGGCAAAATTCTGATTTATCAAAAAATATAAAAAATCTGAACTTTTGTTTTTAGTAATTTATTTTCTTGGCTTGAGAAAAGTGTCCAAACAAATAGATAGGAATTATTGTCATTCTGAGTAGACACAACAGTCCCAATCCCTTGCATGTGCTCTCTTTTTGTAACTTGGTGACATTCACTGGCACAGAAATTCTCGTGCACAGGCCTATGATTCATGCTCACTTAAGGCAGATGCTTGAAAATGTCATTCAGGGCCACCTGTACTTGAACCAAGGACATGTAAGAAAAGCTACAGCTCAAGATGAGCTGTTAAATTATCCTGTCTAGTTATTTCACTCTTATTTTGGAAGCCACCACATTTCAACCAGCTTCTTTTGAGTGGAGAGTAATTTGAATTAAAGCAGCTAATGTTTTTAATTAGGATACAGCCCCCCAAAATGTTGGCTGGTTTTGGCTTAAGGACAGCAAGAAAAGAAACAAGTGCAGAAGGTACCAGTTCATTTGATAGATTTTTCTACTGGTCCTTCTTAGAAGCTGGGCCTCATTTTTAATTTGGGTTTGTCTCACTTTTGCTTAAACTTTCTGAAATTAATTTTGCATTTTTCTAATATGTGGAGTATTAAAAACACTGTTTTCTCCCTGTGAAGGAACTAGTGACATGCAATCATTTTGCCTGCTAATCTTTTCGTTGTGTTTTAAAAAAAAATAATACAGATTGAACATTATGTTTCTCATTTTGAGACATATTCTTTGTAATATCTTTATATTTTAATTTTCAATATATATTTTTTTAAGTGAAAATTAGGAGTCTTTTAATCTTCCATGATCAATATTGTCTCTGCACATACAAAAACTGAGTAGCTCATTTCATTGCACTGTTGTTCTCAGAATGATATACTTTTGTGTACTCATTTTGACTCCCAAATCTTTTTTGGGAGCCTCTGCTTTTCAGTACATAATGTCCTATTCTGGAAATATGGCTGGTTGCTAGACTTTTCTTTTAAATTGTGCACATTCCAGTGCATTTGTATTGTGCAAGAAATACAGCTTATAGACAGATGCTTAGCAACCATACAAATATATCTCCAGCATGGATCAAGAGAAGAGATTTTTTTCCCCCTGTAATTTAGGGCCTTTACTTAATTATTTAACAACTATCTGACCATCAACTTTTAATTGGGTAATAAAAGGCCTTTGTTGTCACCTTGTGAGACTGTCAGTGGATGAAATAGGGTTTTTAACTCTGAGATTAAAAGAAAAGAAGGAGAAAACAGACCTAGACAATCTTATACTACTTCCGGTGACTATTACTTTTCATAGAAAATTCACCAGAAGACACAGCTAAGATCAACAGACACTTGATTTTTTCAAAATTATCATATTGCCTGAGTGCTCTTGGGGACAGTCAAACAGCCAAAGAAGGGTCCAGTGCTGGGGCAATATGAGTTCTCAGCTAGTACTGGAATCTAACTAACGAAGGGAGCAATGTTTTTTCCTAGTTATGGCTTTAAAGAACATTTATCATGCAGCTTATACTCTGGCAGAGAACCCATTCCTAATCTGTTTTAAAACAAATAGATTGTGTACAGCTGTCCCTATATCCAAGGCAAAATGATGATTTAATGTTGATTAAGAGAGAAGGCCTTTGAAGTGAGTGAGGCAGGAGCCCGTGTATGTCTCTAGTGATCATTATCAGTCTTTCCCTGAAGGGTGACTTGGTGCCAAAAGCGCTTTCCCCAAACTGGCTGAGGTGGATTCAGGAGCAAATGCTTTGTAAATTTAAAAAGACCTTCTCATTTGCAGGCCTCTGATGTCTTATTCCTTTAGCTGTATTAATGTCTGAGAATAAGCAGATGCACTCTTTTTCACCAGTTAACTACAAAAAGGGGCAAGGTCCACTGCTCCGCGGCACTGTGGGCATCACAAGAAGAGCAGCCAAGCATGTATCCTGCAGTAAAATCAAAGAAAAGTTGCTGGGTTTGTCTGTTTTCCTTTCTATTTTTTTTTCCCCATATAAACAGCTGCTTTAGCAAAAGAAAAAACATTTGGATTTAGCTTTTTACAGCTAAATGCTTTCGTGAATAATTGCAAAAAATATACAAAAAGCACTCAGGTTCTCTCTCTCTCACTTCTTTGTCTCACATTATTGGCCAAGCACCAGTCACAACACGTGTGAGTACGTGGGCCTACACATAAACTCTGTACATTATAAACACATACACAAGGCTTACCTTGCCTTCTGAAATGAAACCACGGGTAGGTCATTTGTACTTGCACCGTATTCATCTATCCATCTGTCTGTGATTTGGCTAAAAAATTCACAGCACTAGGGACAGATAAGAGCAATCCTGTGTTGTTTCATTCTAACAGCTGTAAAAAATGTAATTCTCACGTAGCTGAAGGGTTGACGGCAAGAAAAAAGAGACAAGAGAGAAACTGTTTCCTTGACTGACAACTACAATTTTCAATCATTTAGAAAAATGCTAATTTTTTTCTCATTTTAAAAAAAAAGGAAAGAAAGGATTAATAATTAACTTGATAAAACTCTTGTCATCTCAAGTCATGGGAGTCTACAGTTTTACAAAACCTAAAAGCCATCTTTGCCTGTTTATTTCTTAGAATTCCATAAATAGTCATAATATATGCTCTGCATGAACTGTGCTTACCATCAAAGGCTTCATGGCTACTATTTATAGCATCCCCATTACTAACATACTTTCTCAAATATCATGGTACTAGGTAAAAGCAAAAAAATGATTTCAAGCATACACTGCTCTTCTGTAAGTACAACCAAGACACTTTTTTCCCACTGCCTAGAAAGGGCAGTTTGCTATTGACTTCAGGGGGAGGGTGGGGAAGGAAACCAGTTCTTTGATGGAGAAGACTTTTGTATAATTGCCTGTAATTTAAAAATTACGTAAATGTTTTACTGTGACAGCTGCCGTATTGTCAATTCTGGGAATTTAAGTTGAGAGCAATAGCATGGGTTTGTCAACATTGCTCCATTATTGTGTTGCAAATCATGCCAGGAGGGAGATATGTCTCAAATATACATAACCAAGTGCAGAAGAGCACTTCTAGACCCATATTGTAAAATCTTAATTCTTCCTCAACCTCCTCCCTCCCAAATAACCAAAACCAGACAAGTTTTTGTCTGAAAATATTTTGTTTGGGGGCATTTTCATAAAAGTTGAAATGATAAACCATAGAAAAAATTTTTATATGAAATTTTCAGCTATTTGCATTTTATTTAAAACTTTTCTATAAAGTCTAGAGACATAAAATTTAGGCTTGTTTTACCTTTTTTTAATGTGATTGATTTTCTGGCTTTAGTTCCTAATCTGTAGCAAAAAAACCTTCAAAATATGGGAAAACTTGCACTTTATTATTATTTTCATGTTTCCCTTCAAAGCAGCTATTTTGTTAATATCTGGTTATTTCATGGCTGGGTAAAGTGAGATATGGATAATACCACTTCAAAATCTGTTTTGCAACAAATCTTCTGTAAAATCTACAATTCTGAATTTGACAGCTAAAAATTTCAGTGGAAGAATAATTGCAATGAAAGGTCAGATCACTCTCCAAGCCTGGTTAATCCTTGACCTTGCTAAAACTGATGAAGGTGGCAATTAATCCCAATTATTGAGTTTGGTTTTGTGCACTGTACAATATAAAATTTATTTAATGAAGTTTGTCTGATAAATTAGGCCTAGATTTAGTTGCTGACTGATTAGCCAGTGTCTCTAGCAAGGTGCCATTATTAGATTTAGTAAAGGGAATTATCTGGTTTAAATACATATCCTTCTGGTTATAGAATGACAGTCTGTAAACATGCCAGTCAAAAGTGGGGCTTTTTCCTGAATCTTTTCTCACCAAAATATCAGGACTTTTTTAACAATTCAGTGAGAATGTTGGTTTTGACATTTTCCATTGCTTGCATGTTTCTGTTTTGTTCCAGAGGGCAATAAAAATGAATGACCCGCAGGTTTGAGGTTTGTTTCTTTTCAAAAAAATGTGACACTCTGCAAAACATCCACAATTTTGGAAAAAATTATTTAAAAATATGGAAGAACCCCATAACAACTTAGTTTTTCTACTTTACAGCTTTCTAGCAATTAAAGACATTTAGAAAATCTGCAGTTATTGTTTCACTATTGAATATAGTATCTCATATACGCCTTATGTAGGTCTAAGGTATAACTGGCAAAACTTAACAGAAAGACCTCAAACAAAAATGTTTCAAGACATAAAAATGGGAAACCTGCAAACCCTGTGCGGTTCTGTCAAAAGACCTGACACTGCAAAAACTGTTTTTGCCATTTACTGCCTTGATCAGTTCTCTAGCAGTTGTGGGACTACTTATCATAGTAGTATACACAATTCTTAGATGTTTAGTAGAATGGATCTTAGTGTCCAGACATTTTTCTAAACCTGTGCTCAGATTCCCTTTGTAACTCCTATGTATAATTAATTGATTTAAGTCTATTATTTTGTTTTCATGTCTGTGGCTGAGAAGTTTCTCATTCTCAAATTTCTCATTTCTTATCTTGCTTTAAAAAATCTTCTTCTAAGCTTCACAATTGTTAAGTATTTAAATTCTCTAAGTAAGTTTTGAGCTAAAAATTGGTCCCATATTAAGCCTATACGGTATGCAAAAAAAAATACTTATTTACAAAGTAGATCCTCACAATAGTAAGACCAGCATAATCCCACAGAGTAAAAACCCATTTACCTTACTTAAATACAGCTGAAAAAGAAGGTTTGTTCATGCTTGAACATTTAAGAATTGGCAACTTTGGTCTCTAAGAAAAATACTTCAACACATCATTGTAAATGGCATGAATGGCAGTTCTGTGCTTTAAGACTTCTGTTACTGCACTGTTACCCCTGATGTCAAACTGAGTTGATCTAAGTCTTGCCATCCAAAAAATATGATAGCGTTTTTCCATGCACAACTGAAAAAGAAGCTCACTTTTCTGAATAGTATGGTTACAAGATCTCAGTAACCAACATTTGAAGGAATAAGACTAATTAGATTTACTTATGGAAAAAATATGTGATCCATTCTTTAGTAAATCCTTGGCCGACATAATAAGGCTGACAACAGGGTCCCTCATAACCAGAGAATCAACTGATACTGAATTAATTAAGAATTAGTAGAGTGTGGAAAACTCTGACCTTCACCAGAGACTTTCAGGGAAGAATGACACTGAGGATATCAGGCATGAATAGAAACAGCACAAACAGAAATAGTTATGAATCCGAAATAATTAGAATGAGTGTGGGACCACCATCAACAAAAAACCCCAAAAGCTTACATGACTGTATTCTGATGTGCTGAAACTACATAAAGCAATCATGAATTAAATGCCAGAGGATTTTGTGAGTCTCCTGAGAAAGGTGGAGTGTAGAATTTCATGCAGGATGGTCCTTGTCTCATTCTCTAAGTGTTTTTTATCTCCATTTTCTCTTTTTCTCCCTTTTGCTGTTTACAGTGTCCTGAGGATACATCTTATTAACAGAATTTTAGTGACGGTTGGGGTGCTAAGTAGAAAATCACCTAAAATATCTTGAGATATTATTCTATTAACTTCTCTAACTACATCTGTGATATTCAGAATACTACTAATAAATCTGGAAAAATAGGCTGAAGTATGTTGGTTACGAACCAGTTAAAAAAAAAATGAGCCAAAAATAACATCTGCACCAGCAAATCTGCACTGCTTAGCATACGGTTTTAATTTTAAAATATTTACTCCTAAATTTTGAGAGCTGTGAGAGCTTTTAGATGTGTGCTTCTCATTAAAAAGATGCTGGCAGATAGTGTAGGCCAAATATTGGCTCTGGAGGAAGAAAGGTTTAGAAGAGACCTAATATTAGACCACATTTAACTATTGATTTTTTTTAGACAGAAGCCTTCACTGAGTCTTATCAGAATTCACTTCAAGAAATTTATGTTAATAACTGAAGCTCTCTCTTGAATTTTTGTCAGATAAATCTTTAACTATGGTATTAGCTGGTATTTGAATATAGTGTGGTAATTAACTAGAGCTAGACCAGTTTAGTGTCTAGTAATCTACTGCAAGATGTTAAAAGCAGGTCCTTTAAATGCAGCATTAAGTGTTTGAGGTTTTGGTTACTAATGCTGCAAGTAAGACTGACTCGATTTCCTTTACTGTCCCCAGCCTTTCTAGAGAGGTAGTTATTTCTAGAGGTCCCAGATGTAAGAACCAACACACTTCAGTGTGAAGGGGAACAGAGCAGTGAGATGGTGTGTCCACACCAGGGGTAGGGCAGGGACATCACGTGTGAATGTGCAACTGCACACAGCTATTTGCATCTCTTAGTCCAAAGCCAAAACCAGGAGCCTTTCTTGTAGAGATCACAAGAAGCATCTTTGAAAGTGTCACTCGTGCCATCAATGTCTGGACAAGGACACATCTCTTTGCTGTCTGTTGCACCCCTTTAAAGATCAGAGAATCTGGGACCTAATTCATACGTGTATTTTCACAGTGGCCTCAGTCCCTTCAGACAGTAATGAAAGTCATGCAGGACGCTTCTTAATCTTCCAAGAGTTTCAGCCAAGTAGGCAATCCTGAAATATTTCCTATTATATTTTGCCCTTGGCTTAAATGGCACGTTTACTTTAAAAATTCCTTTGAAATACCTAACATTTGTGTGCTGGGTTGCCGCCTACCTGAATAACTATCCTATGACTTTAAAATATCTTTTTCATTAAAACAAAATACAAGAGAAGTAAAAACAAATTGAGAACACTATAAAAAGATTTTATGTGATTGGCTAAATTTAAATATTTCTGCAATTAAACATTCCTAACTTTTTGGTGATTTGTTTCCTTTTTATTGTATCTAGTTTTTTTCTACAAACTGCATTAAAAATTATTTTTAATTGTCCACTGATAAAAACCATCCAGCAACAGAAAAGACTGCATCTGCTTCAACAGCAGACATATGAAACCTGTGTGACAAACACAATCATTAAACAATCTGATTTTCTTGTTGGGAGGGTTTAATGCTGTTGGGTGTAGTATTAAAATGTAGAATTTGATAGTGTGTCTTAAAATTTTAATGATGTGTTCATGAATATAAAACATACTTCCATCAGTGACTTTATGACTTCTCCTCTGCATAATTAGTGGTATCTGTTTTATGAGCTTACTGTTGTTGCCTTGATCCCATGAAAATGTGAAACCACTGTAATAATTTACACCATTCCAGAGCTTTAAAGATACAAGCTGGAATTTCTTCCTCTTTTCTCCTTGCGTATACCCTCGCATTTATCAAAACAGAATATTTAGTGGCCTTCTTGAAAGCTGGGCAAAGAAAAAAAAATTCAAGGACAACAATTAATTTTAAACATTTGTCATAACAGTGTATTTGTTGCCTCACTTAAATCTGTGTAGTTATCTCCTGTTAAGAGAGTAAGATGAGCTTCTTACTGTAAAGTTGGTATTTAGGTGAATTCAATCATTGAGGAATGTGCAAAATAAAATGTGACTATCAGTGAAAAAAATGACTATTCGGATGATAATTAATCTATGATCACAATCAGCTATCTTTTGAACTATCATTAATTGTACAGTCTCTCTCCATTCTTCCTTCTCCAGACTTCAGCAAGCACCGGACCCATACAAATAAAGTGTCTTCGATTTGTGAAAAGGAACACGGCATTATGTTTGGACAATTAGACCAAATATTAGGCAAGAAAGGCAGCAGTTTCTTCTTTGGTTTCACATCTGCAATTCAAGGCTGATGCTGGTTAAAACAATGGTGGGTTATTGTGGCATTTAACAGGGATGACTAATCTTCCTCTACTCAAAGAAGATGGTGAGGTTGTGAGCTGTATTTGCAGACACATACTTTAAATGAACACACATGCTCCTGGAGGTTACTGAGAACCAGAAACTATTTCATTGTCGATGTTCTGAGGAAGGACCATCCACAGTCTGATTCTGAGCTGTTTCCCTTCAGAATTAAAAAAGAACCTTGACCACCAGAATTTCAACTTTCAGTCCAAAAGGTCAAGGTTCTGGGGAGCTTTGTAAATGCCATTCACAAAAACAAGCAAATAAACAAAGAGGTAAAGACGAATGCTGAAAATAAACAAAGCCCCTAATGATGTTTTGGTAACACTATTGACTACAGCCCTGGAAGCTAGCTGCGTCTCTCATCATTTAAACAGCATCAATTTGCTATGTGTCTAGGGAGGAGAAACATAGATAAAAAAACCGTACTCACTGGAAATCAGACTTTCAATGAAAATTGTGTAAAGAATAAAAAAATTATTTTTATTTTCTTATAATTGAATTTCCTTCTAAAGAACACTGATTTGGTTGCTTGAATCAGGGGAGGGTATAAATGGAGATGCATCATTGTCATAGGTGCTCTTACAGGAGTAGCATTTCTTGCTACACTTTCTAATATTCTCTTAATACTCTTAACTCTCTTAACATTCTTTAATCTAGATACAGTACATCAGGGTTTGAAAAGAAAAGTCATCCCACCAAAAACCCTGGGCATGAGAAGAATTTGGCGCAAGGCACGTGGATTAGCACTCAAGAGTGAGTGAAACCTGATACGCAAACGAAGTCAAAACAATCAACTCTTTTAAAATCATGTTTGTTAGGAGTTGTTCATTCAAAAAAAAAGACAAAAATGCCCAACAAACCACAAAACATGATGTTCCAAATTTGTTTATGATCTGGGACGGAAATAAATATCAGTGTATCAGAATATCTCAAGGGACCAAAGCTTCACTGCTCACTCAGTTATAATGCGAACAAGGATTCAGGTCCTGCTTATCTCAGTTCTTCCCTTTTGACGAACATCAAGCAGTCCTAGCTGAAGGATCCTTGCTTCTCACTGCCTTTCAAAGTGTCTGCCACAGAAGGGCTTATCTTACCCTGCTTTTGCTCCCTAAAGTATGGCTGCAGAGGTGGAACTCTGATTTAAATCAGCCCCTAAATCAGCTACGGGACTAACTAGTTAAAGAGCTAAATTAATCTCAGTATTACAGTTCTATAAACCAGCTCCAGTTTTGCACTCTCTATTTGAATTTTACTGGACTTTCTTCTGAAGAACATTTCTTCCTATCTTACTTCAGTGGGAGGTTATCTCTTTCCTTTGAAGGTTATATTGTGATTGGCAGAGGGTCAGGAAACTTCAGTCACATTGGCCTGTTACGGAAATACTTTGAAAAATAAACGTGAAAGACAAATGTTAAGTAAAGAGACTCCTTAATCAGCAACAGTTCCATAAGACTTCAGACCCAGTAAGGTATCCACAAAAGCTTTGTTTACACAGTTTATTAATACAGATATTTGGGAGCAACGGGAGATTCTCTGTTGACTTTGATAGTCGAGCTTGAGATATGAGCGGGGTTCACACTCTGTTGGCAGGATGTTCACAAAGTCACAGGTTAAAACACTGACACACTTTTGGCCACTGTCAAGATTTCATATACATTAGAAGGCTTTTGTTATTAGACAGTGCTGTAGGATTCTCCTAAGCTGTTTCGTGCCTCCACTAAGCTTGCTAAAAGTAGTATTCTATCCCTTTATAAAGATCAACAGAGTACTTCTTGAAATATGCTCTCACAATACAGAAGGGCTAGGATTACTGATATTCTATTACATTTTAAAAGTTTACAATTTCTAATTTTACTCTCTATTTTTATCTATTCATACTAAAAGGAAGTGAGACAGAAATTTAAGAGCAAATTCAGTATGCATGATATGATATGATATACAATCCAAGTACATAGAATTTTGTTTTGAAATGTCTAAGTGAACTTTGCACTTTCTAATGTATAACTCCAAAAGCACTTATAAGTGGATAACAACATTAGGAATATTAGAAATAAAATCAAAGCTGGCTAGGATTGTTTCTCAATAAATCCATTTTATTCTCACCAGTAGCAAAGGGAGCTGTGTGCAATCAGCAGAAGGGCATATATCCCTCAGATTTAAAGCTTTAGCTGTCTTTATTTGATTCAGTTGACCTTAATAGTCATGTTTGCAGGGAGTCCAATTAGCAGCTGGTTGTAACATGCTGTACCACATGTGCTGGATCTCTAAGGTTCAAGTAGGAGCTTGAAGATGGAGAGTCAGGCCTAGCTGTCACTTTTATAAAAATTAATTTCCTCTAGGCATTTTAAAAGAAAAAATAGTAGCAAACACATTAGAATTGTGCTGCCTTTATGGGAAATGGCAATTTAAGCAGCAGCCCATGTGTTTTACTTTCAGTAGGTCAAAATGTTGTATGGCACTTTATAGATTTTCTTCATAATATTCTGCTCTGTACCCCCACTGTCCTCCACTGCTATAGGGTACAGTTAGTCCAAGTACTATTACCAGCAAATCTTTGCTTGCATTGGTGCTTTGAAATCCACATAAACCTAGAATGTGAAGTTAAGCCCCTGTAAAGCACAGATTTGGACTCAATTAATTAATTCAACAGCATAATGTGAAAAAAGATGTTTGTGTTCTTACTGGTTTCATCTACTTACTCTCTCAGCCCCAGTTCCATTTTATTGCCTGTCCAGCTGTGCCAACGCAACTGTTTATATGGCTCTGCTCCATGTCAGATCAGTGCACTGGTATAAAATTATATGAAAGAAAAAAAATGTACAAAAGCAAAAATGACTTATCCTTTAACTGACTTCCACTTTTTTTTTTTTAATTTGGTAACTGAACAATCATTTTGGAAAATTATTTCTTTTGAATTATTTTCTTTTCTTGTAGCTATGTTTCCATTTCATATGTTTAGTTAGTGCTATGACTTATTTTTCTCATTGCACCCCACTATTTGGAGATTCTAATGAGAGGAATAACACGCTGGTGAAATTTCAGTACTATCTATGTGCAAAGTCAATAAGGTTTGTTTGCCTTAGATGTATTTTTAAGCACAGACAATTGAGGGAGACTTCCTGACCCACATCTTCCATCCAAACAGAGATCTCACCCTGAGGCAGGCTAGAGAGGGAAATTGTTGTGGTCAGGTCATTTGTTTGCCCAGCTCTAGCCTTTGGCACCTCTGAGTGCTCAGCAACAGGCTTAGATTTAATCCTAAACCTAATAAAGAAATATCCTTTTTACAGGACAGACTTTAATATTTTTAAGAAAGAATGAATGGAAATTATTTATGCCAGACAAGATTTTATAATTTCCAAAAAGAAACGTTTAGTACTAGGACAGGGATAACCTTCTTATGGTTAAAACCACTGATGTACTCATTCTGGCTGTGGTTCTCTTATCCTTTCTCCCTACCATCTCTGTAGGTCGTTAAGGTTCATAAATGCACATCATGTAGCAACAGGGGACTGATGGAGTGAATGTAACTCCACCCCTGCACAGCTCTAAGCTTGGGCATGATCTGCCCCACACACCTGCAAGGGGGACAAGGGAAAGAAATGCAACTTCTCATTCAAAACCTACTAAATTGATTGTATTTGTAAATAGTTATACTGGCAAACTGAGCTTTTCAGCACATACTCAAGCCTTTCAGAGGTGGGTGAGGAAATCAAAGATTCTGCTAGCACATGGAAGTTTACTCAAGGCACGAAGGAGGCATGTCACAGCACTGGGGTTCAAAACCAAAAAAGGAGCCCTGGACAGCCTGAATAAAGCTTGATCTGCCAGCTGAAGATTTTCCCCGTGTCTGAAGGCAGGAGACGTGGGAAGAAGGCAAATAAACTTTCAACCATAGTATGTTATCAGTCACCTTTAAAAAGTGCAGTTGTCTTCTAGAGGAACCTCTACTGGGCAAAAAAAGTGACATAATTTAGAAATCCAGTCCTGTATAAATTAGAATGAGGAGGAGATGTATCCCTGCCTTCTATAATTTCTTCTTGAATGATAGATTGATTCCGGGTTGTGAGCAGGAGTATGTAACAGGAGGAAAGCAGAAGGATTTTGGTTGTAGTGGAACTGTCTGAGAAAAACATAGCACACATATATGTTCCTCCTCTGTGTGATGCTTTATGAATAAATAGGGATAATGGGACCTTGACACCAATTCCTAAAAATAGCGCAGAGACAAGTCTCACTGTAAAACTTTTTCCCTTCTGATAATACATTTGGGTTTTTTTATCGTTGCTGCTAAGTTTCATGGAGCAAGAAATATCTTGACAAATGACTGAAAATAATTTGACTCAAGATTAATCAAGAGAAATTTAGAGTAGTTTGTGACATCATTGCACAAAACAGCTGTCTGTACACACAACCATATCCCTGTCAGATTCTGTCTCTTAATAAAGGGTTTGAATAACATCAAGCCATTTGAACTCTGTGAAGCTCACACACAGAAATCTGTTGATTTGCATGCTTTAAGGAGAAATTGTGTTACAGGGCAAGACTTACTGTTTTTACAATGCTTTTAATCCTGCTTTTTTAATAATTGCTAATAAAGAAGGCATTAATAGCAGCATTTACAGTCCTGTTATCAGAATCTGTGAGTCCTTTACAAACTTAAGGACTTTTTCATGTGTAGCAAAAAAAAAAAAAAAAAAAAACAAAAAAACAATACTACCTGGAAGATCAAGGCAGGATTGAGACCAGCATTTTCTAGATCTTCATAACTTCTCTGACTAAACCTGACTCCAGGGCTTCAAACTGTGGTTTGGATTCTACCTTCAGGTAGTCATATTGATGGCGGTTTTAATTTTCCTGTTTCCCAAATATTCTCAAGTTATTTCATTTTGTTCATCTTTATTTTCTCATCCTTTTAAATAGTTATCAAATCAGAAATTATTCACAGAATAAACTCCTTTGAACAAGTGGTGACAAAGCCAGTCTGGAGATGAAGCTGGATAAAGGGGAAGATCAGACAACACTGGCAGCCAAATAACATTATATTCAAGTCAATTTTGGTTTTAAGTGCATCTATTTTGTAATTGCAGCACAAACTCTGTGGTGTTTGCAAGGTGGCCAATGCTGGCTTTGCACACCTGTATTCCAAGATGTCAGTACAAAACAGAGATCTAATTTTAAACACTATTTAAAACCATAGAGAAGCCATCAGTGCCAAAATATATGTTAAAATCTGATTCACAACACAAGAAAATTGACAAGCTCTATTGATACCCTGACTTTAGCATGTGTGGGTATAGACATTCATGATCAATCTGGCATAAAGATCTTTCAATGTCAGGACATTCAGACCTTCTCAACAAACAAGTAGCTGACATTTGTCTGAGGCATCCTTTAAAAACCTTCACAACAACCTGAGCTCACCTCACTGTTGTAAGAAACCAGACGAGTTTCCTCACTTACAGTCAAGGAGAAAATATAGTCACTGCCTGAACTCTTACAATTTCCAGATGTCTATTGACATACTACCCAATCTTTTTCTTGACATTTAATCTCTGTGCCTGAAAAAGCTAGGAAAAACAATGTAACATATAGGAAAATCTAAGACTGTATTTTGTTGTTTGTTCAAACAGTGTAATGTATATACATTATATAACAATATATACACATATATAATAATATATACATACACTATACTTGTATATATACATACACAATCATATGTATACATCACTTTCATGGGAGTGGCTGTTTAACTAAAGCAGACTGTACTTCTCTGCTTTATTTTAGCTTTTTTCACATCATTAAAATAAGAAGTTTAAATCATTGTCACTAATATTTTTAAACAAAATGCTGTGAATAAGATGATGAGGAATTACCCCAGCACTTGCTGATGAACATTAAACATTGACACCTTCTATGTTTCACAATATGGCTAGAAAATATGTGGAGAAAATAATTCATCTGTTTCTCAAGTTTCTAAGTGTCTGATGCCCAGAAGACAAATCGTTATAGGACTTGATTTCATGTATTCTTCACAAAACTCTATTTTTTCATTCATATGAATAGATTAAAGTGGACTAGCCTTTCCTGACTTGCACAGAAAGAAATACTAAGATGATTTAAGAAACAACTGTACTTAGCTGTCTTAACATTATGGGCCAAATTCTCCATCAGTTATATACACATGCAACTTTTATCAGTTTCTGAGGAAGCATATGGCTCTAAGCACTGCTCTCATATTTTAGTTGCTGCCAAACACAGATGCACACGCACACACAGGCACAGTCCTGTCCCTTCCCCTTCGTTCAAAGCTAGGAAGGAGATTGTTTTGAGATTTCAAACACTTTCCTTGCCTGACTCAGAGAAAAAAATTGAAATCTCATAAATTTTCTTCAGTGTGCATTCAAAACAAAATCTTGGCTTGAGGTAATGAAAATACTTTCATAGGATTTTTATTATTTCTAGATACTTATATTTGTCCTAAAATGGGACAGAAAAAAAAAATAGAAAAATGGCATTGAATTTTCCCAGAGGTTTTACTTCTTTTTTTGTTATAAAAGACACAAACTGAACCAGACAAATTCTGTGGTTTGTATTTTAATAGCACTTCCTTCTAAAGGTGCTTAATAGAAAAATCCTCTGGTACATCAAAACTCAGAGCTGTCATTTTTTGCATGGCAAGGATTAAAGCTGGTTTCTCGGTGCTGGGACGATGGAGAGAGCAGGGAAGTGGTGCGATGTGGTGACTGGAGAGGGGGAAGGCTGTAGCCTCCATTCACTTCCATATCCTGCCTCCAGCTGGATGCACAGTCCTCAGCAGATTGTGTGGCTTAATGCCTAAAGGTTAGCTCTGGATGCTGCCAGTGTTTTGCTGAAAAAAGGACTCCTGTTGTCCTTTGCCAGTGTGACACATTACAGTCCTTCACAGCTCAGGACTGTAGCTCCCAGGGTTTGTACCCTTCTGTCCTCTGAAAAAAATTACCTGGGCAGAAACTTGTACTCCAGGTGGAAGTTTCCTGTCTTTTCAAGCATGACAGGGACGAGAACTTGGAAAAGCATTTTCACACTGTGGTATCTGTGCTCCTGCACAATTACTGTCGTGTTTCTCAGCAGCAGCTCAACACGCGTGGCTGCCTTCCCAGGGTGAGGACCGTGGCCACTTGCCGACTGCGATGCGAGAAGTGGCAAAGCAGCTCTGCGGGGAGCCAGGCTGCTCAGAGGGGCTGCATTCCAGCAGGGACAGCACTACACAGCAGCTTGGCTGCCTTCGGTTTGCACCGACCTCTCTGATAAAATCCTGTCAGACTGAAGGTGAGGATTGTGCGGGTGGCTCCCTGGTTTTTTTGTCATGTTAATAAGACCTTTGGATCAGTTACACTTATTTTATGTTGCTGTTCTGGTTCTTAATTTTTTGAGGAAATATAGGCTTGAGCAAAAGAATCTGGGCTCTTCCACACCTCTTAAAATATAGCATTCGGAGAAGTTTCCGGTAAAGGAATGAGTGTTGTCAGCTAGTTAGCACGAGCCATTGGAAAAATCCCTCAACTCCGTATAGGCAGAATAATTACACACAAATGCATTCGGAAATCCTATGGAAAATGTAGTCCAGTGACCTGGCATGGTTACAGCACAATTTAGCAAGTATGTTAGAACAAATTACTCCTTTTAACCATAAGCCATTCTGTTTCACGCTTTTAATGAAGGCCTGTGCCACACACTAGAATACTTCTCACCTCATTACTACCCATAAAAAGCAATGATCCATTCAAAGGCTCCTCATATCTCCCAAATGAGATGTAAAAGAGCCCACTCTTTCTCAATCTGGCACAAAAGAGAAAGGCTTCTTACTTCAGCCTTTGATGTTGATCATTAGGATGTTTACTAGATAAAAGAACTGAAAAATTTATCTGTGTAACTTCACTGATGTTGTGTGTTAGCGTTCCGTCTGCTGGCCTCTGGCTCCCTATTTATAAATGTAAATCCCTTGTTGCTGTTTAGGAAAGGAAAAGGGTTTCAAGATTTCCCCAGAGCAAATATTTTCCTTTCTGTATATGTACGTGTGTATTTATATATAAAAAAAAAAGATTCAACAAAAGGGAAGAAAAGGGTGGAGAGAGAAATATCAAGTGAATTTGAAGAATATAACGAGGCAGTAAAACAGAAACTACGAACTGAATAAAAATTAAATGTGACATGCTGTCTGATAAACGAGTTTAAAAAAATGAATAATGTGTAAATTAAACTAGTTATTGCCCAAACACACACACACACATACCACACACTCACTGCATGTAGTTGTGTGTATTTAAAAATGTGTGTATTTAAAAACTGCTGCCAAAAAAATGCAAAAATAAAAAACCCCCAAAATCTAAAAATATATAGTGTTGTAAATTGCATTTTCTCAAGGAGGAATGTTTTTATTTCTTAGTAAGCCCATATATACTGGGTTTACTAAAAGCAGTGGTCAGAGGAGAGCTGAGCTATACCAGTACGATATTCAGGTGTGCTATTCTTGATCTGTCAGTGGGGATGACCTCACCCCAAGTCTGTCACCAGAACTGGTTATTTAATTACTTTCTAATTCTGTCAAAGCATACTTGGCTTGCTTTGAGAGTTTTTAGTTAGTAAGGCTTCTCTTTTTATAATTATGCCCACTGAACCAAATCAGAACCACAAGCTTTTAAACTTCATCAAAAATATGAAAAACTGAAATACCTAAGAGTCTTGGCAGGGTGGGACATGCCTTAGCCAAGTGATGTAGCCATAGACAGATGTGTTGTGCATTAGTAAGATGTATGCAGAAGCTAAAGGATTCATCTCCACCAGGCAGTGAGGATCTAGAAACACACAAGATTAAGACTTGCCATCCTTGTTGAGGCCAGCAGTTTGTTTAAACTAGCATCTTGCTCCAGCCAACACAGTGTGATACTTCAAAGTAACATGCAAACTACCCCACAACCACCAAAAGTAATACCCTAAGTAATAACCTGCCTGTAGGGAAAAAAGTTCCCCTTTTAATCTCAAGCAGCTAGTTATGCCGGGAAGCTTGAGTATTTTAAATCCCTTCTATCTTATCCTAGGTAAGTATGAATGTTTTATTATCTGTATAAATGTCTAATCATATTTAAGTTCTGGAAAGCCTATCTTTAAAGTGCTACAGCAGCATTAACTGATCATCCCTTAAAAGGGGAGGTGGGCAAGTATACTCTTGCCATCTCTCCCTTTTCTTAAATATACAAAAGCTAAAGTATGGAGTGCCTCAACTCTGTGTTCAAGCCAAACAATGACTGAATATAAAAGCTAGAGTTAAAATACTGGAGTTCATGATTCATAACACTCCATGCATGCAATAGGTTTCAAAGTTCACATGCATATTGCTCACATTTATCTAGGAGATTTGAAGGCAATATTTTTTTTATTATTTTCTGCTTATCAACATTTATAGAAACTTACTAAAAATATCAGTTGGTAGTGTTGCATCTTTGCATCTTTTTTTTGAAGTAGCCCAGATAGACTCAATTAAATCTGTGATGATTCTTCACAGTTTTGGGACAAAGAGCATTAAAAATAAAAAAAGAAAGACAATAAATCATTACAAGGTGCTGCCTTTTATTGTGTATCTCTCCAGTGACTGTCACAACAGCACTTTCATGAGCTCAGAAACTCTGTAAATTACAATAATAGAAAAGTAAGTATGAAAAATAAAAAGCACTCATCTACATTTTTAGCAGGTATGCTCAACTCCTACTTATTCAGTGCTTTTTCTGAATACAGTATTCAATTACTTATGGCAAAATCATAGACAATTATATCAAACACCAAGAAACACTTAAGCTATACTGTTTCTAAATTAAATTGCAGAATGTGTCAGAAACATGAACTTGGCTTTAACTATTTTGAAACTTGTTCAGCTGCATTAAAGAAATGCCAATATTCTAGGAAGATCAGAAATTTGAAAAGAAAAGTACTTTTACAAGTGCGTGGCCTTTGGATAACAGATGCAGTGCTCTGTTTTATTGGGAAACTTATATCAATATTACTCATATACCTGGCTAGAGATTTATCTATCTTGAAAATAGAATCCTACCAGTGAGTAATAAGTGGGAGAAGCAAGACTGTAGGCATGGTGACAGTGTTATTCAAACTTCTCAGTATCTTTCTGCATGCATAAATTTGACTGTTGTTTCTAAATACCTTTCAGAAATAGTTAATAGTTAATAGTTAAACAGGTTAATTTAACCTGTTGATTGTGAAATCTATCCAAAAACATAGGAGAACAATTTGATATGCCATAAATTCTTCTTGATACCAAACACTCACAGCATTTACATCTGCACTTAAAAATCTACATTTATTTCATAATCTGGTGGTAAGAATGAAAAAGGCATAAACAGCACCAGCATTTTTAATCACAATTGTCATTCATCGATAAAATTTTAAAAATTCCCCAAAGCCATACAAATAATTGTCAGTGCTCCTTCCTGCTTTTGCTATCAGACTGCAATAAATTCTTAGATCAAGGTAGGCTGATGATAAATGTTTAGGGAGCAAAAAAAACAAAAAAAATTCTTTTTTACTTTATCATGGCTCGGTTGTGTAGGTTCCCAAGAACAAGAATGTTTCATACTTGTTTCAAAACCAGTACATTTAGGTCTCAGCCTATCTTTTTTACAGCTGACGTGTGTATTATTTTGTAACAAAGAGACCTGTCAGCTGTATTGGACTGTTTATTGCTTTGACAACTTGATTTTGACTTTTTCTACATGATTTGCCAAGATTAGCTTTTATTTACAGGGGTTTATGTTCTAAGATGAGGTGAAAGTAAGAACAGTAAATATATCTTTTTCCCTGACATCTCCAATAATTTTACCTGGTCAAATGTTTGGATACATAGAGCTGCAGTAAAAATGCATGATTAGTACACTCCCCTGTGGATTATGAACAGAAAGCATGTGTTGGGCTTACACACAGACGGTGATTTACTCACAGTCACATATGAAGGTATTTGCTCTGTCTCTCCCGTGTCTTTAGTGCCCTTTTCTCATTAAAGAAGACAGATACCAACAGATAATGAAACGAGTCTGTTCTGCAAAATACAGATCTGGCTTTTGAAACAAACATACTGAACAAAGTACTAGAAGACAATATTCAAAGATGATCTTGCAAGAGAAAAAGATGCTGTTTATTTGTGACCATTGCTACATGAAATATCACAGTGATGGATTCTGTAGTATCAGATAAAAGTATTTGCAGAAATAATTCTGTAATCTATTTTCAGATAATGGTTTTGAATGCATGCCATAAAATTATAATAGCTGTATAATTATTGGCATGAAGTAGATTTTAACAAAGGCTTAATAGAAATTTCGATTCCATAAAAATACTCAGTTTAAATTCAGAGTTAACAATCAAAATGACTACACAATAACTATTCAATTCTAACAGTGTAAATAGACTGTTTTCATGATGTCATGATGAATTTTGTTATTTTAAAACACGTGTGCCAAAATTATCTTTTGCATCTTGTCCCTGTTCATCATAAAGCTGCTCACTCTCACTTAGGAGACAGCAAATGGAATAACATAGTAATTTGAACAAATGCAGCTCTTCCTGAAATGTCTTTTAATGAGTTTCATCAAATTCATGGATTTACTTTGGTCTTACGAGCTTTCCAGTTTGGCACATGGCTGAGAGGTTTCCGTGAAAAGCCTGTGGGATGCAGGAGGGGATGTGAGTGCCTCAGTAGATGGCACCCTTCTCTCTGTCTCAGAAAATGAACCTGCACTCAGCCTCTCTGCTGCTGCCCATCAGCTCCAGCAAGGAAAAAAAGCCAGAAAACCACACAAACAATGCTATTATGACTTTTCAGCAGAAGGGATTGTTGCTGGGGCTGGTGCTGAAGGTACGTCCTGCACTTGATGTGCAAGCACTGTGAGAAATCCCAGCAAGGCCCGTGAAGAGTCAGTGGAGCTCAATCAGTGTGACTGCTCACAGCATGGGAAGTCAATCACAAGGATCAGCCCTTGTTAGAGGCATCTTTGGGGCAGAATGTGATCTAATTATGGCTCTAAAGCATGCAGCACATAGCTTATACTGAAACCAGGATTTAGTCCTTACTTGGTGATACCTGTCTACTCTGTAAAGGCTACTCACTGCTACTGAAGAGACGCTAATACAGCTGTTTGCTGCCTCTCACTGAATTATTGAGAGCTAAGGTTTACTAATGTTCAAAGAAAGTCTACTACCAATCACTGGATTACCAAACATTTGAAATTGGAATCTCTTTAAGCAAAGACATATTAAGAAATAAAATAGATGTGCAATTTGTTATCATTTGTTTCTGTTAGTTTTATTGCAGTCTTCATGTACCAGTCACAGGTTTTTTATCTGAGGCACTATATAGCTAATGCCTTCCTGACAGAGGTTTATACAATAATCAATAGTTTGTGATCATCTGGTTTTAGTAATAAGTGCCACAACAGTTTATATGTAAGGCAAGCATATTTTCAAACTAAAAAAGAAACACTTTTGGGGCTGTATTTTCTACAGTCATGAAATGTCTCCAGTGCTCTGTATTCTGGCTTCTTTCTTTGATCTGTCTGCCTGGGTCAGAAAAGTTTCAACTGGAGCAGATCAAAGAAAGCCTGAGCAATGCCTCTTCCTCCTGAACTTCTCCCTCCTTCATTTCCCTCTGCTCTATGGTACTGGAAATCACATTAAAAAAAAAAAAAAAGAGAAAAGAAAGAAAGAAAAAAGGCAATATAAAGTATCCCTCTCCTGCAGGCCACATCTTCTCCAACCTCAAGCATAGAATTTTGTCTTCATCAGGCGGGATCATCAGACCACTGGGCTCATTCATCCTGCAGGGCTGGCACTCAACAGATTTTGTTGAGCTTTGGACACCGAGTGCCCAAGAACACATGGGCTTCCTGCATGCACCCTTCTTCATCATTAGCAGGGCAAAGCAATTGAGTTAGGCAGGATCACTCACAGGCAAAAATTTGCTATATGCAGTGATCAGTGTGAAATAGGAATATAGCAAATGTACAACGTCTCTTCAAAGATACACCTGACAGGAACACTGGACAAAAAGAAAGGATGTGGGAGGAGTGTGTGCCATCAGTAAGAAAAACAACCTACAAAGAAAAATATATTATGTGAAAGAAAATGGGAAGCTTGACATTTTAAGCAATTGAAGGAGCTCAAATATCAGAACAACTTAAAAACTCAGTTCTGCATCTATGAAATAGACTGTGATATTTGGTTATTTTAGGAAAAACAAAAAAAAAAGCATTATAAAATAGTCTGAATTTTTCCAATGAAACAGCCTAAGTAACAGTAAAGGTTTTCCCATGCAAACATTCTAGCAGAAATCAAATCAAATATGTTTTGGAAGGGATAGGGGAATACAAAAATGTTTAGGCAAAAGAAATTATCTTTAAATGATTATTACAAATAAAAGGGATAGAAGACAATAGACTTGCTGAAGAATATACATTCTAGAAAATATTTTAAATTGTATTTTCAAATATAATAAGAAGAGTAATGCTGACACATTTTTATTTTTTCTGCTCTTACTGCTAAATAAAATAAGAGTCTATTTAAATGAAAAAAAAATGCAATACTGTCAGAGTGCTTCAGATCTGTGAAAAACCATAGAAAATTTTTGTAATGTAACTTTAAAATGGCTTTGCTCCAGTCAGTCTGATAGCTTGACTGCTGGTGATAGATACCAGGTATCTCTTGCTGGCAATTCCCCAGCTTCAAGGGAGCACCAATATGATATGGCAACACAGGGCAGATGTGACTGCTGGGCCAGCAGTGAAGCAGTTAACCATGAGAGGGGAATTGCCTGCAGGAATGGGAACTGTTAAAAGGTTTGCCACTGCTTTAGAGAGGAGAATGAAAAAAATGGACGTTTTCATTTGCTCTGCCAGTGCTGAAGGCAGGCTTTCTTTACACTGGCAATTGGTTTCATTTCTGTGCATTGTTTTCAAAGCATCCTTCAATAGCAAGGTAAAGAGAATTCATAAGCAATATTTCATATGTGTAAATCGTGCAAAAAACTGATTTAAAATTACTTTTTCTTTTACATTAAATTTCAGTTTTCAGAATATATACACATTTTATGAATCCTCCCAATGTTATGCCTGTGTGAAGTTACTGGCTTTGGTGTAGACAGTGGGAAGTTCCATTGTAGTCAAAACCATAATTTGGTACATCCTACCTCAGCCATTTGCTCAAAATGGATATTGTGAGATTAAACCTCATTAAGCTTGTAGCTTTGAAATAACTGTGAGGAAGATACAAATTGAAAGTATAGGAATGAAATTGCAGGCTCCATAGTGATATAAAAGCCATTCCCAGATGTGGGCACCCCTGGCCTGGGAGGCTTAGACTTATTTAGATGTCAGCAGACCAGATGGGTGGTACTTGGGCTGCTATTGTTAATTTTTGATAAGCTGATAATTATCCTCCTCTTTTACTAAACAGCTTTATGTTGGTTCCAACTTCCCTTTGTCTGCAAGGGATGGAGGAGGTAGAGTGTTTCCATGCCTGACCTGGAATATATTGAAAAGCAAATTCTGTACTCAAGTCTATCTAAAAGATGAGGTAGATGAAATACTTGAAAATACTGAGAACTGTATCTACAAAAGGGAACCCAGGCTCACTTCTACTGCACAAATTGCTGGTTTATGGTGGCTTTTTTCTCTGAGAGTTCTTCCTTCTCTCTAAGAGTTATTTCCAAGGACGTAAACTGCAGTGTTTCTTAGAATAAATTTAATAAACAACATGGTGACATCTGTGGAAATTGTACCACTGATGAGAAATTTCATTTTCATGTAAGAAATAGCATTTAAATCAAGATATGATTATTTTGACTCTGAGTAAAACCTAGTAAGAGAGAGAGAAAAAGAATGCTCTATAATGATCACCTAAAAAATTTCCACTGAAATAGTTTTGTAACAAGTCTCTTTTCCACTTATTTCAAATCCTGAAAACAAGACTTACTGCTCCACTTGATCCTTAAAGAATTATTTTTTCTGTTCTGATGATACTATTTAAAGGCCCCAAGGAGATTTTGCTTACCATCAGCATTAATGGCCTTTACCTAAGCATGATAGAGGGACAGCAAATGTCTGAACACCCTTATAGGGGATATGCAAACCTAGTAGTAGGGAATATTCCTTCCATTTATTGAATTCAAATTTATATGCCCACAATTGGAAATTGAGAGATAAGTCATGATTTTGTTGTTATCTCAGGTCTTTAAAATTACACAAATTTCTGTTACAGAAACACTGTGCTTATTGCACCAAGCAGCCAGTACATTAAATATTTGAACATTATAGAGACTAAGGATATGATCCAGAACACCTTATCCTGGCCTATAGCTGGACTCCTTCTTGCTTTGGTTTGATTTCATCAGTTCTGCAATTCTAGATCTGTGGTGGCCAAAGCTCACCTGGAAATTATCAAGCTGCTCTCCAGACAAGTGAGATGGGGACGTGATGGGTCGATGGTAATCCAGTTCTGCCCCTCTGTAAGTGCTCTAACCACTCAGCTGAAGCTAACAAAGGGGTTTGGGTACCTTCCTCTTGCTTAGGTTGGTTCTGTTTTCTAAACTTAAATGACTGACAAGTAAAGACATGAAATAACTTCCAGAAGCCGAATTGCAAGCCACATTTTGGGGATGTCCCATTATCTGGCTCCAGCACTGCTTTAGCTGCACACTTTGAGCCATTAGGACTATAAAGAGATCCTTTCATGAATTTGGAATAAGGAACCTGCTTCTCACACTTCTGAGCAGCTCGACTTTTATGTACAGCATGGTGACACTGCTCCCTCAGAAGTATAATAGTGAGCTTTTTCCCAGATACAGACCAGCTAAAGCTGCTGTCCCAGGGGACATCTGTGCCTCTTCAGGGAATGAGTCCTTAGATGAGAGGACCTGAGAATGCACTTGTGAAGTCTGCATTTGTTTTCTGAGAAGGAAACCTCAGAGATGATTTTTGCAGTTTCTCTGGGCTAGTGACTGGTGTGTCACCAGGCAATTAAAGTCTTTTATTCTCACATGTTAAAGTAATTGGTATAGTTCAACAGTACCACAAAAATTCAGACACTTAGACCCCAGTATGCAGAGTCTGAGAAGCACCAGCTCAGGCTGTTTCAATTTGGACTTTATGTTTGTCTGCTGACTGGTGGAAAGAAGCAAGCAGAATCTTGCATCCTTTCCAGCCCTAACTACTCGTGAATGCAGAGAGCACCTTTGATTCCCAGTGTGGGTGTACTGCTGCCATTGTGTATTATACAATAAACTGTTTACATAACAGCTTTTTGTTACAGGTTTTAAATCTCAGGCTGCCAGTGTGAGGCAGAGGCTGCCAGCTGGCAGACACAGAGGTGCTTGTGCTCCAACTGTTGGGGGTAATTAACAGCCCAAACTGTCAGAAGGTGACAGCCGGCAGAAAGTTCCTGCCCTGGGGTCACAGCTGTATTCCGGCAACTTGCTTCTTGATTTACCAGTAAAACTAATAACCTAAATAATATTGGTATTAAATTATCAAACAAGGAAGACTGAGCCCAAGTTATATTTTCTACCCTCAAATTAACTGACAAAGAAAATTAGCATCAGTATCTGGAGGCAAATAAGTAAGATGAATTACTTTGAGGGGAAAAAATTAGAAAAACTCATCCACTGAAATCTAGTGGATGTAAATACTAAGACGGTTGCAGACTATAATGCTGTTGGATTTACATTTTCCTTAAATTGTAGAAAAATAAACTAATGTTTAGCATTAGTAATCTGGGCAATGATTATCAGCCACAAACTTTTAATCAGTGTGTCTTTTGTTTTTATGACATCCTGCAGCTACATTCATCTACTGTAAGGTGTAAATTGGCTTGTGGGAAACTATAATGGTTGATGGTAGTTGAACATTTGGAAAAGATGTTAATTTGTAAATTCAAGAAATTCAAATTCTTCAGCAGTACATTGGCTGTTACAGTGGTTTATTTTGTGATCCCAAGAACTTTTAAGATATTTTCCTGTATCCTTGAATGATAGCCAGCAAAGTAGCACAACGATATTTTCTTAAAGTACCTTCACACACACACATTTGAGAACTAAGTTCCAGTTGTGCTGTTGCTTTCTACCCAAACTTTGATGTGTGAATAGCAGTGAATTAGGCTCTTCGTCTTCCTGTTTATAAAGTGCTTTGATATGCAAGAAAAATAAGTAATACTAATAAGTTTCCAAGATCATAATCATTCTAAGTAGTAACAGTAAATCAGAAACAAGTAGAAACTTCAGAAGCAAACAAAAATGCTTGAAGACAGTGCCCATTAGAATAGGTGAAAAAAGAAGCTAAACCCTGCTTTAGGTTTGCTGTTATATGACTGTCTCAAGTGTGAGTCTCTTGTGCTTTGGAGCCTTGCCTCCTTCACTGTACAGACTGGAAGGCACAAGTTCCCTCTGTCCTGGTCTGGGTGTCCTAAACAGTCTGAGGTTCAGGCCACTGTCAGTGCTCACATCTCAGCCCAGGGATGGGGATGGGCATCCAGACCCCATCATTCAAAGCGTCTATAGAAATCTCATGAACATGTAATGCAGTCTGCCAAACACAGCTGTTCCATGGACAGATATCCATCCTGAAGGCAAAAGTATCCCGAGGGAAAAAACACACTACTCTTAACTTCCAGGAGGATGGAAAATGGGAAGGGATTTTGCGACATTTCCTGAAAATAATACAAGCAATCTAAATAGGTGATATTTTTCACATTTATATCGTTCATGTTCATCCTTCCTTTTCCCTCCATTCTCATGCACCTTTTGGCAGTGTCACACAACTCTATAGGCAGAAGATTTCGCTGAATCTTATAGAGACTCGTAGAATCTAATTCTTTGATATTACCCATATCCTAAATTTGCTGCTGTTATATGCTGCAGTCATGACTCCTTTCCAGCACTGCCCTGAGCCTTGGACAAATGACTTCAGAACTCGCCCTCACAGATGGATGTTGCCCAGAGGTTCTGAACAGGTAGATCCTCTCCTCAAAAATAAATTTTCTAAGCAATAAATTATCCTGACAGTCAACAGGGATGAAAACAGTACCATTAACAGCGCTGGATAATGCCAAGATGGACAAAATGTTTAGTACTCTTTTGATTCACCAAAAAAAAAAAAAAAAGTGATCTGAGATTACAAATTGTGTGATTAACATTGAAAGCAACAAAGTTAAACTTTAGTCTTCAGTGAGTTATATAGGACTCCACAATGATATCTAAAGGGGAACCAAACTTAGAATCATTAGAAATCATTAGAATCATTAGAAATTAGAGAATTAGCAGAGGTCAAGGTTCTGGAACACCAAAACAAAAAACAAAAACAAACAAACAAACAAACAACAACAAATATATATATACATACTGCTTATTTCTAAAAAATGAGGAAAAGTAGAGCCAAGGAGCCATGCCAGCTAGCCTGACCTCAGACAGTTGAAAAACTAACAAGGCATCTATTTCTAAGAATGTAAAAGATTAACCAGTGAAAAAGCAACATCCAAAAATAAAGTACTGCATCTTCACTTATTAAACAGTCAGTGCTGCTTTGCATAAATATTAACCTCACTGGGAAAAGAAAAACAACCAAAGAGGAAAATAACTTCTTTCTTTACTCCTCTGTAACAAGGGTGCAGAAGAGACTGGAAAACGACATGTTGAAAGGCGGTATCAACAAGAGTTCTACTGAAATCTGTCTGGAGTCTGGTACTGTGCAGTCATTTCATTAATGCTCTGGGCAGTACAACAGGCAGTAAGTTTATTAAATTCCTCTATGATAGCAAGCTGGGAGGAGTGCAAGCATTTTTGAGGACAAGGTTAGAATTCAAAATAAGGAAGACAAATGGGAGAAAGAAGCTATAATAAATAGAAAGCAATTCAATCAAGGCAAATAAAATATTTAAGTAGGAACAATCAGCTTCACAAATACTCTCTGAAAAATGTCTTATCCAGATAACAGTCCTACAGAAAAGGATCTGGATGTTATAGTGTATCACATGAGTCACAGGTGTCTTAATACTTCAATAAAAAAGTACCACAATTGGAAGCATAAACACAAGAGCTGTACATACAGCACCAAGCTTTGCAATTGCTCTGTCAAAATTGGACAAAACTCAACACAGAGAATAAATAGATGATCAGACATCAAGTAAATGTGAATTTCAAGTAACGTGAGCTAAAATTTAATAATTTTATAGGAGAAAAAGACTAAGAGGAAATAAGACAATTATGTAGAAGATTACTGCAAAGAATCAATTACTCCTCATGTCTAGTATAGAAAGGAAAATAATTGGATCAATTTGCAGCAGCAAGAGTATTTAGTTTAGACCTTTCCTGCTGTTATATTTCTGAAAGAGTACTGGAGTAGATAGTGGAATAGATTACATGAGGAGGCTGTGGGATCTCTGTTTCTGGAATTTTTAAAGAATAGGGTAGGCCAGCTTCTGTCAAGAATGTTTTAGTTTTAGTTTATTTTTAGAAATACTTTGGAGACCAGGCTATATGACCTCTAAACATCTCTCCTAGACTCACTTTTTATTAAAATGTGTCTGTTAACTAAAGAGTTCAATACGTGTAGTAAATATGTGAGATGCACAATTTACTATGCATATTTCCAATCAAAACAAGCAGTCATGTGAATTCCCACTGGACATGCAAGAACCGTGTAAGAGTAAATTATGCTCAGTCCTGGATTATGAAAAGGGATTGCTCATCCAAAGACCTTGAATTCTGTATAATGTGAAAAAGGCAGCCAGAACAAATTTATAGGGCCAAGTTGCAATCCCATCACAGTCAGCAGCAAAGCTCTCATTGATTTCAGAGGAACCAAGGCGTGGATAGCCTTTTTTTAAGATCTGGCATTACATAATGCCACACGCCCATTGTTATTGAATTGATATATGTATGTGCAAACATTTCATATTGATATTTTTTTGTCAGATTGTCACTTAGTGGAATTCTGTGTGGTCAGTTTAACAAACCAAAATGCTACTAGTCAAGTAAGTCTATCTGCAAGAAATATTTATGAAGAAGCCTGAATCTGAATTCCCTATTGCCTTAATGTCTCTACAAAGTCTTATAAATGAGGAAATAGCACCAAAGATCTATTAGTAATAGTTATTTCCTAATTGCAGTGGGAAGCATCCTGCATGTTTAAATAAATATTGTTAACTCTGACCTCTCCGTTTGCCAGGACTGATAAGACAATTGTTTGACCTATATGAAACACATACAGTATGCATGGACTGAAAGCAGCAGGAAAACAGGAAACAATAAATCAGAAATTAGAGCACTGATTGTTATAGCTAATTACATCAGACTTCTGCTTAATTTCTCACTCTGTCATCCTAACCTGATTTTCTTTCCAACAGACTTTGCAAATTGCTGGTGTCACGTACATACAGCATATAATAATCTTTAGTTACTGTGATTGACAAATGAATGAGAAGAAGAACATAGTTTATTATGGAAGAATGAGCAGTGACACACACCAGATACCTGCTCAGATGCTTTTTTAATTCATTTACCTAGATATGCTGCATGATACACTTTTCCAGGACCACAGGTTTGGCATCACAACATCATAATTTAATTTGTGTCATAGTTTGATAATGCTGGACAAAGAAGGAAAAATAAAGCTATAAAAGGAGAAAAATGTCATGGATTGATCTCTACAGCAAGAGAGATAAAGTGGCAACCAAAAAAGTTAAATCAATTCCTAAAATAATATGCTTAGAATTAGGCATATTAATCAGCATGTTTATTCTTGATGTTATTTTCCTCATACTGCATATCAGATAAGTTGGTGTCCTTATTATTGTGTCTTTCTACATTACTCCACTTTCAAACTATATCTTTCTTTGTCTCGTTTCATCACTGCCATCAAGATCTTCAGATGTCTTAAATTTGCACAGACATTTTACTGTAGCTAGTAATATTTGGTAGAACACAATTAATTTTTAGGTATCTAAACTGCAATTTTGCCCTTCTGATCTGAATGAAAAGTCACTAGCACACTTGTTAATGCACTGTCATCCTGTGAGATGCTTTCCCTTGGACCAGCAGTTTGCCGACATTGTTTTGAGAGGTCAGGCCACACTGTGCCACAGGTAGTTGTTGATGGGCAGAGATGCAAATTTCACTTTCCTCGATGTCTCTCAGACTCCCATCAGAGTGAGCTCAAGGCAAGTAGAGACAAACAGACACAGTGGAGAAGTACCAGAAGGATTAATATTATATCATCATATAATGATGTCTTTAACAGTCTGTGCCTTGTGTGTTATGCATTCTGAAAATACCCATATGATTTAGCAAAGCAACATCTGGTAAAAAAAAGGAAAGGACTCCAGGCCAATGTAATGTTTTATTCATGTGGTGTACCCATATATCATATTCCTTAATGTTCTTTCAAGTATTACAAATTATTTTCTCCACAACTGTTGTCATGTCTGCTTCATCCTATTCCTTTGGGATTTTTATTTGTAACTTTGTAAAGGTCAAGGCCTAGAAATCAAGAAAAAAATCAACATACTGATGTTTTTAGGTATACATCTGCAGGGCTCTTCCATTCTCTTCCCAGAGGGCCATCACCATCACATCACCTCAACTGACTGCCAGAGTGCAAGTAGTCAATATTGGTCTGCAGTGCTTGTCAGGTTGTGGGGTTTCCTAGGTTTTCTCTTCTCCCCTGACTAGGAATCGCAAAATTGTCATTCCTCCCAGATTTCCTGTACACTGGCAATGGCATCATGGTCCTTTAGTGCTCTCCTTAGGAGTCAGTTTCTGGACAAATACACATTCATAAATCATTATGGACATTATATGCAATTAAAGATTTAAATATTCAAATTGGGGTTTAAGTTTGTTAAGTTATAATATTTTGCAATCCACAAATCGTTATTCTTCCAAAGCATAACACATTTGTTTAGCCATTTATGCCTATCCTCCAGGTTGACAGTGGAGATTACAGTTTTTAGAACTGCTCTGTCCTTTTGCCTCATTTCTTTACTTTTTGTATTGATTGGTTGATGAGCTTATTTAAAACTAAAAACAAGAAGCAAATCTTATGTCTTAATTACTCACAGAGAAATAGGTCTTCCAATATCAGAGTAAATATATATTTCATAGACACTAAAACTTTCTGGAAAGGCTTTTGCTTTACCTATAATGATAAGCAGCAAGACTGTGGCTTTATCACTAGAGTTAAAGCAATAGCACTACACGAAAACACAGCTTTCTGGTAGTTGTGGTGGGCCACATTAAAATATTTTATATTGTTGGGGGAGCCAGCTGAGCCAGGGATACCCTCTGGTCTTTCAGCAATGTAAGCACCAAGCCAGGAAGCTGCTCCAGCAAACTGTACAAAACCCTTAGGAGATACTTACAGTGTAGAAAATGCCCTGTAAAAATTCCATTTACTTTTTGATTTCCCTCATGTTATCTTGCTGAATTCCTGGCCTTGTTTCGGAGAAAGCCAGTTCATCCATCTCCATATAGAAGACAAGCACAGTTGTGTTTGCAGCATTGTTATCAAAGAGTAATGCATGGATAAAGCAAACAAACAAACCCTAATCCAAAGCTATTTTAACTGCAGCATTAGAGCTAGGAAACCTGGTGATTACCTCTTCTTATGCATGACAGCTAATAAGATTAATGATATATTTGAAGCATATTCTTAAAACTATGTGATTACAGCCAAGCTTCTTTTTGCAAATAAGTGGGTCCATATCCCCTCTGCATTGGTTCCGTCAAGATCTAGTTGAAGAAGATTTAAGTACAGCAAAATCCTACTCCATATTTTGACATGAAAGGAAGATAGAGAGAGAGCAAACTTTGAGAAAATAGATGAATTTCTTGTTATGAAGTGCCTGCATACAGAAGCCTAAGAGATAAACAGGAGGAAAGCCTTTAAAGTAATTCCATAGAAATACAAACATCACACATGTTCCATTATCTTTCTCTAGAATAAAATAATCCTGAAGCATATAGCAGGAATGTAGTTTACTATTTTTCCTCATAACCAATAAATATAGTTTTGTCTTGGAACTTGATTTAATAGCATCTGAGTTGCTTTTCAAAACTAAAAATTTAATGAAAACTGAGGAATTTATATATTTGCTGTATTTTTCTGTTTGCTGTGTGGTAACTCCCACCTGTTTGCCTCTTACTATAAATTTTGACCTTTAACACACAAGAATCTGCAATCTGCCCCTCTGCATCAGGCTTTGTACAGAAGTCCTATGAGTAGACCACCCCTTCACAGGTAAGGAAAGCCATTAAACCCTGTGAATTTTCACAGTGGATAAGCCTAGATTAATTTGACCCAGGTGTTTGTCTATTACTGTGCACGGGAACACTTGCAGTGTCCCCTAGCTCTTTCTCCTGTGGTGGTCCAGCCTTAGTACTCTCTGGACTCTAATCTAAACCATGTAAGAGTCCCAGCTGGCGCAGGACTTTGCAGACAGACTCTTGTTATGCTGTTTGTGTCACTTTGATGTATTCTTTTGCTTTACATATGAATACTTGTAGAAGTAGGAGGAAAACATGAAGAGCCATGTGCTGGAGTTAAGTTACAGATGTCAATCCCTTATTCAACTTTACAAAAACGAGTCCCTGATTTTATGCTGTGCATGCAAAGGGAAATATTATTATGAGCAATGCAAAAATTTAGAGGTAAATCTGCCCTCATTTGCACCTCTGCACCCCTTGCTGAAGTGAGACTGAGCAGAAGTAAGCGAGGTCTGAATCTCTCCCATTAGTATTTATTTGCATGTAAGATATTTAGTTTAATTTCTACTTTATTTTAACACCAAGCAATTAAATGAGCATTAATGACTGAGTAATTGGATGCTAAGTCAATATGTGTATGGATGTGAGAAGGCCAAGATGCCCATAATATGAGGTTTTTAATTAAAAAATCCATTATTTCAGCTCACTTTACTAGACTGAAATAGGGAAAATAATAACTTTTGCAGTTATTCAATGGGTAAAAATGTGAATTTCCCCGCATACCCCAAACCTCTGCAACTGAAACCATTTCTAAAATTAATCATGGCTAAAGTATAGTACATGACTAAAAGGTGTTCTCACATGCCTAGCCCACAGGAGACACAATTATATATTGGCAATATTGAAAATAATGTGCATAGCAAAATTTTTTGTAAGGGTGAATCTACAAGGTCTGATTATCCTCTCACAGCACTACAGATTGGCAGCTAATAGAATTAGGCTCGTTTTAAACATGTATAACTGAATTGGGCCCTGGATAATCAGAAAGTTGGCATATCACAGACCAATTTCTTCGTTATTAATAACTCTGTGAAAATCCAGGGATACATCTGGAAACCCACATTGTAAGTGAGATGAGAATCAGGCCATGCCTGAAAATTAGATGTAAACCAAAAGAAAAGACGATATTTAGAATCGACTAAGCTGAGCTTGCTGCATCTGTCAGATGCAGAGCAAAAAGAGTGCGCTTATATCCCTTGGTATAGTAATGTATAGTAGTCGTACTTGTCTTAAGAATTTGTTTATGAAGATGTAATGCATACCACCAAGACTCGTATTTTGAGCTAAGTTTGAGAGCATGCTAACATTAATATTAATGGTACAGAACAGAATTACTCAAAACCACAAAGAGAACTATCTCAGTTATCACAAACTCAACCTGAGACTGTCAGAACGATAAAACTTAACCACTAATATTTAAACACAAAGGTAATAATCAAGCAGTAAGTAACATTTTACCTAGACCAATTAATGATGAAAGCTGCAAATGGCTCTGGACTGCTACATCTTTAGCCATAAAATTCAAATTTATAAAATTGTTTATAAACAATGGAGATGTTGAATGCAAATGGATTTCAGGTACTGCACAGATCAGCCTCTGACTGCACAGATTGGTTTAGTCCAATTTTGAAGCAGTTCTGAGGAGCCATTTTTTCAGGAAATGTTTGAGGAAACCAACGATTTTATTTATATATTCTTGATTTTCTTATAATTCAATTTATTGCAAAGGAAAAGACAATCTTTTCTACCTGATATGAAATGCTAGTACCCAAAAAGATTTGTATTTCAAATTTATACCATTCCTTAAGTGAGATGCCTCATCCTGCCTTGAAGATAAGATTCCAGGCATTGCTCAGATACTTGAGTATAATTTATTGTAGCCACACAAAAGTCAGATCTAAATCCTTTTGGATCATGATGCCACAAAACAGCAGTTCAAAGTTCAAAGAGGGAGGCCGACAGATGCAATTAAGTTATCACTGTTGGGATAACTGTAACCCTTCCTGTGCTTTAGAGCTTCTGAGATCCTGAAGATTGTGAAATGTTTAAAAAAAAAAAAAAAAAGCGTTCTCCTCAACACTACCTATATTTTCATTGCATAAATCACAGCAGTTGGAATAAAATACATCCAGTGAATGACTTCCTGCCACTAAGAAAAAAAAAAATCCAAAATCTTGTTTCCTGATGACTACAAACTTCTCTTGACAAACCTCCAGTGCCAAATGTGGTTTCCATTTACTGTTTTGGGATTTATTTGTCTATGCCAAAGTTCAGGTGTGCCAGCTCTTTGTAATAAGCCATTTGGATGAAAGCTTGGCTAGCTCAAAGGATTCTGATGTATTTTATTGCTGCCTTTTAAGATTATTGTTCAGAAATACCAACTCTAATTTTGAAATCAATTAGCCATGCAGTCTGATGAGGTGTTGGCCCAGCTCAGGTTCACACCCGCTGTCCACAGATTATTGTTAAGTTGAGTCAGGTCCTTAGAGCTGCTCTGTGTTGCCGGCATCTGGTGTACACATGTTTGATGTCCTCACAAAATGACGCTGATGGCTTAAATGGCAAGGCTCTAATGAAGAAAGCCTAGCAAGTTTGCTGCTGTTTGCCAGCAAAACATGACTTTTACAGGGCAGTGTAAAAGTCTTTTTTCCCCTTGTTTAACTCTTCAATGTCAAAAGAATATAAATCTTCCCTGGAGAGTCGATGTTCAGCAAAGGTGACAAGAATGGGACCTGAGGGTCCACTATACACATGCAGAAGGAAAATCCCACTGGGATCCTGCACCTTCCTGGCACCTGTGTGGCCTGTACAGCCATGCCACAAAGTGCTACCTGCAGAGGAAAGGGTATCTGCCTGCACTGGCCGATCAGCTCCATGGAGGCAAAAATGTGGCACAGCCAAAAAGAGAGGCACTCAGGCTTCCCCAGGGAAAGGGAAGTGAATCATAGAATATTAGAATGGCTTGGGGTGGAACAGACCTTAATGATCATCTAGGTACATCCCTTCTCTCATGGGCAGGGGTGACTTGCTCTAGTCCAGGTGGCTGAAATCATCCAAAATGTTTTACATTTGTTGTGCCATGACAAAATGTCTCATGATAATCCAAACAAAGAATAAGTGTATAAGCTTATTTTACATTACATCTTTACAGCCTAGAAAGTTTTTTTGTAGCGTCTCCAGTTTCATGCATGAAGTCTAAGAATGAAACCTCAGAGGCAGAAATACAAACTGAAAACACTAAATAAGAATGAAATCCATCAGACCGTGTTCTTTAACATGTATAAGAGAATTAAATACTTATTCCCTGAGATTTAATTCATCAAATTCACCTGTAGGAGCTGAATAGCAGCAATATGAACCATACTGTACAAAGAGCTAAAGCAGTAAAGTGTGATGAGTTTTTTGTGATCATTATTATGCTAGTCTATCTTGAATGATAGATGCTAAACTGCCAGTCTAATCATCTCAAAGGAATTTACAGTATTACATCAAGGCTTCAGAGCTGGAACCATTTATTAAGATCAGTCTTCTGTTCAATCTGCAACATTTTAGAGACTATTGATTACATGCAGACTGAATTTTATCTGCCTTTCTTTGTTTTTCAAAACCAAAAGTATTTTTGGTTTTGATTACATTAACTGTCATGGTAATGTGGTTATTTGGAACCATTATCCTCTATGCTAAGTAGAGCCAAAAGTTACATACAAACAATCTAGCTCAGAACAATCAGGTATGAAAAATCTAGTTCTTATCTGGTGAAAAAAATTGAAATGGCAGCAATGTAATCATACTCAATAGTTATGCTGAAGGAAAAATTATTTTCTCTACAGTCCAGGCGTGGCTGTTCAAAATATCAATATTCAATATATGAATTAGATTCTTTCCATCTGCAACGTCCTCCTAATAAGAACGCTAAAAAGTGTATATGTGACAAGAAGAAAATGTAAAAAAGGAAGGAAGCCCAGAAGAGTAAGAAGGAGAGCTGGTCTGGAGGACAGGGAGATAAGGTAATAATCAATAATAACGAAGGAGAATTTTCCTTTCCTTAAATCCTTGAAAACTAAGCATGACAAAAGTGCCATGGACACAATGGTTTGTATAGTCCAGTGTCCCAGGACCAACAGAGGTCATGTAGGGAAATGAAAAACAAGTACAGAAAAATCTGATCAAATCTCTCCACTTTTAGCTATCATGGAACAGTTTCCTACATGTTTGAAAGTTACTGATGGATCCATCTTCCAGGAATTACTTTAGTGCTGTTTGATTCCAAATACGTTTGTATTTTACTTTCCATTTGCACTCTGTGGATAACAGCTCTGTACCGCAGTACTCCGTGACCACCATTTAATTATGTGAGGCCTTCCCGTGACACTGTTTTCATGTGCTGAATTCTTACGTGAAGAAAAAGTAAACAAAGGTCTTATATTCACGTTTTCCACATACTTCTTGATTTGGTACTACCTCCTCTATATAGACCATTGTCCTTTTGGTCAGCATCCTTGCAGTCGTTGTTCCATGCTTTTAATCCACCCTCATCAGTCTTTATCTGGTCCTGTTTTATAATTGTGGCAATGCAATGAACAGACTCTGTACACCAGATTCCTTTTTAACATGGATCTCAACATTCTGGAAACCAGAGCCTGCAGATCAAAAGCTTGAAAAATCTTGCCTCCAGACTAGCCAGATCTGGCATCACTCTGTATACCATAAACAAATAGCTTTTCTTTAACATCCTGGAAGGTATATTAAGGGAAGTTCTGTTATCTAAAATCTCATAAATTTATAGATGACTGAAGGGAAATGTGAAATTCTGCCAAAATGCCACTTCTTTTAAATAATTAAATAACTTTCATTTTCATTGAGGCTAAAAAGGTGTATAAATGGAAACAGTTTGGCTGCTCCAGAGTCAACAGTGGAATAGTTTAGTCAGCCTAATCACTTTCTGTTGGGTCTATCAAAAATTGGTCTTTTTAATTAGGTTTATTATATATTAATAATTGATATTTTATTATATATTAATATATCCTATTTAACATAAATCAGTTTATCTTTCTGTTAGCCAGGCATGTGATAGGTAACATGCATTTGCCTATAACTAGAATACCTATTGATGCCTTGCAATAATATTAATGGCAGAAGTGAAGGGCAAATTGCTCTGGTTGAAGCTGTTTAACATGATAGGTATTAGCCAATTACATAAGGCTTGAGGATAAATGTTGGTAAAATTGAAGAAACCCATTATGATATCTCCTTAAAAGCATTTTTATACAGTCTGACATCTGAAAACAAGACTTAGTCTCCAACACATACCAAGGAGATGACCACCTGACTGCCTCTGTCATGAGTTTTTGTTTGGATCATTAATGTTTGGAGCTTGGACTCTGAGCTTTAAATTATACGGCAGATAATGGTATATCATAATTATGGGAGTAAATATTTCTGTGTTTCAATACATTTCAGTGAGGAAAAAACAAAATTCTTGTCATAGGAAGATTCCTTTTATTAATTAAAATAGCTCTTTTATAGTGAGTGAGTAAGTTTGCTGGCTCCACATCACACAGCAGCAATGATCATGCCATTAAGAAAGACAAGCTGTGAGCCTTGCCTATCTATTAGCTGTTGATATTTGAAGGGAGATATGCTGGGGGGATGAAAGACAATCTCTTAAATTGTTCTTCCAATACTTAGTGTTAATCCTGTTTCTGGATTGCCTGCAAGGTAAATATAACAAAGTAAATAAGAAGACTAGAGTTACTCTTTACCAGACCCTTGTTAATTCTTCTCGTCTGTAAAATGGAGTCTGCCATTTAGGCCAGGTCTCAGGGCAATCCTACCCTTGGTCATATAATTCTTGTATTGTCCAAGGTTTTTTTCTTCTGAGATTTCTGGTACAATGGCCTACTGGTTCCTTTGTTTCTACCTGACTTTTTTGTCTACCTTCTTATTCTTTCCTTACTTATACCTAGGATGTCTCAGCCACTACATACCCAGGTTTGATTTCTCAGCTTGTTGCAACACCACCAACTTTTTAACGAGAAAAATTATATTTTCAATCAGAATATGATTTTGATGGTTTAGGTCTTGGTTTGGGGGTTTTTGGGTTTGCTCTTTTTCAGTTGGTTGATTGGTTTTTGGGGATTCTTTTTTTGAAACACTGAAGGAACTGAGCTACACAAACACCATCAGCATGCATCATGAAGCCTTCCTGAACTGTTCTTACTGCTCTCTCTCATAACAGCTATTGCCATTGCCATTACTGTACCCTCCATGAGTAACATGGCAGAGGATAGTAAATGGTTTAATCTGCAAAGTATTACCTTTCTTGAATTTTAGAATTTTTTTTTGTTAAGAACTGATTGGACTCCAGCAAAATTCTACCTGACTCTGGATAGTTTGTGCAACTCTTCAAGACTTGTGTGGCCCATGTGACAGGTTGCTTCTATCTGAATAGTATAATAAGATAAATACCAGGCAGTAAGCATTAAAAGGAGAAAAGCGTGTGAAAAATTAAAATGAAAATTTATTTAAGGCACACCTTATATAAGCTTGACCTTGCTCACATTGTAATCATTTCCAATCCTTCAATGACGTCAACCTATACAAAGCTGAGCCTCATAAAAATAGAAAACGTGAAGGTTATATGGCAATACACTGACAAGTTTTAATACCACGTCTTTCATAGCAAGTGGCCAGAATAGGCGCAGAACTGCCTGCTAGTGGTGTGTACTTATGGAATTGAGGGAAAGAAAAGGCAAAACTCAACAGGTATAGAACATAGGTCACGACACACACATTGAGAAGTCATGACCTTCAATATTAAGGCAACAATTCTGTCCTTAACTCTCTATGTGTTATGAACAACAGCAGCTAGACTAAGGAACACTGTCACCAGAAATTGAGAAGTCAGAGAGTTTTGTTGCTTTGCTCCAACCATAATGTTACGCAAATGCTATTTTGTTGTGCCTTTAATATAATAAAGGACTAATTCCTCAGAAATCGAGGGTATAAGTCATGTAAATGAAAACTTGTAAATTATGTCAGTAATCCATAACTCATACAACTGATTTGGAAACCAGAGCCTTATGGTTCAGAAAGAAGTAATTGCTTTATTAACTCCCATTTATCAGTATAAAACTGGATAATTTAACTGACTGACTGATTTATATATTGATACTTTAAATTTAGCTCAACATCCTAATTTAATAAGGAGATCACATATGGATGTTTAAGAATATATTACTTTCTTGTTGGTTGATACTCTAAGCATGCCCTTATTAAGACAGATTATCTCCTTTCCCTTGTTCTTTAAAGAGAAGGACAAAACAAATTATATATGTCATTTATTCTACCTGACAGAAAGGCCATGTTTCCATATAACCCCCTCTCCAGTAATATATTGAATGCATGACTAACCACATCATTCATTCTCTTTTTAACATCCATGATGTCATAACTTTTGCAACAGTAAGGGTATATTCCTGTCTGCAGCCCTTTGGAAATCACCACAGGGAGTCAGACTACTGAAGCACAGTCAAGCAATAAATCTACCAGGTACACTTGAAACAAAAGTTGGAAAGAAAAACTAATATGTATTTATACACCTCTGATTCTCCAATAAGTGAGGTCTTGTGTACATTTAGCTGATCCTAAATTATGTGTTAAGAATTCAAGGGTTCTCAGTAACTACCTTTAAATCATAAAATCGAGGCAGGGTTGTATGACTTACTTTAAGTAAAATTATTGATATTGCCAACTATGATAATACACTTTCCAGGGAGAGACATGGGTTAGGAGCCTAATGAGCACAGCTTTTAGGTATTGGTATTAAATAACTTGCAGCTGTAACAATCATAAGTTATAATCCTTGTAAGCAAGGTTACAGACAGTACATGATGTACAGCCCTGACTATAATACACGTGCCAGAAGGAGCAGTGTGAGCATTCAGTGTGTTTAACTTTCAGCATTAACACACCTATGAAATGTGCCACTATTAGGATAAGGGCTGTGTGTGAATCAAGGTAGTTTGCTCTGAGCCAGCTTCCATTCAGATTTTTATTGATAGCAAATCAGAGAACTTCCCAGCCAAATGCACATTTCACTATTAATATGTAGCCTGAAAACTTCAGTACTATGTGAGATTTTGATCACAGAATCAGCCAAACTCCAAATAATAGGTCTAACATCAGATAACAATTTGTGTTAAATGATGACTTGAAATGCTCCTTTTATATCTCATGCTGTCATCCAACAAGCATTTTATTTTCCAGAAGACATTTTAAAAGCTGTAGATACTGGTTAAGAAATCAAAACATTTTTTTTTCAGTTCTTCAATCTAGTGATTTGAGCTGAACGTTCTTATGGACTTCAAGCCTTAATAGCAGATGCTTAGAGCAATGGGAAAATTCACTTCCTGAAGTACAGCCAAGTTCTAAAAGGAATATTTGAGGTTCTTTTTGGAGCCTACATTTTTTTAGCATAAGCCAAAGTTTGTGGTCTTGCTACTTAGAAATTACCAGAATGCTGTCTTGCAATATAGAAAATGTACCCCAATGCCCACACATCATAGGCCTGTCTCCATGGTGATTCCAGTTCCACATATTTGGACTTAATGTGCTTTACCTCTCTTTAAACTGAAGTTAAACAGTACAATTCTGTACAAGAATTAAGCCTTCCTTCTTTGTCATTTCATGACTGCAGAGACATCTGATCAAGATGAGGGGAAATTTCACTTTAGAATACTGAAAGTGAAAATCGCTGGGGTTTAAAGTCTATGTGTGCTCCTTCATCTTTGCAACCTCACAATTCTAAAATCACATAATGTAGCTGAATTCATTATCTGTTATATTACATTACTCTTCCCCTTTCACTCTCCCCATTTTATACGGCATTTATTATTCTTAGCCATATGGTACACACCAGCTCCCTTTACATATGCTGGGCAACCTTGTTTGGGGAATGTGAAAAATAAACGTCTGATTAGAACCAGAAAGCCACTAATGAAACAAAATGGTCATTATTCCATAGAAAATAATCACTGAAATGATGTTCCTAATATGCTTCTTGAAGGGTATTTCCTCAGTAACAATAGGATGATTGCTGAGATAGATGGATAATTGAGAAAGCTGAAAAGTGTTCAAAAGACTGACTGGTCAAGAAAAATTATGAAATTTTGTTTTTTCTCTGAAGACAACAGGAAATGTTTGAGAGAAGGCTATAGTTTACCAGAAATATATTTTCCTTCTGTTTGTAGCAATTTTTGTTGTCTCCATGAGCAAACGTACAGTGAAAGTAGAGTGCCATTCAACCAGAGGTAAATCTGCAACAGTACTGGCTTCAGATGATACTGAAGGCTTACAAGGAAAATATTAGTTCTGTCTGATCCCATCTCATCAGAAAATGTCTCGCTCACATTCTAGTGCTTTTCAATTCAAAGCTGGTTCTTCAGTCTCGCAGCACTATTGCACTCACAGTGCAATGGACTCATATTGTATTTATCAGGAGTGAACTGCTGCCAGCAACTGAAAGGTTTGTGGTTTTAGTGAGTGCACTTCAATGTAGCCCATCATGTATTCACTCTCCAGAGTGGTGAACATTTTCTTCCCTTCTCTAGAAAAATTGTTTAAGGTCAAAACAAAACAATTTGTGTCAAATCTGATTTCCTGTTTTACAGTTTACAGTAAATAAATTTTGAAAAATGAGATATTTCAAATTTAAATCCCCAAAGATTATGATGAAGTTGAAATGGAAGCTATAATTTTTCTTTTCACTTAAAAAATCTTTTTCACAAACAACACATTTTAACAGATTTTTAAAAAGGAAAAAGAAAAAAGAAATAACCATCTCTGAAAGGTGGGGTTTTTTTAAAAAATAAACAATCCTGTTAATAATGACACATTGACAAATTGAGGAGATTTTTCATGCCTCTCTTACTCTAAAGCACATGACATTTTTCCTCCATTTTTGTTTTAAAATCAGTCCAAAAATTGACCCACGAGAACTTTCTAATCATTGAATCATTCTGTTTAATTAAAAGTACACAGTGTTCCTACAATTAGTAGCAAATCTGTCCAGAGGACTTCCAAATGTTTTTGACTGTGTGCGCTCAACAGAATTTTCAGTTTGCTGTAGCTTTGTTAAACTTGAAAACAACTCTTAAAAAATTAATGCGATACAATTTGGAGGGGCCCGGACAAACTTGAGGATCACAAAATATTCTGAGTTAGAAGGGACTCACAAGGACCACTGAGTCCAGCTCTTGAGTGGGTATCCCCTATGATGAAACCCACAACCTTGTCATTATTAGCACCATGCTCCAATCAACTGAGCTCCTTACCTGGAGAAGTATCCAAGGAGAACTTATTACGGCTTTTCAGTAATTAAAAAACCTTTTAGCAAAGTCTGTTGAAATAGGACAGGGGATAGTGGTTTTAAATTAAAAGGAGCATGTTGTCCAGAGAGGTGGTGGATGCTCTATCTCTGCAAACATTCAAGGTCAGGTTGGATGGGGCTCTGAGCAGCCTGATCTGGTTGAAAATGTCCCTGATTATTTGCAGGGTGATTGGATTAGAAGACCTTGAAATGTGTCTTTAAACCCAAATTATTATGATTCCTTGAATAACAGCTCTTGGACAAATGAAAACATTGCTAAGCAAAACTCAAACTGTTATTTTAATTTGATTTACAATGTTTGTAGATTACTATGTTCTTCTACATCTATTTTAAATAGATATATTTTCTCTTCAGTTTCGCTGAATTCAAAATAGAAGGAAATTTGGTGAAAAAATCTCTTTTCTCAGAGAAGGCATCTGTATGCTGAAGTTTTGTACAGACAGGTACTGCTTCAGACTATAGTGCACATTTTAGAAAGTGTGAAACAGTAATTTCTCTTAAGTCCATGATCCCATATGTTCTCATTATTTCTACAACCAAATAGCGTCCTATACTTTCAAGGAAGCCTGCATTAATTCTCGGTGCAGAAGCAGGACCACATTTTCTCTTTCAATCCACATCCTGATTCATATTCCATTGAAATTAAACAAAGATGTCATTGGCTTCAGTGAGCTTTGGACGAGTCTTCAAAGGCATTTTAAACATAGGAATACTATATATACCAATTGGTTTACTGCATGAAAAACTGTACCTACTTAACTTGCAGAACTAAAGACATACATATGTTGTAGAAAAACAGCCCAGGAGAAAAGAAAATCACAGTGCTTGCTAGTGAAACATCAAGCACATGCAAAGAAGAAAGAGGATCCATTTGTTTAGGGTCTGCCATAGGACTTAGATGACAAAAGTTCAAGACTTTGCAATACTGGAGTCTTCCTATGTGATCATATACTATTTAATCTGCTTCTGTTCTTCTGTAGGAAAGAACAGTACTTCTGTATTTATACCCCAAATGGATAAGTATTTTGAAAAATTGTGGCATGTCCTAATGTTGTGCTACAAGAAGCACTTAAAATGGGACCCAAACATAGACAAAGAAGATCTCTACTTACATCAGTCAGCTGGCACCTATCTACATCATTTTCTGATACCAAAAGAATCACAGTGCCACAGTCCGCTTTTCCAATGCCAAAGTTCTGGAAGCCCTGTGTAGTTCTAGCTTCGGGGATCAGAAAAGAATTGTGGTGAAGAAAAAAGGATCTTCCCATCTCTTCTGAGAAGCAACGGGGCTAACACCAGCTGTAAGACTTAACACCAGTTTTCTCCTCATCTGTCCCTGGTCTTGGTCCTGAACATTCACTGCTGGTCTGACACAAGCACCACTGAGTTTCCTTAGCCAGGATAGACCCTCTTCTGGGGTTGATAAACTGTAAGTCCCACAAGTTTAGGGAGAAATTAAATGTAGAAGAACACACCACCCAGTAGGCAATAAAAAAATGTACACAAACACCATAACCATTTATGCCAACACTATACTTTGAAAAAAAATTGCTATGGCTGAATGCAGTATAACTGGTATGAGTTAAATCCATTCAAAAGATACCTACCTCATCAGGCTTCCCAGAGAATACAGTCACAGGGACTTTTGAGTTACCTATAAATAGCTCAAAATTAGCTATAGACATGAAGTGAAAGACAAATTGCACACTTCAGACAACAGAGGGGCAAATCCTGCCTCAATCTTATACACGCAAGTAGCATCTCTCCAGAAAAATTGAGGTTTGCCTACTCCACTGTGGTTGGAGAGTCTTAAAAGTTTATTTTCATCTTCTGTTTAGTGAATAATCAGAGTTAATCTAGTCTTAAAACTTAGTTTTTCATTCCACTCTCAGTGTACGCAAGTTGTTCAGACATATATCTCCTTGTAGCATCCTTACAATGAATTATCTAAATCTCTAGCTACCGGTATTTTTGTGCTAAAATATTTTACGATAATTTTATACAAGTATTCATACATTTTGTTACATAGTTTAACTCTGGATTCTCAATATAGGATCTAGGATGCACCATTTTTATTTTGGCATATGTTGATATTGATGTTTTCACTAATTACAGCAGCCTAGCCTGATGAGATTTTCACAAATGCACATGGAGTGGTAATCAGCATTTACCAGAAAACAATGACTCACTAAAGGAAAGAATCAGCCAAGTGTACAGCATGTCCAGACAGTAAAGATTGCCCAAGTTATTTTCTTTCAATGCCAGTGTAATCAAAATTGATTTACTTTTCATTTGGTCAATATCAACATAATTTATTAGCCTTGAAATTCACCAGCAAGGAACTAACTCACTCTCTAGAGAGACACTGGAAAAGGAATGCAACAAAAAAAGTGAATATCTAAAATAAAAAATTTTAAATAATTGGAGAAAAACCTCAAATGCAATCTTATTTTTCCCATGTTGTCCTTTTTATTTTATGGCAACTCTGACATGTATGTGGGATGGCATTTTTTATTTCCATTTAAATACAAAGAGCTCACTATCTTTTACATATGAGTCAACATGTCTTTGATGTACATGTTGATGGCCAAACTTCTGTCTTTAGGATTCTGCGAGTCTGACTCCATTCCTCCATGAAGACCCAGTAGTCCTGGTGGAGTCTCCTGTGCTGTTGATGCTCCCCCTGCTGACAGCGTTCAATCAGGAAAATGCATTGCAGGGGTTTCAGGGAACAGTGGGAAGAACAAACCACTTGGATGGAGTTAATACAAGAAATATAAACAGTAGAGGAAATCACAGAGAGAAGGAGATGGGCAAAATCAGACACAAAGGAAAGGGGTAAAATCTTCTTTGGGCCAAAAATACGAAATCGCCAAATCATCTACATGTTCCTAGAAATCTGCAATCAAAACATGATCTTTCTAAGCAGCAGAGTGGGAAGGCTGCAAAAGGTGTGATAGGTTTGAAAGAATTTACAAGAGGAGCGAGAATTTCTTTGCAGCAGACAAACTCATATGGGATATGGGACATGGGGATTATAGGCCAGGTATGCATCAGGCAGATAAGGGAACTGAAACTGAGAGCCCAATAAGTGTCCCAAGGACCAAGTTAGTGATCATTTCCATGATGATTGTATTCTTTTCCGTTTAAAAAAAAATTAAATTTAAATAAAAGCCTCTTAGATTCTGTTAGCATTTGTGTTCTCTGCTGAAAGTTGTGTCAAAATCACTCGCTCTTCCTCTCTTCAGTCCCCTCCCACCTCCCAACAAAGTTTCACTCTAAGACTAGATGAGTTCTTGAACTTTAAAATTCTTTTACTTTCTACCAAAACCTATGGCAATTAAAATTTTAAGATTCCTTCTTTAGTGATTCACAAACAGGATGACACGTCCCCTTCATCTGCTATCATTAGTTCAAAGGATGAAGGACTATGGTATGTTGCTAAAGAAGTCCAGTAGTATTGATGAATTTCTAAAGGATCAGGCTTTCATTTTCCATGATCTTTTAAAAGCTTAGGAAATTATGCAACATTACCACTTCTCCTGCGATATTCCACCCACACCAAAGAAACACTGCATTTGACCTCCATGGCTGTATTTGTGGTGGCATAATCCTCAATTGCATGGACGCTTTGTACTCCTGTCTCAAACACTGAGTAATTCATTTGCCTCCCAACAGAGATCTGCATCTGTATGACAGATAAAGCCTGGTGTTGTTGCAGTAAAATTGTCAACAGAGAGTGCAACACAATGTTTACTTCAATTAAGCAAATCTACCCTGGAGATTTGAGTCTTATTCCCATTTGTGACATGAAGGACTGTGGACAAGTAAGCACCCCAAATTGTTCGCAGCTGATCACTGTTCTTTTCTCGTTTGACAGGAAAAATCAAAGGCAGGATTTGTCAAGTAATTAATATTTATTTTGAGAGGTAAATGACACCCTATTTCTCTCCACTGACAGTAAAGTAAATGTAAACACTCTTCATTCAGATGCAGACATTCATTTCTGTTGTGCTTTTAGCAGTAGGATCCGAATTTCAGAGGTGAATACTCCCAAGCAAATCCAATGCCTCTATATTGCCCAGGCACAAGGCAGCGGCATTCCATTGTCCCAAGGATTCAGAGGGAAAATGTTATTACTGTAAAAGCACAAGTGCAGCAGAAGGCTCAACTTAGTTGACAGTGTGGGTAATGGTAATTTTCTAATAAATGCTAAGGATAAACAGAATTGTTGCTTCCTATAACATCAACATATTGTACTTTGCATATGGTGCACTGGTGCATTTTTATCCACAGCATGCCTGTGCTCTGCAAGTAGTGTGATGCAGCACACCAAATGCCTGCCTGGCAAATGAATCCCTTTCAACAAAGTTAGCTACCTTCATTTTGCTTTTTCATAACTACTAATAGCCTTGTTGCTTTTTTTTTTTTTCCATGTATAGCTGGCTGTGTTAGCTATGACTGAAAACTTTACAGAAGGAAATCTTTTAAGTGAACGTGAATGAATGTCATGAGAGGAGGTCAGTTTTTAATGAAGCTTTTTTTAAAATGGTCAAAATACAAGAGCTCCCTCACCAAAACAGCATTGGTCCAGCCACAAAAGTAGTCAGTTCGGATGTAGAAGATCCTTTTTCAATGCCTTGCTCTGAAACAGGGCAGGACAGAACAGTAATTTGAACCTGAGCCTTTCACATTCCAGCTAAATGCCCAAAAATTTCCTGCCAGCTCTAATCTATGTGGAGAGAGACGAAGAGAGAGCACATTAACTATGTGTGGTTGCAATGAACAGTTTTATATATGGCAGTAAAACTGTGAGAGTCTTAGCTTAGACATACTTGACACAGTCTAGTTTTGCAAAATACGACTTTAAGAAAAGGGAGAAAATATGGAGCTGTGCTGTTTTTACAGACCATTCCACAAATTTAGCCCTAAAATCCTTTGGTGAGAAAGGTAAAATCTGTCTTTTGCTGTCACAATACTCTGCTACCATCAATGAATTTTGTTTAGAATAATATGGCCTTAATGCCCCCATCTCCTGTAGAATTGCTCAGACTGGTAGTTGATTAGAGTGGAGAGAGGTGCCAGTATTATCTGTGTTAGTGCTCCAGAGGTCATCCTACACTAACAAGACCGCCCCAGTCAGGGATGACAGAATCCAGCTGTTGCGCCTTCAGCTGAATGAGAAGAATCCACTTAATGCCAGGGATGCATCTCAAAAGATTAACTATTCTAACTAGTTACTTTCCACCTCTGAAAAAGTGTCTGGCTCATCATTATTGTCCTCTTTTTAGCAGAGGCCTATGGTATACATGAAACCATTTACCTTTTTAACCTCCTGAACTGCAAGGCACCAAACACACATTATTTTAAATGGATAAAACAAAGTTCTAACTTCACTGATATCAGCTTAAAAGTGAGCTCGTATAACAGAGGGTATCACTCCATTTCAAAGAAATATGCATATGCGCATTTCAGATGTTTAAGCAGTGTACTAGATGTGCCATGATCTAAAAGACAAGAGGAACACAACACAAGCATGCTTGAAGTCATTATACAGCGCTGCCACAATTTACTCTGAAAATCTAAAAAACATCCTTAGGTAGAGGCTTAATGCTTTTAAAATACTTTAATAAAAACCTAGTGTTAAATATCTTAGCAAGATCTTTTTTTTTTGGTAGCACTCTCTTGGTAGCCTGAAACTTTTTCCTGACTAATGCTTTCTCATATGTTGTTTCATGGGTTTTTGTTTTGCTCTTTAAGAGGATTCAAGTCAACGTGGCTCTTGCTTCCAAGCTGCTCACGTGCTTCCATGTCAGCATCCGTGGGAATGTCATCTTGGCTCGGGGGCCACAGATTTATTGCTTGGCCAGCAGAGGGTACCAGAGTTTTCTAATGACTTCACAGACCAGAAGGAAAAAACATTCCTGAGGTCAAAGCATTCCTATTGTTTCCTTCCATTTCCCACCGAAGCTAATAGCTCTGGGCTGTTTTTTGGTAAGGTGGTGGGAGTTTTTTGGTTCTTGAATCTTACATTAGACAGGACTGATCTCCAGTTTTTTCTTTCATTCGAGTGATCCTGCCTAACAGAAAAGACATTTAAAACTCATTTTATAGTTGAGCATGGTTTAACATGCAGAGGTTTTCTTGACATTAGAGTTCATCAAAAGTTTCAACACACTTGGACTCTTTTAAATACTTGCCTTTTAGAGTGCTGAAAATGTGAAGATATTTTCCAAATTCAAAAGAAAATTTGCGAATTCCATCATAACTGAAAGTAAAAATAAGAGAAAGGCCTCTGTTTTTTCAGTAGGCATTTTCAGTGGTATATTCATAGAAGTCCTATTTCAGAAATAGATTTTATTCCTTTTTATCAGCATTCTGATTTTGCTGATAAATCTGATGCTTAAGATACCAATCCATCAAAAATTCCCTGATTTATTGCCTGGTGGTAAAAGCATTAGAGTGAATGCAAAAACATAAATGTATATTCCCTTCAACTCAATCCTGACATGGAATAAGCACATTAAAGATGTGGAAATTTCACAGGAAGGTTTTCCCAAAGTTTTGAGGGTTTTCCTTGTTTGTTACATTAGAAATACAAACCTTGCCTACATTGTTTACCCCAGAACTTTCTCCAGTGGCTGGAGATTGAGTGAAATTATGACAATGCAAGAACCCAGGAAGTAAAATTTGAGCAAATCAGATGTGATTTCATCTTCAGTTATTCAGAGATTTTAGTGACATAAGGGATCGTGCCATCATGTAGTCTGACTTCTTACATAACAGAAACCATGGAATTTCACCCTGTAATTCTTGTACTGTGTCCAATAAAAATATGGTTGAATTACAGCATAGTGTTTAGAAAAGCATCTGGTCTTGATTTTAGGAGTCCGGGTAAAATGTTTGCTCCTAAAGCTCAGGTCATTCTAAAATGGGATGGGCACCTAATTCACTTAGACTTTTAATATTTTAGTTCCATCTTTGAAAAATGCCTGCCATGATTGGTATGGAGCCATACCAACATACAACTAACTTATTGCCTAATGTTGCTTACAATGATTTTTGTAGAGAGGGAAAACAACATGAAGAATTTACTGTTTCTTTAGGTATTGCAAGAATCTCCACCTCTCATTTATCCTTTCCAAATGCAATTTTTATTAGAAGAGATTAATAATAATTTCTTGCAGTGTAATAAGAAAAATAAAAGAAGTCTGAGTCAGAAAAACAGTGAAATACATCCTTAACATTTATATATTAAAAATAATGATAAAAAACCATATGAATAGAAGACTAAACTTTGCCACTGTAGTACTGGTACTTTGGAAAACCTGGCTACCAAAGCTTTTCAGCTGTGTAGCAGGCCAGGCACTTTTGAGAACAGTGTCTATATCCTCAATGATAAATTCATATGCTGTGATTTCTCTTTCTTTATGTAGTTTCTAATGATGCTTCCACAGACTTTGGTCCAAATTCTCAAAGCACTTTCCAGAGCTGTAGTTGACCATGCATATGTGATGAACAAACAATATCTATGAAAACAGTATCTGAAAAGTGAGACTGGGAAAGGACAAAGTGATATGTGAAAATATCTAATTCCCTTTCTTATCTGGATCATCCAGCTGGAGGATTCCATGTTGAGAAGCACATGTGCTACACAGTAATATTTAAATGCTACTCAGGTAGGGGAAAATCTATCCTTCTTCCTACCATCCAGTGAGGGCAGTCACGAAGGTACTGCTTTATCAAGTGCCTCTTTTCTGTAGGTACAAAGAACAGGACAGAAGATGAGAGGCACTGCCACCAACTTTACCATTTAACTCGCACTTGGACAAAAGTGCAATAGAAGAACACATCTTAAACAAGAAAAATATGTAGTGACATACACTTGAAAGGAAAAAAAGAAAAAAATGTGAAATCTTTTTTTCCATTCCTGTTGTAACTGAAGTTGAGTAGAAGTCGCTGCTGTTGGGCAAACAAAATCATAGTGGGAGGAACGGCATCTGCTTGCAGGGATATCAGCTGGGCTGTGCTGCCACATATTGCCTGCACCTAAGCCTCACCTCCCAGATGTTATCCCAAGGTGCCACTTTTGAAGACTTTGAACTAAAAGTGGTCAAGTGTAACCTTTCTAGTGGAGCACAAGCATCTCACAGAAGGACAGCAGCATACACCTCTGCAGAGTGAGGAAGGTAACAATGCCCAAAACACTGTCAGTTTGATGAGTCAGAGCCTTCAATCAGTTTACGCTTTAATTCTTCCTCTATGATTCCCCATATCTAGGACATTCAATCATGAGAACAACCATGCCAAAGAAGGAGAGATCCTTACTGCAAGCAGTAATAAGAGACTTTAATTTCTTATTTAGCTAAAAAGTGGCATGAAACAGAATTTAAAAATGGTTGTAGAGGAGATATGAAGAGGAAGCCCAAATGAGATTGAAATAGAAATTTTAAATATGTAAAATAAGTTACTCAAATATTCCTACCCACAAACAAATATATTGTATCTATCCTAACTATGCTTCAAAGTGAGATAAGAACTGAACTTCTGTTTCTCATTGATGGTTTTGAGGACTTAGCCAGTTATTTTCATGGAGAATTTCTATGTCACCATTTAATCAGAAGAAAGAATTGCTTGCTGAACAGGCAACGTTTGTTGTTTATTTCCTTAAGACCAGTAAAAATGCAACATGATAAATTGGAAAATTAGACGGCTTAAAATGTTAGCTCAATAAAACATCATGTATTGTTTATGGATTGCAGTGAGGTTTTGCTATTATTTTTTTAATTGTTCCTGCATTACTTGTGGGCATGTGACATAATTTATGCTGTTATGTTGTCAGGCTTCTGATCATGGGAAGGACTATTTGTTTAGACTGTGCAGCTCTTCACTTTAATTCACTCTGGCTCCAGTGTGACATGTTAAAACTACTATCAATGGAAAATCCAAATTTCCCAGAAAGACTTAAAAGAGCACCCTCAGTGAACTGAAATTATCTCCTCTTAAAGCTAATTACCTTAGTATACTTAAGAAAGTAGCGCTATAGGAAATCTGTTTCTTTAGACTTTCTTCTATTTCTTTAAATGCCTCAGGTCAGCATGAATAATTATTGTTTGCTTTTATTGCACTTTTTTTCATTATTCATTAACATGCCTCTGAAAGGACATAAAACTAAAATAATCCAACAAATTAGGAGTAATTTTTTGAGACACATTCATTATTAAAAAACAAACAGAAAATATTTTCACCTTTCAGTTTATTTTATTAGAAAGAAAGTACTGTGAGGTTTCTATTTAATAGGAAGCTTTAAAGCATTAATGAGTCTCACAGGGCAGTTATTGCAAGTAAATATGGAATGTGTCCAAAATTAAATACATTCTACAATTATCTGTTACCTAAGGGCTGGATGTAGGAGAAATGTGCATCAAAGGTTGCTTGCTGATGAAAGCAACACATGATTCTGTATTCTACGTCTTTTCTTTCAAGACAGTCCATCTAACACCATGACCAGTGTGGCAATTTTCCCAGTCCACAAGGGTGGGTTTGGAGCAGTTTCTTTATTTTGACTCACCTAAATGTAACTTTGGCAATGATTTTAAAGCCCCACATCCCAAGGATTTTATGACCTCACAGGAGCTGCCTCTTATAAGGACCAGCCTGGGAGACAAATCAGGAAGCTCTCATACTCCAAAACCTCCAGTGTGCACTGGAACAAATGGGCTGGTTTACGTGCTACCAAGGCGAGAAGGGTTTGTGAGGAGAGACTTCAACACAGCTCACTGTCACCTATATCCCACCTTACATTTATTTTTAGATAAATTAGGCACTGCTTTCCCACACTTTTTATTAAGAGAGTTCCTTCCCTATCAGTGCTGTATGATTCAGCTCATCCTTTTTGCAATTCACTCTTGAGAATGTGGACTCTCCTACATCTATTCAGACTGGAGTTGTGCTCATCCCTCTCTAGATATGTATTATTGAGACACTACCAAATGCACTTTGTCACAAACACCTTGTACTGATTTCATTTTAGCAGTTAAATGTAACAAACAGTTGAGACATGAAAATAAATAAGGAATTATACAGAAAATTAATATATTTGAAATGGATGAAAATAAGTCAGTATTCCTACACCTTTTCTAATCCTGGATTATCCATGTGGAAAATAACCATTACTCTATTTCATTGCCTATGTAGTACAAGTTAAGAAAAAACAATGAAAAAATTTTAAAGCAAGTTCTTAGATACTATCTTTTTTCTTATTGTCATGAAAATAAAGCAAAACACTGCCACAGCAATTAAAAAATCAAAGCACATTCTGCAAGCAACAATAATTGCTCACATATCTGCTTGTCTGTTCGTCACCCCAGTATCATTTGTCAAGCTCTTTGGACAAAGATTAATTTTTGGCCCCAAAAGCAGAAAAATGAAAGCTCTAAATATCATGATAATTTTTGTAATCCTCCTAGTAATGTTACTCCTTATCCTAGACTTTGCTTATGTAGTCTTCCCTTTTTCTACACAAAGCTATTGATCATATGTAAGGAGCTTGTCATGTTGAATCTCTCTCCCCTAGATTAGCCAGTTTAGAAATACTTTCCTTTTAAAAGTCAGTATTGATGTTCTGGAAGAAAAAGGAAAAAAATTTGATGCAGAAAGCCTGGTGTAGAATAAAACATCTAGAAGAAAAGGGATTTTTAAATCTGTGTTACTTTTCAGAAGTAAACTAAAGATCAGCAGTGAAAGAGTTGCAAATCTCTTGTTATTTTAGCACTGACTACACAGGATGTTTTATATAGCCAAAAAATCTCTTAGGGAAAAAAACTCTTGAACTCCTGGCTGCAAAGTCACCTTGCAAATGGGAGGAACACTGTTAATTGCATAGGACAATAATTCTCCTTATCAGTATCTCCTTTTGGTTCTATTCTTGTCTTTTTGGTTTAGGGATGAGAATGACACTTCCTAATAAACTTCATTTAGTATGCTTCTCAGTAGCATGATAATGGAGAAACTGATTGATTTTCTGTGCCTTCCATAATGAAGACTACCTAGTTTTTATCTTTATGTGTCATGATAATGATAATAATTTGCTTTAAACCCTTGTGACAATCCCTCTATTTTATCCAATTGAATATAATGATGAGCTTAACAGATTTTGAAATATTTTCAGATGGATGACAGCCATCCTTCAGAAGAGAATCAGAAAAGCAACTTACATGAATAAGAATCAAAACAACTTGAACCATAAGAAAAGTTTCAAAAACAAGGAAATTTAGACATTTTCTTGAAAGGCATAGTCCAGAAGTGAGATGTACAAGCTAAAATGCTCCCTGCTTCAGACAAGCCTAAAATCTAGTGTGTAACAAGTGCATATTAATGTTTCCAGGAACCAGTTTGGGGTTTTTGGGTTTTGGTTTGGGTTGCATTGGGGTTTTTTGTTATTATGCATTAATTAATTAAATCCTGCACTCTTGTAGCAAAATTTTAAAAAATTCTGCAGCAAAAGCAGATTTATTACTATAAAAAAAACTAGACTAGGGTAGACTAGGGAGTAGGGTAAGTTATTTGTTTGAATACAGTTTGAGTTTAACAGATTAGTTTTTTTATCCTTTTTTAAAATTTGTGAGTCCACACACAAACATTCTACATGTACTTATTTGATAAACGTTGTATGTGTTCTAGTGATTAACTAGATAAGGGTAAGCTTAACATGTAATATTGTAAAAATTGACTAGGATATTAACTTACCAAAAGTTATTGAAAATTAGGATCCAGTGGAGTTCTGGGTACTAGTGTTGAGGTTAAAGACATGAGGAATCAAATATGTACAGATATACAAATTTTCAACTCTGAAGGACTCTGAAGGTTTATTCCTTTCTCTTTCTTTTTGAACAAAAACTGAAGTATCCTGCATACATTTTTGGGTCTTCTGAAAATGCTTTCCCAATTATTTAGACACCATGGTGGGAAGGTGTTTTTCAAACCAAAAAAGAGCAAAGAGCAGATGGAACTTCAAACCTGAAGTAAAGCAGCAGCAAGAGATAGCTGGTGACGTCTGAAAGTGACAGGACTGCTGATTGTCATCAAGCCAGTTGCCTAAATTTTAAAGAGAACAGAAAACCTGTTCATTCTTTTATTTGGGGGGGCTTGTGACTTATTAAAATGTGGAGGCTTGCATATTTTGACACCCTGACTTGCAGCTTAGACATGTCTCTGCTAAAGACCTTAATAACTTTGGGAAAGACCTTTACATACAATTCTGTCAGGGCTGGTTCACAAAAAAGTTGTCTTGCTTTGAGGTAATGAATTCATGTCTGACTTTGTGATTCTAAAAGTCCTTAGATGGGAGCGAAAAAACAACAGAGACATTCTGGTGTAATCTTTGGCTAGTCTTTGACTGACCCTTTGGACAACGACTGGATTTCTATTGTGTGGACATATGTGGTTGGAGCTGAAAGAAGGGCAGGTTTCCAGAAATGGGAAAGTCTGAGAACAGCTGGAATATGGTTCCACAGATGCTGGAAATCAGTATCCAGAAATATCTGTGGTATGACAGATATTGTGGAGGAGTCATGAGGTTATATTATGCACAATTATTACAGCTCTTTTTTTCTGCACCTCACCTTAATTTCTTGATGAAACAGAGTCTGGGGATCCATTGTTTAAAAGTAAACTGCAGGATTAAACCTCAAGTTTACCATAAAGAAACCTCTGGAAAAAGATCTTGCAGTCAACACAGGAAACATTTTAATATATAAACTTTGTAAGTCCTATTTAAAATAACTTTAATTAGAACATTCTGGAGACTAGATTTGCTAGTATCCATTCTTCAAAATGCAGTACTGACGTTCAATTATCTAAATTTAAATGCACAGTTGAGCACAACAAATACACTCCCCTATGATTAATCGGCATCATCCTGTCCAATTTCAGGTTTCTCATTTTCCAGTTCTCATGGGCAATCATAGCATGCATCATCTGGTTTCTTCCAAGCTTGGAAAAAACCCAGCAGCTTCTCAGTCCTTTACAAATTCTTCTGATCCCATTTGACACAGAAGTGCTGAGACCACCAAAGCCAGCATTATTTCAGCCCATGTGCTAACAGCTGTGTCAGTGGCCAGTGAGACCAAACCTTTGTAGCCCCGGCAGTATCAGTGCTATCAGTGCTACAAAATACTTCTTTAAGCCTTGTTCAGCAGAGCCTCCTGGTACAACGATAGGTGAGAAAGCTGATAGTTCTGTCCACCTATATTTGCAGGCATGCTATCCTTACTATAATTAACTCACGTGCCCAAAATACTGAGGTATTTTCTGCTGGGCAAACGTCCTTTGCTGTGGTCTCAATAACCTTTTACACTATGTTCAGCAATTGTTCTATCCAAATTCTCTGTGCTTTTCAGCCAGCTTAAGATACACTGTCTTGCACTTCTGCAGCACAGAAACTCAGAATTTCTAGTCTACATCTGAAATTCTCATTCTCTACTTTTGCTTCTCTGGGTTGAATAAATTCAGGATAAATCCTATGGATTACATGATCAACCTCAGTTCATTAGCCTTACCTTCTCCTCAATTTTTACTGCTTTTTCATTATTTCACTTAAGCTGATGATTTAAAAATTATATTTCCTCAGAAGCTGTGTTGACAATCACTGTTGACAATCATTTCATTGTCCATGAAAGAATAGACCAATATTTCAGTCTATTCAGACCATTCAGTTAGACTTGGAGGTTTCTGCTAAAATGAAGTAGCTCTGCTTTTGATTGGGTCCTTCCTCTATGCTTGTGTCAAATTTATATTCTATCTTTGACAATGGGATATTATTCTGAAGTTATTCAGTTATTTCTAGTACCTATAAAAATTTACAGAACTTTTGTTCTACTAGAGAAACAAAAATTAATTATCCATTCAAAGAAAAAAGAAAAAATAAAAGGTGTGCTGCTGAAGTGTGTAAAAACCACACTTGATGAAAATTTACTTTGGTAGGTGTTATACAAACCTCCCAACAAGTCAATTGTGTTGCTATAAGACACTGCCTAAAGTTCTCATTAAAAGATTTGGCCTTGGTCTCTAAGGTCAGGTCCCAAGAGGCTATATGATTCCAGATGCAGATGTAGTCTAATCTGCATCTACTCACTACTTATACCCCTTTCCAGGAAAAGAAATCTGATTTCAGAATTTTCAACATCTAAAAAGAATGCATCCATGAATACAGCAAAGAGGGTGGTGAGTTGATGCACAGTATTAGGAGCAGTGCCTTTGTTCAGGAGACAGCTGTACACCTTGATAGCCCTTATCTCTGCTGACACCATTGTCCAAAGCTTGAGTCACACGTTATCATACACCTGACCAAGCTTTTGGAAAAGTCCATAGTACAGAAGTGAGCTGAGAGGCAGCAAGGTGCCCAGACACAAGGAAATGGTGGAAATGGTTTGGAAGAGGCAGCTGCATAGTGTGGGCTTTGAACATGAACAGATTAATGCCCAAGTAAAAGAGATTAAAGACGATATATAAACAACCAGCTTGGAAAAAGGGAAATTATTTTCATGATGTTCTCTCAGCAGAACCTAGTGTCCTTCTACTGCAGATTCTGCAAACTGACACTTCTGGCTCATTTTTTCCTAGACCCTAGGCTATACAACTTTGCTTGTGGAAATATTTCCAGTTAATCCTGTGCTATGGCACAGCCGCTCCTTGCTGTCTGGAAATGAAAGAATATTTCCACTAGCTGCAGATGCCAAAACAAGAGGCAGGAAAGGGTTACTTTAAAAATGGATGAGCACACACTGGGCTTAGATTAGGCCTACTAGAAGTAGGCAGAGAATTTTCCTGACTCTCACAGACAACTTTTATCCCTGGCCATTTATCTTCTGAAGACACCTTGATAAAATTTCAGGCCTGCCCTTCTAAAAGTGGTGCTGGTTTGGTCCTCTAAGACTGAACTCTATAATGTACAACTCTTGCAAAAGCAGAAAGTTCTTGGGCAGGTTGAGAAAGCGAAGGACTGTGAGTCGGGCAAGGCATCCAGAGGAATGCACCGCAGTTTTCATTGTAAAAAAATTTAGTAAATCCTGTTTTAGATGGTTTCTACAGCTCTGAAGCAAGAAGTGCAGCACTGCTGTTCTGTCTTGTGAACATAAGTGTCCTGCTATTCCACACTCAGATGCTGGTGGTCAGCTGGGCCATGTCCTGTTCTCAGAATTTGGCCAAGTATAAATATTTCCTGGAATTTTTGTTATAGTTTTAAGACAAAGGTCAGCATAAGAGAACAGACTATGTATCAATCCTTTTCCCTTCAGAATTAAAGCTCCTTTGTTAGTTTGCAAGAACCTGACCACATAAGATTTACTTTTCCTATCTTCAAAGCATGACCATTTGGCACAGGAATGGCTCTGTGAGTTCTCCAGCTGACTAATCTCAAAGAAACTCTGTTAACTTACTCAAGGCCTGTGTCTGACCAAACCACAACAAACTGCACCCCTATACCTTATGAAAGAGATGCTGTAATAAAGGAGAGGGAATGATATTTTGTCATCTATAAGCACCAACAGAAGACTCTTCATTGATACTGGAGCTTTCAGTCAGCATGATATCAGCAGCTGGGACTAACTCCATTCAGAATGCTGATCTCAAATTGCAACTGCATCGAAGCAAACACTAGAAATCAGGAAGAGGCTGTAAGGGAAATGACCTACCCTTACCTGCCAGCTGTGTAAGAGCACATGTTGTACCTGCACCATCTGTGGATACAGCTTCACTGTAATTTAAAGTGTAAAAGCCATCATATTTTTCTGTCAGGATTCAGGACTCCCTAGTGTACACTAATATGTAAAACACTTTGTTGGTATAAGGTCCAATTGCATGTGCACATATGTCAGCCTTTACTGAGGCTCACTAAGTCATTGTCAGGCAGATGTTGTTTTGCCAGGTGTGCTTTTGTAGAACTTACATCTGGATAACTTTCCCAGAGAGGATTTTTAAATTGGAGATGGGCAAAGTCAATAGATTTAGAGGTTCAATTAAATAAGCATCTAAAAATCTGGATGATTATCTGAACCAAATCAAGATCCCCAAAATAAGGGTATAGGCCTTATAGAATAGACAAAAATTATATTATTTCCCTGCAATGATGACTTTTAAAATTTGTAGATTATTTTAAGTCAGATTTTTGCAAACTACAAAGTTTTGTTTAATTCTTTCATAAGGCTTTAGGTCGGTTTTATTTTAGCCAAATCATTTTCCTAGTCCCTAATTTAAAACCTTGTGAATCAATTGCATTCAATTTAACCTAGGTGAAAAATTTCCCTTTATTTTGAATTTTAAAAAGGAAGCTTTGACCTATGCATCTTACAAAGTATATCTAATGCAAAAAGCATAAACTCTGTATAGAAATAAGACTTTTACTTACCCATTTGTTTCAATGGGAGAAATAAGATATTGCTACCAATACCAGTGGTTCAAAAGTCACTTTTTCGTTTCTTTGTGAAAACACATTATATTTGTAATTTGGGAGATTTCAGTAAAATGCCTCAATTTTCTGCTATAGAAAATTAACTAAGCTAAAGTGAGAAGCAGCTAAGTATTTGATGGACTTGAGCAGTTTGGAAGGTTGGATGCTGTTGGCTGCAGAAATGTTTTTGGGTTGGTTTTTCCCCTCAACATAATTCTTCTCTTTCACATGTTAAATGTTTTAAAGCTCTTGACAGGCAATAATAAAAGTTTGACCTGATGTCTGAATTTGAGGGAATAACTACTAATAGATAATTCACTAAATAAGTATGGCTTATTTCTTTATCTAAAATTATTCCTTCAGAGGAAGGAAAAATTGGTGATGAAACTTTCTATCAAGGCTAATAGAAAATTGTTTTCAAGTCAATGATATTCGTCAAAGTAATTCTCTCAACTTATTGGTTATTTATAATTCTGTGGTGGAAATCTCTGATGATACTGTTTTATCATTAATTATTCAGTAACTTATTTTAAAACTCCAGCATTTTTACTGTGACTTATTTTTCTTGTAAGTAAAGAAAAGTTTGTCTGATGGAAGATATATTTGTTAAAAATATGCGAGAATTTCACAGAAAAAATATTAGAATTCACAGAATTACTTATTCATATGTACCAAATACTTCCAGAATATTGTTGTAGAATGGAAGTAATGAAACTGAAACCATTGCCAATTAATCAATTGTCTTGATTGGGATATGTAAAAATACAATGATTTCTACTGATAAAAAGAGTCATTAGAAGAAAACAATCTGGAAATTTGCACAATATAAATGTGCAAATAGGAATTCCACAGTTCTCTGTACTTTTGACTACTTTTGTACCTTTACAGTAGGGCATAAACAGATATTGCAGGATAACCCTTATTTTGCTGCACAAGTTGTCAAAAATGTCAATGCTACCACCTTTCAAACTGTGTATAAATAAACAAGAACTCTGTAGACTCTTCTCATTTGACAGATATACTATATTATATATTTCATTATTCAGTACATTAATGCTGAAAAAATGTGAAATATGATGGAATCGCACAATTATATAGGTTGGAAAAGACCTCCAAGATCATTGTGTCCAACCTCTGACTGACCACCACCCTGCTAACTACACCATGGCACTAAGTGTAATTTTCAGCCATTTCTTGAACTCTTCCAAGGATGGTGCCTCACCACCTCCCTGGAAAGTTTGTTCCAATGACTAATAACCCTTTCCATGAAGAAATTCTACTTGATGTCCGATCTGAACCTCTTCTGGTGCAGTTTGAGGCTATATCCTCTCGTCCTGTCACTTGTCACCTGGGAGGAGGATCCAACACCCAGCTGGTTGCAGCCTCCTTTCGGGTGATTGTAGAGAATGATAAGGCTCCTCTGAGCCTCCTCCTCTCCAGGCTAAACAACCCCACATCTCTCAGCTGCTCCTCACAAGACCCTTCCCCAGCTTCACTGCCCTTCTCTGGACTCACCCCAGCCCCTCAATGTCCTTGTTGCAGTGAGGGGCCCAGAACTGGACACAGGATTCGAGGTGTGGCCCCACCAGTGGCACACATGGGCTCATGTTCAGCTGCTGTCAATCAGCTCCCCCAAGTCCTCCTCCACTGGGCAGCTCCCCAGCCACTCTCCCCCAGTCTGCAGAGCTGCATGGAGCTGTTGTGACTGAATACATGAAGTTAAATCAGAAAAGACTGAAGGGCTGTTAGACTAGACATTACATCTCCAAGAGCCACCTTGCTTTCAGATGAGGATATATGTTAAAAAACAAGTAAGATAGCATGTTGTCTTGAGATAAATCAGAGATGAATCCTATTGATGAGTCAGTCTTCATCTAGCAAGGTGTTTTTAAGGGTTCTGTTTGCATGTTAATTGACTCACATTTATTACTGTATTTTGTATTAATTAATTTGTATTTATTTGTATTTATTAATGTATTTTTTATCTGTTAAACAGCCTAGGTAGATCTCCTCAAACTTTTTAAGAGAGATTACTATTAATGCCTCATGGAGGAGGTCAACAGAAATACCTTTTCCTCTCCTGAATGTCACACTTCTGGTCACTCTGCCAGGACTCCAATCCCTCTCTTGCAGAAGCTCTGTGAAACTAAGTTCATAAGGAGGTGAAGAGGAGGTTTCAGCAATTAGTACACAGAAACATATAAAAAGAGCTCTGCAGCTAATAAATACCCTGAATAAATTTTAAAAAATAAGATTTTTTTAATATAGTAAACTAAATTGCTTTAAGGTAGCTTAAATACAATAAACCTATGGTAAAAATCTGTACATATGTATTTAACTTTTCAGTTGGCCAGGTGTGTATTTCAAATCTATGACAAATTCCAAACCATGAAAGTATCAAAGTGGTTCTTTGGCCTTTTCAGCCAACACTTTGTGCTGCTGTGGTAATTCCTGATTAGTCAGGATGTGAGGTTTGGGATTATGTTCAGTAGGCTGCATTTGGTTTCACTACCCATAATATTAATGTTATCTCATAATTTTTCTGCTTTTTCCAGAAACATCAGTAATAAACTCTGATGCTTAGGTTGGTGACCTAGTGCTAGCTTCTTAAGGTCAGGTTGTAATAAAGTTAAAACATAAAGAGGGAAAATACTTTCCTGTAAAATAAATATGTTGTGATCTGTTGTGAGAAATAGATATACTTATTCATAAAGAAGTCTAGATAATTTTCTCAGTCATGATCTTATTAGTTCTAATTTATTAAAACTTCTCCTTCTCCAGGATAATTTCTGAATCCTGTGATGAAATGGCTTGTCTGTAGTAAAGTCTATGCTGGAACTTCAGGTCTAGTTCTCTTTCATTAACAACATTTTCATCACACAAAATAAGTCTATTCATAGGGGAAAATAATTATTTCTTTTTAAAAGTGTGTATATATATATATATATATATATATAAACCCATATCTGTTATGTTAGGTGCAGGACTGAAAACTATAGAAAAAAATATGCTTGTATTCTACTGAAAAAAATGCACCCTTTGTATTTGCTTCCTTTACAAAATAAAATATTGTTTGTTCTTTTCAGAGTTGGCCTTATTTTTACATGAAAAGTGAACTTTAAGATAAGGCTATATTTTCAAACATAAAAGGATTTTCTTTATCTCATTTCCTGACACTCTGCTTTAGCTGTTTTTTCTTTAAAATAATCATTTGACCTTTTAAATTACTAGAACTGGAGATAAAACATCACAGAGCCTTTGGAGATGACAGACAACTGATCAAATAATTTTCAGTTGCTCTATCTGTATCTTAATGTAGTGGGTAGCAAAATCTAGCCACATTTGAACAACATCAATCTGGCTTTCCGTCATTTATGTGCAGATTTTTTTATGGTCACAGAAATCATTGGTAAAACTGACCTGTAAAAGAGTATATTTTTCCAGATTGTTATGAAAAAAAATCAAACAAAAGATGGGAACTTATCTCATTACGTTGGAAATTAGCTCAACCATAAATCAGTGTGCACCTGCTAAAAAAATGGTCTCTTTCTGGTATTTTCCATATAACACTCCTTCACTCTGCAATGCAATGTAAGTAAATCAGCTATCTTTTAAGTAGACCTGATGGCAATTAAACTTGATTAATAGCTGCTGTGATTCCAAGGTATTAGTCTTTTCTTCTTTCAGCCTTGCTATTAATATGAATTTTCAACCCAAATATTTTGTGAAATGTTGTGGAATCCGAAGACAGCCAGAAGATGTTTAAGAATGAGATTATAGGTCATAGATATCCTTTTAAAAAGTTGAATAAAAATGAATTAAGGTCCAGGAAGATCAGACAAAAGAGCTCCATCTTCTCTTTTACCAGACCTGGGGTTTGGTCCATGTAATGCAGTGATAAATTTGATTAGATATGCTGGCAGTGTGGCCAAGATGATTCAGGTCTTCTTCTTGTGACAGATTCCTACAATTTAAGTTACATGCAAAATTTTGGTCCAGATAAAAGTCATTTAAAAATGCAGCCCTACAGTTTGATCATGCCAGATATGTGCAATGTGTGCTAAAAAGCACTGCAAAAAGAGTATTGAACACTAGAGGTCTGAGCATGAAGTCAGATGTGTGTTATTGTCTATCCACACAACCTCCAAAGAAGTTTAAAGGAAACACCTTGAGACTTGTGTGGATTTTTATTAACCCTGCGCTGTGAATTGATGGGGTGCTGGGGAAAAACAAACATAGGCAGAGAAAACATGAGGCCTGCCCTGCACAAGAGCTCTTTATTGACAGTTTATGGCATAGGTTTGGAGTGGCCCAATATTGTTCCTATGACCTTTGCCTCCCAAAACTTACAGGCTTTTGGAGACTTTGTTCACCCCGTGAGGGCCTGCTGGCCTTGTCACTGCAGCTTTCTCCTCAGTGCTGTTCGTGGCCACTGGAGACAATTACTAGTGCTTTTTGCCATCCCTTGACCTAAATTTCTGCCAGCTTCATTTTCCTAATCTACACACAGTCAGGATTGTGACAAATTACACAGGACAGATTAGCAACGGGGTCTACAGTTAACAAAACTTCCAAATTCCAAGCCCATATTGGCCCAAGTTCAAAACAGGTTGCAAGAGAGGAAAGGACAAACATAGCCTTTTTGTTATTTTTTTTTGTTGGTAGGTTTGGGGTTTTATATTTGTTTGTGGTTTTGTTCAGTTTTTTGGTTTGTTTCTTTTCCCCCAGGTGTAAGGAAAAGCATTGCAAGAAATAAAGCTGTCTTGAGCTCATTTGGTTTTTGTTCTATGTTAGCTTGGTATTAAAAAACTAAATTAAGAACGGCTAATCAGTTAAAAACCTAATCAGTTAAACACCTTTTAGTAAAGCAAAAATTAGTACGGTTGAGTTTGTTACCTATATGAGTATTAAATTTGATAGGTTAAGAAAGGTATCTCCCTTGATCCCAGTAAATCTTTCTGTATTATGCTGTTAATTTTTTTTTCAGTAGCTTTCTTCTCAATTTTCTCCATATCTTAAAAAACTGTTAAGAAAGTAGACACACACAAAAAAAAGGCAAAATACTCTAAAGCCAAGATCAGGAAAAATGTAAAAGATCAAGATGAAAATTAAACTTGCTTCAAAAGAAATCCAACATTGCTACTAGACTTCATGTTATCTAACAGGACTCATTAAAACAAAATTGAACAGAGCAGTAAAATAGATAATAACTACACACTAAGTTCTAGGGCCAATTTTTCTGAGTGATTGAGTTCTTCAAGAGCTTGCAGAGATTAAAAGCCTGCAATCTATTTTCCTTACCAGAGTCCCACTGTTGTGTCTTGCCAAATCTGTCTTGAGAACTAGAACAGGAAATACCCTCCCAGCAGTTGTATCTGTAGATTTCTTAACTTGGGCTTTTACTCACAAGCAGTATTCTGCATTTCTGGGGCATGGTCACAGTTTTGCTTCTATTCAAAAAGTTCTCAAATACATGACTTTGCCAATGGATGTTAAATACCTGTCATTCAAAAGAGCCAATAAAGTGGAGAATTTCAACCAAGCTATTAAAATACGACAGCCAAGAAAGGACAGTTAGTAGAAAACAAGATCTTTTGAAGCATCAATTCAAGCATAATAATAAATCCATACAAAGTGTAGTGTTCTTGTTCCCCTTTTTTTCCTGCCTTCAGCTTCCACATTAACAATATTTGCAATACAATATTTTTTTTAAATTGGTAAGTAGATATGTGGTTGTTGAACAAGTAAAAATCACCTGTCAGATGATTCTGTAAAGTGAGCAATTACAAGAAAATAGTACTACATAAACTATTATAGTCTATATGGGACACCTGGTCTCCAAGAGTGGAGACCTTAAAATCTTCTGAAAATTAAGAAAAATTCAGAATCTGCTCATTTTTTTAAAATTTAGGGATTAGTTAAGAAATTATTTCTGTGTATATGGTCACACCAAATAGCTCCTTCATGAATATGTCAAACTTCTCCACAAACCACAAACTTTTTAACATTTGTTACATTCCTTGTCAAAGAGTTCTCAGCTGATCTATCCCTCTGCACTAAGAACCTCTTCTGTTTGCTTTGGCGATCCTTAGTTGCAATATTCAGAGAAATAACAAACAATTAATGTCTTTTTAACTTCTCCATGCTAGCCTCAAGTTTATTGGTCTCTTTCGTGTTCTGCCTCTCCCAATTTATTCCTTCCTAAAATACTTTTTTTTCAAAGCAAGTCTTTCTTTGCTCTGATATAATCCTGTCCTCCCTCTCTGAATATTTTCCAGATCTACTTTATTTGGTTTTGAGATTCAAGGTGTCAGCTGGATTTAAACAGTTGTATAATGAAGTAGAGGTTGAGATGATCTGTGCAGAACTCTTTATTCATGGTGTCATGAATAAAAAGGGGAAAATGAATGAAAGGGAAAACCAGGCTACAATGCCAAGATATTTCAAAGAACTACAAGTAGCAATGTCAAAAGCAAAATGTTAAGTCCAGGTTTTCACTTTGGGCTTTGTTGCTGGGTTTTTTTAAACCTTTATTTGCATGGTTCTTTCCTTTGGACGTTCGATGTACCAAATTTAAACAAAGAACTTTGAAATATCAGTAAGTGGCTATGAACTATTCTAATCTGGAGTTTGAGAAACTGCATATTTTAATGGAGTCTGCACATATCAGCAAAAGTCTGAAGAAAAACCCTCCTCTGCTCATGTACGAAAATTATACAACATTCAAGAAACTTCCACAAAATTACCATAGCAGTTAATTTTTTTTCTCTCGCCCTAATCATACCATTAACTTCTGAGTGGCATGGTAAAGCAAAATCCAACCCTAGCCCCAGTTGCTTTTTTTATAAGATGACAATCAGGGAGTGGTTCAGCTGATAAGTGCCAAAGTGTTCCAGAAACCCATAGGCACAGATGCTTTGATTTTCATGCAATTCGTAACACAAGAAAAACCTTGCTTGGGGAACTGCCATGCTCTCCAGACTGTTTAATTCTACTATTGCTACTTTCTACTGCCTGCATACCTCAAAGGCAGCAAATTAATCTTATGTGTGTGCAGATAATGGCTGAGAGCGTACCGAAAAAATAAAAGGACCTTTCCAGAGCAGCCTGTGGGAAGAAACAAAAGCTTCGATACAGGAAGACAGAAACAGCAGGCAACAAAGCAACAGCGGATGTGGGGTAAAGAGGAAGCAATGAAAAAGTGGATTTGGAAACATGAAAAAAAGGCAAGAACCCAGAGAACAGAGCAGGAAGACTCAATGGAAAACAGAAAAAATTTATAAGTAAAGGGATCCAGAGTCAGGATGTCAGAAGAACTAGCACTTGGCTACCAGAATAAAAAATGGAGGAGATGAACATCCTACTTCTGTAAAAGATGGAAGCTGGAGTGTCATTGATCCATGGGATTCTTGGCATACATGCAGGAGTTTCTGAAAGGAAGAGCTGGCGAAGGGCACGTACTAGGCACAGAGATGTGAACTCTGAAGAATGGCAGGAAACCTGGGCAAGGCTGGCTTCTCAGGCTGCAGAATAAACGCACAGTTCCTGTGCCATCCTTGTCTCATGAAGTCCTGAATGGTTCTCCTAATCTCTACAGAGATGAATATGCAAATTGTTTTGGGAGGGATGGAAGGTGATACAGAGCCCAGTGATCTCCATGCTAAGAGATCATGCTTCACTGTGCTGTGTCATGTCCTCTTGACATTAGGAACAAGTGGAAACTATACAATTAATAAAGTGATTTTATAGTAAATGCTTCAGCTTGTTAAATAAGGTTGTAGGTGAGCAGGAAAGAGAGTTCCACACAACATACAAATTTGTCTTCCTCGTCAGCAGCTGTGGAAAGATGTCTTAGGAAGGTTGAACCTCTGCCAGTCTGTGTATGAAGGGTAGATACCTAATTTTACAGTGCTCAACATCTCAGCACTTACTTTGAAGTGAGACACCAAAGAGCACAGAAGATGTTGGCAGGGACAGCACCACATTCCATGTTCCACATATAGCAGAGCTGATAACTTCACATGCTAATGAATAATTGTGTGATTGAGAAAATGAATTTGATTGCCTCACTGCAGAAGCTGCACTGGAGATGCTACCTTGTCCACATCATTGTTTTTGTCCAAGCTGGTCTTTATCCAGTCACCTGCATTTATAGATACCAATTATCTCCTGAAGCTTCTGAGATATAGAGCGACAGACAGTTGCCTTCTGCTTCACACTAAAAAAATTACTCCATTTTTTATGTCTGGAAGTTATTGAAAAGTATAGGAACCAAAAATCCCTACCAGCACGAAAACACTACTTTCACATTATATAACTGATTTCCACTTTTCAAATCTTCAAGAAGTTCCATCTTGAGGTCAAGTAGCCTAGTGAACTTCAAGGCAAAAAATACTCTCTGTGACTCAGAAGTATTGTGGAAATGCAACTGAAAAATTTAGACATTGCAGTTCCAAGTAGCTTGGACAGCTGGACAGCACCTATGCAATGCTAAATGTCTTTATTGAGTCATAAGATATAATTTTAGGAATGATTATCACACAAGATGTTAAAAGAAGTTGGTTATGGACAGCTCAGTTTTCCAAGCTTTGCATTTAGTGACCTAAATATGAATGTTTATAGCCTATCATCAGATGCATACATTATGTTGGCTTATAAAAATTCTGGAAGAGCCTACTAGAGCTAAGCAGAATTTAATCATTAGGAAAGTATTTCAAGTCATTAAAAAGAGCATATGTGTCTTGGAAAACTTGATATGTAAAATTCTGATGGAGGGAGGGGGAGAAACAACAATATTTTACTCATTAAATAACTTCTCTGATGCTGTCTTCTAAACTGTGCATGGATACACAGCAGTTCACGGAAAACACATTTGCATCAGATTCCAGGAATTGGATTCTTTTTTGCATTCTTTGACGGAAAATGAAGGCCTGGCTGCTTACCAGATTATTTTCTCTATGATAAATGTAAAAGTTTTACAAGCTCTGAAGAATTGTGGACAATCGTTCCTGAGAAATTTGATCATCACTGAGGCTGTTGCAAAACTGAAGATATGCTACCAGCTCAGTAAATCCTATAATTGAGATATGTATGTAGAAGTTGCATGAGGAGACTAATGTAAAGCATATTTATTAATAGAGAATAAGAAATTCAATTACATACCTCCACAGCAAACAAAATCTCTTGGAAATAGCATGACAGTGGCACACTTTCAGATGTGTTATCTTCAAGCTGAGCTATCAGCTGCCTTGCTTGAAGTACACTAAATTGATAGGATCTCTACAGTCAACACTACTTCCAAATTTTTTTGCACCTCTCTTTCTGTCTTTGATATGCTAATCTTTTGCAGCAAGCCTAAATACCTTCTCTTGGCATTAAAATAGAGAGGGATGTTATTTTAGCATCACTAGTTTTAGATTTAAGATTACTGAATGGTATCAGTGTTTCCAGGTTTCTGCAATGTTACATAAATTTGAGCAGTTCATTCCGCTATCAGAATTATTTCATTCTTCTTTTATGCTGATTTCTGTCAACATGCTCTCAGAGACATTCACAAAACAGCAGACTTGCTTTGGGATGGAAATCTGTGCACAGTACTAGAAGTACAGTGGGTATATATGTTTATGTGCTGCAGAGTCTTCATAGCAATACTTTCATAAGTGGATATTCTGAAAATTCATGCTGTTTCGGTTTTTTTTAATCAGTGGAACTGATTAAATACTTTGTTTCCTTACCCAGCCACATATTTTGACAAAACTGGAGGGTATTTTCATCTTTTCTCCCTCTACAAAATTTTGGCTGAACTGGAAGTTATTGAAGAAGTAAGAGGGAATTACAGGTTTTTTCTGACAGAGATACGGACATAAAACATAAGTTAATAAGACATTTCCTTAGGAAAATTCCAGCCCCTTTATCTCTCACTGAGTGAGTCACTTTTGCCCAAGAATGTTTGTGTTTTCTCTGTAAGCATTTAGGCTCTGTTATCCTCGTATCTCTCCTGTAAAGATTTACTGTCACAGCGGAAATTCATAGAGGAAACGGGCACCCTAGAAGAGAGAGTTTTTCAGTGGAGACTGTGACTTCAGAGGAACGGTTTGCAGCGTGGTGGTTGAGCCTAGAAACACACAAAGTGACCAATTCTTCTGCTGAGTCATGATAATAATGCATGCTGGAGCCCTGCTCAGAGAAGGCAGCAACATGGGGGTTCCAGTGAGATTGTTGAGGGGTTATTTTAAGTAAACTTAGCAGACAGATCCTAAGTCCAACCAGAGTTCAAGTGGGTTTGACATGTTTCACTCTTGGTCTTACAGGAAATAAAAAAAACATAGATCAGTTGAATCGAAGGAGCAATTATATATTGACGGTTATTTTAGAATATTTGAAATTCATATGTTCCATTTTTCTCACCACACCTGCAATGAATTCTGTCTACCCCCAGTGTTTCTGACACAGTTTCAATCTAGCCAAAGAAGGTAATAGTATGCCTGGCATCCATGCAGCTTGGATTATCATCTTATGGCAGCATAGTTGACATAACTAAATTAATTTGACTTAAGAAATCAGAGAAGTCTTGAACTGTTGTCTTGTAGATGACAAACCAGTGCCTTATCAGCTGAGCTACTCAGATCCAGTCTGCAGTACTCTTAAGTGTGATTTCATCTAAGTAATGTGTTGCTGAGTCTAATGTCAAATGAATCTATTTATTTCCTTTTCTAATTAAAGGAAAAGAAGATTAAATGTATATGATCAGTCATTTAAAAGGCTGTAGTAGATTAATAGCCAGTATTTTTCTAACAATTTCCAAGTGATTTTATCATTATTCCTTTGAGCAGAAAAAAATATATATTAGATTTTTGCAAACTATATGAAGACAGAGCAGACTCTACTACATTTTCTTGCAAAAATAACCTGCAGCTCAATGTATAAGTCTATCTGTTCATTTCACTGGTTTTGTTAGAGAATTTATGTTCAAATTGCACCAATTTAATCCCCCATGAAATCTTAGCATTTCCCGTTGACTGGCAACAAGCCAAATGATACAGAGTTTAGACCATTAAGGATTTGATTAGTGAGTAATCTATACCAAAATTATTTCAGTATTTCTTAGAAATAGGCTTTATTTTCCTACAGGTACAAGAAAAAATAAGACTCATCTGAATAATTTCACTTGAAGCCATACCCTTTGGTTTTTTCCCCTTTTTGAATTTGTAATGGCCTGTATCACTTGATGGTACAGGCATCACTTGATGCCAACAACCACGCTTGTAAGAAAAAGTGCCATGCAAATGCAGTACACCTCCTGAACTGCTGAATTTTGGTCATCTAGACAAAGTCAGTGTCCAGATACTGTGGGTCAGACTGTCATTTAGTATCGGAATTAAAGATTTCCATGACCTAAAAGTGCTTGTTAAAATTATATGCAACCTATTCTTTGGTGAATGTTACCTCTTTCCAATGTCAAACCCTTAATTCCTCTCTTTGACCTAAATCCTTTTCCCAAGAGGATCTAGGCACTGGGAATCATACTTCCCACTAAAACTCATTTGGTTTATGCTTCCCTGTCACCCCTGACAGTGTAAATGTTCTCAAATCACTTGAGCATCAGGTATGAGAAGGTGATGCTTCTAGCTCTCTGAAGGTCTTAGTTGTGGATCTGAGTCCCATACCAGTCTAAGATGGGTCTTAGTCGTTGGGTCTTAGTCCCACAGTGCTTCGAAGAATAATAGATACATCAAGCATTAAGGCATCTGTGCAAGGAAAATAACCTACCATATTCTAATTTTAAAAGGAAAAACTGAACAATATTAGCAGAAGTCTCTTATTCAAAACCAAAATTGGAGCACAGATTACCAACAGACTTAAATGGAATTACAAAAAAAAATTTTCATCATTCCATTCATTCCGTCATAAAGAAAATTACTTTGCGATATTTTTTCAGGCTAGTCTGGATGCTTTCAAAGAACAGCAGGCTAGTTAGTGTATTTTCTAGATTACCAGATACAGTGGTAATCTTTGTGGATTTCAAAAGCCAAAGCAGAAATAGTGGAATTTATCACATCTCAGATGGATATTGCAAATAATTTTTCACTGTGCCTGTTGAAAACTGTCTTTTCCTAAGGTAACTAGAATACCCTGAGTCTTATAACTTATTTTTTTAATAAAAGAGAAATTTAGACCTAAAGAAAGACTGATTGTTTATTTACATGTATAAACCAGAAATATATTCACATGCTACACAGATATTTAATTAATTGGTTTCTGCAAATGTGTGATTAATTTAATTTCTTAGCTTTTTTGCATTTTTGCTTTTTTTTTAGTTCTTCTCCATATTTGCATTTCCTCACACAGAAAGGGTATCTTTATCTTTCGCTGGCCTGACTACATCTCTCTCTGGAGTTCAGCACATCTTTAATTACTACCAGATCTTCAAATATTTTCAGAAGATTCCCATTAGAAAGATTGTCAACCATTTCTATGCTCATTCTCCAAAGGAAACTTTGAGCAGACACTCTCACCCAATAGTAACATTGACACATTAACTTTCCTCAGCCACCTCACTCAGACTACTTAGTCTGGCTCCACCACGGCTGGGAGCCTTAATCAGATATCATACTAACGAAAGCTATGTCAGTAATGATGTCAGATGAATGGTGGTCACATGGCAACAGTCTCATTTGAAGCAAACAGTGCCACGCTTGTTTTTAGGCTACTTTATGACTTGGCTGAAAAATGACTTTGTTCACAACAAAACACCACTAATGTATGAGCTGTTACCATAGGATTTTAGCACGTCTACTGTTTTCTCAACATTCTTTTAATATACCTAACTGGACAAACAGTGTAAATATCATTAAACTACACATATTATCAGAGTCATCAATCGGCATGTAAGCTAACCAGATGAAACATTGGAAATCCCTTCTGGAACTTTGAATCCTCAAAGAAATGGTATTATGGAAAACATATAAAGGAAAAAATATTTTAATTTTTCATTTTGATTCGGCTTGTACCAGATTCACACATACAGGAGAATAGGGAGACACAGTTAGCTCTCCTGCTAGGTCCCAGAAGTGTTTTTTCCCTTCCCTGCTCTGGATGTCAGTGGGCTGGTGGGATATACAGAGGGCAGAATAATGAGACTGAGCAGGAGGGAAGAATTTGCCCTCTGGCTCCACTCACACTGCGACAAAACAGAAGCCCCAAAGTCTCCTGTCACTTAAACTCCCTTTCCTTCCCTGGCTTCTGAGGTAAAAATGCCACTTGTTATTTCTCATTTCCACTTCAGTTAGCGCTCTTACTCCCAGCATGGCATTACAGGCAAGCATGACTTTCACTGGGAAGAACTGGAAAGCCCACTGATTTCTCAGGAATTCTGGTAATGCTTGGAAGCAGGCCATACCAAAACAGCAGTACAGCTTGGTTAAAAATTAGCTTAGATGACTGGTCACAGACACTTGCCTAGAGAAGATAAATATCAAAGCCGGCTACCAGAAATTACTGGGATGGAGAAAAATTGCAAGTAGCCGCATCCTGAGGCGGGCAGCTACATTTTCCTGTTACTGATACTCGGCCCACAGTCTCACGGCCGGCTTAAGACAGCAGACTGGCACTGCTGATGGATGGGAGAACAGAATGGCCACGGCACCTGGCGCTGCTCCTGCCCATCCCGCAGCCAGGCGAGGGGATGGATGGGCAGCAGGACCAGCCTGAGCGCTGGATGGACCAGCCTTGGCACGGACTCCAGGACTGCACCGGCAGAGCCCGGAGAGATGCGGGGCCTCTCACTGGCACCCTGGGATCGTGTGGGTTAAATTCCCCCTGAATTTAAACACAGGGTCGCAGTGAGAGCCTGAAATACAGATGGGGTCACAGATCTCTCTGTTCGGTCTGTAGTGCTGATTCCGTTTAAACTTCTGATCGGGAAGGAAAAAATTTGTGTTTAACCAACCGGGGAGTGAGAAGAGCAGCAACGACAACAAAGATAAGTTAACGAAACCCTGAATTTCAGGCAATGAGTGGTCAGAAAAATTTGAAAAATATTTCAGTAAAACTCTGTCATGGATGACTGTGGAAATCCAGAATCCTCAAACATAAAGCAAGAAAAAATATTCCGATATTTTCAGAGAATAACTCAGTTACTCCTACCTACTAGTGTGAGAACAGGGACTATGAATGCATGCGATAGGATATTCTATCCATTAGGGAGATTTTGAATTTTAACTAGTGACCCTGGAGCCTTTTTGACATAGACTTTGGATTAACAGAAATTCTGAAAAATCTGTCTTTTAAACCCTGAAGTTCCAACAAATTATAATAGATTCTGAGCACAAACTGCGTATCATTCATACAGCTAAGCCTTTAGCACTGCTATTATTTTCTGTTGCCTTCTGGCACCACTTAGTAAATTCCAAATGAATGAATTCTCTATCCACTGATATATAGTGGGGGGGAAAAAAATGCAGACTCTCTGAACTGAAAAATAACATGCATGTTTCTCTTACTTTCTCCTCTCAGCTCCTCTGCAACATAAATAGCCTTCAGAAAGATGCACTGATTTCACATTACTAACCAAAAAAAATCCCCAAAAAAACCTTGTTACGTTTCTATAGGGCATTTTATTTTCAATAATTTTTTTTTATTTTTCACTGAACATGCAAAAATTTTTGAAGCCAGAAAAGATCAGTCTTTCCCACTAGACGAGCAAGGATTGTACTTTAATTAGACACATTGGACCTCCTGGGCTGCACAAAGTCCCAGGAGGCAAACTGAGCATGCGTTGGCTGAGGAAAATACTATGGAAATAAGGAAAGAAAATATGTAACTTAGAAGAGCAATACCAATTTATACCTCACTTAGAAGAGTTTAAAGAAGGCATAAGATGAGATGGAGCAAGTGTCATCCAAAAACTGCCCAGGAAAGATGAGGTCTCACCAACATAGTCAAAACATTATTGAGAATCCATATGAGCTTTGAAAGGTTGTGATCCAGCTCTGAGAGAAGGAAGAACACTTACAACTCCAATAAGGTTTGTTTGGTTAGTATTCTTATGGATGACTACAAGGAAGAGAGCTGAAGTGGCACTTTTTTTTGTGATTTTTTTTTTAAGCTAAACCATCAGCATCTTTTCTTAAACAAAATACTTTTGTCATCCCTTTTTGATCCTATATTTGGTTCTATCCTGCAAACTTAGTGGAAGTATCTGCTTTGGAACAAAATGAAACAAAAAACACCAAAAAGCCCCCCAAAAAAGATACATGAGCAGCAAGGATAACCACATTAGGGCATACCAGAGGTTTACACTAGCACAGGATACTGTCTTTGACAGCAGACAGTGGCAGATGCCTAGTAAAGGAGATAAGAGCGGGCATGCACATGATGATGACTCCCCAGAATAATTTTCCACCTTCCATTAAAAAGATTTGTACACATGGTAGATACAAAACTTCACTGAAGTGATGCAGATGGCAGAGGAAAAGTCCATCTTGCATTCATTGCCCTACTTGAACTTGCATAAGTTGCACACTATTGAAGGCTACAGGAATTATATGCTGTCTATACAGAGATTTTTTTTCCTTTTTTAATCTGAGAACCATATAACAGGTTTGAGATTAGGTTTATGCTTACACAATGAATATAGTTCAGTTAAAAATACACAGAATATTACTGATTAACAGGACCACTATTAAATATACTTTTTATGTGATCACTGGCTGTTCTCCTTGACCAATACACCATATAAAAATTGTCTTTTAATGGAAGAATACGGTACAGAGACCAAAATAGAAACTGCTAAAACAAACAAGATAATTATCTAAATTTTATAATATCACTCATAAAACGTCTGCCTTTTCCCTTTATGAGCTTGATAGATTAAATTTAGGGCAGATGTTTCATATAATTTACTCAGAAAACAGGAAAATTATTTAAAAAAAACTCATAAAACCTACAAAAACACAAATGAAACTAATCTAAAACATATGCAGTCTACAGATTTAAAGGAAAAGTTAGTTATTCCTGAAGCTATGGATAAGGATGCTTGAGAGATAAAACCACCTCTCCCACACGTTTTATAGTATCAAATAATCTGAACTGCTTTGGACAAACAAAGGCCCCTCCACATTTAGGGTGCATGAGGTAGCTCTGGCTACTTTCCCAAAGACAAAGAGGAACTCTCAGAAACACAAACCCTGTTCCTCAGTGCACAGAAGCCAATCTGTGGTATCTAAATTGAATTATGGAGGTACCTGCTGTAACGTGAATGTTGTGCAATACCAAGTAAAAGTATTACATATTATCTGTTTATGCACTATAAAAAGAGGAAGAGGAGCAGGTGTGATGTCTTTAATCCTTCAAAGAAAAAGAACCTCTTCACTGTCAAGAGATACTGAAATCAAATACTGATTTAAATGGAAGGTATTTATCATCAAAGACATATAGAAGCGAGTTTCATGAACATTTTGAAAGATTTTGTTTTGAAGGCTCAAAAGTCTCCACACCACAAAAGTAAATTTTAAGAATAGGTCGGTTACAGAGATTCCAGGGTAAAAAAGTATATTGTGTGCTGTCTTGTTACAAACTCTTTTCCTTTAGTCCAAAGTCATCTGTGAGAACACAGTTTATTATTATAGGGGTTTATATATTAACTGTGTTGTGAGAGCCAGTTAAGAGAGCATAAGGTTTGGCAGTGCTTTGGGCAGTGATGAGAGTGGTGGCAAGCAACATTTTTGGTTCCTCTGTAGACTGACCCGTAGTTGCTGTGGAAGGTAAAGATCTCTAACTTTTTGAGTATGTGACTCTTATAATGCAGGAGGCAAGAGAGACGTATTTTTTGAAATAAAATTTTCCCAGTCTGTCTCTGTGTAGTGCTGGTTCCTGCACTTGATGAGGGCAGGAAAGGAACTGAAACACTACACCCGGCTGAAGGCTTCTGAGTTATGTCCTTGGTTTGCAGTGTAAAACAAATTATTAAGCAGAAAAAAATAATCATAAAAAAAATCCCTTTCACAAGATTATCAGAATGTATAAGAATATGGAATCCATCTATATATTATTACTCACTTACATGTTAGTAAAAAGCACTGAACCAAAGAATCTCTGTAACACACACAAACTGGGAAGAGTTTAGGCATAAAAGAAATACAGCTACTATGCTGGCAGTAGTCATGGATTTCAGGAACACAAGAAAAGCATTAAATATTCTAAGCAAAGCTACATGCTTTAAAAATACCCAAAACAATAGGTAAAGTATCCATTTCTCAGTCCCTGGAGTTCAGAGAGACAGGGTACTGTGGTGGTTCTGCCTAAGTCCTGGCCTGCATTGAAAGCAGATCAGCTAGAGAGCAAATCCTGCTGCTGCTGGGTATGAGTACTTTCTGTGCAGAAGCAAAGCTTTTCCTTCCAAGACTTTACCCCATTGCACTTTGTTCCTGCTGGCAACACATCACAGCCTGTTTTTGTGAGCTTGATAAAGAGGATTTGGCATTGGAGATACATACTGTGTGTGAGATACCAAATGAAAGTAGCAAAGAAATGGATGAAAGCTACCAAGTGTTGCTCAGCCACTCTGCGTATCATCTGAGAAAGACAAGCCAGCTGCAAACAGAAGAGCAAACTCAGAATCTTGGGGTAGCAGCAATTAATTCAATGAACTAAAACACACTGTGATTCGCTCTTATGAGGCAGAGTTCCTTCAAAGGCAAACAATTGCCCTCCTAATATTGAATCAAATATTTTCAAATATGTCACCTTAATAAAAGCTGTGGGACCATTTCTCTTTCAGAACACATCAGGTTACAGCAATGCAGGAAGAGAAGTGCAAATGGTTTATGATGGGTAGCATCAAAGCAGTGCAGGACAAACTAGCTCAAATACCCAATCTGAGGTAGGAAAAACAACAAGTTTGCATTGATGTGGCATAAACACATGATGTTAAATAGATATGGCCAAGGCTCAAAAAAAAGCTGCAAAAATAGTTAGCTTAGTTCACATGTCAGTTCTTCCACAGACCATAAATAAGCTTCAAAGAGTTATAAAACCAGGCAGTAGACACCAAATGCATGCAATCTTGGAGTAGTGCTAGTAAAAGTACATCACCACCTCTCTGCTGCACAGAAAAATTAGGTAAATACTTCATTCATACATACATACACACATTGCATGCACACACTCACTTCAGAGCATTTCTATAGTTTATTAGGTACTGGCACTAAATAAAGTTTTGTAAACATTTTCATTTCATGATTGTTAGTGGTAAAGAGAATATTTGTGGTGCATGGTCACTAAGCAAATGGAATGAAAATACTTTTACAGGGAATATAAACAGTTTTATGGAGTATCGGAGAGCAAGAGGAAGCTGCAAATATAGAGCACCAGCAGCTGTTCTGGGGCAAGGCAGCTGCTCTAGATCCATCTAGTAGCAAACTATTTGGGCAAACAAGTGGGTGGGGGACTGTGTAATGGAATATAGCAACTTTTAAAGTGATATAACTCCTAAATGGATGAGAGGATTTCTTTCTCTCTCTTTTTTTTATTTTTATTTTTAATAAGAATTGGGAAAGTGGCCCAAAACTGTTCCTGGATAATAAGTTGAAAAAAATACTGGGTTTATTTCTGTGTTATTGACACCCTTTCTCAATCCATTTTCCATGATTATTCTGTTTAATGGTAGGAAAGCTTGAAAAAACAGACACCAGAGCTGGTGCAAGAACATATGGCATTTCCACATTATATATTTTTATAAGATCCAAATCCTTAGGGATTTATTTGTTTTGCCACAGATAAATAATAAGAACACTGGAAAGCTATGCAAGCAGGCAAATTTATTACGAGCACTGAAGATATGTTTGCAGAAAGCTTTCAGCAAATACCTGGGAAAGCAAATATGCTGTAGATTAGCTGTGTTGGCTTGTGGGAAATTTATCAATTTAAAAAATAGATAATATTGATAAAATTTCTTACTGAGCTCCAGTCCAATGAATACACTAGACTGTTATGATGCAGCCAGGGCTGCTCATTCAGCAAGCAATTTCTTCTCTTGAGGTTGCTAGAGTGACAATTGGTGTCCAACAGTATATTTTTGTGGTAACTAATGACTACAGGTTTCTTCCATCCTCAGAAATGTTTTCTGGGTGCAAGCATCAATCCCACTGTGTATGTTGGCATGAGCTGGTGTTTCACCCTGCGTGCAGGACACTGTCTGTGTGCTTCTGTTCAGAGGGAAGGACTTCAGTTGCTGTAAGCTCTGTGGCCTCTCCTCACCCATGAGTTTTCACAAATGCTTCTGTTTTGCCTAGCAGTAGATTTCTTTCCGTGACAACCAGAAGTAAATAGGTTATATGTTCTCCAGACAGCTGCTGTCACTTATTGTGGAATACAAACCCAGCAGCATCAAAGCTTCCCTTCAAGTAACATAACTACACTAGCTGGAAGGAAAATTGATTTTTAACTTCAGCTAGCTGAAGGGAATGGACTCAACAATGACATTTTCTGGTTCCTGCAGCACACACGCACAGTTCAGCTGGCCCTTTTAGCTTGGGTGAAAGAGGTGCTGCACTCTCAGACTAGCCTGTCTTAAGTACAGCTGATCCAGAGGATCTCTCATAATGACTGTGAGAGAAAAATATGCCTTTGATCCATCCTCATTGCCAGATCTCTGTGAGCTGAAGCTTTTATCCAGCTGGGAGTCTACCTTATTTTTTGACAAGACAGAGAGAGGCTGGTGGTTCTAATTCATGGCAGGAGCCACTTTTACAGCAAAACCATCTTCATTTCTTTCTTGTACTTACATTGTTGGTATGGTTTTAATACAGTACATTTGTAATTGTGATAAATTATCTCTACGCATGAGATGGCCCTTTGGTAATTCCTTGGAGACACCCTTGCAAAGAACTCAAAATTCATAACTGTCATCAACAAAAAACAGAAACAGTCCCTTCCATCATTTGTTCATCTGAATCTTGTGTAACAAATGGCCACCATGCTCCATGATATCCCTGATTATCAGCCATATCCCTCGTATCAGCTGATATCCCTGGTTATCAGCCAGATTTCTGCCAAACCTTGTATTGTTATCCTTGGCCCATTAGCCTGGAGATACTAAGCTCAAGCATTGCAGTACAGTTCCTGCTGTATTCCATTTGGAGAACAGTGATTCATTCTACCATTTCTCTCAGGAAGAACAGATCAGCTATGGACATCATTTACAAAACCTAATGAACTGCAGGCCTGGCTTCTTAGTCTGAAGCATTAATTACTTCTTTTTAATCACCTGTTTCTCAGTAATCAACAGATTTCTTGACAATTGGTATGGAGTAGCACCACAGACAGACTTAGGGAATCTGCACCATAAAAGCATCCTTGTGCTGTACTTTCATAGCTGTCTTTTGCTCTTGTTTAAAAGAACATAACTATCAATAATGGTTTTTTCAGTACGTGTGTATATAATAATGTATATGAGGCCAACATTACGGTGTTCACTGTGGAAATAATGCAGTCATACAAAAAACATATTCCTCAAAATAAAACCTAAGATAAATAAAGGAAGCTATAAAATGCTCTGTTGGGCCCGCTTCTGGACCTATTTAAAGTCAATGGCGAAGTTCCCACTGACCTTGAGCAGGAACTAGCTCCTTTTTCTCTTTCTAGATATGTTTAGAAAGAAATAGCATGACAGACTTGAAAGGTAAGATGAAATATTTGGGGAGAGGGAGAGAAAGAAGAAAAAAAGAAAAAGAAATCAAAGCGGGACAAAGGAAAAGAAAAATCTGTATTTTTAACACTGCATAGGATGTAACAAGAATTGCTAAGGGTGGATTTTTTTCAGATTTTCCGTGTTCTGGTTTTGCCAGTATACTTTAATATTTTACTGCTTGCATTTCTCTCCTGCTCTTTCCACCCTCTTCTCTGTGGGCACTTCTACTGGCTCCAAAATGCATGTGGTGCTTCACAAAACTAAAAATGTGTTTGCCATTAAATATAATGTGTAAAATCTTACAATGCTTTCAGAAAAATAACGCTCACATATCCAAAATGAGGGGAAAATGGTACCTAATCACACATATAATTCCCAACATTTATTTCACCGGTAATGAATGCTGTCAGGTTTTTCCTACGTTGAACAGCCATACCTGAGGGGCGCAGCGTTAAAGGGCACATTCACCGCTGACATAAATGGCAACTACGGCCACTTCAGTGAAGTTATCTCCAATTAAGCCAGCCATTACATTCACTTCAAGGTATGCAATACATTTTAAACGATAGAAGCAAGTCCAGGAAATGCTGAGTACTTCTACGAACCCTCTTTGGTGTGTGACTCCCCCTGGGCTCAGGCTCCTTTCCTAAATCCAGTGGGTTTGTGGTAAGTGCCGCCTGAGCAAAACACGGCGATGGTCAGCGCTGTGTCCTGTTTACCGTCGCAATTAACAAAGCGGCATTCAGCGAGAGACACCAAAGAGCCTGCTGCACTTAAAGGGCTAAGGAGAGGTGATAACAGCCTTCGTTTCGTTAAGGCTCGCTGCCCAACTTTACTGAAAATGTAGTGACAGATAAAACATAAATCAACATCCTTATCATTCTGGCTTCCTTGCCTGCCAAATGGGGGTTTAGATTATCAGCGACCTGCAGGCCCACTGGCGGCCTTTACACTTACAGCTGGTCAGCGGGGTGGGACAGGGTGGGAGCTAAATGGCTGCTCTAAAACGCCTTGCTGTAAACAACCCGGGAAGGACTTCCTTGAACTGCCAGTTACCTGAGTGTGATCCATCTCACTAAAGCGTCTGCCCCAAGAGAGGTGGTATCACCAGGAAAGAAAACAAATAAAAGACACCCAGCATGTAGCAGCACAGGCACAGGCTGGGGAATGCTGTCCCCTTGAGGGGGTGAGGGATCCTCAACAAGGTAAGCTCCTTATGGCATTGCTCAGGAAGCAGGCAAGTATTTTGGGAAAAAAGGGACTTCATCAGCACAGCCTGCTTCCTCCATTTTGTTGCCAGAATGTACAGCCTTTACACATATATATGTATACATAATGTACAATATTTGCTTTGATACCTTGTGAGGCTCATCATGGGAGCTATCCTTTCAAAGGCACCAGTATCCCCCAAGGCTCAGGAGAGGACTGTATCAAGGGCATATTCACTCCTCTCTCCCTGCCCCCCCAAAGCCAGCAGGCTTCTTTCCCTGTTTTACACATGGGTTTCTATATGTTTAGGGATTTTAAAAGTATTTGTCCCAATTCATTGTGCCACAGTTACATTTGCATTAAGTTCAGCTCATAAAACAAAACCCATTTCAACTGGGCCTCGCTCTTGTGGAGACTATGAGTTTGGATAAGGGAGCCCCCAGTTTCTGCTAGTTATAGGACTACATGGCATAATCAGCCTTATGCAAACACTTGGTGAGGATGAAATTAGCATTTAGATCAGTGATTTATTTCTCCCTTGAGATACACTGCAGCAAGTAATTTTTTAGGAGTTTAAAGTGAGGCAACTGTAGTGGTGGGTTTATGTCACAATCAAAGGAGTGTCAAATGCAGGTAGGTTTGACAGACATTAGCACAAGACTTGTGGTTTTTTTGTAACTAAACTTAAATTTATTTTTTAAATGCTCTTTTTTTTCCCTGTCCTTTAGCTATAGTGAGTCAAGCTATAGCATTTCATTTAGACAACAAACTATTCCATATTTCTTTGGGTTTTGAAAACTCCATCTTCTAGCAACAACTCCATGGAAAATCATGTGCTGAACACAAGCAAATTGCAAGTGGAAAATGAAGACACAACGTTGCACCCATACTGTTGTGCAAAAAAATTGCAAATGTACACACTGAACAGTGTGAGCCAAACCTTCTGGGGGAAAAAAAAAAAGGATATTTTATGATGGAATATTTGACTGCTAACACTTTTTCACAAAGAAACATTTCTAAATGTGTTTCAAATACCTGGGACATAAAGAAAGATATTATCTTCTTTGTGTACTTGTTCGTTTAGCAGTGTACTTGTTTGTTTAGCAGTGTACTTTGACAAGGTTCCAAAGCAACAGCAACATACTTACACCTATATTTAACCAAAAGTCTTCATAAAAGCTCATGTACATGCTTGGAGTGTACATACAAGTATGAGTTAGTGCCCAAGAACTCTGTCAGAAGAGCATGTTGCAATCTAGAGCTACAAGGAGCTGAACAAGGAGTTTTTTGAAGGAATAGATAGCAAGAAAGAGGTCTCTGGAAAGGACAGAGATCAGAGCAAAGCCCTTCCACTCTCAGGGCACTCCAGGCAGAGAGGCAATGGAGTAAAAGAAATGGCCTGCATAGCCAGGACAAGTAGAAGGCATATTTGGAAATGCAGCAAGTTTATAGGAGTTGCAAAGATGAGAGAGGGCAGGAAAGAGGGTGAGAAGGGAACCAAAGCCAGAAACCAAAGTTGAAATCAAAGAAAAAGAGAAGGGCCAAAGCCAGAGTGTATGAAAGGATGAATGCAAGATACAAGCGCAGGTAGAGGGAGAGTGCCATTGTAGGGATGCCAAGGGAAGAAATGAAAACAGAACAGATCCAGAACAGAAAGTTGGAAATGTTGGTGAATTTTCTACTTTAGTTAAAAGTTTCCAAACTACCTCTGCTATAAGATGTGAATTGTACTTATAAAAATGACTGGCTTTCCTCTATTCGCTGAAAATAGCCTTAGAAAGGGAAATCACTTACTACTACAGCTACCAATTGCTACGTGGCCAGCTGTTAATTTGCTCAAACACAGCACAAACTAGATTTGGAAAAACAATCTGCCTATGATATCTGTTGGTGTCTTGCACCATTCCACATTATGGAATTTACTCTAAGATGGGTTTTTTAAGTTATTTTAAATTTTTAAAAAAGCAAAAGAAGTCAAAATATATTTTAGATGTGACCACCCAATGTCATGAATCTCTAGTGTCCAGATTGTCCAGGTGACTTGAATTCCTCTCATTCATTCACATGTTTCATGAGAACATGTCCCTATCATTTTTTTTCCTCTACAGCTTATTCATACATGCAAGAAGTCTAAGGTAGGACCATATTGTGTTCCAGGAGCTACAGATCACACATTCAAGTAGAGGCTATGCTACTAGCCAGAAAATTTTCTTCCTAATGGATGCCAGCTAACCACAGGATCTTCTGCTGACCACAGACTAATCACCACTAAAGACAGCCCACTAGGTTGGAATGCAGACCACAGTCTGGAAACCACTGGCTTATGAAATAAACAAGATAATATTTTAACCTACGCTGTCAAACACGCTTTTCTTGGAGGACAGTCAAGGCTGTGTAAGAAATGGGGTCATGTCTATAGGATTGTCCCAGAAGCTCAGTGGTAATACAGAGAACCGTGTTCTTCCAGAAATGGTCACAAACATAGACAACTGAAAGAGAATGGTAGTTTTCCATCTACAAAACCTGCAAAGATAATTCAGATGTTAACGCCAGAACTCTGGAGTTTTGCATCATCAAAACCTTCATTAAAAACTAAAATGTACGTCAATGTATGATAGCCAGCACCACAAACTATGATGTCACTTCACACATGAAAATGTGTCTCCGGATGTGTCAGAGTCAGGACCAGTACCAAGTTAATATTCATCATGCATCTAAGCATGAGAAATTAGTGCCTAATATTTCAATATCATGAGTTTGATGTGAACTTTTTGACATTAAAGGTAAGGAAAGAAAAGGTTATTATAGAAAATTGAGACATTTCCTGATGAAGCCAGAATTACACAAGTTTCAAAGATAATATTTAACCTTTGGAAAGGCCAAAATTCTTTGGACTGACGCAGAAGTTATAAAGACAGATCTTGCCAAACATAGAGTAATTTTGAAGAATTACTCTTTTTCACAATGCTAATACAAAAATCCTTGGACATAAAACTGAGAATTCTGGAACAGGAAGGAGAAATGATAGATGCTTTTAAAAAACAGTCTATTTAGAAGCCATTTGTCTGAATTTTGTAACGTCCACTGACAATAACATATTTTCATCCCTGACTGAATTTTACAAGTTCATTTCTTCATGCACAGAAACCAGTATACTTAGCCTCTCAAAATACCTGTTTTAAAAGTGGATAGTGATTGCTTGCTTCTATATTTTATAAAAGAAAGTAAAAGAAAAAGAAGGACATTGAGAAATAATGTAACCATATACACGTAGGGCCACATGTATAAACCTGTTCATACACCTACATTAAAATTGATTAACACAATTGTGAAGTGGAACTAACAGTGGAGTTTTTCCCTTTCTACAATATACCTCACTTTTAGTATAAGGAGCTCCATATATATTTGCTTCTGCAGATGGCAAATATGCTTACTCTGAAACAGAACTTCTATGTAGAGTTTCTGTTCATAGGAACATTGAACACAAATAATCCTCTTATTTAACTGAATAAGTTCGTTTTAGTCTTATTGCTGCTGAATGATTAAACTATGACAAAAGCTAAAGCACTACACAGCAGTAATGTGAAATCAAATTCTGCACTGTAAACTACAAAAACTTGAGATTTTCTAGGGTGCTTGCATTCAGGACATGTTGAGGAAAATTCCACAAAAATGAAGAATGTCATATTAGCAAAGAAAAAAGGAGAGAAACAGGGAGGAAGGAAACAGCAAATACTGAGATCACAACATCCGTAAAATGCTTCAACAATTCCAAGCTTGGAATCGGCTGTCACTGCACACGCAATGAGGAAATTTCATTTAAAAGTTACAAAAATGACCTTGCTTTGAACCAAGTGAATGTGATTATTTCTGAGCTGAATGGAAAATAAAGAAGTTTGGATTAAATGTTTTACCAGTGCCAATGTCCCAGAACTTTCTTTGGCTCTATATTCTCTTTTCCTATGTTTGTCAGCTGAATTTTATGTTCTCTTCTTTTTGTCTCCTGGTCTCTTTGACCTTAATGTGACATTTTAGTTGGGTGATTAATTACTATTAAATGGCACTGCATTTATTAAATGGAGTCCTTGTCTCTGTAAGAGCACAGTCACAATGCAACGATTCAGTTTGATAAGCTTAAATATACACAGTTAGATGTGGTAATATCTAATTTGTCAAGGATCTTGTGGCTAGCTTTTCTGCCACACAGCTAGAGAGGAGATGTGATTGCACAAAAAGCTTAATATTCTGAGCTTAAATGTTCTCAGTAAATTGATCTTCTCCATCATGTAATCTTATTTCAGAGTGTGCAGGAGACAGCAAAGTTCCACACAAGCCTAAGTTGCCTTAATAGCAGGCCTGAGGGTTCCTGACCATAGAAATAAAAGCTATGTGACAAGATTTGTATGTCTCCTTTCAGCAGACAACAGCTGACTCGCCTTGCCAGAAGCTTTGTTTCTGGGTTAATTGAATAAAAAGAAGAACTAATGTCAGTAAAAGGATGAAAAGTTCATTGAGAAAGAAAAGATATATCTATAGTTTGGACACCTAAGTCAGAAAGAGATTGCGAATATTTAGCTTAGTAGGTGAAACTCCAGCACCTAAGCTTAGATTACAAGGTTATTACAAGCCAGGTTATTATTCTGTCAGTTATATGCTCTGAAACTGCTTTACTCTGAACACTGCTTTACTCTTTGCTTATCTAATAGCTGATTTGGAAATTTGCTTCAGACTACAATGAATCATCAAAGCAAAACTTCTTGCAAGCAAGAGGCTGGTTTTAACATCTGCTGGGGAAAAAAAAAAAGGCTGGACAAAATAAACATGTGAGGGAGACTTTCACAAAAAAGCTCAGGAGTTTTGGGTATTCATGGGAAAGACAGACAGCAGCTGGGGCTAGTTCCTGCCTGTTTCTTATATCAATTCTTTTCCCCTCTGGTTAAACACAACTAGGCCAGCAAAAAGAACAACAGAAGTTTTTCTCAGGTTTCACTCTCAGTCCTCATGTCTTCCAAAACACTCATTTTTGCTCCTACATCTGCAGAGTCAGTGCCTGTCTTTACAACTTTTTCCTACAACACAAAAAACAACTAGAAATTAAAATAAAAAGGTCAAACAGATCAGGTTATCATAAGAAATGAGGCCTTCAGTCTTATCTCAAGCCTGCAGGAACTTTCTCACAGTGAAAATTGTAAATGCTGTAAGAGAGGAGTCATACCTCTCATCTGAATTTAGGGTTTTACAGAGATCTTGTAGAGATATTGTGCAATTGTGAGTAATGTTTGGGCATGCATCTTCAGACCTTCTTTAGATCTGAGATGAATACCTTCATATCAACCACAGTGGGAATCCAGATGCAGACCTTCACCAGAGACATATTTACATGTGGTCAGGAAACAGCTCCCACCTTTCTGCTGGAAAAGTGAATCATGAAACTGTAATTTAGAGGCCTCCTCTTTGCATGATGAAGAGTCAAGCTGAACTCCATGCACAAGGAGTTGTTTGAGCTTGTGCTCTGCAGGTTGGCAGACACTCTGCCATCTGGAGACACTGAAATAACCCTTCCTTCAGGCCAAACATCAGTAGTGAAGTGAATCTAAATGAACCAAGAAAGGCCATAATCTTGACTACCTCTAACAGGATTATATTGTTGTCTTGACTACTGATGACAGTCTAATGATAAGATTGCACAAGAAAAACATTCTTACCATTCTCATTAAGGATTAAGTCAGCACATTCCCAGTTGCTCCTGCATAGGTTTGTTCATCTCCATCTTCCATTATCAGCAGCAGGAAAAGAGGCACTTTCATATTGTCCAGAATCTTATGAGTGCAGGATTACAGGCAGGAAGATGCACTAGGTGTGTGCTTTAGCATACTCAAAATATAAATCTCTTCAATGTTCTGGATGCTAGAGATATGTCAGGTACTTCTTCCTGAATACTTTGTAGAAATTATATCCAACTAGAAAAAATGCCCTTTTAGTCTGGGCGTAGAACCTGCTTTAAAAGCACTCGATTCCTACCTTCCTTGCAGAAACATATTTGTATTGGTCTAATTTGCTTTTTTTAGGAAACAAAACACAAGTATTTAGCAGTCTGTCCCCATGAAATTCTAAAAATTCTAGAAAACATTAAGCAACTTTACAAATACAATTATTTAGTCTCAAAAATAGTGTCACTATTTTCAAGTGACAGACTTCTCTACTTCTAGAGACAATTTAATCTTACCTAATGATTAATAAAAACTGGTTAATAACAACACAATACATGTTTATATAAATGAAATGTTTTAATTTATCGATCCAAAGGAAAATTTTACTTCAAGGAAGTATTGGAAATATTCTTTAAAAATTTTAGAAGTCACTCAATTCATTTTCAAACAATGCATACATTTTCATTTTGGCAGGTGATGAAATATTCTATTGTCTCCACTAGAGCATTTATGGGATTTCAGACTATTGGTAAAATGTACGCAGAGAATCTACCATCTGTGAAAGAAGTGGTAAGCAAAGGTTTACCTTATTAACTCAGAACATAAGAATAAGTTTCTACTGTTCAAATTACAAGACAAATTACTTAGTAGAGATTAAACTAAAAGCACAATCTAACATACACTTCTTTCTATATGCAAAGAATAAACCCCAGTAAATCCATAGTATAAACTTCTGATCAGCATGCTAATTCTCAAGTCATAGTTTAATGATCTCCTCTGTGCAAGCAAGCAGTCAGGGAAATAACTAGAGATTCTGTAAAATGGAGGAGTAAAATATTATATGACAACACACCAGTAATGGTTTCAAATTACAAGCAAATCTGAGCAGGGGAAAAAAGTCTTCTCCCCTTTCTTCTAAACACATCACAATTTCCTTTAGAAGAAAAACAACAGAAATAAATGCATTGCTTGCTCTTTCTCAAAGGTATATCAAATGCTGATTAATTCTAAATCATTTGAATCGTAATGTGACCATCAGAGCAAAATGTGGCTTTACAATGCTTTCCCGTAACTCAAAGGGCAGTACAAAAGTGACTGTGTTGAAAGAATTACAGCCAAGGACATAACTGTAATGAAGTATTATCACAGACATATTATCAAAATATCAAACTCTACACATGTCAACAGTCACCCAACATGATTAGAGGCAGATCTGGTTTTCAGTTTAGGTGAAAGTAGTCAGTTGTTTACGTTGGCAGATGACGGGGGAAAGGGAGGAAATGAAATGCCCCCATACAGGGTGCCATGGCCTCATGGCCTGTTTTGAGGACCCTGAGAAAGAGAGACAGGCAGGGACAGGAGCTGTGTGCCCCACCACCATCGGATCAGCTTGGAGAGGGAGCAGAAGGTTAATGCTTCCCTGCCCACCAGTTCCTAGTAAATCTGCTCCCTCCCAATAAATCCCTGCTTTATTTCTCCAATCCTTCACATTTACCTCCGGGGATGGGGCAGGAAACAAAACAACCCCTCTGCCCACCAGCACCTCCAGATTGGTGGTGACTCCCTGGAGGCCACAGCCAATTCCTTTCAATCCCCTTCCCTGACAGCTGCCACCGATTCAGAAAAGGTTTGTGGCAGATCCACAAGCCTGGTGACTTGCTCCCAAATTTGTGTCTTCTCACAGAAGCTGCCATAGTGCTGCCAGGCTTTGCCCAAAATTTATTTTTTTCCATCTTTTGCCCAGTGGCTTCTCCTTGCAAGGCCTTGCCTACAAGCCTGGGTGTCGATTCACCAAGCAGGCAGTATTAAATTGAAACACACCAACCATTAAGCATGGCTAAAGGTGAGCATGTCAAGGAAAGGCAGTGTGCTGTCAGATTACAACCCTTTTGAACTGCAGCCTTATACAACTGTCCTCTATGCCTATTATTTATGAGGTGAACTGAGGATATGACAGCCTCGTCTGCTGATGTGACAGAAAAAGCACATTGTTCGCTTTGAACCTTGCAGAAACGTGGAAAGCTTTCTTGCACTCCTTTCAGCATAGAAAGAGCCATATTGACTTGTAATAGCTTCTGTTTATGCAGTGCAATGAGCTGAGGTCAGTGGGAAAGTGTCAGCTGCAGTGTATGACTTTGCTTTCACTGCATCATGGAACTTGGCACAGCCTCACAGTGACAGATAACAAACTGCATTCTATAGCTTTCAAAACCCTCAAAGGATATGTGGCTGGGAAAGGCTTGCAAATGCCTTCTCTTGATTAATAGTCACACAACTGAAGTGATCATAATTTAGTCCTAGCAAGGAGATGTACTTCTTTCCAGCGGCAGTAAAGAAAGACACAAAAGCCCACAAACCTACACAATATAAAGAAATTGTCTTTAAAGAAATTCACAGTCATCATGCCAGACACTAAATGAATTATTTCTCTCATTTCTTGTCTCACCACAGTTTCCTCCCACTTGGACACACATGTTAGGCATTCAGTTAACCTCAAGCATAGCCCTCCTGGCCCTATCACTGTATCTGCACTCCCCATCAGGAGGGTATGCTGGCCTACATTTTTGCAATGTAAAAAGAGTGACATCATTTTTTTTCTTAAAGTAGCTTGTCTGTAAGAACACTTCAGCTGTGCTCAGCTCGGCTCAGTCCCAGAATATGCTTGTTCCTGTGCACTTTCCCGTCCTGTGCTCAGCACGGTGCTCAGAGCTGCTCTGACTCACAGCTCTGTGCTCTATACCCCGTTCTGAACCTCTCAGCTGCATTTGCTTCCCCATCTATAACTTTCATCGACCTCCTGCTCCTGCACTGCACTTCCTGGGAAGTGTTTTGTTCATGGACCCAGTGGAGGAATATGTTATGACAATGGAGTTTTAAGGAAAGCTTTTTGTTTTGTTGTGTCATGCACTTTATCCATCCCATTTTGTCATCTGGTGGTTTTCCTTTCTTGTTCTAACACATATTTCATTGCTAAAGCTATTTCACAAGCAGCCTTGGAAGTGAATCCTTTTTCAGATAATATTTTTTTCAGCTGATCCACCTTCCTAGGTACTTCCAACTCGATCAGAGAGTACTTTATTTGGCTACAGTCCTGCATTATATACTGGAATATTTATAGAATAAGTTACAGTGCCGTGATTCGCTGAATGAATCACAGAATTTTTAAATCATTTTTTACTTTTTTTCCAATCGGCAAATTCAACTTGACATACTAACACTGAACTTCACTGTCTGTGTAGAAACAAAAAGCTAAAAAACCTCAGATTACACAGGATCTTCATCAGGGAAAGAGTTACCTTTATTTCTTCAGGAAAAATTGAATTTTGAACTGCTTGATCACTTTTTAGATCTAATAAGTAGCTGGTTCTGATGTTTTAGACATTTAAGAGAATATGTTATGAAAATAAAAAAAAGGATTAATTGCTCCTTACAGAGCCTCTGGTCACCTTTCGGAATCCCATGCTACAAAGTGCCATCATTCTGATTTCACTGAAAGAATTTCACCTGCATTTCACAACCTTCCCCACTTATTGTTTGTTCTCCTTCTCTTAACTGAACTGCCTTGAATATTGGGTTAACAAGCCACAGTGAAATTTTTCTTCTTTCCGGTATCCTGATAATATATACAAGTAACATGTGGCTTAAGGTCTAGAAAAAGTTTTTAATTAAAACCAAGTGCTAGAATTATACTGTCTTCGGGTTTCCTCATGTTTCCTGACTTTTTTGTGTCCAGTTCACAGCAAAAAAATTTGTTGAGAGCACAAACTTTATTGTTACTGGTATCTTGTAAATACCTTGATACGCAAACTATTTGTTTTGTTGCTTATTGCAGATATGCAGTTTTAGGATATTAACTGTAGGAATGGGAAATATTTATACTTTAAAAGATACCTCTGATTATGAAATTACTGTTGAAATATAGTAAAATAAATACAATGTTCATTGCCTTTTCCTTTACAATATGAATTTTGTTTTAAACAAGAAAACACAGCAAAATCCTGACAGTAGGTTGCATAATCTAATGTGCTATATTTCCCTTCTGATAACCTTCACCAACATCTAAAAGTAGTCATTTGACTTTTAATGACAGCCACTGTTCATGTTGTATCTACAAATTTCCTTCTTGAAAGAGCTGGTTCTCTTATTGTTGAGATAGCACTGCCTCTGCGTTCACAAGGACAGAGGAGGTGTAGCTGGCCTGGATTCAGCTCTTACATACCGTCTGCAAGGATTTAAACACATCAAAGTGTCAGCTAGATCGAATGAGCCTGAATCTATTTTAGAGTAATTGAAAGCTGGATTTCCATTTGCCCAAGATCCCTATTTATATTAACTTTGCTAAAATTTCCTCTGAATAATAAAATTAAGTACTGTCTTGTTATCTTTCCGTCTTTGCACCCTCTTAATGATAGCAGACTCTGAAATGTTTCTTGCAAAAATCTCAACCCTAAATACCTTGTTTTAGCAACAAAATAGGGGTGCCACCTTCTATGCGAGTTCCTGATTTTCTGTGTTCAGATACAATTTCAGTTTATTCTTCAACTTTTGGTTGTAATAGGAACTCAAGAGGAATATCTCTCACAGAAGCTTTTAAACTAATTAAAAAAAAACAAATCACATTTACTTTGAAGTAATTTAAGATATCATTAATTGTACTTTTTTGATCCTACCATATGTTTTCAGGCCTATGACATCAGCTGAAGAGCTTTCTTTCATAAAAAATCTCATTGCATTTTTTGAGATGAGATTTACATCTGCCCATATTTAGAGAAAACAAGGTCGATCCAGACTCTATGTACATTCCTTTCTACCAGAAAAGTATGTAAAGGCCAAAGGATTATTTTAGGGGCACCTTGGCATTTCCATCACATTGTTCAGATGCTGATCTTGTCTTCTTCACCCATTGCTTCCTAGACTATATTACCATCTCTTAAAGAGCACCAATAGGATGTTTCTGCAAAATCCTTTGAAAGTCAAACTAAACTATCTGGATTGCTATGAAAAAGAAAGAAATTAACTGGATCTTTATTCAATTATTCTTATTTTAGGGAGTGTATAGAAACAGACTCTTGTAATTAGGGAAGTCTGGCCCCTGTGTGAAGTCTGAAATTGTCTTTCCTAACTCACATAGAAATTGGCAATAATTTTAGCACTTCACTTACCAAGTATAATATTCAGGAGAACCTGTATTTGTATTTATTTTGAAAACAGTTATCTATATTTCACTATCAAAATATATGCTTTGCCTATATTCAAGGTCCCTGAAACTCACAAAAGCATACAACTTTTCTGTCTCCTTCAACCCTCTAAGGAAGAGAAATTTTAGAAATACTACATCAGTGATTCAAATTCTAAATTTTTGTGTTTAAATTCATACACAAGAGTAGAAGATATGATAAACAGTCCCCAAAATCCACCAACTAATTAATGTCCTTCCCCACCAGAAAAAAAGGAAAAAAAACCCCACAAAACCCACAAAAAATCCCAAGAATGAGAAAAACAGTAAAAAGGCTGCATCTATAGCAAAGGTCTGCTCTTATTCCAGAGGGCTGAGAGCTACTCTTTTTACACTGGCTTGAGGATATTTACAGGCCAGCCTCAATTCTTTCCCATTAAAGTCATAAGGACTCTAATAAGTCCTTTCACGTGTTGTCAGGGCATAGGCAAATATGTTCAAAAATAAACATTGCCTCTGAAATAAGAATAAACATTGCCTCTACCTTCTTCTATACCATGCTCTTCAAGGCCAAGAATGTATCTGTAATGGGAACTTTACACTAATGGAAGCCCAAATTTTAATTAACCTAATGGAAAATTATGAGAAAATGGATGACTTCTCTAGTCTGTATCTTTCCTTTGCCCTTTAAAACCCTCTTCAGAAAAAAAACAAAAACTTTGCTACTCATACAGTAGACAATGTCCCCTTCTACGTATGCTTCTAATAACATGAAAAATATTATTTTCTCCTACAAGTTGTGCTAAGAACCACTTTTGGGAAGTAATGACATCTTTGCATTATTAATAGCTGATTCAATCTGACTTGCTGTAGTAACAGCTTTTACCAGTGTGAGATTAGGTTCAACTAACAGCCTTACAAATTTCAGCATGTCTTTATCTAGAAGGGTATTACAACACAGTGTCCTTCTCTGCCCAAGAAAAGTAGCCAAACAGAAACCACGCCTGCCTGGTATCATCAATCATGAGCAAGTAATTCTCAATTACACTTATCCCCCTTTTTAAGGAATTATTTTTGAATCTCAAAGGGAAAAACTAAAATAAGAGGGCAAACACTTTCATGAATCTTCCTCATTTTATTCTTCGCTATTTCTTCAAATATTTTGGAGCACTTCTCCCTGCCTATTGCTAAAGAGTATCCATTTCTTACTGACTTCCTGGCAAGGTATTTTTCAATCTTCCTCCAATGTTTCATTTTTCCTTTGAGAATGTATCTTTTCTATCCATACTTTCACCCACTTTTAATTTCCCATCCATGCTATAAGAATGTCTATAGTACTGTTTAGTAGATATTAGGACTTCTTTCGTAGATTTCTAACACCACAAGGGGCAGGCCTGGAAGAGTGACATTTTGACCTCTCGTTTACTGCCAGATGAGCTATTGGGTGTTCTGGATACATTGGTTCTCCTTTTCCTGTCAGAGCAGACCATTCTTTTGCAGGTATTATCTCATCAGTCTTTCAGACAAGTGTGCATGCTAAGCTGGTCTGGTTCATGAGTGATCATTTGTTTTCTAATTTTGTTCATCTTCTTCATTAAATGAGTTTGGATGATACAAAAACTAGAGTTTGAGGGCAAGGAGGAAGCACTTGAGCCTACAAAAGGTTGCTGATATTATACAAAATAAGGAGAACTTCTAGAAAATATTTAGTTCACAATTTGAAAGAAACTGAGAAATAAAAGTAGCAGACAAATAGAAAGAACAGGAGCTTTTTAAGCTGTCTTTTTCTACTCTATGTCTTATTGGTTTTATAACCGACACTTTATTTAATCTTAGATGCACATAAAATTTATAATTTTATTTTCTTTCCTTTAAGATGTTTTCTTGTTTTAGGAATAAATATAAGAGTGCCTGCCTTTAAAGCAAGAAAACAATTTCCTGAAAAATTAAAGAGAAGGAAATATGCCTAAAACAGGATGATAGTATAGATGAGTACTAAATTGATTAAAAAAAAAAAAAGTCACAAAATCGGTCTGTTCCTCAGAGAGTCTGATCAGGATACAAATTATGGTTGGCAAGATAAACAAGGAGCATCTGCTGAGCAGCTAAGTCAAAATCAGCCAAGCTAAATTAAGACCAACAACATAAAATTGAAAAGATTTCCATCACTCCCCAAATCTCAATAATTTGCCTATTTTTTGTTTTAACTGTTTGTAGCTGATACGTTGATCTCATCTTTCTAATACTAACAGATTTTTGGTTTAAAAAGCAGAAACTGACAGGAAAGTTCCCAGGACATAATATCTTTTTTCTTTTTTTCAGATTGTCTTAACAACCAAGATTATTATGAAGAACGTTTTTGGTTTTGCTCAGCAGTATTGATAAACAATATCAATAAACAACCTCTTGTATCCCACAGGAAAATACATGGAAACATTGAAAAGCTGTTTAAAAGATCAGGAGAGATTATACCAAAGATTAATATTTAGACTTTTCACATTCCCCAACATAATCAGAAAATTATTATGACCATGTTTCGGGTTTCATAGTAAAGGTTTTTTTGGGGAGAAATGAATTATTGCAGGCCTAAGAGCTGTGTGACTGCTGAAAGACTACCAACCTATGATGGTCCCTCCATTCAGATGAGTGCTATCAAAACCATGGTAAAACCTTAATATTGAGCTGTAAAACTCAAGGGAAAATATATTCACATGAAGTGATTATCTCTTATGTTTCTGGACATTCTAAAGATACATTACATTCTCCTAATAATACTTGCCTTCTTTTGGATATGATATTTTAGAGGAACAGCTTGCACTTATAATCAGCACAATTTATCACCTATCCCCAAAGTACCCTGCCGTTGAAATGCCTGACATATATATTAGGTGTTGTGGATTTAGCAAAAATTGAATTATAAATTGCCTTGCCAGCTCTTGCCTCTGGAAATAATGAAAAAGTGAGCTAAAGAAATGTTCTTCTGAAGGATTTATTTTTAGTGGCAATAGAGAAAGAAACAACAAACATAGATTGACCAGACTTTATCATTTTAAGGACTGAATATCATTGTCTCAAGGAAAGTTTTCATTTTTTTCTTTAAAAAAAAAAATGACTGCACTGAATTGCTTGAATGTGCCTGAAAAGAACCCATTAAGAAAAGAAAAAAATAAATAAAACCCTAACAAAACATTGATTTGTATTCAGTAAGCTCAAATGAGAATTTTAAGGTCTCATGCCCAAATGAAGTCAAGTTAAATGTCATCCAAAATACTTTCTTTTCTCTTCCCTTTTCTACTAAGTGCTGTTTCTCAATGAATGAAATTATTTGCAATGGCCTTTTAGAGTTTAACATTGTCCAAGTCCCCAAAATAATAGCGCCTTTAATAAGTTATCTAAATTGGCATAATGATGTAGAATCCATTTCTAGCAACATTTCAGCATCAAATGTGCATAGTTAAATTATTATAAAGATAGTCATAAATACAGTAAGCTTTAGACCTTCACTTTTAAACTGACATCTTACATTTCTTAATGAAGTCTGTGTTGTCTTTTAACAAGTTCCTGCCCAGAGAAAAAAAGAACTTGTGTTCATCTACAGTTATATAATTTAAAGAAAAAACAATCTGTATGGGCACACACACAAATATACAGCCTGCACTTTGTATTTCAGTGAATCTGGGAATAGGCTTTCCACTTATTAACCTAAGTTAAAATTTTTTACCAATTTATGTCATTTTTAAAGAACTTATGATTTTGCCATCTTATTTGACATTTTTGCTTTAATTAACTGGTGTTTCAGCATGAATGCTGATAATATTTGTTCCTTTATCAAGTTTAAATAACACCCAGCATTTTGTATGCGATTGTTTTTGATAGAAGTGATACAAGAATACAAAATTATGGAGCTGTCAGGAGAAAGGGGGGTGGGTGGGGATGGGAAAAGGGTGGAGGTGTTTGTGGAAAGAATTTAAAAGTAAGTACTTATCAGTCAAATATTGCCCTTTCTCATAATATATTTCCCATTACAAAATGAGCTGTTCATAAAGTTTCAATGTGTTTTTCGTAGTATTGGGTAAAAACTCTATGAATTCTCTTTTTATATTTGATGTATTCTACAATATGACTTTCAAATTACAGCCACATGAAATTCACTCAGCAGTTTGACTGCACAGATTAATAAAATGTTACTGTCTATGCAATGCTGATAGGAGTGCAAGCAAACAGATGAATTTGTGCCTAAATCTGTTTGAGAATAAAAGCAATATAAGTGTTCACTCAGTTCATCTTATAAAGTGACTGCTATTCTTTAGGAAATGATGTAAAAATACTACCAAAACAGAAGGAGCAGAGCTGTAACTTCTGAGAAGGTAGATCCTTAGGAAACACAATGAGTAGGATCCTTAACTACCAAGTAAGAAGGCAAGAATATCCAACACTTTGAAGGACCAAGTGAATGAGTTTGGTAAAATAAAAACCAAACACATTCTAGAAAGGTGTAAAAGAAGTTATTTATCATGAAAATAAACTCTCCATGGAAGGCAGGGAATAAGGACACCAGCAAAAATACTTGCAGAAGTGGAGTCTTCACGTCTTCATCCTCTTCATCTTCACGTCGCACGTCTTTATCCTCCTCAAAATTGCAAGTAGTAACAGGATATGGGAGAGAAAAAAAACAAAACGCACACACAAAAAAGAGTCAAAACAAGCAAACAAAAAACCAGTTTAAACGAAGAACACAAGATATGAGAAAAGGTGAGTTTTTCTAGTAGCTGTATTTATATTTTGTTACAACCTTGTTAGAGGGTAAGCTTTTAATGTCTTGCCATTTATTTTGTCTTTTATATGGCTATTTACCTAATTTTTCTGGTAACTGTAGGTGACTGAGATTGAGTAAAGAATTAAAAAAATATATACAAGAGGTCATAACTTTCCTGCATTTTATAAAATACATATATAAATGTTTACAAGTCAGGAAACATGCTGAAGAAATGTGTTGTCATCATACAGCCACAAAATATCCTGCAGATTAATCCTATGGTGGCCCTGCATGACACCTGTAGTATATGTGGGCATTAGGTCAAAATATTAGCTGGAGCTAATGATGGGCCCATTATAACCCTCCTTAGTGCTCATTACTTAGGGGACCTTTTGAAGGTGCTCTGTATCATTCTCTGGCTGACAGGCCAGTCAGTGAAGGTTAGCAACTCCCTCTGAAGTCCTGTTTCTCTGCTGCAGCTAACAACCTACTTGGGGTCATAGAAGGCACACATGGATTCTTCACCTAAATGACAGAAATCGTATAGGAAATAATTAACATCTGCATGTGGTACAAAGATTTCGAAGGAAAATAAATTTACTAGTTTTCAAGGTTAATTTTTTTTTCTGAATTGAGTATTATCAGCACAATAATGAATCAACATTGTTAGCTTTGCACTCAGACCAGGGGCAACGTGAGTGTGCATGATGTGTTCAGAAGCCCAGTGAAGGAATTCTACACAGATGTGCATGGTGAAGGCAAGGGGTTAAAATAATATTCCCCTAATTGTAGATCATAATATTGATGAACAATGAGGATCTTCACCAATAGCCCTGATGTTTCAGAGCATCTTTACCTTAGATTGGTCTTCCACTGCCTTTTAAGCCTCCATTGCAACATCCTGAAGTTCATTTTTATTCTGCTTTTTAGCTTTTATAATCTACATTTGATCCACAATCAACTTGCTTTACTATAAGCATGGAGCATTCCTGTTCAGTTTAACGAATGCATAATGTGGAGGAATACAGTGCACCATTAAAAGCTCTGAGTTGTGCTCTTGAGAAATAAAGTATTCCTTGGATATAGATCAGTGGCATAGAAAAGCATAAGAAAGCAGCTATTTTCTGAAAAGCAAGAGGAAATTCCCCAAAAATAACAGTGAATCTGAGAATTCTGAGTGTCATTTACAGCACTGAAACTGAGGTCTTAGAATGACTCTCACATCTTTCTTTCTTTTTCTTGCATATCTTAGTACATAAAATAATAAATAACTCTTGAAATTTTCTTTCTTATCTTCCTGCCCCTGCAATGATTCTAATGTCAAAAACCCCCAATATATGCAGGGCTATAGGCCTGATAGTTCAGTATTTTTTACTCCCTAATTTTGAATATGACCTTGCCTTTCCCCAGCTTACATACCAATTCCGATCAGATGTCAAATCTAATTTTAAAGCTGTCATATTTACTTTCCTTTGGACCTTGTTTTCACACTGATGTTTCACTCAGATTTCTGAGTAATTATTTGGTGAATTTGCATACGTATTTGTTCCATAAGTTTCTTTCAATACTTGGCAAAATACAGAGATAAAATTACATTTACTTGTAATAGATGCTCCCCCTCCATAAAGAAAAAATAATTTGGTGAAATTTATGCTTGTATATTTTCTTCCAGGAAAAAAAATCTATTAGCATGTGCATCTTTTTTCCCAGCTAACACCTACAAGCAGACAGCAAGAGACATAGGCCTGCTGAATAAGACACAGTGTAGCTGTGAGCAAGAAAGCATGAATAATAGTGCTATGGAAATATTGTACCTCAAAACCTGAATATGTTCCAGCAAAAAAAAAAATGCATCACAAAATGTGGAGCTGAAGATAACCATATGGAATTGCTGCATACTCAACTATTTCTCAAAATGCAGATTTACAGATTTCTCAAAAATGTGCATTGAAATCTCCAACAGTAATCTTTTTATGTATGCTTGAGCATAATGTGAGTTCTGAAAATATAAAAGAAAGAAAAAAAGAAAAAGAAAAAGAAAAAGAAAAAGAAAAAGAAAAAGAAAAAGAAAAAGAAAAAGAAAAAGAAAAAGAAAAAGAAAAAGAAAAAGAAAAAGAAAAAGAAAAGGAAAAAGAAAAAGAAAAAGAAAAAAAGAAAAAAAGAAAAAGAAAAAGAAAAAGAAAAAGAAAAAGAAAAAGAAAAAGAAAAAGAAAAAGAAAAAGAAAAAGAAAAAGAAAAAGAAAAAGAAAAAGAAAAAAGAAATTAAATACCTGTGAAAGTTTGAAACTGTTATCTGCCCAGTTTTAGTGCAATATAACACATAGCATCAAGGAAGACACTAATTTGATTAATGAAGTATTCAGGTAAGTCAAACTCGAAAAAGTAAAAAAAAATTAAGCAAGTTTAAAACATTGGAATCTAGGTACATTTATTGTTCAAGGAAAATTTAAAAAGAAATGCAAAAATAAAGGAAAGAAACATCCCCCAGTGTATCAACAGTAAAATGAAAGTCATTCCTTCATAAAACGGTGCACCATTAAAAGCTCTGAGTTGTGCTCTTGAGAAATAAAGTATTCCTTGGATATAGATCAGTGGCATAGAAAAGCATAAGAAAGCAGCTATTTTCTGAAAAGCAAGAGGAAATTCCCCAAAAATAACAGTGAATCTGAGAATTCTGAGTGTCATTTACAGCACTGAAACTGAGGTCTTAGAATGACTCTCACATCCCCAGCATCTGACCAGACCCTAGATATTGGTAGGCAGTGGAGGGAAACCATTTCTGATGGGACAATGAGACCCAAGTTTGTCTATATTACAGGTCTGAGGCTACAAAAATATTGATGGACAGCTAAGAATCAAACACAAGTCACCTCAGTTGCAAGGTTAAATAAATGAGATTTAAAAAATCAATACAAAGAAGTAAATTGAAGTATCAAAACACTGAAAGTCTAACAGTCAAAGCTTGAACAATATTTTACAAAAGCTAGAAAATTTTGCCTTGTTACCACACCCAAATCCATTGCAAAGCTACAACAACTTGCAAGTTGTTCTTTTCATTGTATTACGCTTTCCTTACCCCAGTGCCCCAGAATCCTCCTCAATTACATGATTTTCAATACAGTAGAGTATGGTAGTGGGGAAACATTTCAGTTCTTCTAGAGGTCAAAATAATTTTAAAACTAATTTATTCCCCACTCCTGTCAAGCAGTCTCCAATAAAGGAAATAATCTGTTTCTAACTTGAGATGACATTTGGCAAGTTTCAGAGCAAATATTCATGACAAAGTCATAAGCCTTTGTTAACAGAGTTTTCCACTGGAAATGCTGACAGGTCCTTAAGCACAGTGGTGTGAACAGCACCTCTGTAATAAGCAGTAATTTAAAGGCTGTGCACTAGTTAACTATTAGTGCTAGTAAACAAGTGACCCTGATGGGATTTCAAATTAGAGCTTCAAGAAACACATTTGATATTTAACCTTCATGCTTTCCCACCTCATGGCAATGGAAACACTGTATAGGATAACACCACTATTTAGCTCTCTCCTCACTCACTCTATAGAAATAGAAACTCAATAAAAGCAGATAAAACGTTTGTGACAATAAGAAACACCACATTTCAACAAATTCAGCCATTTAACATTTTTCTGGTGGTAATTGCATCTACAGCTTTACATTGGCCTATGTTGGTATGACACCTAGCAATGAGAAAATAATGTGCTATCCTAGTCTGACAAGCAGCAATAATGTATCAACAACAACTTTGAAATAATCATCTCTCCTTTGACAGCGAGCCTGTCACGAAACACACCAGAGACTTGCCACCTCCCTGCTCTGTGCCCTTTGCATAGACCAGAAGTAATCACACTGCCCCCCAAAAATTGCTGCTTCTTCCAACCTGAAACCAAGAAGCCATAACTAACTCTCCAGGGAATGCCAATGACGTGCTTAGAGTATGGAAGAGCATTTGATTTATAGTCTTTAAATCAAGAATTCTTCCAGTGCCTAAGGAAAATGAAACATTTGAACGTGCTTTTATATTACCCCAGAACATCAGAGAGGCCCTGTGTGAGGTTTTGGGGACCTCCGGGTGCCTCTTGGGCACCCACACTGTCGGGTTATTTTCTTCTTTAAAAAGCCAGGCAGTGAACAGCAAGTGACAAAAGCAACGGTAAACAGCAAATGACAAAATGCCATGGCAAAATGCATAAAGCCATGGCATAGAGCACCAGCTCTTCCTAATGAATGTTCTTTTATAGAAACTTTCCAACTAGCTAAGACACAAACTCGGACCACTACTCCTTAACCTATTAGAATTCTAGTTTCTTAGCACGCCAGGCTACGTATAGACAACGTACATGGCCTATCTTGTTCTAACTGAAAAATGTAAACAATATTCTTAACTCTATTATGTCTGAAGCTAGGTTCTTGGAGCCTCAAAGGAAACACTAGTATGTTTTTCAGGCTTCACTAGAACATGTACTACTTCTCAGGCATCTAGGACCTTTTATTCACTAAAAGCACTTAAAACTTATTTCAATTACTTACTTACTTGCTCCTTCATGCTACAACCTAAACTTCTACCTCTGCTTTATGTGTGAGAGGCTTAACATACATCAATCCTTCCAATGGCTTTAATTCAATCCCTGCATTCTGATCCCTCTCTGAAGGATTCAGAGAAACTCCTGCCTTACTGACTCCAACAGTCTTGTGTCATATCCTCAGCCACACATGCTGTGGTGCTGTACCACGTGAGCTGTAAACAGCTCTGAAAATTCAAGGAGAGAATTTCATCACTGTTGCTTACATTGACCTCCTGCAGGTATATAAAGAAACCACAGCCCCTCCTCCCCCTGTTTCTCATAGTCAAATGCAGTAAATTTTCACAGAGGTAACTCTTATATGCTTTTCACTGAGAAACCAGGAGGTGACAGGATATATATTCATTTGATCATAGTCCTGTCCAGCTCTCTTAGCCACTTTAACCTCTGGTAAAACAGAAGGATTTTTGCAGCAACCTTGCCTTTCCCCATCTAGCTGCTCCTTCAATATTGTCCATCACTGCTACCTTTGAATTCCAAGACTATACAGAAGCCTTTATTTTTCTTATATTTCAACACAACTTATATATAACAGTTTTTCTGCACATGGTACAAATGCAGTTCACATAGTTCTACATGTAAAAATATAGTGGCAAAGAGAAAAATCCTATAAAATGTAAGACACAAAATACACATCACTCACTGAAGAGCAACTACAAGAAGAAATACTAGAGACAGTGAAATTCTTTAAAATAAAATATTTCTACTCTATACTGCTACTATTAATCAGATGCTTAAGTACCCTTAATATTTTAAAGAAAACTTTTTTGTTCTCTACAGATAACTTCACAATGGAATTTCTAAAAAATTAATTATTCTTCCAGCAAGATACCATGAAAATATGCATAGTTATCTGAGTCATTTTCAGTTATAAGCAGATTTATTATGACTACAGAAGGAAAAATCAATGAAGTGAATAATGTCTAAAAAGCAGAAATCTTATCTCCTTCCCACTAATTATAAAAAGAAGAAAAAAAAAAAGAAAAGGAAAGGAATAGAATTCCTTTACCTGGTCAATGTGTGTTTGCATTTTCTGAGTAGGCACTAATATGTCTTCATAATCAAAACCAAAAACGTACTACCATATCTCTCCCAAATTTAGTACCACAGACATAGCAAGTTCTGTCACAGCACAGGTGAGGTACTAGTCATAGCAAAGCAGGTCCTTTAATTGTTTGTCAGAAGTAATTTGTACACTACAATCTTGTCACAGTTTACTATGATACTTTTATTGTGCATTTGATTTGGCCTTACTATGTTGTTAACGGCCCTTTATTCTATTTTCATTAGGTTTGTTATTACAGAGAAGTAGCGACATGCAGAGGTAAAGGGAGTGTGCCCCTCTTCAAGGTAATATTCTTGCAAGTGTTCCTATAAATTCGGTATTTTCAATATGCTTTTTTTAACTCTTTGCAATTAAGTATACCTTAAGTATAATGCATGGTACATTTAAGTACTCCTGAGGCTGCATTATATTGCAATGTGGAAGAACACACACTCCTACATTTCCTTGCAACACCAATTATTTCTACATGAATATGAGAACACCTCCCACAGTTTTCTCAACCTTCCTTTCAGCTAAAAAGAAAAGATGCATAAAATTTCTTACTCTATTTCCTCAAAATCATTTTTCATATTACCATGTAACAATGCAATGACAGAAAAGTGCCAGCACATTAAACAAAAAATTAAAAATATTTCCATGTCAGTTCATCAAAAGGTAAAATAGCATTTCTCAGAAATTGACTCAAGCACTTTCTCATAAAGTTAGAAACTTTTTCTTCTCTTTTCATTTTCTCACAAACATTTACAGATTTCCCCATAACGATGAAGTGTCAATCATTCTAAAATGGATAATTTCTGGCTGACATATCAAATAATTACAGCACCAAGTCAGCATCATTTCAGTTTGATACAATTCCACTGACTTCATCCCTGTAGCACATACATGTCTGAATTTGCTTCAGAAAGTTTAGGCATACACTTCTGCAAACCAGGGAAATACATCCTTAGATTTGCACTGGACTACTGAATTGGTCAAAAGCATGCATAGCCAGAGGTCTCTACTGTTTGCAGAAAAGCTGCTTCCAACACAAGCAAGCCAGACCTGTTATACATTTATGCTGGCCAATAGGGTTTGATTTCAGCTGGGGACAACATAGTTGAACAAGCAGCACAAATCACCTCTCTGATACGAGCTGTAGCATCACTCACTTGATGAGACACAGGGATCAGTCCTTTGGGAGCTGCAGCTGTCCCACAGCAAGACACAGATATCTGTGCATACCCACCTCTGCAACGTGTTCTATCAGTCACAGTGGAAAAACAATACATGCTCCCGTTCCTGTCGTTTTAATCACTACCTGTGGTTGCTTTCTTAAACATGCATTTTAAATCTGAGAGGGCAGGATGGTTTGCCTGTCTGTTGCTTGGTCCTGTCAGACCTAGTTCTGTTCATCCACCTGCTGGTTCCAGATATCTGCTGTGTGAACCTATGCCCTCTGTTCTGGCATGCCATTTCTGTCTTATATTTCCAGAAACTCCTAGTCTTATTACCAAATCAATACACTTAGCAAAATTAGCATGTAGCCCAGCTGAATACTTTTTTATTTTAAAAGTGCATTTGAGACAGTTTACAGCTGTAGTCAGGTGCATTAGATCAGGATACAGCAAAAGATTTGGCACTGTAGTATGTATCTTTTACTGTGTTGTCTGACTAGTCTGAAAGTAAAGTATTTGCCATTTAAAATGTTTTAGAACAATAAGCCAAAATGAGCTTTCATAACCTATAAAAACTGGCTTTGTTTCTCATTCTTCAGTTTCTTCAGTCTTTGTTTTGGTTTGGGGTTTTTTTGCATTAAGGTAAAGGTTTAATCCCATGAGGGACTGAGCAGGCCTGAATGTCATTAGTACAATAGTCATTAAAAATATTCAGGCTCTCATTCTGTCATTGAATATGGTCTTTTTTGGAACAAAAAACCAAACCAAACCAAAAACCACTGCTGGACATCTTTAATTCTTTCAGATAAAATATGGGGGTTTTTTGCTTTTGTTTTTGGTTGGTTTTTTGGGGGCTTTTTGCCCTGCAATGTTTATTCTAAAACCTTCATTTCTCTCTTCACATTTCCCTAGATTTTTCCCAAGTTTTCTCAGACTCTGTTGTAAAATGCAAGGGACTGTATCATTCATCAAACAACACTTTGCAGAATGAGATGCTCATTTACAGGATAAAGGTACTCACTAGTCTCTTGTTTATAAAGTTAAAAAACAATAAGCATCTGCTCTTTTGAAAGTATCATAAGAAACCCGAGCTATCATGACACATGACACTTCATGTTCCTTGCTTATTCTGTTTGTGGGCTATTTACGCTTCTGTCAGAGAAGTTTGTCTTCAACATGTGCTTTCTATATAGCCTACTGGTGTAAAAAATAATTATAATGTTTATTAAATTAAAATAATGAGGTTTATATGAACTTTCAATAATGCAGACAGGCAGACTATAACTGTAAACCACATGCTATATACTTTGGACTTTTACGGCTCTTAATTTATCAAAGGAAATAATTAGCACACTTTGTGGCAGCCAGTGATGGAATTTATTCATTTGGAAGCCATGGGTTTCCTGTCATTAAAACTACATCATGTCCTTCCTTTTCTATTAAACTTCAACTGAGGGCAGTAAGAAGTCACTAAAAGGAAATGAAGAGTTTTTTTGGCAACATTCACATGCAATGATTTAATACTGCTAAAAGATAGCAAGCCATAATCTATGCCAATAAGGGATAAGGGTTCCAATTACCACATTATTTCCTTCATTTGCTGCTTTGTTTGTAGCTCAATTAACTGTGATTTGCAAACTCACTTCAATAAATTTATTTTCTCTTCGTTGACTTACTGCATTTTTCATTCCTAATTGCAAGTGGTTTTTTGTGGCAAATAAAATTATTTAGAGCTTTAAAAAATACACATAGATTTATATGTAACAGAATATTACTTTTTTCCTCTCATAGTGATCAATCACATCTCATTAACTAAAAATTCATTTTGCTAATATTAATGCTTTTATTTTTCTTTGATTCTTTTTTTAAATATAAGTGGCAAAATATCTGGAGTTTCTTCAAGTCAAAAAGGAAACAAAAGCACCAATAAATGTTTCCCTTCTCACCTACACATGCAAAATACCTTCTGCCTTATGCACACAGCTATAAATGGCTCCTGAAGACCTAAACTTGCACCACAGAAGTAGCTCAACCCAGAGTGAAGCTGACTGAAGGACACACATGCTTTTTCTTCAAAGGAGGTCTAAAATCGAATTAGCATAGAGACAGACTTAGCCTCTCTTTTACAGGAGTGGGTGGTCCTTCCAGGTCATGACCAAGGTACACCAGCAGCAGCAGCATGCTGCAGCTACAAGAATTTTATTAAGTGATGCCAGGAAATGTTAAAGAATAGGTAATACACAGTACTGTAAGGTTTCTGGGGTTTAAATCATAGAGATATTAGTTTTAAATTATTCAAAATATGTAAAACAGCCAGAGCTAGTCCTCAGCAAATTATGATGAAAAAATCTTCAACTGCTTCACAGATTTATAATTTCTATTGCTTTATGTTTGCTGTACTCAATTCAGAAAAAATTCAGCACAACTTACAGATTGAATCTTCCAGATGCATATTTGATTCCTATATCTAGGATCTACCAGACAGCTTACACTGAGACAGACATTATATATCCAGAATCTTTATTATCAGAACCTATAAAATCGGGGGAGAGGAAGTCTTTAAGGCAACATGCAGACAATTGTAAAAGGGGCCTTTACTGCAGGTCGATGGGAAATTGTTTAAATTCAAAAATATTTCCTCATATCCCCTAAAGTTGGGCACTGATATTGCTGCTGAGTTTTCAAATTAAGATGTAAGATCAGAGCTATCTAAGATTGTCATATTGTCTCCTCTAATTTGGAAAAGTAGAAGTAGGCTAGAGAGAAGCCTATAAAAGCGACTTTATGACTCTCTTCAAGGCTGACATAGAAGCCAATGCTCCAATCCTTTCTTCCAGCCTCTTGCAATTACATTTCCGCAGGAAGAAAGAAAAGGAATTAGAAACAGGATAATGTAGCTTTAAATCATTTCTCCTAGTCTTTGCCTTCCAGTGAGCTTTTTTAACATGTTCCTCATATTGTTTAGTGTGACATAACAAAAAGCACAACTTGTTTGACTCTTCATCAGTAAAAAATCATTTTGTTCTGACATCCTATAAAAATCTGTCCATGAGCCTACTAAGCTGCAGTGTCTCCTCTAATTGACAAGGAGCAAGCACTGCAAACACGTACAGTAAAAATCCCTTACAGACACATTAAAAGCAACTCTGACAAAAGAATACACATCATTAATATGCCACATTAACAGAGAAGCATGTGCCACTGTGCAAAGCAGTGATGTTTACAAAACTGAGAGTTATTTCATCATCAGAATTTAAAGTTTCTGAGCCAGCAGGGGTATCTTGATTGGGTTATGTCACATGTGTACATGAGCAGGTGTGATATTGCCCAAAATCTCATTGTCACTGCAATCCAAACCTGAGAGTGCATCAGCATGGGCAGATCAGTATCCTAAGGAAGAGCAGTGTATTAATACATTTGACCTGACAGCACTAAAAAAGGCTGAAAAGTTTAGCTGATTAGTTATTTCTCCTCAACACCTTTGAAGCAGTGAAATACACGTATAAACTTGCTAAAGATCACAATAGCTGTTAGGAAATACTGTAGCATTGTATATGTGAAGAGCAATTTTATTCCGAACAAGAAACATGTAGAAAACTTTGTATTTACTGAAAAGACAACTCCTGAATAAAGATGCTGTATAATATTTTCAGCAGTAGTCTTTGTGCTCTATTTGTGATGCTCTTACTGCAGCATTATGAAATCTTAATGCCTGTAGCAAGAAATTAAAATTTTCCTGAATTGAATACCTACATAAATTGCAACCAAAATCCCCTTTAGCTGCAGAATTATGATCTTCAGCAATTTTGTCTGAACACATTTCTACTTTTACAACAGTTTCCCAAACCATTTTTATTCTAGTACCACATGCTTTAACATTACTTAAGTTTCGTAAGTATTCTTAATGATGATGTTCTGTTATTGTGTCCGTTGATAAGACCAGTAAAATGGCAAAACTAGGAAAAATACCTAAATTAATTTTGGATGTCCAGTGTGAGATATCTAGGACCATTTTCAGACTGCATAGCATTAAAGCTATTTAGGGAAATTAAACAGTGGAAAATTTCAACTTCAAAAATAAACAAAATCTGAAATATTTTGGCTCACAATTAAAATACTTCAGTAATGAAATACTTCCATAATACCTCAGGCAGCTGTAGTCCATAATCTCACTATTCCCATCTCCCCCTGCAGCACAGGCTTTCTGAGCAGGACAAGAGAAGAAGAGGCTGCTTTATTATACAGCCCCAGGTAGGAGAGTGGGAGAACACATAGCCATGTGGGAGACTTCACCCCATGGAAGTGGAAAGAAAAGGGGGAAAGAATTCAAAGAGGAACAAGAGGGGAGAAATAATAAAATGTGGATGTGGATGGCTATCTAAACTGAAATATTTTGGTTCTCAGGTATTTGATTTTAGGAAATACATAAACAGCTGCTACACATAAGGCCAGCCTAGCTGACATTTTCTCCTTTTACTAACGTAGGAAAGTAACATTCCCTAGAGCTTGTACCTTCAAAGGCAAACTCCCATCAGCTTCAGAAACATGTGGGCACTAACCACCTCAGCAAAGACAATCTCAGAGACTCAAGTCAGGTGTCTTGAAAATAAGATCACATGATGAAATCTGGCATAAGGTAGAATAAGGAGCCATTTTCTCACCACAGAGCACTGTACTTCAGAGCTTCTTTCAGCTATTTCACTGCTTCCCATGCTGCCTGTGTTCAATTAACACCTCCATCCCCAAATTTCTGTCTCTTAAGGACTGAGCATAGCATTTTCTGCTCTCTTTTTGACTCAAGGTTCAAGAGAAATTTCAGGCTGCTTAGCACACAGACGAAAGGCACAGGAGTGGGGTGCTCTCTTGAGCTGAAGTACTGTTAATGTTTCAAGGGATTTGCTTGCTTACAATGAAGAGAGAGGGTTTGAACATGGCACAAGCCACTATAGTGTCTGAAGGGAAGTGTCTGTGCTTCCTCAAAGGAGATGTTCCCAACTCTTCCAGAGCTCTCCTCACTCCCTGAATTAGACCTAGTCTGAGGTAAACTTGCACCAGCAATGTGTGTGTTAAATACCCCAGTACTCAGTTCTGTTCTTGTTTGATCATACTACTTGCTAACATGAACATAGCCTGAGAGAACCAAGCATCCCCACAAAATTTTGTAGAAGAGTGATTGTGCCTCAAGTAATTTGTAAGAGATGTGTGAATGGAGAAAAAACATCTGTTTGACAAAGAAATTAAAATTGTTAGCCAGGTCTGTCTGTACAACTCATGGAAAATCTTTAGGGAGATCAAAAAGAAGATTACCAAAAACAAGATTACCGAAGATTTCCCAAATCTGGTAGAGCAGGGTTTGTTTCTCTAGCATCACTTATGGGGAACTGAGATGGAAGAAAATTAAAGAAAAGGACGTGATGACTGCAGATTTGTAGAGAGACTTTGTAGATGGCAAGGTGAAAAATGTTTTGTAGGCAAGATGAACTTTTGGCAGTTCTTTCGGTTTTCATCCTTTATGGTGTGTTCCCTGGCTGCCCATTATGTAACCATGGTAAGAATGAAGCTGTCAAGGGAAAAGGGGATCCCACAGGTAACTTGGTGGCTGTAGATACAGGTGTTCCCTAAGCCACCATGTGTTTGGTAGGCATATTAAAATAGCAATGCTTGCAAAAGAAGGAAATCTCCCTAAAGTCACTGCAAATGAAATCTGCATCTTTGTACATTGGCAAGTACATCAGCTGAATGGAGGGTATGAAAAAGAGCTTTGTGTATAATATGTAAGTCCACAGTCTAGCACAAGCCAGTTCCTTTGTGAAATGGAGGTCCTCTGCTCAACTAAGTGAATAATCCACAATTAATTGCCTACAATGGACAGATCTACACCAAATGCATGAGATTAATCATCAGAAAAATGGTTTAAAACATAAGCAAAAACCAGAATTATCAATCTGATTATATTAAGGATTCATCAGGAGTTGTTTGGACTTGTTTCAGAAATTACAATAGAGATTTAAAGAAAAATGGGAGGCAAAGAACATTCAGAGAAATACAATGAATGCATGCAATTTCTCACTTCATTCAGTAGACACTGCAAAATGTTCAAGAACAGGAGAGTATAAGAGAAATGACAGGATTCAACTGTAGAAAAACATGTACTTTACATAGTCCTAATATATCTGTAGTGAAGCATAAATATGCATTACAATGCTGGAAATAAAGTTCCTGACTTACTTTTTAATCTTTGTCAAAATCCCTCTAATGGTGTTATTTTTGAGAAAGAAAAAAAGATAATGCAACTTAATCCCATTGAGTATCTTTAGGCAAAAATATTGTGCTTGACATATATATATATATATATATATATATATATATATATATATCATAACCCAGTAACTGACAAGTGCCAAACCCTTTATCAGTCTGGAACTGACGACGGTTTTGCCACAGGCTTCCCAGTCTACTTGCTCTGCATAGCTGCTTAAAAGGTTTAAGTGATCACGACCAGGTGGAAATGTTACCCTCCTTCATGCTGGATCAATTACATGACTGATCAGAAGAATCAGCATGCACCACATGTATGAATGGCTTTAGCAAAATCCACACCAAAACTGACTTCTAAATTCATGGTATATTCCTTAGCTCTACTATTTCCAAGAAAAAGGAAGCCTTTTTTGCCCTGCTGCAATAATACTTCACAAGATGGTAGTACAGTATTAGATACTATTCACATAGCAGGAAAGACAATTTACCATGGAGGAGAGGAATTTGATACTGCTCCTTATCCATGTAGATCTTCAGCAGTTCTCTATGTTGCAACTAAGTCATTAATGTTAGGGATGAGCAAACCTCTAGGAATAAAACTAAACCTAGATTAACTTCCCTTAAAAATGCTTTAAAAACTCATGAGGTTACATGAGGTAACCTTTTTTCCTCTTCCAGTCACTATGCTCCTTTTTATTTTCAAACTTCATGAAAAGAAATGTCAAAACATTTGAAAACTGAATCTTGAGCTATCTCCAAACTGCTCAAATCCACTTTTTAATCTAACTGAACATCATATAAAAAAATTTTCTCAGCTATAAGTAATGTAGTTTAGAAAACATCCTATATATGGATTATAAAAGTAAACAGTACTTTGGTCTACAGATAAATTAACCTTGCATTGCTGACTATCATCTTCTCACATTTATAGCAAAATTAAATATAGTTGATTACACAAAAAGTGCCCTTAAAGTCACTTTTTATAAAAATATGGAAAATTTTGCATGGAATACTGGATAATGCCTGAGTGAAAATCTTGGATTTCCCATTAATTACAAATTTTAAATATTTTGAACTGTACTGCTTGGTGAGCTGCAAATACCATCTAGACCTGCCATTTTCTTACTCTTTCCAGGGTCTGCTTTGGCCACAGTTGGAGGCAGAAGACAGCTTTACAAGGTTCTTGTTTTGATTCAGTATGGCTGGGTTTTACAGTGTTAGATATTTTACTGCTTGGTATCTTAATGCAGCGTGGTCTTTTTCAGTTTAAATGTACATGGATATTTCCTAGTGTTGAAAAAATAGAAACAATATAATTTAATTTTTCTTTTTTTTTTTAACAGATGTGCTCACTCAATATAAACCCAACAGGAATGTGCATGGAAAGGCTATTCATTCCTATAAATTATGTCTCCTCAGTCTTGTTAATATCTTTTATGCTGTTAAAATAATGACATAGAAATTAAAACGTAGATCTGAAATGGTAGAACCATGTTAGTAAGAAAATAAAATTAATTAAACCAGAAAGTAAAAAAAAATTAAAACCTGCAATAAATTAAAAGGAAGCTTTCATTCCTTGAAATACACAAAATACTACCTTGACACCATGACAGTAAGACATTAAAGAATCTCTACTGAACAGCAGAAGAAACAATGGAAATTGCTAAAAAAAATAAATAGAGGTCACGGTACTGATACCAGGAGGCACATAAAGATGGAAGAAGAAAACACAATTCAAACCCATTTGGATTAGCAAATCACAAATCAGAAAAATTTAAACATTAATAAAATTCAACCTACCCAAACTTCATTTGGTAGAGAAGGAAGATAACAGTCTTTTTTTTCAGGCTGTATTGTATATTTCTGCACAAAAAGCATAATGCCATATGTATGGAAAATGGTACTACAGTGTGACTGGGCATCACCTCTTCAGGCAGATGTAAATGTTTAAGCAGGGTGTTACACTGTGAATTGGGGAGCTTCTTTAAATTCTTCTCATAAAAAAAATCAGAATTGAACAGCTGCTTATCAGCCAGGTTGCTCTCAGATGCAAATTACCAAATCATACCACTGCAATAGGGTGATACTGCACTTCTGCAATTGCTCCACAACTGCATGGAGATACAGCTTTGCATTGGAAATAAAATCACATTAGATGGAATGTTACAGAATGATGAAGCAACATATGTGAGATTATGCATTAGCTTAAATATTTTATTAAAATCATTCTGTCATGAGGACGGTGCAGATTATATTCACATGAGCAGCTTATTTGAACTTTGTATCTTGGTTAATCTTTACAAAAATCTCTTTAGTCTTGGAAGAGGGTGTGAGTACTTCACACAAAAAATTCAACTTCAAGTTGTAACAGAGGCTAAGCTATTTCAGAGAAACCTAAATCCTTGCGACATTTTAAATTGTTTTCAGAGTCTGAGTAACCACTTCCCATGGAAGAAAAACTCTTGGGAAACTCTTTTTTTTTCCTCTGCCATCGTATGATTCCATTCAGTGCATGGTGCAGGTATGAATGCAAGCACAAGTCTGTAGGCTCGGGATTCCATGTTCACCTACAAGGCCAAGAGGCCCTCAGCACAGCAGAATATAAATGTGCAGATAAGTCCATTTTTTGCCATACAGATTAAAATAAACATTCCCAATAGAATCTGAAGTTCAGGTCTTTTATTGAACCTAAGAAACTTAAGTGTGCAGTCTTCATCTGGAATCAAATTCAGCGCCTGACATATATATTTAATCTTAGTTCAGATCTAGTTATTTTTGTTGGCAGAAGAATTGGTGCTAAAATCATAACACATTCCAGTTTTCTCATTCTATTCTACTTTAGTGTATGGATTATCTGAAAGGATGTCCATATACAGTTCAATGAAAGTTAATGGGTCAAGCTACAATGTCCCTGAAACTTCACTATTCAGAACTCAAAACTCTTTCAAACTAACTTTAGAGAATGCCGGAGGTACTGAGACACTAGTTTATTTGTTTAGGCAATAATTGTCCTCTGCCTCCAGAGAAGCCCTAAAATTGCTTCTATGTTTAGAATCAAGATTGGTCTGTTAAGGCTGCTTGTCACAAAGTTTCACCACTTTTTAGAACTGTTTATTCCCACTACCCTATTTTCCAATTTAGACCATTATGGAGTTTGATTGATGTATCTGCCTGACACAATATAGCAAGAACACTAGAACCCTTTATCAGACGCCTTAGGCAGTACAATTACTATTTAGGGGTTACAGTGACATTGTTTGTTAAAGGTTTATTGCCTGCCTTTCAGAACAAACATTATTATTTGTAGCTATTGGGGGTTTTATTGTCTCAGTTTGGAAGGAAAAGACTGTGAAAATACATCAATATAAGAAATAGGTAGAGACTCACGCTCCCATCCTTTGGCAGACTCATGACATTCTACTGAAAATTACTGCTGTTACTGACATTCTTGTATAGAGGTGAAACAGAAAAATAGTTTCTGGTCTTGTTCCATAGACTAGAATAAGGAATAATCAGCCTCTTCAGTGATGGAAAATTGGGTATTACTGCTTAATAGCTAGTACTATAACAAATACTGTCTGTACAAGAGGTGAGTCAGAGCAGCTACAGCCACAGAAAAATAGACTGGGAAGGGGACTTGAAAGTCATCTGGTCTATCTCTTGCCCCAGGATATGATCAGCTCTAGCTGTGTTATTTTTGAAAATGTTTGTTTGGTTTGTACCTAAAGACCCTCCAGAGCTGGGAAGCCCCAAATTTCCCTACATAATCTCTTTTTGTGATTAACTCCTTCAAACTCACTACCTAGTGGTTGAGAATGAATCTTTCTGTCTGAATTTCAGGTCTGCTCACTCTTACCACAGCCAGCATGGGCACAAATTAATACTCTCTTTTTGGCAGCTCTTCATTCAGAAGCAGTGACAGTGTATGTAATTCCTTTGGTGTAACGTGGTTCCACTCCCACTCCTTTGTGCTCCTGCAACTTCCTGCAAGGGGCTCCCGCACAGTTTAGGAAACAGATTAGGGCTGGCCATGGTGGAATGGAAGAGGAGCAGGAGAGGAGATAAAATCTCCTTTATGACTGAACACAGTCCTTTAGTTCTCTTCATCTTGCTCATTCTATCCCTTTGAAGTTAAAAGTTACAATGACTTCAATGACTTATTCCTGTAGATAAATTCATACCTAAAGATTTGACTAAAAGAGCTGCAAGAACATTTAACTTTCATTTAAACCAAAACCACAACCTTTGCAAATGTTAAACTAAATAGTCAAAATAATAAATAATTTCACAGATATATGCATACATAGCATGAATCTGGTTTAATTAACATTTTCCTTTTCCTGGACCTTCTTTATTTTATTATTTTTTATTTATTATTTCATTATTTTAATAGTTTCTAGGAGTACAAGCATTTTTATTATCCATTGAACAATGGGTAAACAGTCATATTCCATCAGCGCATTTGTCATATAACAGTTATAACTTGACAGACTTCAGAGCTTGACAGTCTTCACAGCATTTACCAGAAGCCACCTGATTTGACAAGTAGGAAACACGTAAGTATGCATTTGAATGCAAATAATTTACACTCATAATCACTAAACTGGCCCATTCTCAAGTACTAACATTGCCATTATAGTAAAAGAAAATACTTTGTGCTTTGTTGTAGAATAGTCCTAGAAGGATTTTCTTTAAAAACACAGTAGGTTAAGCAAGAAAAATTGTTTTTCAAGGCAGCCAGAATCTTTACCAACTCCTACACCACTGTCCAGTGCTGTCTTGTTGGTTTGCTCTGGTTTTTGGTCATTGTGACAAAAACATAACAATGTTCTCATTGTGGCTTTCCAATTGAAATTAAGATAACTTCCTTCCTACAAGTGGCTTTTTTCAGGTTCTATGTGAATTTCCTTTATTAACATGTCTCAGCTTCAAATTTCTCTTACTCTTCCTTTCCTCACTTCTTTTAGAAACTGTTTTTCAGTCCCTGATTCCTCTCCCTGTCCCTCTCATTCAACAGTACCCTACCTGATGTGCTCTTCTCAGTCTCTTATTTCCATGATAAAGTTGGCCCTTTGGCCTTAAACTGAACTCTCATCTTCTGCATTTTCATTCTTTATCCTATGCATCAGAAGTGTCCCAGTTGTGCATGAGGGGCACATAGTTCCAGACATTTGTGTCCTGCAATTTCATAATAGTTTTTTTGCTAAAATGAATGAAAAGATATTAAAGTATCGAATTGTTTATGCTCAGATATTAAACTTTCAGTCCGTATTTCTTGAGAATTTCAATTCGGTGGGTCTTGTACCAACATTTCATATGGAACTTCTTCATTTGCTCGTGTTTTCACACTTTGCACCTTTGGTAACCAAGCAATCCAACAGAGGTCTGCTTCATTTGGTATCTCATATGGTCTGGCCAGCCCAAATAGGTATAGAACTCTGCAGAGAAAAAGAAATTTAATTTGGCCCGTGTCAAAACCTGTTTTATCTCTCCCATCATTAGAATTAAACACTTGGTGAACATAAAGAAAAGCATGACACTTCTACAATTGCACAATTTGCTGAAATAAAAGTGATGGTGGATTCTGTCAGCTGATGTAAGTTAGCATTACTTGCCCAGAGGTATTGGAGCCTCACTAAGGTGATATTAGTAGCAGCTAAATAATTGGTCCCTGCATTTGCAAGATAGTTTTCAGACTAAATCCACTGGATATAAAAATCTGCAGTTTCTTTTCTGTTCTTGCCTTAATAATTTTCCTGCCATCTGACCACTCCAGCACAGTCAATATGGAAATCTCCCTGCTGGAAACACTGGGACCAAAGGATGTGCTATTGCCAAAAGCTGTCTGTTACCAAAATGTCAAGATGTTTTTTTCTATAATTCCAGCTCTAGATGGCTGAATCTTTGAAGTCTTTCCAAGAACCCTAAGTTTCTATTTCCATTAATGGAAACAATTGACACGTACCTGAGCTCTCACAGGGAGCTTCGTATCTCTGTTCATAGCTAAAACATAAGGCATGTTCTGAACACGAGAGCCTTGATTGCTATTTATTAACACTGAGACTTGTAGGCAATGTCAGTGTTGCAGAGTGAGGTTAGTCAGAATTTCCTTTTCTTTCTAGATTCAGCACCTACAAGAAAAGCTGTTAGAAACAACAGTAGCAGGCGAGCTGTGAAAAAGGTGCATGTATCTCTAAACTGTACTAAATTTTATGCAAATTCATTTATCTTCATGGATTTATTTCTAGAACACTATGCAAATATGTTATGTCAAATTTTGATGACAAAACTCCTTCAGATTAAATGTACCCACTGCATAAGGGTTCTCAGCTGACTTAATTTTGGGCTCTATCTCAAAAATTCTTATTTTGTTGGGGATGTGTAAAAGCACCCATGAATTGATTCATGCATCAAAGTTAAAATGGAAATTCTGCCTAATTTACAATCACAGAATCCAAGTATATACTGCATTAGAAAGGACATGTTAGGGTCATCAAAGTCCAGCTCCTGGTCCTGCTCAGGACTGCTCCAAGAGACAAACCATGTGCCTGAGAGTGCTGTTCAAATGCTTCCTAGTGCTCTGGCCACTTCCCTGGGAATAGAATATTTCTGTGAAAATTCAAAATAACAGCAGATTCAATGCAGTAAAAGCCTATTTTAGGTAAAAGTGTCCTTTTATGTGTAGGTCCTTATATTAACATTGTTTCAATTTCTAATGTTGCAAGATCTTCTATGTATAGATCACACGATAATTCTGTTCCATGAAAATATTTTCTTTAAACCTTGAAGCAAAGTCAATAAAGCTAATGTATAGTCTTGTGCATTCTACAAGCATTTTTATTCTAGTTCAGATTACTTTGTTGTAGGTGCTAATATATTAAATATATTATTTGTCTAAATTTTTGCAGCTATAACTACATAAAAATTTTAAGTGATGCAAAACCATGTCAAATATCATTTAGACAAACATCCTTGAGAAATCAAAATAGATCTCTCTTCTACTGGCAAGAAAAGCCTAGCTACAGCACATTTAAGACAGCTACAGGACGTATGATATCAGTAGTTTTTTAGATCAAGACTTTGATGTTTCTTTAGATTTCCAGTAAAAACTGGTGGACTTCTGACTGTAATTATATTAACTTCTGAAAGACTTCACATTAGATAAATGCAGAGTTTAGATTCATGATGTGCCATTTACATCCTTTATGGATTCAGTTTGTGATCCCTAAGCTCATCTTCAACTGTCCATCCCTTCATAAACATCAGTCTTCAAAGGACTCTTTTTTGAAATTCAGATTATTTGAATTTGGGTTCTGCTTCTGTTCAAGTGAGGGGTCATCCTTCGACCTTGCCCACATTTTAGTGAGACTAATTTTCTGGTCTTTCTAAAGAGATAATAATCACATCCTGCTAAGAACGTTTTTTAGCTTGAAGTAAATAACATGATAATACTGTTTCACTTGGTACAGTCTTCTCTTTCTTTCATTTCAGCTGCCATTTATCAATGTCTCGAAGTACTGCAATTCAGTTTATTTGTGTTATTAGGACTCCTTCCATGTAGATTAGGATAATAAATTTTAGATGATCTGTTTTCAGAAGCAGACATTTTGCTGCCTAAATCTAACAGGGAGGAGAACTCTTGTAAAAAAGGAGAAATTTTTGTTTTAAAAGGTCCTTTGTTTTAAGTGTTGGCATAGTTATTAAAAAGGTTGAATTTATGTTCTTCGATTTCCTTAGATATATTAAAATGTTATAAATTAAGTTCAACATGTTTCCAGACATTCATCTATTTGTTTGTTGAGATTATTGTATACCACTCAACAAAGAAAACATCATTTCTTGCTTAGCTATTAATATGTTTCTGCTTTCAGAATTCACAGATTTTAAATTGGTTTGCTTTTACTTTTTTATTATCATTTTAAGTAAGATTAATGTGTGTGCATGCTAGAATGATAGTTATTGTATTAATTCTATAGTTGTTAAAATTCTTATTACCTCATACAGTAGGATATTAGAGTACAATTAACATACCTATAGCCACTGTGAGATTTGGGTTTAATTAAATCAAGCTTTGTGTCATTGAAAAATAATCCTGCAACAGATTTCTTGGCAAAAAGTCTTGACGTCGAAAAAAATTGTACAAAGGTCATTGTCTGTTCTCTTAACTAATCATCACCTTTCTAAAGAGGAAAACAGTATCTTCAGCAGAATTTTGAGGAGTGGAAAACTGGTTTCTGACCTTCCTCTGACTCTCTTTTAGGTACAAGGAAAGTCTACTTCTCTGTCATGGTGGATAAAACGAAGGTAAAGGAACCCAAAATAGTCCACCAGTTCTCACAAGAAAATTGGAGGTTGTGATGTTCCTGATGGTGGGACAGTGTGTGAGGTACATGTAGTACACATACACATAATATAGGAAGTCTTCAACTATCCCTGTCTTCTGGGATAGTTTATATCTACTGATTCCTTTTCCTTTCCAAGGAGCAAAGGCAAGCAGATGTTCCTACGGAAGATAAGATCCAAGTCCATCCTTTGACCAGAATATTTTCTCAGCCTTTGGAAATCAAGAACCTTAATCCAGTTTTTAAATAATTTTTATAAAGTAGCTCTCCCATACAAACTTTTCTTTAGATTTACATCAGCGCTGCATTGATTATGATTGAAATTAAATAGAAATCAGAGGTTAGGCCTTAATCAAACTTCACACTCTAGCCAAACATATATGCATATTGAATTTCCTCTTCAAGAACCATGGAGCCTTTTCCTTTTCTGTACTCTCTTCCTGCCATCTTTGTATTCTATTAGAAATTAATGGATTACCTTGACAACAGACACCTGAACTGGCAAGTTTTTCCTTCTAATTTTTGCTTTTTTGGTTCAGAATTACAGGTTAGGGTCAAGCCATTCTGAGACCAGAGTAGACTGTAAAGAACACTCCCAATGGATTAGTCCTAATTTATTTGACCCAGGTGTTCCTGTAATTGTGACACACTGAAAAATTTCACAGTGCTTTAATGGCCCTTAAACTTACATTTCCACCTGCTCTTTCTGGCAGTGTGGTATTGCTCACGCTCCTTATGTTCCTTTGTTTATTTAGGTGTGTTTCTTTGTTTCTGTATCTAATTTAGCACATTTTAAAAAAGAGGGAATAGTAAAATTTAAAAGGCTGGTAGTGAGAGTTTCTCACATTACCACCACGTGCACTACTAACACACAGGTGTTCACCAGAGGAACAGGTAAAGTACGGTGTGAATGATATTCATAATGAATGTTTCCCCAGATACAATTAAACATCTGTTATATACGCTACGTAACTCATTTCTTTCCTGCATCACTATCAGAGTAGGTTAAAACAGAACCCCACAGGGAGTTCCCTAAAATTTGTGTGTATCCACCCATGTCTCTTTTGATGGAGTGAAGGACAACCTCATTTCACTGAACAACCTTATATCTGAGAACTCCAGCAGTAAGATCTTTCAAAATCTGATGCTAGAATCTGCTTATTCTGTGATCCAGAAGACACTGGTTCTGCCACATTTTGAAGTCTGTTCAAGCAGTTCATAAGGTGGTTCATGTGAACAATGACACTTCTGCCAGGAAAGCAGACCAAAAAAACAGGCATGAAGAAATTCGGGAAAGAAGAGGGAAGAGTAGCAAGATGAAGTCTAAAACATTTACATTAGAATGTTTTTGCATAATAACTAAGAACCAGAGGGCCTGGAAGAATCTGCTGGTCAGTGTCTTACTGAATAATGTTGCCAAAAAAAGGTCTCTGTGTAGACCAACAACAGCTTGCAGCTCACAAATGCTAGAATCTGCTTATTTTTAATGCTCTGTACCTGTAGCTTTCAGAAAATAGTATAAAACCCAGTAAGAATCAGAGTTATTTTCTTACAGAGTTTCAAATCCACATCAACTTATCTACTAAATTATTAATATCTTTTCATCTTCTGTCAGATCTTTGTTGCCATTTCTGAGGACAATTTCTTCCATTAAGCCCAACTTTGATATTGTATAAAAAGCCATGATTTAACTAATTCTTGATCCTTGCTTCAAACTGACCTTGGCTGCTCTTAGATGTGCTTGTATTTTGCATTTTATCCTCTCAGTTTTCAATAGATACTGCCCATGCCATTCTTATCAGGTGTAACCAGTACAAAACATTGACTTTTAAATCAAATCATTCCATTTTACATCTTTCGTTTTTCAGAAAACTGCTTTCCTTCTTCCTTCAACTGTCTCCAATTCAGCTGCTCACAGTTCATGAGGAGTCGTTGGCACTCGATGTTGTTATATGTATGTAAGACTCTGCTTACTGCCTCACCACAGCTGCATTTCAACACTGTAACAATTTATTACTTCGCTGAATTTCATCTGCTTTGTCATCTTGGCATTTATGAGTCTGAATTGACCGATGTCCAATGTAATAAAAGTACCAAGCATGGGTCAAGCATGTCTGACACTTGTACGTTGTTATCAGTGGGCTAAGGAGTTTAGCTCTCGATCATCCAAAGTCATGTCTTCCAATTCATCTAAACTTCTTAGTGTCCAGTTCAAGAACGTGTCAAAAAGTGACCATGATTGCCTTCTTATTTCATACTAAACACTGACCTGAAGCTTTTGTTTTATTTCTGTCACAGTTTTCCATACAGTACACATAACTTCTATAGATGTTATTGTTCCCTGGGTATTGCTGCTGTATGTTTTTTCCTGTTATCCATCATGGGCTTCTCCTAAAGGAGACTTTATAAAATTAATGAAAATGTCTTCCTGTCCTATTTTCTTTCTTCTCTCTCTTCCCCTCCCCTCAGTTTTTGCTGAAGTTCCCATTCTGGCTTGTGGCCAGAAATTGTTTTTTTCCGACAGGCTCATACCAGTTCGGTCTTTTGATCTTGTAGCTTTCTGAAAGATGTAGTGGAAAAAATACTGAATGAGACAAACCATATGTATAAATTTACAAGTAAAAATGCTACAAATTTATTTTGGAATTCCTTGCTTATGGTTATTTCCTGTTAACCTCTGCCATCACCTGCATCGTTAAAAATGGAAGTACAATAGAGCAGAATCTATCTGGCTGAAAGATAAAATGCCAACAGCAGTTGGGCACATCACAGCAGAAGGTACAGTCCCAAACTTCTCTTAGCATGAGGATTGGATTGAGGTTTTTTTCTCTGGTTTTGCAGTGAGCCAGCATGGACTTATGTGATAGACAGTAAAAGATACTAAGATAGTCATCACATAGCAGGAAGCATGTTGTCTTCAAATTGCACACCTGCCGACCATCCCACAATATTTTATGTCTAGGAAGATATACTGGCAGGAGAGAAGTCTGTGAAAACTACAAGACTGCCTTAAATATCAGTTCTGTTTTCTGCTTCAGAGGACAACTTTAGCCTATAGTGCTGAGCAGAGAGAGAAGAGTTGAGTTTAGGACATATCACCTAGATAGGAGTTATTGTCCCCTTTTAAGAGATTGCATTTGGGTATCTTACCAAATAACACAGCACCATCGGAGCAAATCTGTAAAGTACAAGAGTTGTTACTGAGGGTTTAATGCAACTAATATAAGCATTTCAGATTTTTTATTACTTTTTGAGGCTCAGAGCTGATGTCCTTCTCTGCCTACCCCTTCGAAGCTAGGGCATCTTCCCTAGTTTTTTACATGGAAGAAATCTAGCTCATGATGTTCTGAGACCCCTTGCAGACCCTCTGGAAAGTTATGCTGAAATATCCCCTTAATCCACTTTAACACATCAGCATGGACATCTCCAGGGACAAGTTAAAGACCCATTATAGAAATCAAAAGAGAAGAGCAAAATATAAAGATATTAAAGATGGGAAAAAGGAGGACTAGACTGACCATGGGGCTAGGAATTTATGTAATCCAGATAGTCCAAATTGACAAGGGTCTTTGGTTTACTGGTTGTTCTTTTTTTAGAGGAAATAATTAGATGACTTGTGAAAGCTTCTTATCTCCTTCTTCTATTTTTATAAGAGAATATATAAACTATGCAACAGACATGGAAGTGAAAAATCACTTTCAACAGTGGTAATTTCCCCTTTCATTAGAACCTTTCTATATTTCCTCTTGTGAGCCTATTATTTTGGGGAAAATGGGAAACAGGGAGGAGAAAATAAAAGGCAGAAAAATAAAGACACAGATTTATTTTGAGTTGGGGAAAAATGTACATAAAACAAAAAATGTACACAAAACAAATTTCTTTAGAATGAAACAAAGACTTTTTTTTTCCTTTTAAAATGTTAGCTACTGTCCTTATGTTGAAAAAACTGTTTTCATATTTTCACCAGTTTGGACTTCTCCAGTTATTAGACTGAGTGTGTTTACTTGCAGGTGGGTCATGAGAGAGGGGGAGGTTATATTATATTGTCATTCTTTCACATATTAATATATTTTTAATGCCTGTAAGACAGTACTCAGAGAGCTTACTTTCTATTAAACAGAAAATGTTTTTTATTAGTAAATTACATGCCAGAAACATTAATTAATTACAATTATAGCTTCAGCAGTGTTTCAGTACCCTTGGGCATTTTCAATTTTTGTGTAAATATTTTATATTTTTAAAATACTTTCAAAATCAGGCTTGCCTGCATTACTATGCCTAGTGCTCCAGATTTTTGCCCTTTAAACAGTACAGCCTTCTCTGCCATATCGTATCCCACTATTTAAAAGTGTAAGAACCATTTGGTGACTCATACTTTCAAGGGTAGAGTTAAACAATTCTAGTGTTGAATTCATAAACGTCTGTGTGTTTAACACTATAATCACCCTGACAATCCATTTGCTTTTGTTTTAGAATAGCTACATATTCTCACATGTAAATAAGTAGGTATCACCTTGTACTCACCTTGTTTATCTTTTATCTCTGCTGCATTTGCCATCTGTCTGTTAAAATATCTCTTTGGGGCTGAAGGGATTGAATAGCTTCAGAACAACTTTTTTACCCACTTGAAAATTTTAATTTTATCTTCTTTTCTATTATTTTCTACTCTCAAAATTATGCTTTCTTAATGCTCAGGTAGCCAACATTCAGTCTCAGGCTAGAAAGCTATTAAATTCAGATAACTCACAATACTATCGAATTGGAAACTAGGACTTTGTAAGGAAATTAAACCTCTTTCTCACAACTCCCAAGGACCACTAGCTCTCCTAGAGTTTTAAATAATTACGTTATTATGCATAAACAAGTTAACTAAGATCACATTTGCAATGTGTCAAAAGTTCTCCTTGCACCATCCTCACACACGCTGTTGAATGAGTCTGACTGTAAGAATGAGGCAGTAAGTAAAAGGGTTCCTATTATGAAAAAAAAGGAATTAATCTTCTGCAATTTCTAAAATTTTGGTATTGTTTCACAAGATCCTCTTTTATATTCTATGAATTTGCATGGTATAGTTTTAGCATCACCAATTATCAATTTAGACCAAAGAGCTTCATCCTCTCACAAATTATTATCCATATCTATAATTTACTTGTATCTACGAGAGCTATTATGATATGTGCTTTCTACTTTACAACTCAAATAAAGAAAAGAGAAGCTCACAGTCCATGCACACAGTTACAGAGCTTGGCAGAAATTGCCATTATCCCGCCATGTATAAAGCTTTCACTAAGAGCTCCCTTCATCCAGTAAATGAAGATGAATGCTTATTAGGAAAAAAAGGGCTTGCTGTGATCAACTTCCCAAAAATAATCAGAGTGAGGCACGCAACCTGAACATTAGGGCTCTTAATGGCTGCTTTGGAGTGAACTGAGGAAGGCTAAGGATCCTTGGCTGCTTGCACTGAGTCATAACTTTTTAAACAAGGCCCTAAGTCAGAGCTATCAGTCCTGTGGTGCTGTTTTCCTGGCTCAAGATAAGCCTGTCTCTTTCTATCCCAGGCTAGGGCCTGTGATTTAACATAGCAATGACAGCAATTGCTAGCCCCAAAAACATCCTTAGCAACTCCCATCTAATACAAATCACTTATTCTTTGTGAAAGATGAGTGAGTCATGCAAGTAACAGACTGCACATTAAGAGTACATTGTTAAAGTGTGCTTTAATTAGTTATGTGGCATATAATGATGTGGGGTCAAATAATAATTTAATTTTTGTACACTATCCTTTTTTGTACATTACCAGTGGACCACCCTCTATGATGAAGGAACTCTCAATAACATACATGATACTTAACAGGATACTTACTAGGGAACACGAGGAAATTCTTTATTCTTTTTCCACAATAGCTCTTTACGTGTTTTTAAAGTGCTTTTCGTGTTATATAAGTGACTTTGAAAGCTGTGGCACAAAACTTTGTAAAATATCTTTGGAAAAAAGAAAACAGATGCAAACCCCATGCCATAAAATTAAATGAGCTTTTTAGACAAAGTATAACATACCATTTAGCTAATAATTTTTACTTCTGCATCATAAAAGCCTAAAGCTAACTCTTTATATATCCCTAAGCATACTAAAGTTGGTTTCTCGAAGAAAAATCTTTGGATTATTTTTGTTACATCAAATAATGTAATAATGCACTGATTAAAAAAATAAACCACACCACCAACAACAAAAAAAACCACACTGAAGTGGCTCCATATACAAGATAGATTTACTTTAAACAGTTAGTACATAAGCATATAAGAAAAGAATTTCTCAAAAAATGAAAATAATTCATTCATAAAATAAACCTGCAGAAAAGTAAACAATAAAGTCTAAGGTTTAGCTCTTCAGATTTTGAGCTGAAATCCTCTCCATGAACATGGGATTATTACACTATAATCAGATCAGAATTATGTATCAGCCCACTGAAATCAGGAGATTCTGTCTTAGAGGCTGACAAGATTAGATTTTTTTATACTTCATTTATACTGCTGTTCACATTCACTTTATTCACAACATTTTAACATTTACTACAGAGCAATGACACAAGAACTTGGAGCTAAAACTGCAAATGTGTTGATTTCAGCTTCCACATTAGACAAATTTAAAGGTACAAGCATATGTATACACACTCATGAAATTTTTAGAGTCCTGTTTCAGCCCTTACTAGAAAGCCACACAGGTGTCATCGTGGTGACCCTAGGGACAACTTGAGACTCAAGCAGAACCCTGCAGAGATGCAAGTAGTCACTCCATGTAGCACCAATTACAGGAACAAGGTCCTGGGGAAAAAGGGCAAACCATCATCATCATTATTATATCTCCTTAGGAAACAGAGCCTCACTTTGGCTGTTCTTAGCAGTGGCCACCAGCAGCAGTGGTGGGACTGTGCAGAGATTGACAAGGTGTCTTCACAAGCGTTCTAATAGATGGAAATTAAGAAATAACAATTCCACGATATGGGAAGCTACCTTCCTTGAAAGAATATGGCTTCTTTCCAATGCAATTTTTATGACTCACATCTCCTTTTCATCTCATTCAATCCTTGAGCTGTCTGTGACCGGTGACTACATTTGAAATTCTCTCCAACATTCACACCCAGCACAGTCATGGTGAAAAGATGGATACTGGCATTGTCAACATGGAAATCCAGCTCCTGCCATAGTGACCTCACATGTATTTCTCTCAAGTGCAAAGTTTGCCATTGTCTTCTACACTCTTATCATCCTATTGGACTAGGACTAGAGAGTTGAATATTTTACAAATGATCTTGGACCTCAAACTGTCGCCCTATGTATTTATTATGTGAAAGCAATAAAGAAGCCTCTTACATCCTACACACTATTCTGTAATTTTTGCCACTGTGCCAACAGATCCATTTTAGAGTATTAATCTTGACACATAGACCACTTCATAATCTAAAATGAAATTATTTGATTGATTGCTCCTTATGATTCTCCCTAAATGTGATTCTATCAGGATCTGTTGGTAAAAATTTTCTCTTGATAAGAACTATAAACTCGGCAGCAAGATTTTCACATGCTGAACTTTTTCTGTCAGTCCTTTGGGTAATTCCCACAGCAGTCACTGAGGCAGTTCATGCTCTTTCAAAGACCCAGAGACAGGATTATAACACATCTACCTGGTACCAGCTTAACAAAACTGATTTTTTTTCATTAAAAACTAAGAATAGTAATATCATGAAGGTTTCTGAAAAAATTATTTGACTTATAGATCTCCAACGCAACTAACATCCACAACAGCTGAGGTTTGAGGATCAACAAGGCTATTTTGTAGCAAGCACAATACTTGAGTTAGAACTTTAAAAGTTCAGCGTTCCAGTATCATCATTAATATTTTTTATCATTGCTGACATGAACTAATGAAGTACTAAACTAGAGTTGTACTAATTCATATTAATCAAATTGTCAGTTTGGACTGCTTATCCTCTCTCCCATTTGATTTATAGATCTCATGATTTTCTTCATTCACAAATTAAGACATATCAGTAGCATATTAAAACAGAGTTAAAACTCAGCTGGATAAATTATTTAAAGTATTCTTAGTCATGATGTATTTTGCAATTTTAGTTAAAGAAAAGCCATCTTGAAAGTCTCACTATGAGCAGTCCAAACTGAGAAATCAGTTTGAATGTTAAGATGGCATTAAGGAAGTTCAGTCTATCCTTCATCCAGGTATTCCCTTGCTGGTAATTAGGAATAAACACCCAACCTCCCTGTCCCTAGAGGCTTGTAGTATGGTCTTGCAGGCCCATTAATGGAAAGTAAATATCGTTTAAATCTTCTGATTATTTTATATGACATACATAACACATAAGACCAGAGTAAAGATTAAGGTTGATATTTATACCACATAAAAATGGCTAATAAGCCTCCATTTTATTTACAAATTGGTATAGTATTTTTTTCATATAGTCATTCAAGCAGAACAGTCATTTATTGATCCACAGTTAAATATGGAAAGAGGATAACTTTGTCTGCTGAATACAAGGGAGGCGGGACTCTTAAATCAGACATCTAAAGACAGAATATCTGTTATGTGAAATACTACATAGAGAAGAATCGTAGCATAGCAAATGAGAACACTTACAAATGGTAGGGGTATTATCATGTAAAACTGTTATGAAGCCTGAATTCATGGATGAATGTGGACTCTGGTTTCTCAGCTGAGCATGTTGTAGCTTTGCTATTAATAAATAATTCATTAGCATGTTGCAAACACGGTATTGGTTCTCAACAAGGCTGTTCTGAATGCATTTCCAAAGCATGCGGTTAGGCCAGTGGCACAATTTCAAGTCAATACATCACTCAGGAGTAGTGAAAGAGACCTCTTATTCTATTATTACTCTCAAATTACACTACTCCAAAAGTTAGTTAATTAGCAGCCAAGTATGACAGTTTCATCCTGTGATGGTTTCCTGTCTGTGAAAGGATATCAGTTTAAGTATGGTTGCTAAGACTTAGTATTGTGCATCACAGAAGTGGACTTCAAGGCACTTGTAGATTGTCTTCTTGAGAACTCTAAGTGTTTTGCTGAATATGTTCCAAAGAGTCTGACTTTTCAAAAAATGTGAATACTTAAAACTCTTGGCCTTAAAGCATGCAGCAGTTTTTTGTAGCTCTGTGATAATTATTTATATTGGTAAGAAAAAAATTGGATTACTGAGATAAATATAAAATAAGATTGACGCAAACACAAGCACAAGACACAAGCAAAATCCAAGTTAGTCTGATTTTCTTAGGCTGGGAATTCCATCTGTATGGCACTGAAGGAGAAAGAGCAAGGGAAGGTAGAATGGAAGAAGACTTTAAAGACACATACAGAAAAATTAGATTAAATTATTTTAAAGAAAGTAGTAGCTGTATGACAGAAATGGAAATTAGGTTGCAAGAGATACAGCTTAGGAAAGACAGTGGTAAGAGAGGGTAAACATTACAGGAAGTTTCTAAATCATACTACAGACTGCTGTTGCCTACCTGGCTTTGTTGTAAAGATGACTATCACTGTCATTTGATAGCCAGCAGTAGTTTTGCACATTGTTAACAATGTAAACAAATACATATGTACATATGTACATAAGTATTTTTAACAATGCAAACAAATATATTTTTACATGGATCACTGCAAGATATAGCAGGTCACTAAAAATAAACCAACTGATTTTACTTTGAATAAAGCTTTATCAACTACTTCAAATAACAACACTGAGTATTGATAAAGTTTAAGAACAATCATCAAGTTCTTCTTGGCAGTAAATTTGGAAATTTGAATTAAGTTTTAAACAAAGAGTAGCTGAACATAAATTATACCTCTTCCCTGTAGTCATCACATTACTACAGGTAATATTGGTAACACTCCCTGTATTTTGTTTATGCAATTATGCAATTTACACTTGCAGAAAATTTCATCCACAATTTGTTGACTGTATAATAAATTAGCTTTTGAGTAATTTAGGCATGATAATTGTTTACTGCACATTTTACAATATGCAGGTTATAAAATGTTCTGTTATTCTTTTTTTAAAGTGATTAACTTAATGAATAATTAGAGTTGAAGATGTCTCTTATATCAGGTTTGTGAATCCTGATAGCTAGAGTTTTATGGACATTCTTGGACAAATAATTTCTTTTTACTTTACTTGACTTCTATTGGTTTCTAAACTGGCTAAGAAACGAAAGTGAAGCTTTGCCAGTGTTATCAATTTCCTTCCAACTTTGAGTCAAAGCCACTAAATACGAAGTTTCCCTACAATCCCATATCCCATAACTTGATAGATTTAGGGGTTTTTTTCTGGTAATCTTGATTTTTTTTACGTTATTAAACTTATTATCATACATCAGATAAAAGAGACCGTATGAGTCCCAAATGAATTAATTCGAAATGACTTAAACCAGGGGATTTTCGAGATCTTTGTATGGTCTCTTCTGTGTTATCACTTGTTTTGCAACAGCCCATCCTCAATTTAACATCAGGGCTATAAAACAGAAAATCTAAAAAGATAGGCATGAATATGACAAAATGAAAAAGTGGAGCTTTCCCTGTTGTTTACTGGAGAATATTAAAAACATCTTACTGAGTTTCATATTTGTGAAACTTATTTATTTTTGCATTCTTTTCATAAGTAATGCTAGTCTTTGGGGTCCTGACTTGGTAGATATCAGAGCTGGAAACTCTGCGCCCATTTTATCACCTGATCATACTAAATTTTGTTGCTGTTTTTTCAGTGGTTTCCCTCAAAACTTAATTTTAATAAAGCTAATTAGATATGTGATTTCCTAATAACAATCATTTAATACCATAGCATACCAGCATATATCTTACCTCTGATGTCCATTAAGGCAGCTTTTCCAAAAATCATCCCTCTATTAGGAAGAAGACAAGGCTTGACAAATAATGGTTGCCCACAATCCTATGGGTAGGTTTAGCTGTGATCAAATCTCCAAGTACAATTATTTTCCATGCAAGCAAATGGGAGCTGAGCTGTGCAACACAAGTGAGTGGAACTGAGCACTGGCCTCCTGCTGTGCAGTCAGATCCAATGGCAAGGGTTGACTCAAAAACCATAAGCCTGATGTGCCTAGGTTACACACAGCAGTTTTTCACATTGAACACACAGATAAATTATGCAGCTTCCTCCATCTTTATCGAGGATTGTTGAATATCAGAAAGCCCATCCAATTCAGCTTGTATAATTTTTTCTGTCTAATAAAGATTGCCTAATTAATACTCTTTACCTTTATAACCTTTGGCCTTTATTCAAAATAGTATTTAATCCTACTTGAATCCAGTAGGAGCCAGCTGACATATTGACTGAGAACAGTTTTCCCCTGTCTGAAGTTTTAGGCTACTTTGAGACCACAGTATAATAATAAATATAAGTAATAAAATATTATTATTTCATCAATCAGTAGCAGCCTGAAGAGTAAACCAATAAAATCTGTTATTCCTGACACCTCTAATTTTTTGCTCCAGTTACAGTTTTCAAAATATGTCATTCGTCAAGCTACTGGATATTTCCAATTAAAGAAGCAGTCAAATAAGCTAAAAAGCCTGTTAGCTAATGTCTGACAATCAGCCATATGCAAAGCCTTACCAAAGTAAGTGGGTTTCATTATTTCCAGTAGAGACTGAAAGTTACAAGATTAAAGAAATTTAGGATCCCATTCCAAGCACATATAATAAATCAAACCACGAGTGGCATCAGTCTCACTAAAATGTAGCGATCGCACCTTTACCACTGAAGAATATGTGCTTAGCTATTGGCCATTTATTTTTTGAGGGGGAATTTCAGATATGTGATGGAATTCCAGCTACTTGTAGAAAGTCCAGACACGTGGTCCTAAATAGAATTTTGTGGTGTGTAAACTTCGGATGACTAAGATTTGGTTATAAAATAACATAACACTCTATATTGGGAAATCTTTTTAAACTTGAGTGGTTCCTTTTATTCTCTATATATCAGCTTCCTAATGGCTTTTCAACAGTTTGAGCCATTTTCTAAAATTACCACAGCTGCTTCACATTAGTTATGGGTTTTGTTGCTAAGAGACCTTCTGCTTGCTAAGTCTCACTAGATCCTTAAACTAGATTTTTTGTTGTTGTTGATTGCATATTCACAGCAAACACTATCGTTAAACAAGAGTTGGTAAAACTTTTCCCTCCAAACTGGTTCAAAGGGTGCAGAGACTTTCAAACTGCTAATAGCAGAGTCTTAGGGAATGTTGCCTCTGCCTAGTGACTAAGCAAGTCACTGTTCTGAAAACTTCAGTATGTTTTGTACTGTCCCCTTCTTTGTTCTTTGCATGTTTCACAGAGCTGAATTTTGTATTTGTTTTACTGTTTTGACAATAATCATGTTTCCATTAACAAGCACATTTAAAAATTCATTAATTTCACCAGTTCACAAGAAATGGGAGGTAACTTCTATAGGAAGGAAGCAGGGCAGATATGAAAGCAGAAAGGGCTGGTGGACTCAGTTCACCAGCGTTCTGCTCACTGAGCAGTCACTTCCATCCCAGTGGTGAATACAACACATTCTGTGCTACCATTTAGGTCTGACCACTATTCCATTGTCTGAACCATGAGGAAACAAGGTAAAAATCAACATCAACCAGGTCTCAGAAGGAGTAATTAAACAGTAGTCCCTTGCCTAGAATAAACATTATGGAAAGTGAAGAGAAAGAAGTCTGTGATGGAAGGAAGTGGCTAAGGACTGACAGGAATACTTGTATCAGAAATATAATCAGGACAGAAATAAAAGCTGCAGCAGACCAGTTGTGAAAGAGGGAGTAAATCACAGTATGTACCTGAGAAACACCCAAATCACTCAAATGTTGAACCAGCCTTTTCTTTCATGGCAACTCAGGCCTCCACCTCAACTGGACAGGGATGGTGACTTCCAGCTCAAAAATCAGAAGATGTGTGACAAAGAGATTCTGGGCTGCCAGCTCTCAGTTCTGGTAATGGAGAGCAGAGAAAGGTGATCTATGGATGTATCTGAGAATTACTTTCAGGAGAGGGAAAGAAGCAACTCATGGGGCTTCTCTGGATAACACTTCCCAGAAAGAGGAATGAGTTGACAAAATTAGGAATGGTTGGGGTGGGGTTTTATTTCTGGTTTTGACATCACATCACTGATGTAATTGTGATTGTGGTTCCAGAGTTACAGCACAAAACCCATTTCCTTCCCCTGTTCCCTTTCTCCGTGACTAAATGTCTGGTAACAAGGAGACCATTGTCAGGTAGCTGGGGAGCAGGAACACCAACAGGGTACTTGAGAGGAATGTCCAGCTGATACGTGTTCACAAAGTAGAACAAAAAAGTTAATGTTACTCAGAATAATTTTGTATAGGAAAAAATTGAAGCAATGTTTTGATTAGGAAATAAGGTGTTTAGAAATAAAGTACAAAAAAGGAATATCAGTGGTTATTGTGATAAGGAAATTAAGCAGGTTGAACCCTCATACCCATATTTTCAGTTCTGTCCAGCAAAGTATATCAAATAATGAGAGATAAAATATTTTTCATATGCAGTATTAAGACTCCAGAGAGCTGAATCACCTAGCCTTTGACTGTTTTATTGTTAGCTGCTGAAGCCTCGTTCTTGGGTAAAAAATTTCAAAGGTTTGGCATGACTGGAAAAGAGAAAAAAACAGAGTGTGAAAACAGATTACTAACATTTAAAAACAAAAGAAAAAGGTTGGTTAGATATGAAAGAAGACTCTCTGGTGGTGAAGACTATGAAGCATATTCCACAGAGGTGGAGCAGACTCCACTATTTGAGTTTTCTCAGAATACATTTGACAAAAACCTATTGGTGACAGTGGTGCAGCAGATCCTGTCTTATAGGGGAGAAATAGTCTTCTTCAAAAACACATGATACTCTTTCAACCCCCTGACAGAATTTCTTACAGTCCAGGAAGAGAAACACTTAAAAGAGACTCTGAAATCTGTATTTTTCAGTTCTCACTTTCCTGGAAGGAGTGCCACTGCTGGGCTGATCTCAAGTGCCACTATAGAGGTAACCTGTGTGTGTAAGCATAAGAACACACATGGTAATCAACTTCAGGTACCATGAGCAACTGAATACAGTGGAGGAGGGATTATCAATGTCATTAGGTCGGAGCATATCATAGCCCTTATGAAAATGAAAGGAGGTATTTGACATTAAGTAGAGTTTTCTGTTTCAATGCTATATTCACTGTGTTCATGGGAAGGAAATTATATAATCTTAATTGTTTACTTGAGCTATGCTCGTTTCCATGGTAAATAGGGATTCATGGATTCCTGATTCCTGGATGAATTACATAGTATTTGGCTATGCTATGATATGTAATGTTGAAATACGAACTCAAGGTTGGTCTAGCCTGGAATAATGTTCCAACCACTAGGGAACATGATACTTTCGTAAAAATAGGCTTGCAATTCAGATAATGATATTTCCACTGTATTATTTATTTGTTATGTCTGACAGTGAGCTTGGCCCTTTAGAAGAAAAGCTAAAAACCTTTTCTGCCCTGGGACTACACAGCCTTAGGCCGCAGTCTTAGAAAGATTTATGTTTGCATAACTTGAGCAATCTCACTGGGATTCAAACATAATACTGAATTTACAAAACTGGTGCACGTGGCCAATGAGTGGGATTACAGTCCAGAACATGGAAAGAAGAATGTAGCATGGCATTAGTAGTTTGACCCATATTTTAAGCATTGTGTGGAGCAAAATGAAAAGTTTGCAGCTCTGCTGCAAGGAACTTATTTTCAAGACAAGATAACCTGGAAGACTATAAAACAGCAATCACAATAGAATCACTACTAAAACAAACTTTGATTTTAACCTTACCAATCATCAGTTAAAATCTCTTTAAACATTGAATATTTTTATTTATAATAATATGCCACTCAGGTTCCATGCATTACTGAACTGACTGGTGAGATCATCAGTCTGGATGATGTGAAATTAACTTCTTTGAAGCTTTTTAAGAATTCATTTCCTATTCTGTTGACACAGATTGCCTAAACTGAATATTATCTATCTAAACTTATCTACAGAAAAAATGTCTAGACTTTCTTTGAACATTGTCACCATAATAGTAAAATGTTCAACTATACCATGAGCATCCAAAAGAGAGAGTACAAAATATCAGAAAGTATACCATTTTTTTTAACTTTTATTAGTCTTGCGTTACTGAACTTGAAAGCATCTTCCTTTTCATTGATTCTTATGGAAAGCAATTTAAAAATAACTGCACATTATTGCTCAAAAGGTCATTAACCAGAGCAACATTTTAAAAACTATAAATGAAAAATAATGGTATCAACCATATTCACATATGTTTGAATTCTGGAGATTTCCTTTGTGGTACACAACACACACAACTTAAATGTAATATAAAAGATGTGAAAAGACGTTTTCCACAAATTGTTTTGTCTCTCCTTTTGCTATGTTGGTAACCAGCAGGTGACTGAAAAGACACAGCCTTGAAATATTTAGCAGTAAGATATTAATTCCCTCTTTTGCAGAACCTGGGTCTCTTTGCTACCAATCAGATCTCCTCAAAACATAAACAGAAAAATTTTGCCTAGTATATTTTAAAAATTGCTTCAGCAAAAAATATTGTCTTTTCCCAGAAGAACCCAGGCATACAGGTTGATGCTGGAAGTAGTATTTTCAACCACAATAAGGAAGTTTATTCTTTTCTGTTACACAAATTTTAAATCATCACTATTACTCTAGGTAGAAAAAAATACAAAATTTCAACAATAAAAATGTCTTAATAACAGTGTTGTTATTAGTAAACAGATAAACTATGCTATTTCTGCATGTCTCTATGGTCTAAAACTCTAATTGCAAAATGAATTTTAAAAATTTTGAAGCTCCTTGTTGCTTTAGTTACGGAAATTACTGAAAGGCTTTCAAAGTAAGAGAATCTATTGCTATCTCATAATTCATAACATTCTTGCAGACGTCAATAAAAGGTCACAGTAAAAATGCTTATAAATGATTGTTTTGTCCTTCTAGCCACCTTAGCTTTCCTTCTTCCTCAAAACTGACCTGAAGAGCTTTCATTTTTGCAGGTTCAAGACTGCAGAGAGTTAATAGCACTTCTAACAAAACTGCAATCATTTAGAACTAGGCAATTTTTTATTTTTGTTTTACAGAAGAATAAAGGAGTGTGAAAGCTCAAAATTCAGAAAGAATTTTTTTTACTCTACAGTAAGTTCTAAACACCAGGACAATTCCTTGAATCAATTTGAGAATTGATAGAACAAACTTAGTTATGGTAAGTCATGCATGCTCATCTTCTACTACTCCATTCACAAAATGCCTTTCTTACCTAGCTTAGTTGAGAAACTGAAGGTTTATAAAGTGAAATTTTTTATCATCTTTTTTCAGACAATAGTAGGTATGGTGGTGGGAACTGAAAAGAAGGCAAATAATCATAGTAGAATTTATTATGTTTGGCTGGCTTCCTCAAGACAAGACACAGATTTCACTGTCCTAGGTGCTGCCAGTAGGGACAGAGTATGCTCTGGAGATCTGGAGATCTGGAGAGCACCATGAGGATATTTTCACTGTTTTGCAGCATAAACAAGCTTCATTCCTTGTTAGGTTTTAAACTAAGAAGGTAATTATATGAAATAAATAAAGGAAGGACTGAGATGGTGAATTATTAGGCAGCAGTTGTCTTGAAGTAGGAAATTGAGCTAAAAATATAAGTCAAAATATGTTAAAGATATATTTTTTCCTATTTCTATTGCATTCTTGTTCATTTGTCCCTATAAAGACAAAAACTTTCATTTTTGCCAGTGGCATGAAGGGAAAATTAGAAACAGAGTTTTAAAAGCTAAAATTACAGCCAGATACTTTTAATAGTACCCTTACAGTTGTTGTTTACATAGTTTAAGAACTTTCAGCTATTTGCATTCTATTTTAATTGGAGAGAAATCAGAACAAATCCTGTTTGAGCAGTTTTCAGTCTGCATAGAAAATAAGAAGTTAGAATTTTTTTCTACTATGTCGTACTACAAAAACATATTTAATCTCATACAATATTGCAGCGGAAGGACAAAAAAAAAGTAAAACATGGATCATATATATTTAGGTTCTTCAGTTTTTAAAAAACCACAAAACTTTCCCTGAGGTTTTGTTTTTGTTTTTGTTTTGAGAGTTAAGTGCCTATAGCAGTATTTCGTTATGTAAATTACTTTTAACCATCACAAAGTTAGAGTTTCCAGACTTTATGCATTGGTATTCCACAGCAGTACCCAAATCTTTTTAGAAAGCATCCTACCCAGGGAAGCACTTCCACATACAGAGATATTTGCTCTTTACAGTCTAGGTTAATGGGCATCAGAGGAGAAGAAATGTATTTTATGCAGAAGGAAAAGAGTACAATAACGTTATGCTCTTGATCTGTGGTGAGCACAGAACCAGTGTAGATCACAATAAGTACTCAGGATTAATAGGTCTGAAAATAATCTCACCAACTTTCTCCCTGTTCTCCATGTCAAATAGCAACTGGCTTGTAAAAAGGTGGTTCACAGGCTAAAAGCAGGAAAACTCCTGCTTCCCTACATTTGGCTGGTGAAACTGATACAAGTGCCAGCACAAGTTTCTTATTTCAAAGAAGCTCAGAGTTAACTAGGTTCTCGAGTAAGTCTAAATAGTTCACTACAGCCGGGTTCAGATGAAGGAAAATAGCAAAATGGCTCACCCTGAGTTATCAGTGCCACAAAACATTTTTACCCCAAAACAAAACCTCAGGAAAAGGTCTTTATCTTATCGTAAAACACAAACAGTTTATTGTTCTGATTTGTGTTGTGTCTGTAGCAAGAGAAGTCTGTATAAAACTAGAACCTTGCTTCTACAGTGTGGACCCAGTGTAAAGCTGGAATAGACAAGAGATACAGCAGCTTATTTGAGATTTTTTTCTTCTCTAAATACTATTTTGAGACAACCATTTTTAAATTATTTTCTGGATATGACAAAAAATTATAAGTAAATATTTACGCAGTACTTAATGACAAAGATGAGCTATGAAAGCAGAATAATTAAGACTGCAAAACTACCAATGCACTCCTCAGGAAGATTCTCAAGAGCTGGTGGTGGAGGACACTCACCTCACAACAAATTAACTATGTTTTGTTGACAGGTAAAAGGGAGAAGAACTTGCATAATAATTCTTCTAATCAGAGGTAATATTTTAAATTAAAATAATGAAATAATAAAACCAATATAAATTCTTCAAAGCACTGTCTTTCCCAAGCAGTCAAAATATGAACTGAAAGTTTTTGGAAAAATATTCAAGTGATGTAGTCTTCTGAAAATGGAGATGAAGAAATGGTAGAGAAAAATAGTGCAAAATCTGAAAAAAATAAATTTTAAAGAATTTCCGGTAAAGATAAGGTAATAAAAATATTAAATGAATGGTCATTCTACTTCTTCATGACTGCCTTTAAATAAATTTTATATTGCAAAGGTGTTAAAGGACAAAAGTAGGAGATACTTTAGAGGACCCTGAAAAAGTGCTCTCTGTGAGAGATACAAATTGATTACCTGAAAATCTGGCCTATTGAAACAATTTTCTTTACTTTATAAACAGCCACATATTCAGATTTACAAGATTTTAAAAAATCTGATCCTGAAATATTAAAGTTTTGCCCTTTACAATGATCACATCAGTGCACAGAATTTTTTTAGTGCATAGTATTGTTTCTTTGCTACATTAAATACATTGTAAAAGCACTAATGAGTTTATGCACAGATTTAGAAGTGATTTTTTAACTTTTCATGATTCTTGTACTCCTGAAACACTTGGGCTCCTTTTAAAATGTTATTTAGACTCCAGAGAAGTCTGGAGCACGACATTCTTGCTAAGTTGCAAATAGATTATAGGGAAAAAACATGCCTTTTCTGTGACAGAAATGTTTCCCAAAAAAGTAGAAAAAATAAAATTGCAGTCAATCTCCTGTATTTCCTGTTTCATACAAAACTAAAATTTTTTTTTCACTTATATTATGATTTATCAAAGGAAACAGGGAACCTTTTTCTTTAACTTCCAAATCCTAATGTGATCCCACTGAAGTGAATAGGATTATTCTATCTGAACCTAGCACTGCATCAGGGATAAAACGATTGAAGGCATTTATGACTCACAACAGCAGAAAAAATAAGGTAGATGGCTGTGATCCCACAGCTCAGACTGTCCTGGACTCATCTGAAATCAGAGCAGTCTGTTAGCAAAACTCTCACTAGACCATAGAGGGTAGCCAATGCACAAATACTCATTTTTTTTAGTTATTTAAGATTAATTTGCAATAAAATTAAATCATTTGAATTAATTTAATAATTACTGTGAAGCTTTCAGACACTTGTTATCAGCTAAAAATAAACTGTATTTTCGAACTCATTGCTTGTAGTAGCTAGTGTCAATAGATGATCTAAGGGAATCAGCAACACTATTGGGTTGGTTGTAAAAAGTCTGATTGAAAGGGAATGACAACTTTTTGTCACTTAGTACTTCAATGGAACGCTAAATTCAGTCATTTAACACAAGAAATTGCAAGTTGGAGTTCAACTGTGATGATTAAAATGTGTTTCATAAATGAATAAGCACGATGAAAAATATATCATAGTTGCTTAATAATCATCTTACAGTGGTGACAAATCCCATATTATATTTCTTAATAGACTGGTAACAGCTCCAAGTTAACTACCTATTCTTAAAGCCATTTCTGGGAAAAAAAAATGCAAAGGCTGATGTGCCACCGCAGAGCTGCTCATGGGTAAGATAATTCGTGATGCCAAATATTTTTAGAAACATGACTAATGGATAACCCAAATCCTTGCCCTCAAAGCAGTCCGATAGTCTCAAAAAAGTGTTGAGTACCTACGTACTAAAAATCAGGTTTCTCTGATAATTCTGGTTTACCCTTATCATTTCTCTTTTGAAATTTTAGAATGCTAGAGGCAAAACAAGTGTGGTATCTTTGAGATAAGACTACCAGTCTCCCCTTTAATTCAAGGGTCCAAATGCTGATATGCCAATTGCAATCTACAGAAGCCAGAAGTGCAAACAATTATATGATTTGTTAAATACTTGCTTTACACTTTATTATGTTACTGTACACATCTGCCTCTTGACCGCAGAAAATAAAATTTTTCCATAGTTCTCCTTGCAAATAAAATTGGCAGATCTGCCAGAACGTCATGATTTCCCTAATAATACATTACCCTCGGATTTAGCTTGAAGTCACGTACAAAATCTTCAACTTCTCCTGTTGAGTGCAGACATAAATGTTTAAGAGTCCCCAAGGATGGCGAAAGACACTGGAAGGAAACACAATCACTATGAAGATGATGAAAATATTGAAGATCAGCCAACATAGATAATAAATAACATAAAAGAAAGACCGTGTTTTCAAATGTTCCCTGAGAGCTATTCTAAGCACTACTTATGTCAGCCAATTGGCCGGGTAGTGGAAAGAGGATTCACAGTGTCTGGATGCATCAAGTAAATAAAGATTTTCATCCAGGACAACTACCTTTTTATTGTTGTGTTCTGTAGGGAAATTTAATTCCATAACATTCTGATCTCCTCACATTTTGCTTTGTTGCGTTTACAAACATAAATTAAGCCCCCTTTTATTTTCACTTTCCCTAACAGCTGCTCTAGTATGAAGTACAGGTGGCTCTGGCATCTTCAGCTTTAGCGGTCTGCTGGCTAGTTCAGGGCAGGACCTGAGGAAGCCCTCAGAGACAGGCTGTGGCCATGCTGTGACAGGCAGCTGAGCTTCCACGCTTTCCTCCCTACCTTAGACAGGGCAGGATTCAGGCAGAGCAGCAACAAGGAAATCAAGTAACTTTCAAAAGTCACTAGGGATTAATGTCAATTCTTTCACCTCAAGTATACTGTAGCAAAATACTTCTCTTTCAATCGATAAGAAAATTCTTATTGAAAGAACGTTTTAACATTGGCTTTACTGATTTGCAAATATCCTGGGTTCTGTTTCCTCTTTATTGCAGTGTACAGGAAGACTTCTACTGTTAAAAAAAAGAGTATGGAAAAAATTTTTTAAAAAATAAATACCACCCAAGTTTAAATAAGTCTTCATTGCTTGTGGAAACTGCATTCCTAGTTCTTATATTAATAAAAAAGGGACATGCAAAATTCAAGATTTTCTTACAAAATTAATTTCTCTAGAGTGCAGAATCATGAGCAAAAAGCATTTTCATATTCTAAGTAATAGAATCATCTGAAATTTATTTTACTGACTTTTTCAACAGATCTTTTTAATGAGCAAGTTAAAACTTTGTTTTCCTCGGAAAGCCTACCTTATTTAAGGCACCTGAACAAACTGCATTTAGTTTCATACTATCAGATTTAGACATCAAAATCTTAGCTCTTTTCTTGACTAGCTGACATGATTGAGCCTGCAACAATCTTATCTCCAGTAGAACTTCATTGTGGCTTAATCAGCATAAATTCTCTAAATCTGGATTAAGACAATATTTTCTTCCTCTTTGGAAGATGCAGTTTACAGGTTTCTGGCTGAGAAAGGAAGTTGAGAGATGCTTAGATCAGGAATAGTCTGCTGCAACAGAAGAACTTTAATAGTCTTTCAGTAGAGAAAGTAGATGAGCATTAGTTCTTAATTAAAAGGGATAATACATATTAAAGGAAAAATTGAACCCTTGCTGCTTTGATACGCTACACACTGGGGACAAACAGAAGTCCCAGATTTTGAGAAAAGGTGAAACATACTGGATATGAGTAATTTCTCTCAAATTTTTTGCTCCCTGAACATCTCTTAATACTGCATTACAAGCTCCCATCTGACTTTTGGGTTGACTTGAGCTCACATCTACAAAAAGCTCCTTTTGAAAGGACAGTTTTATGCTCTGAATCTCTGTGTGAATGTAGAGACGTGACCCTGAGGAATGGTTTGTGCTGTTGGGGTCTCAATGTCCGCTGTTGCTCAGTGTCACACAATAAATCACATAAAGATAAAGCACAGACAGTCTGTACAGAGGTGGTTGGAGTCAGTGCTGTATAGCCTGGAAACCTGCTCATTTGAATTGGAAACAGAAACTGCTAGCTTCCTAAAAGGAAATATTGTGTGTAGACTTTCCCATTGAATGACTTCACTAAAATGCTGAACTAATATAATAGGAAATATTTAGCTATCATTTTTGCAGACACCATTGATAGAACAGGCTTCCCAACTCTAAAGGTGTTTTGCATTTGTTTAATGTTTGAAATAATTGGGCCTGGTCTTAATTGTGTCAGTGCAACAACAAGTTACAGAGTTGTTTTACTGCCTTAAAATACTTTTAAGGAAACTTAATTATCTGATTGAGAGTATATATTCTTTAAACATACGAAGGGAAAGAGAATTAGTCAAATTACTTTCTTATAAATAAGGAGAAGAACTTTCTCATGGAAACTTTGTTCTGGAGAAGCTTTTTTTGCATGAGGTGCTGAGAATTCACATTTGCTGTGCACCAACCTGCTGCCCCACTGCTGAGTCCCTGATGGGGAAAGAGCAGGTCTTCTGCAGTCACTGATATCTGCAGCTCAAACCCCAAGCATGCACAAAGTCATGAGAAAGAATCTATTAGTGCCAGTTCTGTGTTTGTTTATGATATTTATAATTTGATAAAAAGCACATTGTAATTAAAAGAATTAGGGAGAAGAGTAACAAAAGAAAGGCTAAGAAGATGGGACCCTTGCAGGCAAGAATATCAATAGCTAGCAATCTACAGTTTAGAGGAAAAAAGCCTGAAGGGGAATATGATTTGGGTCCACAAAGTCATTTATGTATTGTGAGCTAAGCAGAGAACTGTTATTCAGCTGGTCATTCCAGATAAGAATCAGCAACGTCCATGAAATAGTATAAACTTGGCTTAAAACAGGCAAAAAAGTGATTATTGTCTCAGCAGGTCAGGAAATTTTGGAGCCTATTGTCCAAGGATGTTGTGAAGGAAAGCAGTAGAAGATGTTCAGCAAATGTATTAGACATAAAAAGGTCCATAAATGGATTCCAAAGTGACTGGGAAGGATGTTCCCTCTAATATCCCAAATGCATCAGTCATGAATGCTGGAGAAGCACAAGTTAAAAGAATTCCATGAAACAGTCAGCCTTGCAATCTCTTCTTAAATACTCCATAATGCTACTCTTTGAGGCAGAATAAAATGATGGGTGGACCACCAGCCTAACCCAGTAGAGCACTTCCTACATTCAATGGTCTTTGGTCCGACTGAAACAAGTGGTGGGACAAGGGTTTTAAAATGATCTGAAAGTGAAAAGTAGTTCAGTTTCATAAATAATGCAAAAATCATTACGTCCAACAATGACATTTAACACTTTCTGGAACTTCTTGCCCCATAGTCATGGTGTGATTCTTGGGGTATTTGCACAGGGCCAGGAGTTGGACTTGATGATCCTTCATGGATTGTCCACTGAATTTGTTACTTCTAAAGTAAAATTTTTAGACATGCATATCTTCAAAAATTGAAAAAGTGTTCAAGAACTTTGCATCCTGAGGATTTAAAAACACTAAAAAACCCAACACAAACAGAAAACAAAACAAACAAACAAAAAAAAAAGACAAAAAAACCCCACAAAAACCAAAGCCCACTTTGGGATCACTTTGTGGTGGTGAAGGATGCCTAAAGTTGGTCAGAGGATTTGCATTTCCTGGAGATATTTCAGCTTAACAGTTCAGATTTTCACAGAAAACTTCCTGAGACTGTCTGGAAAAAACGGAAAGAATGTTTGTCCATTCCAAGTAATCTTTTTCAGAGAGTTATCTAAGCAAAAAAATATGATAAAGCTTGTCTATAGGTGGGATTAGACCTAAGGACTTTCCCAGTTCCACACCCACATCCATTTCACAAATCTGTGTGTACAGTTTTGCACTACAGGGAACAAAATCTGCTTGCCCCTACAGCATATTGGTGTGGTGAAAATAGCCGAGAAGGATTTCTAATCCCTTTTAAATATGCTTTTTTCCAAGATAAGGAACATAAGGTTCACAAGTTGGGTAAGACTTTCCAGGCAGGGACCCTCAGTGTTGGAGCAGACCAGAATCCTGCCAGGGAGCACGGCTGTGCCCCAGAGCTCCCCTGGTGCTGAAAGGATGCTTTGCTCACCGTGAGTATGAAACATGGGAACTAACAGCACCTCTGAGCTTGCACTTGGACCTGGGCTTGGATGCCAGCATGCATCTGTCACTGAGGTCTGCAAAACTATGGCAGACACAGCAACAACACAAATTATTGCACATAACAAATTACTTAAATGGAGCAATAAGTCTACAGGATTTTCATGAGCACAGAGAGTTTTTAGTCTCTATTATTATAGAGGCTATACCACCATTTCTGGAAACAGATTCAGATCTTGCCCAAACTGTACCACTCTAAGCGAATCTCTATGTCTCTGAGCCTTCCCCTCAAAACTCTTATTTAAATATTAGGTGTTCTATTGGATTCCTTAGGTTTTTTTATTTTACATTCATCATAACATCAGTCAATTAAAGAAACTTAGATAACGTTATCACCAATTCAAAATTCTCTTTCCATACTCTTTTGTGGAACCACTTAGCCTGTGTCTCTGGTATTGTTTCTCTCTGTTCAGCCAGCTTATCCAATCTTGGCTGTTTCCTCTGGTATAATCTTCCATGTTTGTGACTCCTGGGAGACGTGCCTTTCATTTTTATTACCCCACCCACTGGAAAATTCTTTGCTCGTTATTTTATTTTAAAGTTTCAAATTTTTAATGGTCTGACTTGTTTCCTCTCCATCTATCAAGTGTTTTGAAAGCGAAAAAATAAGAGAAATCTATGAAAGAAATGGTAGTGTATTTATACCAATACTCATGAACTTAGGTCTGCATGGCAAAGAGATCTGAGCTCCACAACGCACAGAATAAAGGTCTATGGAAAAAGCAATCCACTCCTTTCTTCATCATGGAAATACCAAGTCACTGTACATTCACAAATGGGTTTTACTTCAAAGTTGCATGTCATGCAAAATAATGAGTTGTTAGCTGTGACATTTAAGAAAAGGATTACTGTGAACTTATTTTAAAAGGTAATCTTATTTCTCTTACTCATGGTGACTCACTGGTAATGACATTTGATTTAGAAACATACCATACAGAGATAACTGCTCAGGGTGTTATTCGTAATCAGTGTCTGACAAACACTGAGTAGCAGGAAACCAAGACAACAGAGGTTGTCTGCTATGCTTGCTTTGAGGGCACAGGACGAGTGTGCTTAGTTTTAATCTTTGACCTTTCAGTAAAGGATTATGGAACAGGCAACCAGATAGATATTACTTTGGAACAAACAAAGTGAACCAAAAAAATATAAGGTTTGGTCTTCCATCAGTGAAGAAATGTTCATACTTAAACCTGTGTAAATTATAGGTTCATTTTATTCCACAGCAGAAAAAAAATGAAACTTAAAATTTCATGGAAATCTAGCAGGGATTTAGTATCTAGAAGAGAGATGACCATTTTTTTAATACTGCCAACTTCTACAATAAATATGAAGGAGGAAAGAAATAGTCAGTACATGAAAATTAATGTTATGGGATATGATTTGGGGGAGAAAGAACAGTGCATCACTGCATAAAAATGCAACAGCTACTAAATGCAAACTGCTTGTGGTGTCAATGGACATCATCCTGATCAACATCACAGAATGTTATGAAGCCTGCATGTGACTGTTGCAGCAATGATGTAAAACAGTCAAGGAACAGAGTCATAACAGCAAGGACTTGTCAAATATTTTGGGGTTTTTTAATTAACAGATGTATTGTGTTTTCCCACAAAGATATTAGCAAAATTTTTGAGCCCAACAAAGCCTGGCTCGACTAGGCAGATCTCTCTGGACCTTCTCATCAACTCAAATTGAAGTATTGAGAGAAATAGGTCAATCAATCTATCTATATATTTTATATATATATATGTGGCAAACGGTATATTGTGGATATTTAGGCTCAGGAGGAAGGGAAGAAATGCTCAAGACTCTACTAAAACAGAGCAAATTTCTGAGTAAAAAATTGAAGCTCAGGTTTGCCACAACAGTGAGAATGCAGCAGCCCTTTGTTTGGACAGCAGATAGTACAAAAATGCATCTGAAACACGTACTGTATGGCCAAAAAAACATTTCTTCTATTCCTATTTCAATGCAAATGGAATAATCATTTTTCAATAGTTTTCTAACATCATTGAATTAGAATACATCTGAACTGAAACTATGTATTTTTGTATACACAGAGAAAAAAAAAGCAACGAATATCAAAATGCTCAACCAGGTACAGTTGTGGCTTCCAAATGTCTTCCCCTTTTGGTATCACACTGACTTATTTGGCTTATAAAATTTTGAATGCATTATATTATGTCAAAATTTGACAAGTTAGAATGATGAAATTTTAAAAGGCACTATTTATGTGCATTCTAGTTGGAACATATATTTCACTTTTGCTGCACATTTTCCTTCTTAAGTGCTCTCATATAAAGCTTAAACTAAAGCATAGAGGAACAGTATGTTCCATCTATATGTGCCCGTAACATCCACTTGAGGTAAAGCACTGTTTATTTTAGGATCCATTTGCCATTAAACTGTATAGGGAATGTGATTCACTTCTAGATTCAGTTGTAGACTGAGAAGGGCAGGTGATAATGAACTGTTTATCATCTTTCTTTAATATTTTAGCAAAAGGAAAAATAGAGTTTGAAGGTTTCTTATGTGAAATGTCCCTACCAAATATTAGATTGCATGCTATCAGTCTGTTATGATAATATTGCTTTCTGGAGCCTCTCTTCAGACAAACAACAGGAGTATTTTGGCTAAATAATTGACAAAACATTTGACTAAAGATATCAACCTGTTTACCAGACACTTGTTATGTTATTTAACATAATAAAAGAGAGATAGTATTTATGGTTTGCTAAGAAAACACTTTCTCTCTAAAACACTTTTATCTAACAGATGGAGAACACCTAATGGTGGCCACATGGATTTACCCAGAAAGGAGAGTAACCTATTCCATCAAGTACTCTGAAACAGGGTTACACAATGCAAAGTTTTCTGACCAGGTTGCTTGAGCATGAAAAGAGAAGGAAACTCATTTGGAGTAGGCAAGAGAATGTGTCTTGACTGACCACTTGGCCAGCCAGGAAGCACTTTCTTCTCTTGACCTGTCAGTTTGGGCTAGCAGGTTTTTTATAGGTATTCAGACACATATGTGTAGGTATATATAGACCTTATTAGCCTGTGGAGAAGGCAGCCCTGAGCTTGTCCATAGTTGTCATCACAAGCATACTCTGCTCCATTACGGATAATGAGCCCTTCTGTATTTGGAGAGATAAGGAACAAACCACAGATATACATAGATGTGCCTGCCAGAGAAAGCTGTGGCCCAGCACAAATAGTACCAAGGAGGACCTGATAACCCCAAAGGACCTGACTCGCCATGATCAGTTACAGCAGCCCCCATAATATCAAATACTGCCTCTGCTGCCTGCTTTTTTGCCTATATTGGCCTGGGTAATGAACAATTAATATTGTAATTATCCTCTCATATTAGGCCAATTACAAACAGAAAAATGTCTTGACGGTAACATTCTAAGGACCTAAAGAATAGGTGTAATAACCTCAAAGATTTTCAGTAGCCTGTAAAGTTGTATTAAATAAGCTAAAAACACTTCATAGAGTAAACAAACTTAACAGGACCATCTGAGCTTGTGCCACAGATTTATTGGCCAACTTTCCATGATGGCACCTGTACTGTGGAAATGAATAAAGCAGAAACTATAAAATAGACTTGCATTTGTAAGACACACATCATGTTATTGGCAATAATTTTCTAATTAATTATTATTTTTAGATTCTATCTTCAACCTGAAGAAAATAATTCTGAAATATAGTATAATGCTATCCATCTCAGGGTAAAGATAAACACCACATATTAGTAAATTTAGAAATTTTTTTTAAGGATTTAGCAGTCCTGAAATTGGTTTAACTTTAAAGTGTTTTACAGAAAATGTTTACTATTTATGTCGAAGATGCATAGAGGCAGCTACAAATTTTGCACTTTCTTATTTACTGAACCTCCTACAAATGTAATTCTGTGGAGATTATCAATACTGGGTAACATGTGGAAAAGCCTTTCAGTGGAGCAACTTTAATGAATGAATCATCTCATTTCCAGAAGACAAATCAAGCAGTACTGGCCATGTGGTGGAAAATAGAGGCAATCTGGTTGTAATGTATTATGTCTATTTAAAGACACAACTGGAAACTAAATGGGAAGTTTGACACTTTCATGCGTCACAAGTGAAAAGGCATAATACTGCCCTTGTACATAAAACTGGGGACATGGTACTTAGAATTATGGGCAGCATTCTCTTATTACTTGTGCACATTACAGGTATGAGTTGCATCATGAAATTCAACGGATTAGCTGTTCCCTCCCTTCCCTGTGTGCTCAAGAAGTTGGCATATATTTCATTAACATCTCTAGCCTCTAAATATAACAAGAGTATTCAAGTAAAATAGTTTAATTGTGTGGTTGTGTTTTTTACTTAAGTAACAAAGTTATGAAAGAATGAAATATTTTGTTGCCCCAGTGTTTGTACTATTCTTCACTTTCAGCTAGCTGAAAAGTTTCAATATGCTACATGTGGTACCTTTCAAAACAAAACACCAATTAAAAATAACTGAGTGGAACACTGAGAAATTCATGTTTCATGGAACAACAAATTGTTTCAAAAGCGGTTATACAGAACAGAATTGGCAGCATTACAGTTATTAATGCTGCTTTCTCAGTTAATCAGGAGAAACCTCTTCTGGCAGCTTTTTGTGTGTATTTTCATTGCTTTCTGTGACACATATATACAATACAGAGTATAAAATGTATCAACATGGATATGAAGCAAAGGCATGAAAAACTTTTTATGAACCACAAGTAGTTTCTAAATGCTGAGATTCATTGTGGTCTACAATAATTCCTGTTCTTAATTTGTATTGTAATTTGTTCTTTTCATGTACTTCTACTATTTTGATGTTTTTCCCTTTCTAAGGGAATTGTGGTATAATAACACATTGAAAACCTGCATATAAAAACATATATTTACATTCCTATGCACAAACTTGGAAAACCTTAATTTGCAACTTTTTGTATTATTTTTACCTGTTCAGAACGCATGTAGGCTACGGAAACAGTGGAGATGGATACATATTGTGATGGAATGTGGTGCATGGATCTACCATACAAAAGTGTACTACACATGACAACCTAATTTGTGCTTTACATGTTCCCAACTCTAACTTAGAAGTTTGCTCTAGTGATTTTTGGAAAATCTATTCATGTTGTGGTTTGCTCATTTTGGATATGATTCCAGCATAAAGCCTTCTTTGCAATAAGTAGAACTTGTTCTAGCTGCTCATAAAATTTTCCCCAGAAGTGTTTATAAAAGCTAATAAAAAAAGAAAGTGCTCATTATTTTTGATAAGCAGTGAAGGATTGGAAATACATATTTCAATAAAAGAGCTAAAGCTATTTGGGAGTAAGGAAGGATATATATGCATTTTTAAACTGATAAGTGTTTCTTAAAACATGAATTTTCATGAGTCACTTACCTCAGAGTTGAAAACTTTAAATCTTTCTTTTAGCTATGGTTAAGTGGAGGGAAAATACGCCAAATCCCAGCCAATGTCGAATCCAGCTTTAAAATATTGGGATTTAAAGGATGTATAATACCAATAAGTCTAAAACTATTAGGGCTTCCTAGTGAGAATATACAGGACTGGTTTATGTAGTTTTTGACAGAGGACTTAAATTAGCCCTGCAACATGGATGGTGTAACTTTTCCTGCTGCCTGGGAAAGAAATGCTGTCAAGCTCTAAGTTGTGGTGATGGCACTTAGTCTGTATGAGTCTAATAAAAGGGCAGAGTGTACGCATGTTTCTCCAATTTTAGATTTTTTTTCTCTTGGTCAGAACTTTGAAGTCTTTTTAAAGCTTTGTTCTCTTCCTCTTTTCCAGGCTAATAAAAAGAATTATTATTACTACCACATTCGTGTCTCTTGGATTTTATTTTGGCTAATGCAAGCATTTTTACAACATGATCTTGGACAAAGGAGCAATTAGAATTAAGGAGACTTATCCAACAATTACAGCACTTATTGCAATTATAATAGTAACTTAGTAAGTTGATGACTTACTGAGTTACCCAAATGATAAATTTTTATTTTGTTTTTAAAGTCAGCAAAAGCTTAATGCTAGAGTTTTGTAATGAGCCTGTGGTAACCAGATTTGTAGTCTGAAGCCTTCGTCTGCCACACTGTTAGCCATCAAAAGAGCCCTGTCCTACCAAGCTTTCTATTTTCACAACAGGATATCTGGTTTCTTTTATGAGGATACAGCTATGTTAATTTGGTTTAGTGGTTTGTTGGAGGTAAGCATGCTCTTCACAGCACAAACACCAAAATCCCCTTAAAGCAGTTCCTCGTTAATAGCTGGGGTCTGATTGGCAGCATTGCATTGTAAAGTGTGATTTGGTTGGATAAATATGTTTAGTCTAGTAAGCACTTTAGTGATTGAGTGTCTGTTAATGGATAAAGGTGGATTATGGCGAAACCTCTACAGGCTGTCATTGAGCACTTAGACTTGTGAGATGTCATGGGGGGAATGGAAAACAAACCGGCACTGTGGAAAAACTCACCAACTATAAAATATTTTAAATATTCGGTGTCATTTCAGCATTTAGTTTTAAAATCATATTTCACTTGAGGAAAACAAAGCAGAGCAGACTGTCCAACTCATTGCCTTCTTGTTTGGCCTTAAAGAAAGCAGACTCATTACATGCATCTGGGCATATGCAGAGATCTTTCAGAGCATATGACAGTCAAAAACCCACCAGGTACCTGGAGGGTAAGTGCAGAGTAGCTATAATTTTTCTTAGGTGTGGACTGTAAATCTTTTAATTCACCAAGAAGCAATGCAAGTCTGTGCAGTTTTATAAAATGGTATGCTTGCTTGCAGCTGTACAAACCCATTTCTTTTCTTAACATCTTCCCCAAAACAAAGATTTTTGCAATGCCACTCTTCCTCCTTCTTCTTCTCCTTCTAAACACAGAGGAAGATCTTTCTTGCTTTTAAAAAAGGTAATCTGATCCTCCATACAAACCAACAAATGTCACTTTTTTCCTCTGCTCAGGTGTACACAGCTTTTTTATGAGGTGTTAAATATCAACTTACTTGAGGACTTGAAATGGCCCTTAAGGCCAAGTGGCACATATTCAGGCACATACATAGAAAGTCTCCATTTCTGATGGGTTTTAAAACCTGTGTATCTTTATTGATGGCCATGGTATAGTGATTTGCTAAGTTTGATTATCATACTGTAAAGTATGGCTTAAAGTAGCAGGTGAATCATGCACCCAGACTGTTTTAGTGTTAGACAGATTTTAGCAGAGGTTTGAAGTGTCTTTTTAAGCTATCAAGCTAAAAATTTCCTTGGGTTCTTGTGGGAATTTTTTTGGGTGAGTAGAGGTTTGTTATCAAGGAAAAGCCTGAAAATCTTACTTCTCTTTTCTGATCTCTTTTATTCTTTTCTTATCAAAGCTATCAGACCCATGTCTTGCAGTTAATAACTACCATGTGTTCATATATGTTCAAGGCCACAAAATTTTAAAAAACTCTTGTGAAATTTTTAGAGCGGAAAACTTATTCCTGCTTAGTTTTGGGAAACTTCTTGCAGCTTCACTGTAAACTTAAAGGTTTCACACACTTTGTTCATCTGGTTAAGGCTGCCTCCACAGGAGGTTTACCTTTTGCTCAAGTCCAGGTTCACTGGGAGGTAGTGACTTTTCCACCAGTTATGATCTTTACTGTAGGTGCTCTTCTAAAAGATATATTAAGTCTCAAATGTATTTCATGGACTAGAAAGGAGCCTAATGATTAAGTCAGTTTTTTTCTGTTATGCTATCCTAAAGAACAGTCTAGACGGTTATAAAAGTTATTTCTGGCTGAGTGGCATCCTGGAGATGAAATTCCTCACTAGGACCCATGCAACCACTCCCATACTGCAGAAATTTGACAAAGAAAAACAGATTAGTAGAAAATCTTTTCCTGTGCTTCCTATCACAACTCTTCTTTCTTAAATGAGGTAAAAAATCTCCATTGTAATTATTGGTTTCATATAACACAATTGCCCCAAGTCACAGAAATCTTCCTCTTGGCTGTTATTGTTAGCAAAAATAAAATAGAAAAAAGGAAGGACTTTTTAAAATTAATATGTAAAGATATGTCTTATTAGATACACTGCTCTTGATTTAGATATTGCATATAGCTTATTTGCAATATAGTTTTGAAATCATGAGCAATTTTTGCATTTGTAAACTGCAGACTGACAAGACATGAACGAGTCAGGTGATAACAGGAGTAATTTAAAGGTAAAAGTAAGGAAAGAGAAAGCTAAGAACAAAGTAAGCTATCTGAAGGAAAAGAAGTAAGCAAAAGATTCAGTGAGACAGAAGAAAAAGCTGAATATAGATGTCTTATAAGAGAAAGCAAACATTAAGAAAGCACTGATTCTAGAGACAATCAGATATTTTGCAGTAAATATTTTTGGTTTTGTGTAACAGAGCTGGGAAGTCCATAACAAATATAACCTCAGGGAGCATTAATTCTATGACATGGATGAGCAATTTACTTTAGAATGTTTTAAAAGAAAATTCAGAAATGTTGGCTGGATTATAAATGTTTAGTAATGTTATTAGTCTAATGAGAAATATGAATGTGATCCACGAATTTAGGAATTTGGGGTCAGTATCTTAAAGTGATGCCAATGACTATTGGAGTAACAAAGCTCTTTTTCTAGAAGTTAAACATAGCTGCAGACACTCAGGCTATCTTGGACTTCTTTTGCTAGCATTTCCAGTTTTGCTCTTGCACCTTTATTTTCCTGTAAAATTGATTATTTTGAGATTTAAAAGTGTTTTTCTCTCCTAAGCTGCTGCACAGGGCTTTCACATTTTTCACAGGATGAAAAAACAGGCTGGCTAAACAGGGGAAACAGTAAAAACTGCACATAGGAAAGTGCTCTAGGTGCATAAACTAATCAAACAAGAGAAAACAGGCTTTAAAGAGCAGGTAAGGAAGTAATTTAAACTGCTGTAATTTTAAGTAGTAGCATACCTAAACTGGAGGTAAAATTTTTGAGCATAAATGGTGCCTTAATATTAAATAAACACATTCATATACACAATACATACAAAACTACTAGCTGGGGTTTTTAGTTGGGTAAGTGGGTTTTTAGTTTTGGTCCACAACCTTGGCAGTAGTTTTCATTTCTTGCTCCAGTGTAGTTTTTCTGCTTTAGTTAGCCTTAACCACAACACTATACCTCTGTTCCTGACCTGCAGGTGAAATACGTGCAGCTTTTGCAGCCCTTTTTCACAAATACCCAGCAGGCATCCAAACACTTCCAAGCAATAAACAAGACCCCACAAACAAAAGCAAATTAAACCTTCCACTTCTATTCATAAAAATATATATGCAGATTTATTTAACCAATCAGATGGCTATTTGTGACACATGAAATAACTTGGTGGTCTTAGCCCAACTCCAACTGGACAGCTGTTTGGAACATAAAATTCTCCGCCATAATTGGCTTTAACCAGCATCCTTGTCAGTGAAATAGCCAAGTTTTCTGGGGCCACAGAGATTTCCTCATAGCCTAGAGGTGGTTCTTCTAGATTAAGCATGTGGGTGGCCTGTTGATAGTAGTACAATTTAAAATAACTAAAAAAAAACAACATTGTACTGTTGGAAATTTTTTTGTACTATGTCTTTAATTTTTTTACAGATCAGGATATAATTCTACTCCTGAGATTCTCCTAAATGTTAAATTTGTAAAATTTAATGTATATTAAATGTTGAAAGGTGTTTTGGAAACTGTGAAATAAATTGTCCTTTGGCAGCCCATAACAAAATAATATCACAATACCAGAATTTAATTCAATACTTAAAGCAATACTCGTGTTTTTTCCTTAAAAAAGAAAGAGAGAGGGAGAGAGAGAGAGAGAGAGAAATTTAGAGCCAGACTGGTTTATATTAGTGGAAAAGGAAGTGCCACAATTGCCACCTAGTTAAACCCAGATCTCCAAATTTATTCTGTGCTGGGAACAAATAAATTGTGGAATTGGAATGAAACTCTAACTAAACATCTGAATAAATGGTGAAGTAGTCTAAAAGAAATTTTAGGAAAATCTGATCTCAAAACAGAAACTAATGAAGAAGAACGTTCCTCACCCAGTTTGAGAAACTATTCAGAAACATTATGGCTAATGCCAGCCTGGAACAAACACTGCTTTTGCCTCAACTGATAGGACTATCGTGCATAACGTACCTCAGAAATGTAAATTTATATAAGCCCAAACACAATATGCCATAGAAAGTATCTGAGATAGCTCCAAACACTGTGAAATAAGAAGAGTGAAATGTATAAATTATTATAAAAACAAGCACCAAATTCTCTAATTCCCTGTAGCATGTGCAATACCTTGGCACCAAATATAACATACAACCTGTCTGAAACAGTAAAGATTTACACTCACTTTGCACTAATGTAAATGCCTGTGCAGGGCAGCGGATATCTTGGCCCATAATGTGGAATTGTTTAAGGGCTACAAGAGAAATGTTACTGTAGTATTGATTTTTGAAAGTCTGCCTACTTTTTTCTTTCCCATTTACTGCTTTTTAAAGAAACGCTTGTTTTATTTGTCTTTTATATTCTGTCTTGTGTATGAGCCCTTTTCAAGCTGAGGGGGAAATGTAGGTTTCATAACATGCTGTGGAAAAAAGGAGATGTTGGATGGGTTTTTTTCATACTAAAAAAAAACCAAAAAACTTTAAATCAGATGGGCCCATGCTTTGTACTGCTCCCAAGGCCTATCAGAAGAGTACTGTACAAAAACAAAGCTTGGTGAAGAGGAAGCAGCTGCAGGGGTGATATAGAGCTCTTTCTTATAAACAAAGAGCACCAACAAATCTATTTGAGCATGAATATTAGATTTGCTGACTTTTGCTGACTTTTGCTGACATCACCACAGGAGATAAACATATTACAAGGAGTGGAACAGCTTGTTGCTTGAGAGGTTGCCAGATGTGATAAGTGAATGGCAAAGTGGCAAATGAAGACAGGGTGCCCATCCTGACAGTCTCAGCCGTAGCTGAGAGTCGTGACTTGGTGAAGTGTTGCAGTGAGCGTTACTAGGCTGGAACAAGTGGATAAAAATGAACTATGAACCTCCTTTTTTCTGATGGCAAAGAGCTAACAGCTGCTTCCATCTGGGAACTGTGTGAAAGTGCCTTACAGCTGTACAATAATAAACAGCTAAAAACTCTGCACAGCCCACTGCTCCATTTACATTCTTTCCCAATCTTTCCCCTCATTAAACAGTAATCTTCCTCCTAATTATATTTCATCAATCTGTTGTTTATGGAACTCTAGATTAAATGGCAAACATATTGAAACAAAAATAAACTTATAATTAGTTGTCTTCTACTCACCCCTCCTGCCTTTGTATTAGCAAGTGCATCATTATCAGGCCCCGGGGGTTTGGTGAGGCAATCAGTTTACATGGTGCACTTTTGGCAGCAAAGAATAAAAAAACATTTGTAGCTGCATAATATGATTTACCAGCCCTAGGGCTCCAGGGTCTACACTTCCATAAATATAAGTGACAAATTATCAATAAATCATTCCCTGGTCTACCATATTGCATAATGTTTATTGAAACCCAGTTCTAACAAATATAAAAGTCACCTTTTTTATCCAAAGCACGAGAAACAAAAATGACAGCGATTACAAACAGAAATGAAAAATGAGAAATAAGTCCCTTCACAAGCAAGAAGCCCTTTATTCTCTAGCATCCTTAGTGCCTCAGTGTTGTTGGCCTCTAAAAACTGCCTTGGAACAGATACAACTTTCAAATGGTGATTTTATTCTTTGCTTATGATAAACATTGTTTTTCCGGGGTTGTTTGTTAGGTTTATCATTCTCACATCTGGTTCCCAATCTCTGAAGAAATCAGTCAAATGCACTTGCAGGACATTGATCAGAAGCAACATTATAATTGGTAAAGTTCTCCCAATTAGGCCAGATGTAGACGAGCTCAGCACACCGAGGCCTGTGCCCTGGAACTGAGTTTGTTTAGTTCATTGCAAGAAGTTATTTGAAAAGTGAAACAAAGGGAATAAGAAAATATTTGCAGATTAATTGTTTTTCTTCTTCATCTGTGTAAACTGAAAAGCACAGCTCTAAAGAGTTCTGCTTGGTTTTTGGGGGGAGATACTCTACTTTGTGGCAACAAAAACTAGACTAAATATTCCTCTAGGATGTAAAAAGCCCTGCAGAATAATGTTTCAAGAAAATCGCTCATAAAAAAAAATAGATTTTATTACATTTCCCCTCCATGTTAAAAAAAAGTCATATATTTGCATTTCTTGAAACAAATGTTGGTGATATGTCACCTGTTAAAGGTGCGGATTAAAACATGGTATTATCCTATCCCACCATTTTCAAGCAGGTCAGCATCTGGAAGTAATTTATGCAGAGTAGTCATTAGACTTCTGTAATACTTTAAAAAGTCAACTTAAATCTTGACTGGAATTCTCTGTCCTTTTGTATTCTATAAAACAAACATCAGACACCCAGGTTAACCTTAACTAATATCTCCTCTTCAGAAAGATTCCATTTTCCACTAATCTTCTGATTTTTTTTTCCGCATGAAATCACAGCTTTTTATTACGAAAGAAAAAAAAAATAAAAAAGAAATGTGCTAAAATATTTTATTCCCCTTACTTAAATTTCTGTAATGTATATTCTGCCCAGTAGGATGTAGGATGAGCATGATGAATATATAATCTACATGTTCAGAGACAGATTTTTGCTGCTTTAAAGAAGTACGCCCATTTGGGAGAAGATGTTTTTTTCCCCTGTAACTTTGGTGGAAGTTTTGTTTGTTGAGCCCTGTAGGACTGGACCCAGTAGCTTCCTTTCCAGATAAAGACTGCATTTTTGGTGCAGGCTTTTCTCTGCTGCATGATTTTTATCGGTATCCTTCCATGTATGTTTTGAAGACAGCACAGGCCCATGCAATAGTGTGGCTGTCAGTGGTGTATGACAGGGTGAATATCTCTTTCTCAGAAGTTCTTACAGAGTTTTGGAGGAAATTATTAATTTCTTATAGTTTTAAGGTCCTATCTTGTTGACTCACTGGAATAACCCTGACAAATTCATTTTCTGTGTTCCAGTATAGAAGGGTTTACACATGAGTTCTTTAAAAAAAATTGAAAAAAAAGAACACTTCTGACACTTGTAAAACATTAAACACAACTCCTCTGTTTTAGAAATGGTTCCTCCTCTGGCACTAAATCAGGGTGATGCATACCAAGCTGGCAGCATTCAGCAGTGTTTATAGCCTGTGTGGCTGCTTGTTGCCCTGGCAAACCCATCTAGAATTCTTGTCCATAGGAATCCTCATCCACGGGATCCAGTGAGTCCAGCCACACTCTTCTCCCCACCTCATCCATCCATCTCAGTGGCAGCATTGTCCTCAAGCTCTGCTGGGGAAGGAGAAGAGATTCAGGCACTCAGCCTACTGGAGCAGCAGCCGCCTGGATCCATAGGAAGGAAGCAGCTGCTGAGCAGTCGTGAGTTAGAAACTTAATGCCGGCTCAACACCTCACATTCAGTAGTGAGTGAGGAAGTGGAAGAAACTGAGACCACTGAGCTGACAAACTATTTCCATTCACAGGAACGGGATGTAAAGAGAGACTTCAAAAATCTGGACTTTTAAGCAAAGTCAAAATATAAACTGACGTGTATATCCTGACGTAAAGAATGACATCTGTGAGAGAGTTTAAGCAATCTACATGAGAGTATCAGACTAACAGATGATTTTCATAGATTTGCATGCCAGAGCTATTGCTCAACATTCATATCTCTCTGATTTCATATGATATACCCTAATGAGGTCATAGCCTGGAACTAAGTGTAAAAAAAAAGCAATTATACTTCAGATTCATCATCATTCCAAATGAATCTGGCCAAAAGCTAGTATTTCCATAGGGAAAAGTAGACTTGTCTAATCTATAATAAGAATATTGCAATAGCTTGACATAGGTATTCTGTTTCTGCCTTTCAAGGAAAGTCCTGAAAACACTGTTGAAAAGCTAAAAGAAGAAAAAAAAAGGGAGAGAACAATTAATCTACCTCTAAGAAGGCCATCTTGCTATATGTGAATGAATCCACAAAACACCTGGGCCCTGAGAGTTTTTCAGGTGATTAAATGACTGTAGTAAATATGACAGGTGTTTATTTTCTTTCATGGATACCTCAGGTACATTTCCTGAAATTTTTCTTTTTTATCATAAGCAAAACTGAGCACTACACATTGATGTTTTTTTATTGCAAAGGTAAAATTAGAGGTCATACAAAACTCCAAAAATCTTTACATGCTTAATTATGAATTGAAGAAAACTCATGCCTAGCAAAGATCTAATCTGACTCATGTATATATTATCCACCACTTTGTAGGATTTTGCTGGGTTTTTTAATGGATTGAGCTACATTTGGTCCAGAGACAGCAATTTACTGAAGCAGTGGCATTATCTCATGCTTTCGTGCAATGATCTCAGAGCTATTACAGAAGTCACCCTATAATATGCTGTACCCTTTCTGATAAGTTATGTGTTGGTTTTAGTAAGATACATGTTGACACTAATAGCTGAATTGTTAATTTCAGAACCAAAAAAGGAAAAGCTATCAAAAAAGATGCATGAAAACAGCATAAAAATAATTCATCCTCAACTGAAGATCTTAAAATTTCCACAAGGACTTTCATTCTTGCTACCTGATTGCTAGTTTGTAGCCCATAAAATCATACTAGGCTTGTTCTTGACGCTCAGTAATTCATCAAGGGGCTACGTGCAATCCTTACATTTCTAATAATTCCTTTCCCTGATTGCACACTAGGATCTCTTTCTCCATTTGCAGCTAATGCCAGGGTATTGTTTATCATTCAGCTGATCATGCTGATATGGCACATCTCTGTTAATACTGTCTGTATGTGTATTGATAGCAAGTGCTAGCCCGCCAAGAAACAATTAGGCACCCTATAGTGTAAGCACCCCAGTCCCATTAACCTCAGTAGATGACATTTGTGTCAGAATGGAAGGAGAGACTTTGGCCCTGAACTTATCAGACAGCTGGAGCGTATTTTTGTCTTTTTTCCACAGTGTCAGTAGACATAACATAGGTTTTGTATGGGTTTGCATAAATCCAGTTGGAAATGAACACATTGCTCTCTACACATAATTTTTTTCCCACATTTTTGGCTACAGAACTACTTTGCAAAAACAGTGTTCAAATGATATAAGCTGAAAAAGATTTTCAGATTTAGCAGTACTCCAGACAGGTCTATATGCACAGGTAGGCTCAGCTCACACACCATGTCTGTTGCCCAGACATGACACCCAGGACAGCAGGAAGCTCTAGATTTGCACAGAGCTCATGGACTCATCCACCATTCATGAACGTCACTAATAAACTTTCATGAGGGGAAGGATTATTTGCTAATATGAGAAGGAAATTATAACCAGCTCAAATTGGTGTAGTAAAATATACTTATCCCTGTGATTAACTACATGAAAGCCAGTCACAGTATTGAATAATGAATACTTGATAGGATGCAAATTTCCCTTGAATGTACTATAATCTTGTGTTTGAATGCAAATTGTAAAAACAATTTTAAGAGTTCAATCATTAATGGGAGGTTCTTTGTCACATTTTGTAGGGCTGCAGGTGCTAAAAGAGAAAACTTGTAGGATTGGTTATTGTGGTTTTTCATTTCCACTGGTGGCATTGCACTCTGTGAGAGGCTGTGGGAAAGCACCTATTGCCAGGCAGTGGAAAACCTCTGGCAGCTTGACATTTTTTGTTGGAACTTTCTTTTCAGATTAAATTCTTTTCTGTATCCATGAGCAGAATTTTTATTGGCCTCTCATCCCCAAGACCTAATATATGATTGTATACATTTGGTCTCAATATATTTTTTCTCTTAACATATTCTTCATAAATTAGCACAATTTTCCACTGTTATTATTTAGTTATCTCTCTGCTAAAGAATATTAAGCATTAGCCCGTTAGTCTTCTGTGCTTTTCTGGAGAACTAAATAGATGCATATAAATTTTTATTTCACTTTTAAGAGTTACCAGGGAGTTTCATTTATGTTAGAAAACATGTTTTTAATCAAATCTCCCTTGAAAATAGAGATTCCATGCATGAGGGAAATATGTCAGAAATCTCACGAGCTCCACGTTAATTGCCAAGGTATTTAACTCAATTTTTCCTGGGTTGAAGTAACAACATTTGCCAGAAAACAAGATGCTTTTCAGATCACTTTATTCCTTACTTCTTAATGATTTTAAGAAATTATCTGCTTAAACACTTTTGCTAGATTCATAATATAATTTTTCCCTCCTATTTATCCTGTTGTAACTTCTGCATTGAATACAGTCTGTGAGAGAACAAAACACACATTCTTTCTTAAGAAAAACAAAAATGTCCTGTAGCTCCTGTTTGAACTGCTCCAGATACCTGGTTTTATACTGCTGTATGGTAACACTTCAGGGGCACTACTGAAATAATGATTATTCTGAAGCAATTCTGTTGTCTCAGAGCTCTTAAAAATAGAGGATTCACATCTATGACCAAATTGTTGGACCTTAAAGAACTGAATCATATCAGAGAAATTAAACATGCATATTTATTTAAACTCTACTAGTCCCACTATGTCTACTGTCCTAAAATAATTCCATGTCAACTGCAAATTGTCACACTTGTTCTTGGCCATCATCCTGACCATTTTAGCAGTGAGGAGATCAATACAGAGCCCTGAGGGAGAATATTCCTAACATTCCTCACAGGAAAAAAAAAAGACCACTGATTCCTACCCTTTGTTTCTTATCATTTAAGCAGTTGTCACTCAATTGTCACTGTATGACAAGTCCTTCCCTTTTACTCTGTAAGGGCACAGGAAGTCAAAGTCCAGCTACACTGTACAAGATGGATTTTCTCTTATTCACATGGTAATTCATCATTCTTTCAAAGAACCTTATTGCTCTTGCAAGTCATTTCTACATCTGCAAAACTTACTAACTCTTCCCCAAAGCACCATATCTGAGTATCATATTCCAGTATGTTCTTTATCAATTTATCTAGGCTTACATAAAGACATCTAGAAATAAAATTCTGTTTAATATCTGATGGGCTAGCGAATGTTTGTGTCATATTCTCTTAGCATCTGTTCTGGTTCCGCCCAGGGCAGAGACAATTTTCTTACACTAGCCAGGTGCAGTGGCACACACCTCTATTCCCAGCAGCCAGGGAGGCTGAGCAGGTCACTGGCTCCCAGGGCTTCTGGGCTGCAGGGGCTGAGCCGAGTGGGTGTGACCAAAACACGGCTGCTGTTTGGTACCAAACCTGGAGGAAAGGGGCTCTCATTTCTCATAAAAGTCTTCCTTTTTCCAGTCAGGATAAAACATGGTATGGTGGGCAAGAGCCAGTCAATATTCGTCCGGGATTTTCCTTATACATAGCTTCTTTGTCTTGTGCCTTTGTTATTGATATTGTTGCTGTTACTGTTCAGTTTCTTACCTCAGTGTTGTTCCCAGTAAATTATTCTTATCTCAACCCATACTTTTTGCCCTTTTGTGCCTTCAATTCTTGGAGCAAGAAAGGGGCAAAGGTGGGGAGACTGAGCGGCATCTGATTTTGGGTCAGTCAGGGAGAAGAGACAAGGCTAAACTGGGGAGTGCCATTCCTAAACCACAACAGTACAGGATTTTCCTATCTTTGACACTCTTGGAAATATCATGTAGGTACTGAAAAGTTTTTCTTTCTTAATTTATTAGAACATACTTCAACTCATGTTTCAGCTGCAGATAGTTCTTCAGACTCTTCTGCAGTAAAGAACAATTTGTGAGTACAGTATTTTCTGTAATGAATACAAATGCAAAGAATGCACTTTGGTTCTCACAGTGGTCGGGTTTTCCTTTTATATCAAGATCATCCAATATTCCCAGCTTTTTTGTGAAAAGCTTTTTCTTTTAATTCATTGGAAGGAGTTTTTTATTATTAGCATTTTTTTCTTGCTGCCAGTTGCTTAACATTTTTTGGCCTGTCTAATGTGTCTTCTAAAAGTGGTTTTACATTTAAGACTCTGATTTTACTTTAAAGAGAATAAGAGAAAATATTTGCACATGAAATTTTTGCAACTGTATATATTCCATATCAGAAGGGTCAATTTTTGTTTCATTTAAGCATGAATTAATGGAATTTAAAAACGGTGTTAAAGTAAGAATTTTGGCTTGTCCAGCTCATCTCTCTATAGTGTTGGGCATTATAGAAGCATAAGAATTTTGCTGCATTATTTGAAAAAGGCTAAAGACACTTGAGATGCAATTCTCAGAACTCACTCAGCCTTGAGGTTTAGGCATCTGGAATACAGCCACTCTGCTTCTGGCATAAAGCTGCTCAAGGATGTAAATTGTGTGTCTTCAGCCTTTCCTGCTTGCTGTGCTTTGAGAAGCTGCACATAAATTCAACCTGTGTAGTTGTCCATTTTCTTTTACTCTCCAAGATGTAGGTTAGTATCACAATGTGGATTCTGAATTCTGCTTCAAAAATCTATAAAACGTTAAGTTGTAGGTCCTTTTGTCTTTTACTAGGTCATTTAATGCTGACAGGTTTTCTCAAAAATAGAAAAAATCATGATTAGACTTTTTCTATTATTGCTCTGGTAAAATAATTTTTCTAGGTGATTTCACATATTTTACAAATAAAGGCTGAGCTACAAAACTATTTATTTATGCTTTGTTTAATTGCATAAAGAATCAGAATATTACAGGCAACATAAGTTCATCATAACTTGAATTTAAATTTAACCTTCACCTCTATCCTTTCTATATACTCGTATCCTTTAAATTTCATTTTGTTAAGTCTTTGTCCTTTAGTCACCAACAAGTGTGTCTTATTCTTTTTCTTGATTTTAATTTATATAAACTAAATTTGTTTCTAAATCTGTTTTGTTTTCAGATGGTTTTATTTATGAGTGGGGGTTATGTAGCATCTTGTAACAGTTCTCCCTCATGTTGGAGCAAGAGGTGTTTTGCATAAAAGAATAGCTTCTAATTTATTGCCTGTATAAGGACTTGGAAATACTTTGGAAGAGGTGGACAGAATCAGCTACGTGCATCAGCTAGATGTTTTCAGCTCTGACTGGTGGCAGTGGCTGCTGAGGGAAGAACAGATCAGAAATATAGGCTATTTGAAAGTAAAGGGGAGGTGTTCATTTGCATAAGTAGAGACAGTGGGCTGCACAAAAACAAAATAGAGTTCCTAAATTTTCAACAGCACTGTGCCAAAACTCAGCTGTAATTATAAACATTAACTTGGACATAGAACTTGGCTGTACTTTGCATTCTAATCCCCTTACTACCACTTGCAACACCAGTACCAGTCCACTTTAGTTTTCCAAGCAAAAGAAATGGTAGTAATAATATTTAATAATGTCCAGATATTAAGTGGATTAAACACATTTCCTGAGCTCTTCTGAGCTTCATTCAGTGTGCTGCATAAAGAATGGTTTTGCAACAAATACAAAGTCTGTTCTAAGATTCAGCCAGGGCTGAGCTTCTTCAGGCGATCCTCAAAGTGAGCAGCCAGATACAGAAGATGTTTCTGACCTCTGTCAGCATCTGCCACATCACTGCACAGCAACAGCTCAATAACAGCCACTTTACCAGGAGACCTTTGGAATAAGATTTCCTTTCATCTTAATTTAGTTACTTTCTTGGAAATTCTCATAGGTGAATCACCAGCTTTCAGTCATAGCGTCTACAAGTGAATGCCAGAGTTTGCAAGATATTGTACTCTTGCAAGATCCAATGATTTAACCTCATAGTACTTGTTTATTTTAAGGCACCAACTCCTGCAATTACATGGAAAGAGGAAATCTCAGGGTTTTTTTTTTCCATCTCTGGGAACAAAACCAACAATAACAAAGACAGTTGATTTGGGTTTTTTTGCTAGCCCTCTCCCACACTGAAAACCTTAAAATGCAATGCTTAATGTTTCCAAATGAAGAAGAATCATCCTACTTTTAAAATGTGGTGCTTTTTAAAACTTGTGATAAAGAAGATGAGGAGAGAGCCTGAATCACAAGTCTTTAGTTCTTGGGTTTAGCAGCATGATGTAGCATTTCAATCTTCATTCACTGAAATTCATTGCAAGCACTATCAATTCTGGCACAAGATTGTGGTCGGAGAGAGACACTTTCCTTTGCACCTGCCATGGCAGAAGACAGCCAGAGTGAAACTACTCCATTGATGTCTGATCTTGCTAAAACCACAAACCTAACTTGATTTTGGCATGAGCCAGAGGAATTGCTCACTTCTATTTCTTTCTCTCCCATGTATGTTTTATCTTCTTTATCTAATGCTAACTTGCTTTTTCTTTCCCCAGGTTGAGAGTTAGCTTCCCTTGCCATATTTGTTTAACCTTTCTGGTCCATTGTATTTTCTCTGGCTTTACTTTTGGCAAGATTTTTCAGTGCAACATCAGCATCAACTCCAGTTAATATGATCTTTATTCCATTTTCCAAACCACTAAGATGTTAATTAAAAGCAGCTCTTTCACTGATCCTTCCATTGGCTTGGACAGTTAGATGTTTTGCCATTTAACGTTATCCTGTTTTCTAATCTCTCTGGCCCCATTTACATAAAAGGTTGAATTATGTTTTCAAATTATGGGCCATGAGATTTTACTAAGTACTTGAGCTAAGATAATGTATGTTAAGCTACTTTATTCCATTTTTTTTTGTTAATTTTGAAATTGTCCTAAAGAGCATAAAAATGTATTGGCAACATTTATTTTTATTGCATACTCCATGTAGACTTAGGAATAACTTCTATTTATTTTGTCTTTCTTTTCTACTTTATTGCTTAAAATATTTTTTAAAAGTATTCATGATCTTCATATCACACTAGGATGAGTATTTTATCCTGTCCTATAAGTATTGAGGAGGAAATATTCAGTGAATTGTCCAAGGGTAGAAGCCAAGACTAGGATGCAGAGGATAACTGGACTCAGTGGCAGTATCTCTCTAAATGTATTATAGTAGTACTCTTAGGGGTAAATACACTATTTCATCCTTGTCTTTTTTTTGTGTGTTTAATTTTTTTATTATTATTTAACTTGTAATTGAGATTAATTGCCAGGTTTTTGTAGCTAGAATCAGCTGTTTTGTTTAAGATACATTAATTTTATTAAGATTGCAATATTTCTGAAGCTAGGTTACGTGTACCAAAACAAAACTTGTGAAGAAGGCATGCCAGTTTTATTTCTCAGCATTGTACTGCAAACTTCTGAGTGTCCAGCTATCAGATAGCAAGTCAAAAAAAAGTCTTTCTGAGATTATACACCGATAAAAATGGCATTTTGTTTCTGCTCATCAGGTTCAGTCCATATTGCAAGGAGTCAAGCGGCCGGTAACAATGATCCCATAATAGGTTCCATTTCAGGAACAGCCTCTAATGGGTATGGTGGGATTCATTCACCAGTGAATCCTCTGGATGTGGAGCGTGGAAAAGGTTGAAAGAGGGAGAAGGAGAGACAAGTGCCTGTCTCACAGGGAGTATGGCCCAAACACAGGGAGAAGAATGAGAATTAATGCTTAGCAAAACTATTTTGCAGACAATGCACAGCAGGAGAAACACCTATGTCTTAGCTTGCAGACCTCTCCGTACCTTAGGACAGAGTGCCCCAAGGGACTTGAAAAAAAAGAGAGGAATGGAGAAATAATTCAAAAAGAAGTGCTCAGTATTTTCCTCGCAGAATTTGCATGGAATAGATCTGTTCTTCACAGCTGTTTTCTTTCATCTGCCTTGCTGATGGACTGTGATGTGAAGTCAGCACCTCCTTCCTGACAGTGCTTCCGCTTGGGCTTGCCTTTTTATCCCTCATACGGTTGTTCTCATGGCAGCAGCTGTGCAAAGAGGCTGTTGATACCATGCAGTCATTAAAATCCTCTCTGTCAGTGAATTTCTTGCACCAGTATTGCATCAGTTCTTGGCATTACTGGCAGCAGTGGTAGGCAGGGTGTTGCTTCCATTACAGCTTCTACTGTTAGCACCAGAGCTGAAATATTATAGGCCAGAACTGCATGTCTGTCTTGTAAGTAAAAGAAGTGTTTTGCAGAAAACAAACTTCACTAGCATTAGTAGGGATTTTGTCTACCTATTTTTTAAATTCAGTTTATTAAATTATTAGGAGCTTTTACAACTTTCAAAGATGGGAAATGTATTTCTTTAAGTCACTTCAAACTCTCTAGTGGAGTACTGCATTATATGCATTAGAAGTTAAAGCAGAGCACCAATTTTTATATGGCTGAATTTGCCATAGTATGTGCTCAACAAACTTGGATACTGGGCAAAATCCAAACGATGTGATTTCCTAGCAGTAATAAGATTTTTTTAAAGGGAAGACGGAAAAATAGGAAAAAATTACAAGAGTTTTCCTAAAGAAGTAGAAACTTGAGGCAGTAATACTGCTCTTAATTTCTTACCCAGGGTGGTCTTAAATATATGTATGGTAGTGGGCAAGCAATAGAAATGACCTCCCAGCAAGGGAGGGAGCAAGGAGCTCACCTTTCCTGTTCTCATCAACATTGCCTGATATGGTCTTGCCACAGCTCAACCAGACACAAGCCCAGTTAATAAAACTGACTTTGGTGGGTCACATACATGCTGTTGTGAGTCAGGAATAAATTTAACATCAGGAACTGCTCTGATCTAGTGTATGAAAGAAACATAACCCTCTATTTTCTGTAGAATTAAAGGCATGGAAAATTTTGTTTGTAGATAGTTGTCTACAAACTGGATGTAGGTAGTGTCAACAAGCTGGATGACATTAAATGGGCTTTTAATTATTAAGAAAAAAATGTACTCAAAATGCATTAAAACTTTATTAAAAGAACAGGCAAATACAATTCATTTCAAACTGACTGCTTGAAGCCTTTATTCCCCTATATCCAATATATTTCTTGTGCTGGTTACCTGGTAAGGATGTATTTGTCTTCTGAGATAAAAAGCTCCATGAACAAGAAGCCTAGACTAGGAAAAATAAAGTATTTTTCGTATGAGGCCAAAAAGGTGACGTAGAAGCACTGTAGTCTAAATCAAAAGATTACAAATTTTAAAAGTCCAAAGTTGAAGTGGGTAAGTAATTTGCAAATCAGTTTTAATGCTTTTCCTTGACTATCTCCAGATATGCAGCATCTTCATTTCAGTCAAGAGGTCTGTCTATCAGTAAGACCTCCAAGAGCTGATTAGGAAAAATATCCTGACAGTAAGTACTTTGGAATATGCTGACAAGTAAAGAAAAAGCCCCTTTGTTCACCTATGTAACCTATCTACACAGCAGTGTAGATAGTCCTCACTGTGCTCCCTTTTAGCATCAACTTTCTGTCAAATGCCATTACTTTGCTATGATTTTACTTAAAATGTGACCACAGTGACTGAAACAAGAATGAGATTCTCAGAGTAGAGAGCCTAGGATTTATACTGAGGGCTCCTATGCTGCTACCATATCATTATCCTCTATAATAACTTTTTTCTTTTTTCTGATCCCACTTGCCAGCATGTACGTGCCTACATTTTATCTTTATAGTATGGCAGTAGAATGGAGCATTTCCAAATGTGTGCTTTTTTGCTAGTGGACCAAGCTAGTGGTCATTGAATTTTCAGTATATTCACTATGTATTGGTGTGTTTCAAGGATTGATGTAGCCGTAAACCTGAAAATAAATAAGCTTACCATTTAGACTATTTGCCAGTTTTTGTTTTCTGTATACATGCATGGTTTAAGTAAAAGATGTTATACTGTAAAACAGATCTTGCATACTCATAGAAAGTGACTGTCTCAAGATATAGACCTCTTTAGGAAATCATTTTATGTGCAATAATTAGGATAGATTAGTAAAAAATGCTTTCATCTTAGTTTTTTGCGTATGTTGCATTTTAAAATAATTAGGAATCCAGATTGTTTCTGTTTTTCACCTTCATTTACTGGCACCCAGCAAAGAGGTCCACACTTTGATTTTAATCATGGCCAGACAGTATAAGACCTTGGTCTTAAAGGCAAGCAGAGCAACAAGCTGAATCCCTGCTGTGTAATTTCAAAGCAATGTACTTCATGCTGCTAACCCTACAGTATGATTTCTGTTCTGCCAATGGCTCCAATAGCAGACAACTTCCAATTTGCACCTCTTGCATAAATCCACATACTGCCAATAGGTTTAGAAGAAAACCACAAGCTGCCCAGTTCAGCAGTCAGAGGTCTGTTAACAGATCTTTAACTATGATCTATTGTGTAGGAAAGTCTGAAATTATGGATGCAGAGTTCCACTTTATAGAGCTCTCATTTGGCTATGCAGGTTTTCTTGAGATAATTATAAGTGTTTATTTTGGCTTTTAACAAGTTTAATCACATTATTTAGCATGTTCTGATTTTGTCACTGAGGCAACCATTACTCTTGCACACAAGGTTTTCTTAATTGGCAGCAAGACGAGAAAACGGAGTTTAAAGCAACTAATTGCACTAGACCTCACAGATGCCAAGATGTAGCTCTTTTAATTAAAACTTTTTACAAGATAGTTTACAAATGTAAAAACACTGTCTCTTTTAGGTACCTAATACAGCATCCTGCTTTCAGTTTTACTCCCATTTTAAGTGATTAAATATTCTGTAAGTTCAACTAAAGGACAAATGAAAAAGTATTTCAAAGCACAGAAAACAGAGATTGGGAGTATAAAAGCACAGAGTTCAGTTATGTCCTTCCTCCTTAGTTATCCGAATTCCAATTTATAAATAACCTTGGCTGCCCGTAGAGAGTAATTCAGTCTGTTAATTTCAGGCCACCATTTAAGTATCATGCTGCGCTGAATTGCATTTGATGGTTTTATAATGGTATGACTACAATATACTAAAATGAGATCTATAAAGGTACCCTCTAGCGGGAATTTCAACCCAGATCTCCAGTGGTAAAAATGACATTCATATTTAGCAGATCTTTCCACTGCATCACAGGTATCTGTTACTAACCCATGTTACATAAGATATACATTTTACATTGAAGTTTAGTTTGCAGTTCCTAATTTAAAGGGGTTTATGATTTCTAGTGTTTTGGGCTTTTTTGTATTTTTTTTTTTTTTAACCAAAGACTATGCTTCTTGGGGCACTTCATCTCCCTTTTAATCTGAAGTATGGGACTACAACTCTGTCAAAAGTGACTGAACAAGTAGCACCCGATGGATAATAGTTTCCCCAAAGGGAGTGTTATTTCTTGATCTTTGGCATGAAATAACATCGGCAAATGGCACAAAGGTAAATGCTTGCATCAGGATATTGTCTCACAAAAGATTTCCCTGGTCACAGTGGCATTTTCCAGTAAGCAGGACATCTTCACCACCCCCCAGTGACCCAATGAAGTTGAATGCCTTTTGGAAGGTTAAGCTCTGTACACAGGGGTCATGGGACTGGGCTGAAGCAGGAGGGTCTGTTTATTTTCTTCATGTGTTGAACTGTGTTGTTCTCTGGGTGTGAACATAGCTTTCTAGCCTTCACAAATGGTCTCAAGGAAAAGACCTCTCTGACTAAGACTGGGTTTGTTGCTGAGCCATTCCAAAAATTCACATATTTCCAGATGATGCATAGCAGCCAAAGAGAATACTCATTTAAACACTGAATTGTGTTTCTAAATGCTAGTAATCAGAAGCAAAGCCTTTACTGAAGTAATGGTGCAATTACTCAGACACTTTTTCAGACATATCTTGGGAGGGAAAACCAGTCAGAATGTATCCCTCTAGCATCAGCAAGCACCACAGTACTGTAAAGACTTTCCCTTTGTCTTCTATTATGCCTTGAATTATATAATGCAAAACATGAATGTCTTAAATGTCCTGGCTTATGTCATGACTTCTACATATTGAAACAGTCACACTATGCCTAACTGCTTGGAAGGAGCATTGCTTTTGTAAAAATTTTAGCTATGCCTTTATTTCTGATTTGACCATTTTTGAGTCCATGTAGGTTAAAATTATCTGCAGATTTTAAGTATCAGACAATATAAGTGAGTATATTCACTTTTAGGAATCCAGACATGAAGTGTCCATATCAAATAGATACTCTCACTCAGTTTCTTCCTTAGACAATTTTGAGGATCTTGGCATATCCTATGTTTATCTCCTTACAACTCCAAGCTATATCCAGCGTACCATTTCAATGCCTTTTTTGATTCTTCTCAAAATCTTCATGAAAACCAGGGGCTTCTGTACAAATTGCAAATTTCTGCACCAGATGAGTGTGCAACTTATTTTTACAGAAAGCTCTAATGTTATCCTATGTTGTATCCATTGATTTCAGCAGTGCTTTAGTTCAGGAATTTTCTTTGCTTATTTCCCTAGGGAGAAATCTTGACTTATATGTGACAACAGATTGAACACTGAATGCTGTTCCTGAAACTAGATTGAGTAACTTCTGGTTTCAGGTCAGAAAATGTCTTCAGGAAGAGTGTACATCTTCTCCTCCATGTCTGACAGTGTAATATGTCTATCTTTTTTAGTAGTCATAATATTTACAATGTATTATTAATAATGAATTTCATCGTTATTCTGTTGCTGACCAGACAGTGAACTTAAATAACTTATCAAATGCATATTTTGATAGTTGTTGGGAAAGGAGGCATTATAGCATAATGGCCTGCTCCATAGCATTTTGTCAGATTTTTGTCAGAAAAAGGTTAGACATTGGGTAGTACTATATGCATTTCTTCATTGAGCTATTCAGGCTCTTTGTTAGTTTATGGCACTTGAGTACTTGAGTACTTGAGCACTTGAGTACTTGAGTACTAATTAAAATATGCCATTAAGGGAAATTTAATAAAGCAAAGACATTCAAGACTAACTTAAAAATTAATTATAAATATTATAAATATTTCATGACAAGAGACCACACTGGTGTAAAACTTAATGAAATACCTTTGTAGAAAATACCTGTAGAAAATACAGACTTTAGAAAACCATGGGGGAACAAGCAAAGGAGTTTCATTGTAAAACATGAAACCACTTTTCTCACCTATATTTCACCTAAATTGCCTAAAATTTTTGTGTGTAAGATTTTTGTGTGTAAGCTAGTGAGAATATTGACCTGTTCTCTGGTAAGTATCAACATCAAGCCTAACTGTTGGCACAGTTTTTCTTTCAGAAATTGCAAAAAAAGAAACATAAACTAAGCTGGCATTTCTAGTAGTAGAGCTTTTCCCATAAGAATTTGAAAGATCATAATCATTCTAACGCTGATGCCAATTTTTAGATAAGATGTCACACCAGTGTCCAGAGTTCATTTCCAGTTATTTGGGGCTTCCTGGACATTTAGCACTTTCTTAAGAGGAGGAGTGTTCAGTGTACCAACCCTGCTAAGTACAGGAAATTTCATTTGAAAATTTCAGTTGCTTGTTCTTGTAATGAATTGTTGCCCTTAAGAATAAATTGTTTTTCAAGGGTGACTGAAGTAATTCTTTTTTATAGCTCACATATCATAGGAATTCTTCATGTTATGTTAAAGTCCTTTGGAGCAGAACAGGAACTTGAAATAGGTAAAAAGATCTAATTTCATTTCTCTATTGGTGCTTTTAAATGTGCAAATATTCTCATTATATTTTGATCCAAAGAAATACATTTTAAAATCCCATCATCATCATCAACCCCCAGAAGTAAACAAATTTATATGCATTTTGAAAAGACATTTGTACACACGCGAGCTTTCTATGGCATGCAGCAATGGGAAGCACATACCCTACCCCCAAAATATTGGTATTATAGCCTAACAACATCTTGTAACACACCTGGTAGCACTGAGTTCAAGCAATGGCTATGGATTTGAATTATGTGTGTTAAATTGACAGAAAGAAAGACACCTGCCATGTCAGGAGCAGACCATGTGTCACCATACTCACCATCTATCTTTCTTAAAACTAGCAATAGTCAGACATTTTTAAGATCCATACAAACAGGTTTGGCAGCATATAAGTGCTCTGCCTGAATGAGGAGAAATATCATGGCTTATGAAGCCTTTGGGAAGACATTTGAATACCATGAGCATGAGAGGGCTTTTTCTGGTCTACCAGTCTGTTTCACAGAGAAGGAGCAGAAAAACCTAAGCTGCCATTTCTACAAGTCCTGTGAGGTCCTATAAGCTTTGGGTAAGTGAAGTTTAATGCAGAATTGACTTTTAAAAAGAAATGAGGAATTTTTTTCCATCATAATAAACAATTTTACTTTAAATGAAATCTTATCCAAAACTGCATATTAAATTTTGATTTTATAAGTAGGAATGTATTAATGGCACTCTCAATTTCCTTTTGAAAAGCTTCCATTTTGCAGAACGTGTTTTATTTCCATCCAATTATTCTGACAAGAGAACAAAATTCTGACAAACAGAACCAACCAGGTTTTAGGTTAAAAGGAGGTTATATCTGTTACAGATATTTCTCGTGTTATAGCTTCTTCCAACCTCATTCTGTTTGTTTGATTGATTGATTGATTGATTTCTTACTTCTAGCCTTAGAAAATAGCCATTCAATAAATAATTGCATAAGGAAAGGTATTGATATTGCATGTGACTATTGCTCAAAGATCAAATCTGATCTTGACCTACTGAACACAGATTACAGAGACAGAAGGGCCCAGGAGTGGCTGAAGGGCTGTGACTGGAACAGATAATGCTTGGGCAGCCAGGGGGAAAAGTGGCCACAGTGTAATCCAACTGCAAAGCTCCCAGCAACCTCAAGACTAACCCCTCAGCTCAACAGCAGTGCTGAAATGTCCAAAACTTTCAGATAGCATTCTTTCTTGAACTGTGTCAATCTGGAATTAGTGGAATAATTAAGAGAAATAGTGTGAAACAATAAAAATAAACGTGCAGGGGGGGAAAAAAAGATAAAAAGAAAACAATGTAGAAAATAATATGCTTTTCCACTAAGTAAATTATTTAGACTGCCTCTAATGGAATGCAGATATTTATTCCTTTGATACTGCATTTTTAGACTTGATAGAAAATAAGCACTTTGCAAACACCAGGAAAAGTCTCACTTGACAATTTTTGATACACCTATTTTAAAGAGTCAGAAATGAGAAAACACTGCAAATCACAAGAAGTTATCACAATCTGCTCCCACTTTCCAGCCCCTCATATTTCTAATTGATCTGTTGTATAAAAGCAATGTACAAAGTAAAAAAAAATTTAAATCCTCCGTTTTCTGTCTCAGATACCTGATGTAAGAATAGTGACGTTTTGTTGCAGAAAAAACTAGATTCTATACATGGTTTAAAGCATAGTTTATCTCCACCATTAGCACCAACTGGACTAGAGCCAACATTTGCTTAATTTAACCATTTAAAATGTTATAGACAGAAGTGTTCGGGAGTTGGATGAGCTGCTTCTATTCACATTATTTGGGAGAGTTCTGAACCAAAGTTGCAGAAATTTAATAGCTTATTTCAAATTATGGCTGAAGACAAAAACATTTCTCTCAGTAGTAAGCAAGCACATGAAGGAAAAAAGCCAGGATTAAAAGCAATCTCTAGACCATATCTATAAACTAAACATGGAAGAATTTGGGATGGCTGTTTAATTATGATCAATGTATAACTTTTTCTTAGTAAATTTTCATTTTTCCACAAAAGCCCAGGGTGTGTAAAACATGCCAAAAAGTGCACCCTGACTCCTTACAGTTCTGCTATCAACCTAATAAGGATATTGTCCTGGACAGCTGATGATTGCATAGTATAATTATAGAAACAAGGAAAATTGCAATATGCATAGGCAGTAGGGAATCTGCTATTCACCAATAAGGGCCTGAGCATATTGACTCTGCTGACTTCAGTTCTTCATTGATTTCCAAAAGGGTTAAAATTTAGCAGCAGCTTTTAGGATAAACCTTTCAACAAGCAGAATTTTGGACAGGTGAGATGATCCAACACATTTGACAACTAAATAATTTTGCTTCCACATATCCCTTTACCTTCTGTTTTTTCGATTCAGCCTCTATTCCAAGTAAGGAATATGTTATGATTTGAACAGACACATATAATGCAAAAAGACTCAATGTTATGATTGGAACAAAATGTTATATGAACAAATATGTATGAATAAGTTAAATATCCATGGTCTTGAAAGAGCTTTATCCACTCTTTTGGGGCTGCATATCAAGTAAATTAAATAGTCAGTCACATCTGTTCTGTGTTGAAAAAACTGGGCTGAAAAAGCAAGTACTAGTTCCTGCCCAAGGTTTCAAAATGAAAAAGTGGCTATACCTGGTGTTAGAGCTTTATTTGATTATAATTAAGAGTGCAATGCGCCTAAGATAGCAAAGCACACAACATGAGATGCTGAGGCTCTGATCAGTAGCAACTTCTCTGTCCTGAAAGGAGCAGATGTGCAGGGAGACAGAGATGCTGCTCACTCAATAAGTGTCACTCTGGCTCATGTTAGCCTGATCTTGAGGCCAAATCCCTGCCAGCAGCTGAAGGTCAGTCATGAGGACTCCTAGGGCACATCATCCTGTTTTCAGTTTCAGGATCTAGTTCTGTTCACTCCCAGACTACTCCAGGGTGTAAATTGAAATCCTGTTGAGTGGGCATAAATTTGATTCAAAAGTACACTCCTGATCCAAACTGGATGACAGGAACTTTTGAATAGTGTGCCAAAGTTGTTAAATTCTTCTAAAAGTTAGGAAAACATAACTATCCAAGTCTTTGGAGTGGTCTTGCAAGTGTTAGCTTTGTAAATGATATGGATTTACCCGTGAATAGCTTCTCTGTATAAGAATAGTAAATGTGCCTCAATAGCGTTTTAAATTATTTTTTATTATGTGTGTTCAATATTCAGTTTTCCATGCAGTTTTGTGTTTCCATAGAGATCCACTGTGTTTGGAAGAAAAGCCTGCCAGGAGTTAATCTGATTAATAATATTAAAATTACTTAATCTGAGAAAATTTAAACGTTCTTTGCCTGTGAAAGTAACTCTTTATCTCACCTGGCTGTGGAATAAATAGGAGAGATTCTGGCACGCGTTTGGGGGAGTGTGAGATACAAATCTGAAAGGCATCCAACCTTGAGGAAAGTCTAAAGATGGATTCAACTTCTGTTACCATGAGCTTTCTCAGTAAAGCCAGACCTCAAGAGCAGACGTGACATCTTGGAGTCAAAGCAAATAGGGAAGGTCACAGAGGAATCTAAGCCTGGAAGACACAGTCTCTCATTACACCAGATCCTGGTCTTGACTAACATGTAGTAAAATGTTGTTCAGCAGTAAGAAAGGAAAGAGGCAACAAGATAGAGCAGAGGGAACAAATACAATGAAGATCTGGTGTAGAACCAACCAATTCGTTCTTCAGGGTTTCACACGGAGAGTGATTCTGAACGTGAGAGCCAGAGGAAAATGCCTGAATGGCAATGAGGCAATGAATGTAGAAATAAATATGTAGCAGATGGGAAAAAAACTTGGGGAGAGCAAGTGCTGGAAACTTAATTTTATCAGGAAGGGGAACACCAGAGGAAGAAAATTATTTTGCTGAGGGTATATAATTACAATAATAATTTGTGAATATTAATCAATAATAAATTTTGGCTTTCTGCTAAGTGGTTTGTAGCAGAAAAAAGTTACTGTCCAGTTAGAATTAGTAGAAGCAAAAACTAAATAGTTTTGAGATCAAGCATCATTAATTCACGCAAGAAAAAAAATACAGTATGATTACTGTGATAGCAGAGGCTGATTTTCAGTCAGCCTAAAAAGAAAATTCCAGCTGATATTTCCATATTTGTGAACCTAATGAACTATTAAAACTACCTTAGCTTCCTTTGCAAGAGCAGACCTAAACTTGTCTAAACCAAAACCAAAATTTTAAATGAGCTCATTTATTCCTATGGTCATATTGTGTCTCTCTATAAAGACTTTTTCATTTTTAAATTTAAATTTTCTAATAAACTGTTATGGATGTAGCATATCACATTCCAGTAACTCAGAAAACTGTTTTTATCCGCTTCTCCTTATGTATGTGAACTAATTCTTATTACATTTTAAACTGAAAAAAATTTAGCAACAAAAGCACTGGATACAATACACAGATATAATCGACTTTGAATTATTTTGTATAAGCTATTTTTTCGTCAATGGGAACAAAAAATATCCCACAGGCAAAACCAGTATTTCAATATAATTATCCTTAGAAAAGGAACAAAAAGTTGAAATATCACCGTTTTTTTCAAAATGAAATGTCGCAAAATAATTCAATTTGGAAATGTCTATGTTTAGTTTTGACTTACTAAATCAAAATGTTTTATTTCCTTGAATTGAACCCAAATGCTGTGTTTCAAGTCAGCTCAGCATTAAGCTGTTTTGGCCTATTGTGCCTCATGGGAATCTGAGCAGTGCCCCCCGCTCAGCAGTTCCCAGGCTTTCATATGGGCCAGGCTTCTTGGCAAACTCTCTCCCATTGCACCACAGCATGTGACTCTAATGATGAGCCATATGGCTCGGACAGAGGGGAGCTCATGGTGCATAATGGGACACACACTTTAGGGAAAAGACTCTGCGTTTTCCCTTAAAAAGCGTTTGACACGATTCCCATCCCACTTTCTTCAAAAGCCACATTGCTAGAAAGGCTAGGAAAGGAGGAGCTGGTTTGCAGGTATACTGCTGAAAATCTTGTGCACGTAAAAAGACATGGAATTCCAAGAGTTAAGAAACAGTACTGCTTTCATGTCTGTTATAACTCCTTTTAGATGGGGAGGAAAGTGGCCCCTATCTTGACAACACAGTAGAGAGGACTGCAATCTACACAAGTCAAGAGGAAAAAATGTGATAATAGAACAGATGGGGAATGTGTTCCTATGGTGACTAGATACACTGTATTTTCTGCTAAGATATACAAATGAAAAGTAACACGAACTGCAGCAAGGGAAGACCAAACACTGATTCTTCCCAGGTTATAACTGTAGTTGGGGTGCTGCTAATAGTGGTAGTCATTATTAAAAACCATACATCCGTTTCTTGTTTAATATGCAGTATATTATGATTACCAGAAAATATGAACTAGTGTAAAAATGAAAGTATATTGTATTTTGCTTTCAGATGCCCCACAAAAAAAAATTCAGCAGTAATGATCAGAACTGTAATGCTCTCAGTTACCCACACAAGCAATATCTGGAAATATCTGGACTTAGAGACCTAGAGAGGACATGCTATTAAGAAATTTCTCATTAAGTTGCAGGAAGATACATTGTCAAAGGGATCATAAGGTTGCAGAGGCAAGGTTTAAGAGGTTAGGAAATGTCAGAATCATGGCTGACAGGGACCTTATTTCTGTCCTTTGAGACATAAATCAATGACATGCTTTTTCTCCCCTCAAAAAAGACCCAAAAAAAAAAATATGCAAGCAATAAGTTACAGTTGTAACTGCAAAAGTTTCCTCTACATAAACCTTGTCAAATTATGTCTTCCTTGGAAACATCTATTCTGACACTGACAAAATCTAAAAAGTTTTTGGATGAGATCATGATGCTTTTTCAAAAGATACAAGATCTCTTTTTCAGAGATATAGGGTGGTATCTCTGCTTCTTGGGCTTTATTTCAGAAGAGAGAAGTTCCTTCTTCTGTCCTGCTTTGGCATGCACACGCAAAAGTAGTTGCACTGAAATTGGTCAGCTAATGTTCAAGGGTCTCTGAAGACTGGGTTGCCTTTTCATGTGTATTACATGACTAGTCTTGGCACTGTCTTAATGGCATTAGTAATGTTTTGATATATGATATGCAGTGATATACTTCCTATATAGTAGAAATAATAATGATGATATAATAAAGTGAGGAAAGATCTGTTTGGCAAGTGAAGCTAACTAAAACAATCTTACAATCATTAAGAAGCCTCTGCAGGGTTATAGTGGAAACATGAATAAAATTAAAAGACACACTCAGTTATATTTTCCTGGATGAGTCACTGAGAATGTGTGTGGATAGTAAGGGACTGGGATTATTGGGGGATATCCAGCTATTCATTTTGCCATGAGTCTGAGACAACTCAATGCAAATGAAAGGCATGTTTGCCTCTGTGATGGTCTGTAACTGGCTTGACTTGCAAAAAGAACTATAAATTATGTTGAAGAATGCCAAATGTATAGCTCTGTGATTTCAGTGGTATATGAGGGAAAGAAAGGCAATTCAAGAAAAAAGCCCTTTTTGTTTTGCTTTCAGTGAGACAAGTACAGATGTAGTATACTCTTAAATTCTTCTCCTCAGTAATGCAAATTATTTTATCTGACTGTCAAAGAAGATTCCAATTATCAAGTCAGATTGAAAAAGTCACATTTGCTCTCCCACAACCCTTCATGTTTGCTTTTCTCTAAACCTGTCTCAGCTGCACTTGCTGGGTAGTAGTAAAGAAGCTTGTCTGTAATTACAAAGGTGTTAATTTCAGCATTGCGTGTACTTTTTCCTTTTACTGGATTGGCATGAACATTTCACACTCTAATGCGTGCTGTAATTGGAACAAATTGCAACACCTACCACTAAAAAGTGAGCTCTTTGTAGCCATTGCTTGTCCCTTCCATTTAAAATTCCCTAGCCACACTTTTGCCTCCCAAGCTGCCTTTGAAGGCAGATTTATGTGTTTTAAGTACAATTCAAGCATATTGCAGGCACAGCAGGAGATTGTAAACAATCAGAAACTGAATTGGGGGAAGTCCTCAGAATCTCAGTGTGGCAGAATCTGAAAAACACCTGCAGCTTAAATGTTTGCAGGTATATTATGGATGATTCAGCATTGCCAGTAGATGTTACTGAGGAACATCAGGCAGAACACAGTGAGCAGTGTAAGCAGCTGATATGGATGCTCTCCATGTACATGAATCACCATGGTTGAAGACAGGGCTTGACCAGCTCCCAGAAGATTCATCCACTTCTTTATTATCATCCTTATTTGGTATGGTTGACTTCCCAAGAGGTTATCTCCAGGCAATAGGGGAAATCAAACTCTGATTGGATCTAAAATTCAGTGATTACATATGTATCTAGAAGGACTCCCACTTGCTAATTCTGTACTAAACATCTGTTAGAAACTTACTAGGTATAAGTATTATACAAGGCTCATCTCTCTTGGAGTATCAGGTTCAAAATGATACACAGCATGTAACCAGAGACAGGAAAAATATTACCTTTTTCTCACCTCTTTCTGTGCAAGAGATTATTTTGTCCTTCTGCATATATCTAGGACCACCCTCCTACTTGAAGAGGAAACACTGATGCAAAAGCTGGACATATTCTCAGTGTTAGTTGTTGACTAGATTGAACACTGTGGGCTTCGAACAGCAATAGCCTCAGCAGCATTTAGATCTATTTTCCCTTTCAAAAATTGTCTTGAGCAGTAACACTGTTTAAAGACAAGGACCACTGTCATCAGGTAGCTCCCACTTCAGTAATATGTCCTAACAGGTAAGTATTTGCATTTCGTTTTCTTTCTAATTTGTTGCATCTTCAGTACAATTCTGCACCAGGGGTATGTAATGTTTTTTTACACTACAGGCATGACTTTCCCTTTCTCCTGGCAGACGGAAGTCTGGATGTCTTGGCCTGGGCAAGGGAGCTGAAATCAAGCCTCCCTCTTCCTGGAAAAGTGCTTTAATCACTAACTTACAGTCACTAATCATGCAAACAGTGAAAGGTTACTCTTTCTGAAATTATTTTACTTAGTGAAAGTGGCTCTGGTGCTCTGCTTTGTGCTAAGCCTGCTGCTGCTGACAAAGTGTTTTGGGATTCCTCTGCCAGTGTGTAAGACACCAGGGCTCTCAAGGGACTTCCAGATATCCTAAACTGTTTTAGAGATAGGCTCAATCTGACTAAGGTTATGATCCATGCAGACATGAATAATAGGAAAACGTAGGATGTGTAATGATTAAGGTTGGTTGTTTTGGACATGGAAACCTAATCTCTGCCTGAATTGCATGCTAGACTCAAATGCTTTTCCTGACTCCTAAAGTGAGTGTTTGGCAAATGACTATAACTACTATTATTTATAGGAAAACACTGCTGAAGAAACTCTTACTTTCACTAAAGTAGCAGAGGGACCTTCATTCAAGACTTCAGGCAGCTGATAAAGCCAGGGGTAAAGTTCCTAACAAGAAATTTTCACCCAAGACAATGCTTCTATCTAAACTCTCTGGCTTTCTTCAGCTGTCCCTTAGTCTGATGGATAGGACCTTCAGACTTAACCTAGGCTCATTTTTTAGACCCCAATTTGTATGACCACGATTTTGTCTTTTCCAAATATATGAGTAGCTGCAGGCTTCCCATCTAGAAACTCAGAGCTAAGGAACAGAATCACTATAACAACTGCTGCTACAGCTGGGTAAGTCTGAGGAGATGAGCCTTCAAATTGCATACATCCCGAGGAAATACAAAGTGCTAAAGTCAGCCTGTTTTATTTTAAATAATTTTGCCTTAAGAATCATTCAAGAAACAAGACAGGTGATACCTGATTCTTGGAGATTTCTAAAAGTTGAACTGTGAAGCACAACATTCAAATTTTTAAACAGGGTGTTGCAGAAGTGAACTTGTTCTGTTTATCCTTCCAAATGCCTAGTTGTATCCTCTGAAATCCTTCTGGAAAGTCTGTAGAGATTATCAGGAAATATCGGCTATGCCTGAAACCCTTCTAAAATGCTATGCTATTCCACTAAATGTTTATCTGGGGCTGTGAACTTCAGGAAGGTTATTTTAAGTAGTTGAAAACTTATAGTTTCCACGGAAGAGGAAAAACATAGTTTTTCAGTCTCTGTATCTCAGAAATGAAACACGTAGAAGACATGACAGAATGGTCATTAGTCTAAAAAAATAAAATTAAAATAAATTAAAATAAATTAAATCCAAATATAAATTTAAAGAAAACAAAAACTTCTAACAGGAAAATATTAACTTGTCCTGGAAGGCTTAAAAACAGTTCTGTATTTCAAGAAGATTAACGAAAACTTGCAAATTTTCTTCAAAAGCCTTTGACCCCATTTTAACACTGCTCCCCAGGAGAAATTGTTTGCAAAGTGGACATTTTCTCTATTATCAAGTCTAATTATAAAAAGTTACTGCTGGCTTAACTGTTATTTTCCTTCAGAGACTGAAGGATTGTGTGTCTTAATGGCAGCGAGATTCCTCTCTCTCTCCCCAGTGGTGGTGTTTCAGAAGGAGCTTTGACACCAGTATTTACATACATCACTGAATGGCAAAGGCTGTGTGCCTTGCAAATGGAAGAAGTTGCTTTATGGCTATTCATAAACGACCTATATGACTGATGTACGTGACAAGCAATAATTGACAGCATTTTACTTTTGATATATTGTTCCTGCTTTAACTTTGTTTTAATTTTTCCTCATGATTAAAATTAGATTATGCCAAGCTCACATTCCCATTTAAGATAAAAGGAACCAACAAGAAAAGGTTTTTGTTTTTTCTCCTTAAACTCCCTTAAACCTCATAGGTTAAGTCATGGAAACCTATAAAGCTCTTTTAGTGAAAACATATACACATTGCATGTTGCTGGATTTGTTGAGGTCATTTGATATGATCTATGTTCTGCAAAGTGTGACTAGATCTCATATGAAGCTTTCAAACAGTAGGCTCAAATGAACATTTTGAACATTTTAAATGAACACTTTAAAACATATTAGGCTCCAGAAGCATATATCTATTGCAATCTTTGCCATTCCAATTGATATAAAGAACAGGTATTTGAGAAAAAGTTAATGTCAAATACTCTGTTCAGTTGTCAAATACTCTGTTCAGTAAGTTGACCATTTATTCTACCTTTATTTTTTACCATTGTGTGGAATTTTGTCATAAAAACACAGGGAAAATCTAGTTTGCAGTATATGTGAGCTAATTAGGTAAATAATAGACAAAATTAGGAGGAATATTTAGTTATACGGAATTGAAAAATAGGGTGAATGCGAATGCTGTCTAGTATTAAATTACCCTCATCATTTAAAAAACACCTGGATGGGTTCAAAAAGTAAAGTAAGGCTGAGCAAAATATGAATTAATGAATAACACATTTCCATGATAGAATGTTTTTGACTACTATATAGACCTATAAATAAAACATGCTATGTGCATAGTTGGCACCCACCAATTGGCTAATGTTAATGTAAGTAGACACAGATTTCTAAAGTCTTTTTATATAAAATGTGGCTAGTTTCTGCTTTCTATGCTATGTTAATGAATGCCAGGGAGACTATCGGCTGTATTTTAACTTTTTGTTTACTTCGTCAGACTCATGCTGAGAGAGCAGTAAGTGCCATTCCCATAGCATAGGGCTTGCCACATGTACTTAAAAGGTCCATACTTACACAATTAATCACATTTTTAAAATTATTTGCTTTCCCACATTGAACACAATAGGCCTTTGTTACATTTAACACACAAAAGAAATGTGCTAGCTGCTAAAATACTATGATTGCATAGCATTGGCTAAAGTAAATTGCTAATTTTTAATATGTCTGAACTACTACAGGCTCCTGATTATCTAAGATGGTGGAGGATAATCTCCTGGAAGAAGGGAGTAGGCATTTTAGCAGCTTTTATTGTGTGGAAAGCTGCTGAGAGGTTACAGACAAGGAAACTAATCACTGGCAGTTGAAAAAACAGAATTATCTCAAATGTTTCAGTATCATCAGCGAAAAAATCCTCCACCAAATACAGATGGCAAAACAATGACAAAAAGCAAGTGGACTGAATTAAGATGTAAAATAGGTCATGCATGGCAACAAATAAATGGCAGTTAATCCAGCAGTTTAGGAGTGGTTCTGGGATAGAGAATCTAATGGGGTTTCTGTTCTTATTAGCATTCAATAGCAGAAGACTAGGACAAGGCCTAATTCTTCCCAAATTGGTGAGAAGAAGGATCATCCATATCTCTATTCTTGAAAAGGTAGAGAAGCAGAAGGACATTATAGCACTATTTCCAATGTAAGAGGAATGGCATTGAGAGAACAAGGAGTGTGGTGGAAGCATTAGCTGACAGTGCCACATACTGCACCTGACTGTCTTTGCTTGGAATAGCAATAAGCACAAAGGGTATTCTTCACAAAGCAGCTTCTCTGTGTTTAGCCAAGCCTAGGGAAAGGTTGCATTGGAAGACATTTTATTAAAAGAGTGATAGGCTAGTGAGAAGCTCATAGTAAAATGGTACCACTAATCACAAGAAGGAACTCCATGAACCCTCAGAAAAAAATATCCAAGTATACGTGGCCACGTGGAAAGAATTCGATTGCATTCCTGTCCTTTCAGGTAAAGTATTGGACCTCTGTTGGTGTATACGTTTAGCATCATTCTGGAGCTTGTTTTTCAGATGTTACAGAAAAGACATAACTTACTGCAGCAGCTGCTGCTGGACGCTGGAACTTGCTTTCACCTTGCTCACAAGAGCTGATACGAGTGCAGCATATTCAGTTGTCAGTGCAGATAGCAAAAATGTTGTTACCTAAAATGTTAAAGTTCTATGTTAATTACATGAGATATGTGCATGGTTAAATGAACTACTGAGATGTCAGCTTTAGACTGGCCACTGTACTTATTGTTCCAGCTTTGAAAAATGCAGGACATTATCACTGATTACTCAAGCATGTTCTTCTAACCTCTTATGGTTTTTGTCAGAACCTACGACAGCAATGACCCATATAATGAATCCTAGATCTCCAAATTAAAAGGAATATAATTTCCAGGCTAACAGACTGTACGCACGCTATATCCATAACTGAAATCTTGGGCACCTTCTACTGCTAACTAAGTGTGTGAAAAACCAGTCAGATAACACTGCAACTACTCAATTTACCATGGTTGCATAATGCCTGAGCAAAACAAGGGCAGGAATCAGAGATTTCTAAGTCGGATTGACAGCAGTTAGTTTTCCTTACAAATAGAAAATGCTCCAACCTTTTCTCAAAATCTCTACTAACAGCATTGGGTGACCTTCCACATTAGATGAGAATGAGGGAGAATTTGAGCTTAGCTGCTGAGAAAAGGAGAAACAGTAAGGTAGAAGGCAGAGGACAGACAATACATGGACTATTAAGGAATACTGGATTAAATTGAATACTGGATTAAATGGAATACAGGAATGCAAACTCCTAACCCAACCTGACAGACAAGTTGTTTTCTGCCTTCTCAAAGTGGCAAGCAATCCATCGCACACCTTTGGAATCCTGTATAAGAAAATGTGTTGAATATTTGGGTTTGGCTAGGTTTTCTGCTCTGTGTAAGTGAGAGGTAAGACTGAACTGCGAAGCAGTATTCTTTGAAAGGTTCCTGTGAATTTACTATGAAAGCACACTCCAAAGGGTTATGAGGACTTTGGGATCCATTGCAGCATTGTTCATAATGACCCTTTCCATTATTTTATGGAACATATGGACCTGGCTGTCAATTTTAATAGGGACGACAACTTTGTTTAACACAGAAATGTATCTTTAATGGTCAAACCTGTAGCTGTGAGCCTTCTGTAAAAATTTCAGGCAAAGACCTTTTTGGAAACACACTTGAATTAAGTTCAAATCCTGGAAAGGATTGAATGTCAAGCAAATTTTTAAATTTATAAACTACCCATGTGCCCACGGATTATAAGATTTCCTGATACCATGGAACAATGGAGTTATAAGAAAGCACAAATGGATTTGGCCAGCATCTACAGGGAGAAGGCTTTTTTCACTTTATTTTACTGATTGAAGGATGGGATCAGGAAGCAGGACTTAGTGAATTCTATTTTCAGCTCTGCTGCTCAGGTATTGTGTGACTGCATGAGCCACAGCCATGTTAGCAAGCTTAGGTTTCTCTTGCTGCATTCAGTGTAGACCCATAGCAGCACTCTGAAAAGCCTGTGGTCCTGGTACAGCCCAGGAATCAAATGAGCAGATTCAGGTTCTGCAGCCAAGCCAGTTCATTCTCCATCCAGCATTCTGTGGTCATCAGGGGAAATATTGCTCTTGGAGTCACAAGAAGCTTCTGTAGCTGCAGGTCCCCAGTGGCTCATGGAGTTTATTTTCTTTTTTAATTTGGTGTGGTCTGGCAGCCATGGAGGCTTCATTCACCTGGGTCAAGCCCTTAATGACGCAGGGAGTAGTACTGGATTGATTAGAAGCCATCGCCCAGAATTCACACACAGTTTATTGGCAGTGGTGAAGTCCTCAGAGAGTAGTAAACCCAAAGTCTAGTGTGCTGTTTAGGTTCCCCACCAGCTGTATCAAATAGGCCATCAAATTAGTTTGATTTTTTCCCCCCATCATTTTACAGTGCTTACTTCCCGGAAGGCATTATCTTCAATAGGATCTACACTAACTATTTTAGATGAGTTTTCATACTTGTTGTTTACTGCTCACAGATTCATTTGCATTTAACGGAGAACCATCAGTAGGATTTATTAACAGTTCAATATTTTAGGATCAGTATTTTAGTTTACTTTATTTTTTGAGTGTTTGATTTCTTTATTACACTTTGGTAGTGCTGCAATAAAGAAAACATCCTGGTGTTTTTTCTATTTGTTTTATTAAACCTCTTTGCTGCAGGGTATTTGGCAGTTGTCATATTAGTTCCCTTTTAATACACCAGCTGCACTTCATACTTATTCATTTCCTCTATCCTTAAACGTTCCTCAATAAACTAACAAGCTACTTATTAGTAGTAACTTAAAATGTAAAATTTGTACGCTCCATTTAGTGCATTGGAAGCTGCTATAGGTTGGTTTTCTTTCCGATGACAAATTCCCCAATTTTAGAAACACTGTAAATGAGTTTTTCAAAACATCAAAATGTACATTGTTACATATGCAAATATGGCAGTTACACTTGCTGTTTTGGAGTTGATAGACTAAAATATTTGGCAGTTCTTCACTGGACTGTTCTTTCCTTATTTTCAGCATTATTTACATGTGTTAACTATCAACATGGTTTCTACATGAATAAATATGTATTAAACAATTCTGAATAGGCATGGATAAATAATTTTTCCCTCTAATTTATTTTCCAGTTGGTGAAAACTCCTCCTATATGAAACAATTTAAAGCCCAAATATAATTTATAATAAAATTCTATTTATTCTGAAAATAAATGCAAAATTCCTCTGGTGCAAATTAGTCTGATCTTTATGATTGTAGGGAGTGTATATGCTCTTTATACAGTATTTCACACAAATACAGTTATGAGGTGGATAAGATACTTGTGAAAATAAAGTAATAATTCCCATTATAATAGTATTTCCCTAATAGTTGGGGCCCGTTCTATGAAAGTCTGCCCTCTGCAGAGGCTGAGCTTTAGGCCATAAATACACTGCTAGGGGCCACCTGAGCCCCTGCCTGTCCTGCTGAAGTGCACTCAGGTCCCACCCATCAGCCCTGTGTGACAACTTCAAACTTCTCCAAATATACACCCATGGACACTAAAGAATAAAGATTCCCTATTTATTCTAAAAGTCCTTGAAACGCTCTGAAAGGCAAATTGTTTGGTAGTCCTATCGAATATAACCCACAGTTACATACAAGGAGTATGGCCTGTCTTAATCTATTTTTGCTATTACCTTCTAACACCTTCTAATAGGGTGGGACTTTCCTAAATCTTTGCCTAGCTCAACCTACAACCACTCTGAAGCTACCCAAAATATTGGACAAGGTAGATTTCAAAACTGGTCCCTGGGTCTCAAAGTTTGTCATAAAACTCTGCCACTCTTTAAACAAAACAGGACTGCTCTGACGACTATTCTCACAGGATAGTTCACCCACTGTTCACCTACCTGACAACAGTTTCAGTTCCTCCATGTTTCACTGCTTTTAGAACATCACTTGAGACATGCCAAAAACTTCACTATCATAAATCTGTATATCTACTGCTCATTCCTAATCAGTGCCATTAGCAGAAAGAATCAAATTAATATTTCTTGACAGTATTTATTCTTGGCAAATCCTTACAAGTTGCTTCTTATAATCTTGTGCTTTTATTTCTGCTTACAGACATTATTGAGTCTGGTATATTCAGGAAATGGAAGTCAGGTTGATTGGTCTATAAGTGCATAAAGCCTCATGTTTAGAAATATAGCTAGCATTGTGGACTTAGACCCAGCCTTTGCAGTGAGCTTCAGTAACCATGAAGGCTTGAGATGGACACAGAGTCCTGAAACCATAACCCACTGGTGTTATCAAAACCCAATCTTTTCTCCTCACCCCCTACCATTCAGCCATGCAGACATTCCCTGTGCCTGTCTGCTCCCTCCCCTTTTGACTTCCTCCACCCTACTCAAGAATCACCTTAAACCTTTTCAGAGAACATTTATGTAGGATGGTTGAAGACATTATAAAGTCTCCATCCTCCTTAAAGGATTTATTTTTACTTCCGGGTTTTTCCCTTCCCTTCCCTTCCCTTCCCTTCCCTTCCCTTCCCTTCCCTTCCCTTCCCTTCCCTTCCCTTCCCTTCCCTTCCCTTCCCTTCCCTTCCCTTCCCTTCCCTTCCCTTCCCTTCCCTTCCCTTCCCTTCCCTTCCCTTCCCCTTCTCTCAATTCCTTTTGCTTTGTGGAAGACCAGGATCAGAGAAAGCAGTATCTACATATGAACTGAAAATAATGACTCCCCATGTTGCTCTTCCTTCCTGGAAAAAGGAATTTTGTTTTCTCAGGCAGTCTGCCAGGAAAGACCAAGCTCCACTCTATTGAAAACATCACTAAGGACAGAGAAAATCTCAATTGCTGAGGAACTGAGAGGGAGAGCATCAAGGGGAAGGCTGCAGCTTTGAGAGGCAAGGTGACCTCTTCAGCGTCTTGGATCCATTTCCTCAAATGATATAGAAAGAGAGCAACTTTACATATTCAACTGTGTGCCAATGAAGAAAACTGAAATCTAGGGTGATGTGTACTACGATCTGTTTTGGTGAGTGGGAAGCAGAGGAAAGAGGGAGGAATGGCATTAGGCTGCTGCTGGGCCAGTGACTGTTCATATTGTAGCCTTGTTTAGAATCTTTTCTTAGGGGAAACTGTAACGTATTTGTTAGAAGCACTCACGATAAAGAAGTTGTGGAACAATAATTAATATCCCTGTATATTCATGTTATAAAAAACTAGTATATTTTTTGTTTAACCTTATTGCTCCTCAGTTGCTTCTAGACAGAAACAGGGAACAATGATCAATGAGTTGCTTTGCTAATCATTTAATAAACATCCTTAACCTAACCTTAAATGAATAAATGACTAGTGAAATGACTGGAGCAAATGTCATCAATCAATCTCATATACTCAATATGTAAGCTGTTTCAATGGAGAAAAACATATGGTTGTAGTTTAAAAAGAAAATCCTTTGCAAAACTTCGTACAATGTTGCTTAAATCGAAGCTAATCTTTGACATAATCCAATATGAAGAGAGTGAGAAAGATTTGTTTCCTTCCAATGTGATTAGAGAGTCTAGCTTTGAAAGAGATATTTTCCAAGCATTTTGTCACAGTAAACTACTTTGGTGGGAAAAAAAGTAAGGGGGGGGGGGGAATTATATAATATGTAACAATTTCTCTGGTTAAGAAAATTCGTGTGATTGAAAAATTACCTCCTAAGAAGCAAAAGCCCATAATGCCATAATGTCTGCTATCTAGAGTGTTTGAGGTCTAGGAATACCAGTTACCACTAAAGATTTAGACTATCACAATGCAGGGAGTTATACAGAGTTCTGTGGGAATAATTACCTGTAGCCTGGGCTGCAGCATTGGTAGGGAGGCTGACATCAATGCTCTCCATGTCCCCGCTGCCAGGACAGGAGTAGGAATATGTATAAGATACTTTGCACTCTCTCCAAAACTGCTTGTCGCCAAGGCTAAGAGAGTCAAGTACAGCATACTGCCCATGGCACTTACTGGAAAAGGAAAGAAAACCATTGGGAGAGCAAAATTACAAAACCCACGCTGGCTTATGAGACAAAAACTGGAATAGCATTTTTCCAGGCAGATCATGGTGTTTTCATGCAAAAAATTCTTAATTTCTCTTAGAATATTAAGTGAAATTATCAGCGTATAGCTTTCCTCAATTGTTGTGTAACGGAAAACACTTTCCATGAGCATCTGAACTCATTTCTGCTCCCTTCTACTCTCAAACTTCACAGCCCAGGAGAATGATATGTGGGAAACAGTTTTAAATGTAGGTATTTCTTTTGTCTTTGTTTGGAAGTGGAAGGAGACCAAATTAGAACTGAAATATGTAAAAAATGGATATGAAAGCTGCAGCTGTGTGATGTATGATGTGATTTGAAAATGACCAATATTTATATGTGTTCTACTGAGAGTTATGCATCACAGTTGATGAGGAAATTTCCTTTACTATCAAAGGGAATGCCTTTTATGATACAATCTCATAAACTGACTCATACTTTCTTTTTAAACTGCTATTCTTAATTTTATCATAACATTTTTGGGTATTTTCCCATCTATATATATCCTATACTGATAATCTAAACATCAGACCAATTTAAGTAGTTTAAATAAAAACTTCCTTTATAAGAACAGAACATAATAATTTTACATAATTTAATCACTTCTCTGAAAATATGAAAACAATGATATTTTAACAAAAAAATTCCTCTTGTGGTTCTCCTGCTTCAAGTCCTCATCTTGCTGTTGACAATGTGTGGTGTATTAAACAGAAAACGGAAAGTTGTCACCAGTGTTAGTTCTGCAAGATTTAGTGCTGCAGTGAAACAAACAGCAAAGCTGATTTGGCTAAAAGCAAATGTCACTTCATCATACCAGATCAGTGAAATCCTAAACAAAAAATAGGGGGTTTAACATTATTACAGGCCAAAGTTAGTTAATTTCCTGCTAAAACTGATTTACCTCCTAAGTAATTTGAAAATAAGATAGTCACATACCTAGACCACTCAGGCTTTATTTATCAAAATCAATCAACATCACTTTTAAAAAATACCTAATTAATTTTTAATCTGGTGTTAGCTGTCTGGAAAAGTGTTCCATTGTCCCTGCCTTCAAATAGTAAAAAAAAAGTAGTAGTTTTATTTTAAATAAATCAAACATTCATCATTAGAGCAAACAGAAAATAAACATTAGAGCAAACAGACAGTCCTTTTAAATAGAGCTACTTTTGAATGTGTAAATTTGAGAAGCACAAAATTGGAAAAGAAGATGAAAAGGAAAACGTCTGTTGCTTCTAAGCTCATACAACCGGGAAAAGCAATATAAATCTTGTGTTAATTTACAGGTTTCCTTCCTGCTTCACTTTGAGCTGGAGATACAAATTCTCTGTTGCTTGGGGTTTCAGATTATAACTTTTCACACAGAAATAGGATTTATAGCTTTCTTACAAACAAGAATAACATGTAAATTGGATTGCTTTAGTGGAATACAAATACTTGTGAATGTCCTAAGTGCTTGAACTTCTTTGGTGAACTTTGGAAAGCTCTGGAAATCATGATTAATGTCTAATCAGAGTCATCGTAAAGGGAAAACTGAAACCCACAGGCTCTATTCAGAACTTTCTGGCATTCCCCAGGTTGGGAATGCCATCATAATTGTTGCTTGCCTAAGTGAAGAACCTTCTCGGGAGTGTTTGGGAGCAGGGCTGTCTGCCACAGCTAATAACTCACTCAGTATCTACCCCTCCAGAACCGTAATGCTGCGGCCCCAACCGCGCGCCTGCTCCGCATGACAAAGGGGCTGATGAATGGTAGGAGCGGGCAGAAATGGTAATGAGCCCTGGGATTCGGGGGGACACTACCCACCTTATGTGTTGGAAGAATTTATGAAGATAACATGACATACTAATATATTTTTACAGCCCAAACAAGATATTTTATGCCAGCTGTGGGATCCACACATAGTTTATCAATATAACTTCCAAGACCTTTCCCCTTTTTTCCTCTCTGCTTGAACATTGCATTATTATCAAAGTAAGTAAAAGCAAGTTGCTAAATAGAAAACTTGCTAGCATTTTGCTTTTTTTTTTCTATCTTTTTATATCCATTTTGAACAGTCACATAAGTACAATTCTTTTAATGCATAAAATCTCTTCCTTCCAAATATACTCTCTTTATCCCATATTTCTCTCCTGGTACATTGGTGAATGCAAAATATTCTGTACAATCATGTCATTCTATGTTGCACAGACTTTACAGCAACTTTTTAAAAACAGAGATAAACACCATCAGATTTGATTTTTGCTATAAAACTGGTACTGATAACCAACCCGAAATGCTGTTTGCAAAACTGCAATGCTAATATTAAATTCTTGATAGTCTTTTGCTGCTGTGAAATACCAGCCAACTACCTGAGGACTATGTGAAACATAGCATATTTAATTTATGCTGATCAATGAGCTTATTTTCAAGTAGCTTACTTCCTGTGTTAATGGTGTACCAGATGTAATCATTTTTTTAAATAATATTTTTTAAATGCAGAAGAGCTATTTGACCACTAGGCAATGAAGTACATAAAAGTAGCCTGACATTTCTGTAGACTATTTTCTCTAATTCACAAAACACAGAAGCTATAACTGTGTGACAGTAAGGAATTCCAGATTTCAGAATAACCATCCCAGCAACAGTGACATAAAAATCCACATCAAACTTTAAAATATGGGTTTACTCCAAAACCACATGCATGCCAAATTTAAAGCCTTCCTAACTGCCTCTTCCCAAACCCCTGATCATTCCACACCTCTGAGACAGGCTCAAGGAACTGGGTTACACTGTATAGGTCAGAATTTTTTTAGTGTGTTTTGTAGACTTGAGCTCTGGAGGAGAGTCTTCATATTCAACTATTACACAATCAAATAAAAAGAAAGGTGCTGAGTATAAAAAAACCCTTCCAAATCTGGTTAATATGCTACATTTATTTAAATATTTATTTCCATTTTCCTTTCCACTTCCCTTTTCTTCTCTTTTCTTTTCTTTCCTCATAGAAAAGATATATTAATGAAGAGAAAAAAGAAAGCAGAAGTTGCTATGTTGTTTTTCAGGTTGATGACAGTAAACACACAGACTCTCTTTGTTTGAGTTAGATAGAAAGGACCCAAGATTTTAAACAAAGGAAATGAGTAATTCAACATGACTAGGAAAATGGATACTTTGATACATACCTAATTTTGTTTTATGGTGCTTTATAATGCATAATCAAATTCCACAACAATAAATGTGGATTAAGTCAATGGTGAAAACAGATTGTTAATGAAAATATAATAGGTTTATGCTCATTTCCCATGAGATTACTCCTTCACTGTACAACAGGTTATAAATTTATAGTGATCTAAAGTGAAATTATATTTCTCGGAATTTTCAAAGCCAATATGGTATTCAGCCCCAGATTTAAAGGAAACCATTAGTCTTGGTTTGTCATGTGCATCAAGGTTTAGAAGGCAGTACACAGTTACACCACTGAAGCCCTGCCAGATATCCCAAAAGGAAAGCTGAAGAGCCATACATCTGGCCTGCAACTTTGCCAGATACACTGTCCTGTCTGTGGCCAGGGCAGATGTGGTAAAAGGCACACTCTGAACGCCTTCGCTCACACCGCAGGGCTGAGAATGTGATGGCAGAATTACACTGAGGCCACTACAAATTTCTTCTGGAAAGAATTTCAGTCGTAACTGACCATGGCCATGACCCCAATCCCACATCAAGGCTTTACCAGAGCTCAGGAGTGAGGCTACACATTTCTTAGTGTGGGATTAGAGTCCAAATACAAATTGAAATTTGCCCTGTCTTCCTCCATAACCCGTATGTTTGAACCATATTGTCAGCATCTGTTTAGATGAATCTAGTGAGTCAGGAATGTTCCAATGTAACCTTGTTTTACTAGAAAGACAGCAATTTATCAAAACTGAAATTTTGTGGCACTATGCCAGATTTTGTTGAAAAGCTTTCAGGTCCTTGATAGTTTTCAGTGAGATAAAGAACCTGCAGACCTGAAATCTAGTCCATGTCACCACATCTACTGTAAACTGGGTTATCATACTACTTTTATTTGGTGGACAAACCTTCCTTTTTAGTCTACAAATTGTATTTAATTGAAGAAGAGTTTGTCTGTTTCTATGTACATTCTAGACATCTGGTATATTAAAAAAAAAAGCCTCAATAATTCAACTGGGCTGCTGAACATATGAAAATTGTGAGCAAATGACCACTATATGTGAACAAATGAACTGCTTAAACACAGATTTCTACCAAAGCATTCCCACAGAAATTTGTGATGCCCAGTTCCCAACACCAGCATCTAGTATCCATACCCAAATGTGTTCGCTTTGGTATCTCTATACATTGCCCTGCTAAACTATATCATTCTTCCCAGAGCAAAGCAACTGCAGTTGTATGGATTGAGAACCATATCTTGTGCTGATGGATATCTGAGACTAACTTATGGGTCCCCCATCTACTCCAATGCTTCCAACCTGCAAATTCTGAGGAGCATTTTCCAGGCAATCGTGTGGGAGCTGTCTGCTGTGAGCATTGCCACAAGGCACACCTGTGAGTTAGGCACACCTACAGTTCTCCTATACTCACAGATTATCAAACCTGCTAAGCTCACCCTGGCCTGCTTTCAGTCATAAATACCTACAAATTTAATTAATTTCCCTGATGTGGCAAATGTTCCAAGCAGGAAAATATTTTCAGCTCCTTCTAGTTAATTCTTTGGAGCAAGAATTATCCATGATGTTCAGCACTGCCAACAACAACAGTCTGTAAATTAACAATAAAACAATAACACACAAAATAAGAAAAAACTTGAGTCCTTTTTCTATAATAAATCTCTTAGAAATTTAATATAAGTAGTAATGAAAGCCTGTAATACCTCAAAAATCTTGAAGTGTCTCCCACTGTAGGATAACTATTTGAGTGAATGAAGATCATTCATTCCTGTTGATCTGTGTTTGGATTTTTAGTGGCATAAGCCTGTTGGAAAAGTGGGTCTCCCAGAAATGGGGAAGTTCACAGATCTGAAGCAGCCTCTTTCTATCTACCAATCCCTGTTAAATCTCAGGCACATCCAGTTAAGTCCACACAGGTGCATTGCAATAATATTTTATTGACAAATTTCCAAAGGGGCTGGAGCCCATACTTCCATAAGCAGCATTCTTGCATTTCCCTGTCCAAATTCCTCAGTGTATCAACAACTTTAAATAAGTATGTGGATTACATCTCTCAGGCAGCCAGAAGGAGTGTAGCTGTTTCTGTTGTGCAGTAATGCCATATGCAACCTCCATTTACTTGCTTCAAAGTTTGTAGTTGAAGAAATTTTCATATTTCTTCCTACATGCCTCTCTGATAACGTTGTCATCTAGTTAGCTTGTAGTATTTTTGTGATACTTATTCGACTGAGAACACAAGAGTTATTAATATTTCTAAGTTTTAAAATACTTTATGCAGATGTTAGGAAGGAAAAAATCATTATTTTGTATAGTTTATCCAGTGTTTATACACAGGGTTTACTCTATTTAAATATAAAAAGTAAAGATGCCTTTTGATTTCATGTATAAAAGGAGAAAAGAAAATCAAAGGTAAAATACAGACACACTCTTGATCTAACAGAAGAATACTCTACAGATCACCAGTTACTACATCTGACTATAAAAAAATCTATGGAATTTCCTACCTGTTACTTGGCAGAATATTTTCTAGATTAATGGAAAGCTTTGTTTAGAGAGAAGTATGTATTATATGGATTCACAGCCTTGATGAGTAGCAGTTAAGTACAGTGGAGTTTTTCTCACAGTATGTCTTGGAGAAGACTCAAGAGACACAGCCTCTAGAAACACCTAGATCACAATGCAGAATATTTTCAAGAAATTTGTAGTGGTGATGCTGTATTAAACACAGTGGGAAATTGACTTCAGCCAGATCCAGATGGGTTTTGCCTTTAACCTTGATGTGAAGGAGGAATGAGGAAGTCTGTGAAGGAAGGCACTCTTTGTCATGCTTCTTTCACTCTGGATGGTATAAATAATTTTTTGAGCTTTTGAGTCTCCAGTGTTTCTCTGTAAGGATTGGATTGTGTGTAAACCCATTTCTCTCTCTGGCACTTGGTTGCTGTAATCTGATAATACAATTTATTGTAGTACTGTGCTTCATGGGAGGGCAGAGACTTCTGCAGTGTAGTGTTGGCACTACGAGTACCGTAAAGCCAAGACTGTTTCAAAGGAAAGAGTTATGTATATATCAATTCTTCATGAAACTGGTAACTGGCTATTCAATGAAAAAGCAAAACTGTATTCTTACAATTTTCAAGAATATTAAGATATATTCAAGACTATTAAGATATCCCACTTTTAGTCCTAGGCCAAGATTTTCAAAGGTCAAGATAATAAAAAAATCATTGCTATTAAAATTGGATATATGTACTATTTTCAAATTTGAGAGGCAGAAATAAAGCAAATTTCTGGCAAAGCAACATTTGAGACAAATATCCTTCAACTGCTGCTTTTGAAATAAATAATTGCTTGTTTTAGTCATTGTTTTCCTACTGTAATATGAGAATGATCTTTCAGGTAGCTGTATCTTTCTGATACAATTCTGATATATATAGAAATCTTCTGGTCAAATTTATAAACGTCTGCTTCAATCTGTGGATCCTATACCTGTCAAAAGCTCAATTGCCACATTATTTATTGCGATACTATAATTGCGTGATAGTATAATATTGCATCTTCTTATAGCAAAAAATGACAAATTTTATTTGCATATATCCACATAAAAGTAAAATATAAAACAAATACACAAGAAACTTCAAAGGAACAATTCAAGGAAAGTGAAGCACCAGAAGAGAGGAACCATCACAATTCAATTGCCCTGTACAAATGTTTATTTTACCTTTTTTTGGCTTGTGCATTAATGAATAATTTTAATTTTACATCAAAAAATAAAATGTTTATTTTACAGTATCAATTCCCAGTCCTGCCCTCTGTACCTTTGCAGTCTATTACACCCAGATGGGTTCTCCTTTTCGTTACAGTGAATTTCTTCTTTTCTCTTTATACTGCCTAAGTATGAACGGAAAAAATACAAGTGAGGTAGTCTCTGCTTCCAGTCCCCATACTCACATTGTCCCACAACAGACAGATTTTGCAGTTCCAGGGAAAACTGTCAACCTGCCAACTCTGGCCTGGAGCATACTCAGCTCCAGCGAAATACTCAGCAAATTAACTGCTAAACTCTAAGGGGGGATCCCAGCAGATAGAGTTTCTTTGATGCTGTTGCTGAAGTGAAAGGTGTTGAATGTGCTTGGCTTGGCCAAGTTTAGGCATATCATTAGAAACCCAGTAAAAGGCACTTTCTGAGCAGCAGATGCAAGACTTTTCCAAATTTTAAGGCTGTATGAGTTGGTTGCAGGAGAGATTTTCAATAAAGTTTTTTCTCTTTTTTCTGTTTTTCTTGGTTTTTCTTTTTTTTTCTTTTCTTTCTTTTTTTCTTTTTTTCTCTTTTTTAGAGCTAAATCTCTAAAGAGGTATATTCCACCAGAGGTGAAAAATAAACAAAACAAAACAGGAACAAAGAAGAATTCTGTGGTTATCTTGGGAAAATCATATCGAAAACAGAATATTCTATGATTTTACAGTAAAAGTGGTGTGAAATTGGAGCTACAGACAGCACTGCCTGTTCTGTTGACAGTATTCATGGAGTTAGTTAGGTTTCCTACCTCCCGAACTATAACTTTTGAGAGTTTTTGTCGTCCAGTCTCTCATGAAGAAAGTTTTAAGTTCCCTTTGGGATAGTGTATATATATGATCCCAGCTGATGTATTTTCAGTCTTGAGGAATGCATAGCCTTTTCTGGTAGCTAAAAATACCTTTATGAAATGAGTTGTTTAAGTTGTGACAGGATCATAAAACCCCCAAAAGCAAATAAAATTTACCTTGAAACAAAAGACACCCGCATTAACACTTTCTAGTTGGATGGATACAGCCAGGTGCCTCTGAATAGAAAAGTAATCTTTCACATCAAATATTCAAAAATTAAGAAATGTTCCATATGCTGCATGTTAGGAGCTGACTTACTGAGGAAGCACCTACAGCGGGATACAACTGCAAAACTGGGTGAAGGAATGTTGATGAGCATAAGTGAAGAAGGCTGCAAATAAGAATGAATCACTTATTCAGAGAGACAAGGCTAAGTTGCCTCATTGGACTCCTTCTAGCAGGGTTTGGACTTGGGTTTCTAGCACAGGCTGAGGGCTCAGGTTTCTCCTGGACACTCTTCCAGTGCCTTGCTCTCTGTGCATAAGTGTGCAACCAAGCTGGCAGCAGTCAGGCACCTCCTCACTCCTGTTCCACAGATAAAGACCAGCAACGCCCTCAGGGTGAGGGATCTACTCCCAGCTGTCTCCCTTTATTTAGGGAAGTAGAAATAAAACTGCCTCCAAATAGTTCCCAGTTCCTCTGGTACCTCTTAATTCTTCCTTAACAAATATGGAGTTCATACATCCTATCAAATTTCCAGAAGGTAGGAAACACTGAAGGCTAAAATGGCACCCATTGCAGATAAAAAATTTGCTTCTTATTTTCAGATAATGCCAACGTATATCTCTACCCATCTTTTTTTACCACTGGCATTAGAGACAGGCTCTGCTGCCGCCCAGGTCAGAGGAATGTCTTTATACCACCAGCCACACAATAAATGAGAGTGAGCAGGAGCAGGAAAAGGCTTTGCCTGCCATGGCATAGCCATATCTGGAGTTCACCAGATCTAAACGTACAGAACAGAAAGATGATGTTGTTAATGTGAGTTGAGTCTGTCAATATCTGGAAGCACATGACATCCTCTTCATGCTGTTCATCAGAAGATGAACATAGTTGAAAGGATTTGCTGGAAACCCAAGGAAGCTGCTAAACTTTGCTGAAAGTCCTACATGCAATCTGAGCCTGTCTGCTCTCCAACCACTCCACCTTGCTACAGCTAGAGATTCAGACTGAGAACAAAACTCTTCCAGAGGATGCAGGTTTATGCATCAATGAGAGCAAAAGAAAAAAGTATTCTGGCACTTGCAACAAGTGCTGATCCCTTGTTCACAATTCATAAGAATGACTCCACACTGAGACATTCAAAGGGTTTAAATTCCATGAAGATATTCCAGTGCTTAGGGGCATTCTGCCAATACTCATGCAGTCTATTGGTGGTTTTCCTTAATCTCCAATTGTTAAAATCCAGAAAACAGGTAAAGACTTCCAGAAGACAAAAATAGATATAGACTCTCTAGCATGAAATTCATGCATTAAAAGTGGCAGGCTCTATTCAAATCCTTTGGGAATGGGGTATGCCAAGTTTCATCTGGCACTCAACCACGCTTGTCTATTTAGAAAACTGGTGTCAGGGATTCCTATGGTCTCAACCATGGGTTTTGACACAAATCCATTTATACTACATAAATCATTAATTCATTCTTTCAAATACCAAAGTCAATTTTGAAATCTTATGTTTATGATAGTTCATCTATATTCATCAGTACTATCACCTTAAAAAAAAAAAAAACAGAAATTTTAATATTACCAGTCAGAGCAATGGGAACAGAACATGAGATTTTATTTTTTTTAAACTACAAATCTGAAGTGGAAGTGAATGTTAAACGTATGCCTCATACTAAAACTTTATGAAAAATGAAATGCACAAAAAGCTGGATCCTTGCCATGACACCCATTATGGTGAAGGCTGAGACTCTGACCCTTCGTGTTATACTTATTGTGTTTTTGACACTTTTAGTCAATTAAAATGGGTGAAGTGTAATTTGTTTTTCTTAAGTTTAATACAGCATGTCAATAGAAGCTAACCAAAATTTATAGTAGGAACACTAAAACTGCCACTTGCACTTAAACAAATGAACACAATTTATCATGGTTGAAATAAAAGGAACATCATGTGCATTTGACTTTATACTTCACATGAGCATGTTGCCAAATATAGGAAAGCATGTTACAGCTGACACTTCCAATGGAAAAGACATTTTACTTCACATTAAATATTGGTGTGAAAAATTTGGACCTTGTCCAATCCTAAGAAGTGTTAACGTTGGCACTTCCACTGTATACTTTTACTGTAAATTGTTGTAACATTTATTTGACATGGAATACCCAAAGGATTGATGAGTAAAGAAAGGAAGACTTTTTATTGTGCCATGTTCCCTTTTTCAGTCATGCATACTAAGCCTTTACATCTTCAGAGTTTAAACAAGTCACCACCTGTACTCAATCGGTGAAAGTTATTTTTCATGCAACTGGAGTTTGCCTTTTTTATAAACCTATAAAAGCACACATTTTCCATTTTATTGGTCAGCAAAGCAATGGCTGATTTAACCATAAAACTTACAAATGTTGTTTCTTTATGGAGATCTATGTTTTTTTAGCCCTTTATAATTCCTTGGAATATAAGGCTCCTTCATTTCATTTGTTGTCAGAGAGTGAAAACACAAAACAAAGTGGAGTATTTTTTCTTTTCATTAAAAAAGTTCACCTAACACTACTACCACTTATATTATTACCCACAGACTACTAAAGATTTAGGAGGAACAAAGTACTGCTGCGTAAAAATTTATCCACTTCAATTAAGTACCTGCATAAGAATTCTGTGTTCGTATTATGTGAACTATAACTACGTTTATCTGCAGTAATGAAGCACTGTAAAATGTTGGAAAAGTGCTGAGGGGCACTTCGTATGATTTACTGAACTGATCTCTAGGTTAAGAAAGCAGGTCTAAGACAAGGGAATTACTCTTTCCATCCATATTTTTCAAATTAAGAAAATCCATAGCCTTTTGAATTATAAAATTAAATTTTAGAGACACAAACATGAAAATGATTGGGGTATTTTAACAATCTTAAATACCCAGTCCAAGACCTTGAGTTTTGATCTATTTAAATACAACACTTCAAGCTTTCTGCATTTAATTATAATTAAAAGAGAAATTTATACATACACATACTGGGAAAACAGATTTCTTTCAAACTAGACAAGCAACACAGATGTCCTATACCAGAGAGAAACCTCAATAACCATGTGCAGCAATGAACCAGGAGAATGTAAATAGCAGAGGCCACGAGCTGGTGCCTAGGGTTACATCTGCTGGCATCCAGAACATCAGGTAGTAGCACCCTCAGAGCACCTCTGGAGAGAGGAATAGGTTTATTATCTAAATTTTTAAGTACTGAAGTATCTATCCAATAAATGGAAAAAAAAAATCTATCCTTTGTGTGTTCTTCTGGCCTACAAATAAGAGAGTGAAAACCAAATCTAAGTGAATGGAAAATCTTAAGAGATTTTTGAATAGATGATCCAGGTATCAGAAACCTACCAAGCCCACCTTCCCCTTTGCTATTTCTAAAATGCAAGCATGCTCTTTAGAAAAGACCAAGTATAGAAGAAACACAGGAGGGTAGAAAGGCTTGGAGTAGAGATAAAATAAAATGTATGGTATATTTTACAGTCCTAACAACTTGGTCAAAAAAGGAAAGTCAGCAAAAGCAAAGCCAGCTCAGTCTTCTCTCAGCCAGGTATGATCAAGCTACATTGCTTCAACATCATCCTCAGTCTTATAAAACTAATTTTTTATGACAATCTCATCACTCTGCTTGGCAATAAGGAAGTCAAAGAGATCACTCCTAACTCATAGGCAAAAATAAATAAATAAATTAAAAAGCCCCACTCAAAATCACCCCACTGGCCACAGGCAGTCACCTGGTATGTTGTACAGGCTCCATCCTTGAGTGTTTTCAAGACTCATCTGGATATACCCAGAGTAACCTGGTCTGATCTCATGGATGGCAGTGCTTTTTTTCCTCTTCTTTCTGCAGGAAACTACACTGGGTACCTCATGACATTCCTGCCTAACCTATGACGGTATCATTAAATTCCTTATCTCAACTGAGAAGACATGACTTAAAAGATGAATTTTGAAGACAAAACAAGAAAACAAACAGCCATCCATTTCATCCGTTTGCTAACAAGTAATAAATTATAAAAAGTTTTTGTTGCGCTGTTCCCAACACAATGGAACCACAGTTTCTACTAGAATGCAGATAAAAATATAGATAGAGATTTGTATGAAAGTTTTCTTATTTGAATCTGGTTTCAGGAAAAGAACAACTACAGGTGTTTTTTTCCAGGTAAAAAAGTTATCTTTTCCTCTTGTGTGGATGTAATGTCAAACCTGGACAAAAGAAGGTTGAGTTTGTGTTACTCCAATTTCTAGCTGGAGTTAATGATGAATGTGCGGGAGGAATACTCCATTTTAAAGTAGCACTACCTTTCCTCCCATGTCATGCTATCATCTTTAATGGCAACAATAATTCACTTAAGCCAGGAAGACATTTTTTCTGCTTTATCTATAGATCATTAGAGCAGTCTGCCTGCTGCATTAATGCCTGCTATAATGGCATGCCGCTTCCCACTTTATGGCTCTATGTCAAAAATGTCTCTGATAGCTGGTTACTCACTCCACTTTGTCGGTGTTAAACAATCCATTCCTTATTGGATGAGCCACACTATCGCATGGCAGTTACTTGACTTCCATAATATCCTCTATAGGTGTCAGGTCTCTGGAGAACTGTACGTCCTCAACTCCCACTGAAAGCAAAGGTGGATAGCACCTTACAGATCAGATGTTGTGACTTTCTGAAGAGCTGCTTAAGCTTTTCAGTTAAAACTCAACAGCTGTATAGAATGTGGGCATTATTTTTAGCCATACATTGCATCTCTCCATTTGTGATAATTTACTACCATGCAAAATATGTTGCTATGATATTGCTCAAGAGATAACAGCAAGGGAGAATTAGTACAAGTATGTAACGAACCAGGGCCAAACACTCCTAGGGACACAATCCAGGTTTCCTACACTGACTCAGAGTGTTGAGAAATGAGGTTTTATATTCTTTAAGCCTTTGTTTCTATGCAGTATAAATGGTATTAAAAGAGTCAGGAAAACTGTCTTATGGCACTTAGTGATTCAATCTGGCTTAATCAAATTCAAATTTGTTTGTTAATTTTTTTTTTATATACACTCTGGAGGTTGTTCACCCAGAATGGTTGCATTTGAGATAAATACAGAAGTAAAGGAGAAAGAGACATAAAAGGAAAATATTAAAAAGTAGTGACATAAATTAATGGAAGATTGTTATATATACCAGTGAAATGAAGAAACCTGTTTGCACAAGTACATATAAATGGAACAGAAGGGGTTACTGCATTTATAGACTTGGAATACAGTACATAAATCATCATTCATCATTCTGTTTGGATGTCATAATATTTTACAGATTTTTGCTAAGTAATATAATGCACCTAAAGCTTTGCACAGAAGTAGAGACTCTTTATGAATTATATCCAACATATAGATGATACTTATAGCTATATATAATCTCTTGTTGTCATTTGTGATCTACATGAATGGGTCTGCACAAATAATTGTCTTCTCTACAAATGTAAGACTCAAAGATCCCATGTCAAGCAGACTCTCTCAAAAGAGCCTTTCACCACGGGTCTTTCAAAAAACTTTTCTGAAACTAAAATAATAACTTATGCTTCGATTACTCTCTGACTAAGAGTCTGAGTATGAATGGCTCACCTGAGGAACTTGACCTGGTCACGTGCTCCAGTTCTAAGTGTGCTGGACTTTGTGCGATCACAAAGCAAAACACCTGATTGCTACCTTGTTCACTAGTGTGCATTGTACTTGATGCACACTACATTTAGAACAACACTACTCTGAGTAAGAGATTGTCACTCACTTTGTATTCAAGAGAGTGATTCTGGATACCATATATGAAAGATCCTGGGTCTTTTTGACAAAGATGGAGACATTTTGCCCCTTTGCAAACCAAAATTTTCTTTTTGTTTCTCCAAGATCAGCATCATACAAGGAAGTATTTAGCTGACTGTTTGTTGCAGCCCCCTTGGGCAATGGCCAGTACCTTGTACGCTATTTTACAGATCTTTGAAATTTTAGACCTGCCATGAATGAAAAATGTTGAAAAGTACTCCAAAGCCACCCTTTCAAACCAAAAAACATGAGGACCCAGAGGCCTCTCATGCTGCGCACTCTGTATTCCTGAATCTCTTTGTCATTGTTATTACAGTTAGCTTATGGGCCACATTATTCCTTATAATAATCAGGGAGGATAATGCCGATGAAAATGAGAAGTTTACAGTGAATCATACAAAGTAAGTACTGCCTCTAAGGCTGCAAGCACTTGGGAAATGGTTTGAGGCTTCTCTTTTCAAGTTAGAGGATAGGCCGTTACCTCCCACTTTGGACAGGAATGTCTTGGCTCCATTTTGATGTTATATCTGTTAGGTGCAGAGTGATGAGTCTATCTTACTGCTGATTCACACCGGCTGTTCCAGCGGCAACATGTGACCGTGATTCCTCTGTGGCCCAGAGGATATTTTCCATCAGTGGTAACAGATGTTACTAATTCAGAAGGCCAAAAGAAAGAATAAAATTATAAGCACATAATACATATAAACATTTCTGTCATATTCTTTTTGACGATAAGTCCAATAAATGCAAAAGTTAAAAAGAAATGAATGCTGCTGCTGTTGATATTTTTGGAAGACCTGGATGGTCAGGAAAGAGTCCTACTGAATGAGGACTGAATGCAGTAAGTTAAATCACTGATGGAAAGTAAAAAATAAATTGTGATTCTTCTTTTCTGAAGGCCTCAATAGAAATAAATGTAAATCACCTGAAAGAATATATAAGGGGATCTGTTACAGTGAGGTGGTGACATATCAAATCATCTTAGTTCTCAGCATTCTGGGTGGGAAATAGAAGTGTGTTCCTCACTGTGCAGTGATTTCAATGCAATTCTAATAATTTAAGGCAAGTCATTAAATTGCAACTAGTGCATGGCCAATGTTAGGACCAATATGATCATAAATTTGCTGACATTCCATCCATTCAAAATGGCATGCACATTGGAGAACTTCTCTAAAAGAAATTACTAGTACAGATCTCATCCCTTCTAAATCTTTGACAGTAATTCTGTCATTTCCTGGGGGATTATACCCCACTTAAATACCATTTTCAGCTGGACATTTATTAGCGAAAATTATCCAGCCAAAGTCATTATACTTCATGTAATCTATTGATCTACAAATGTTTAAAGGGGAAAAAAACCACCTGTTTCTTCAGCTCTACTTCATACCCCTTTTCATAATCAGTCACCACTATAGACCATTCTACTGCTGAACTGTGTTGTCTTTGGCCTTGGTATAAATTATTTGCTCAAACAAAAAACCCAATTTGGTGGCCTTTTTTTCTTTTTAGTTTATCAGAGGGGTTCTTTGGGGTGGTTTTTTTGTTTGTTTGTTTTGGTAAAGCAATGAACTCTATATAGAAATAAACTTTCATTTTGTTGATTAATCAAAGGAAAATAGCAATCCATTTAGGCAACAGGAACGAATCACCTCCTTTTCATTATACAAACAGGGACTTTGTAAATTTTTCAGGACAAGGATCATGTCTTATACACTGAATAAACTTTGTCATTATATACACCTATGCTATTTCAAGAAATATGGGTTAAATAAGAAAAAAAATAGTGGACATTTGGAACCTAGCCTGAAACTCACTGAATTCAATGAAAATATTTCCATTAGCTCCAGTATGAGCTGGACCAGATTCAAGAGGTCCTGTGAACAAAACCATCCATGATAATATAATAAAGACTTCATCACTCAAGGGAACCAAATTAAGATCACACAGATGACCTGAACTGTTGTATTTCCTCATGGGTTTGAGCACTTGATTTTGCTCCCTTAAAATTTTTAACATAGCTCTTTTGTCTGTGTTACTGGCAGCATCACATTACACTGCAATGTAAATCAGCAGATGTCTTGTTTTTGAATTTTTTCTTTTTTCCTTTTTTTTCCAATAGGCAACAGCCTTTTCTGCAAGTCACAATGCAGAGTTAATTTTTTAGCAATAAAAGCATTATAGACACATGAAGCAAAGTTCTTCAAAGTCAGATATAATTATCCCTTCTATGAGGCACTTTATGTAATATTTATTTCCATTAATCTTGGAATCTATGTGTATTGTTTATTGAAAAAATGAATGCAATGTCAAATACAGAACTGCACAGGGGAATACATTGGAATTCTGGAAATTTTCAAACTAATTCAACATTTTTGCCATACGTGTATTAGGAACAATCCCAAGTGTAAAACCTAATGTCACTGATGTAAAACTGTCTTCTAAAAGTTTGAAAGTCTGTCATCTTTCTCCATATACTCACTTCATTAAATAGTTTACAGCTTGCAAGGGGATCACAATGTTGGAGTAAGAAAATGACTGTCCTGACAGATTCAGACAATAAAACAACCAGATTGTTATATGAATGTTTTCTCAGAGACTGTTGCTGCAACACATAATAAATACAAATATTGAAACACCTGCATGATAAACATAATACTTTTAACAGATGTTAATCCCCCCTGAATGCGACCAGTGGATTTAGATCACATAAATGCAACTTGCCCCGTTCAGGTCTCCCTGGAAAATTGCCAATCATATGGTTGCTTTCCGACCAACTGCTGCAGTCTACATGCATGGATTTGCTTCTCAGTTCTCCTAACATGAGCATTTTTAAACAACACATAAATATAGCAATATATGTACATGACACTGAAGCTCAGCTGCAATTTAGGTTGCTTGTCTGCTGTCAGCATGAATTGGTTATATTATTTTCAGAAAAGAATGTTCCAAGTTAAAAACAAACCTATTTTCTCAAAATCCTGACATTCTGGCAAGCAGGGCGGAATGTTTTTCTCCCTTTGGTGGGACTTGTTCTGCCTCAATACTCTCTGATCATATGCAGCTTCTGTTTACTTCAACAAATTTAATGGAGGTTCAGCATATTTGAAAATTAGCTATTAACCCTATCAAAACACTACTGAGGTTTTGATACCCCTAGGGGAGAAGCACACACTTACAACCCGTTGGCTTAAACTTAAGTACCTGCTTCTGCACTCTGTTGGAAAAGAGCCTGAATTTACATGTGTCTTTTCACCTCCAGAACGTATCTGGATGCCTTTCGTTGTAAGTCCAGTTTATACAAATAGCTCTGCACCCGTAGGGCCATCTCTGTGTTACCAAAGATGACAGTGTGCACTTGCACACAGTGAGTGGCATTACTCAGGGCTGAGCTATCCAGCCAGCAGAGTCTGACCTCCTGACGTGTGTGTAACTGAAAATAAGCAACGCTGGGAGCAGAAAATAACTGGCAAGTGATTATTCATGGAAACTGAATGGCAAAGGAAAACCTGCACACTTCATTTCATGCCTCCGATGGCTGCGTTAATTCAGAGAATCTGACACAAACAGACTCACAACAAAGAGAAGTGCAACAGAAAAAGATAAATTCTTCATGAAAAAGCAAAACTTTACTCTCAAAATTGACAAGTAAACAAAGAAAGCAATAACATGATTGGTATAAAAATTAACACTGACTTGCCATATCTCCATGCACCACCTAGGGACATCTGAGTTTAAAAAAATGTGGGATGAGCATTTCAAAAGATAGAAAGGTTTGCATGGTAAAGAAGTTCCCCAGAGCAATTTGTGGCTGTAGATCAGGAGAAACAGATGCAGCTGAATAGAAAGCAACAGAAGTGTTTACCAAATGGTTCTGGTGATTCTCCAAAGTTTCTCTTGGTGACAAAGGAAGAGATAATTATATCTCAGAGCCATGTTGAAGAGTAGCCACCATAATCGGAAATGAAGACTAAATTCAGTTCAGTTGTACTCTTGCTGAAATAATTGCAGAAAAAAAGATTGTGGTTGGTCATAATTAATAAGGAAAACCACCAAGAAGATGTATTTCTTGGGATATGAGTAGCTACAGAGAGAGACCTGCTCTAAGACAGACATAGATCAACAAAACTTTCCAGAATGCTGCTATTCAGACATGAATAAATAGGTCTATTTGCTTAATAGGCAAGAAGCTGCATTTTCTCTACTTCATCTAGTTGATTCTGCAATTAATTGCAATAAGTTGAGGACACAGAACACAGGAGAAACCTTTCCATTGACTACAAAGTAAAAAATTCAGCTGATTCTTCCACTTTTTAGGATTATTAGCTCATCATAATAAAATGAGAAAATTATGGCATTACATAAAAATTGTCCAGCTGAGCCAGTGTGATCAAAAAAGTGAATACCCTGCTTGGATGGATGCACAACAGGTTAGAAGAGAACATGGACTTTTCTGAGATAACAATATTCATGATTATGATCATGGTGTTCAGTGACAGTAGTAACCTGAACAGCCATGTTCAAAACCTTTTTAAAGGTAATTGAAGAACTAGAATGGGTTTATTAGCAATTCTAAGTGCTGCTGTTTGCAGGAAAACTCTCATATGAGGAGGAACTGGCAAGATGTTTTGTGTTATTAAAAGATAGTAGAAAAATGCTGAAAAAACCATCAATAAGATTAACTAAAAAGATCTTTTGGTCCTGTCTTAAATGATATAACAGTTAGAGAAGGTTAAGTGAAAAAAAGTAGCAAATTCAAGCTGAGGAAGATATTGCTCTTGTATTCACCCCAGACTTAGGACTGAGAAGTAATTCTAAAATTCACAAATCATTTGTTCTCTTCTATGGTTCACAAGAGTTTTAAGAATTGTTTATAAAGCCCATTGTTTTTCAAAGAAATGCTGCATTCTTTGTTCTTCTATTTTATTTTAATTTTAGTTTTTTAAACTGAAGCACTAGTTTCAGAGCAGGGAGAATAAACTTTTTTCAGTGTGGCTTGTTCCAACCATTTGTAAGAGTTCATCAGATGCAATAATTATTTTCCCTGGCTTCAAAACTAACTTCTGGTTGGCTATGCCTATAGCAGACATCTTCATGCTTCTATATGGTGGTGTCTTGGACCCTGACTGGCTTTGCTGGTGTTATCAAAATGAAGAGAATGGAGCAGAAGTCTGGATGCAGACACAATTTTGCCAGGACTGTCTCTTCTCTTCATTATAACTCTGGACATTTTACCTGTGGAATTTTGAGCACATTCCAATATATAGCTACATGAAAATTTTTCTATAAATTAAGAGAAATTCATAGCAATTAAATATTTTTTCACAACTGCCTAGTTATAAAGTATTTGCTCTCCCTTCTCCCCCTGTAAATTTCCTGTTAGACATTATGAGCCCATGCTCCAACCTACTCTGAGCCTGAGGTGCACCGTTCCTTGCAAGGCAGCAAGGCTTTAGCATCAAAATCAGGGGTGGTGGAGGAGTTCTGCCACTGCCATGCCACAGTTTGCCATTGCAGGGAGAGATGGGCATGACCACAACAGGGATGGGGATAGCTTTGAGGGCTTTCAAAACCACATCCCATGAGAGTCCCCACAAAGCTAATCAGAGTAGGCTGAATGCAGAACACCTGAGTACTTCACAGCCCTAAAAATTACTGACACAAAAGTGTCCTGGGTTTGTGCTTTAAAAATAATGTCCATCTGCTGTACACACAGATTTGCTGCAGCTTCTGTTGCTGCAAATGTGCCATCAGCAGATTGGGGGTCTCTGCTTAGGGCTGTGCATGGGCTCAGCCTAGCTCACCTTCTTCCTCCTCTGCACTTCACAGCAGATAAAATACTTACCTCAGGAGACTACAAGTGACCAGCATAAGCCAAACTAAAAACATCAAACCATCATTGCCCTCAGTGGTGGACAATGGATTGCTTGGGCCTTCAATTCTATGTGTAAGCTCATACCTAACTGGCCCTTGGGGCTCCTGCTTGCCCAAGACAAAAAGGCTGCCCTGAGCCTCTTTAACCACTTGTATTTTAAACTTAAAACCTTGAAGCCTTTCTTGTGCAGCTCCTCACCCCTGGCAGGATTTCCAGTCTAAGTCTCCACCTATTTTCTCAGTCTTCTCAATGGCGATTGCAAACTTCACCCTCCCCCAGATCCGGGCTCTTCTGGCTGCACACGTACATTTATCTATTTCCCATCATCTCCTGCACAAGTGTAAAGGCTTTCAGATGATACTTGAGAGGAAGTATGCCAGGGCACTCCACTGTGCAACAATACTCCCAGACAATATGATTGGAGTAAACCACGAGTACTATTAACAACAAGCAAACAGCCTTAGCATGTTAAAAGTACCTTAATGATTCTCATTCTTAAACCTTCTTTTCCCATGATGTTTATGTGCTAAGGTTTCAGCTGAACTTAGGTTATTTAGGCATTTCTGAAAAGTCTACACTTTAATGAGTTCAAATGACTAAGATGAAAATGAAATTTCAGTAATTAAAGTTCGTGTAAGGGGAGGTGTTTCATTTAGTTTTTTGTTTGTTTGCTTTCATCTATAGGCCTCCAGTGTTTTCGTATCTATTCTATAAACAGGATAATATAAAATCATCTAGTTACAGAAGAAATGAAAAGTTGAATGATTCGTTATATTTATATGACCTTAAAACATGTTGCAGAATTGCATTTATTACACACACAAAAAAAACCCCAAAACAATAAAACATCTTATTGAGTAGTTGATTATATGGTATTACAAAAATCTGCCTTCCAGTGGAATCCTTTGGCCTGCATATGTACAACACTATAAATCTTGCTAAATATTTGTTTCAGAAATTGTCCAGAAGGATGAACAGATTGATTTTCCAGACCTAAATCACTTCAACACCAAATAGTACTCTGGAGAAAACTGTGTTTCTCTTCTTGTTGTTTGCAGACACATTAAGATCACACACTGAGCTGCAGCAGTTCAGCTTTCTGGTCCTTTTGCTGTTTCATAGTGCCAAGATGGAAAAGGCATAGCCTTGAGACTACCTAAATACAAGGAGTTAATGCAATCCACAGTAAAATTAAGGAATTGCTGAATGCATTTCATTAATTCTGAACTTAGTAACAAACTATATTTCTAGCCTGTGGATTTGCATGAATTTGAAAGCTTGAAGAACAAAACCGAAGTGAATATAGGACTTTTTCACAAAATAGCTTATAAAGGCTTTGGATTTTTTACAACATATTTTCCTACATTTTTATAAAAAGTCAGCAAAACATTTCTTTTTCTGTTAAACTTGTTGAACTGCCAGGTCAACATTTTATAAAGGAAAATTTTTCCTTTCATTTTACATTCAGAAAATTTTGACTTGTAAGCTGTTTATAACTTAATACCTCTATTTAATAATACTCTGATTTCCCCAAAGAATTTGCTGTTCCAGTTTAAGCTCACTGCTTCAATTTGCATTCCATAGCTATGTTTTTTTAAATGTTATAAAATGAGTTTCCTCAACTGAAAAGAATATTTTTTTCCAAATATGAAGAAGGATATTCCACATCATGTGCCTTCCTGTAAAAGAAAATGCTTACTTGTGACCAAGGCTCTTAATGCTGTATCTTTAATTTGCTGGTGAAAGCCTTCTCCATTTGCACTGCAGATTCCTGCCTGGAACACCATGCTTTCCAAAGACATTCACAGATTTTTGATTTTTTTAAAAAAATGTGGATTACATCAGAGTGCATTAAAAACTGAAAAGTAAGGAGTGCTTTTTCTCACATATTTTATAGATATTTGCTTCCCTTTAAAGCATGCAGACAGCTAAATTATTATATAAAGGGCACTAATGCCAGTTTATATATGGTATTGCTTAGTATAAAGAAATTTTGGTGTGCAACACAGAAACCTGTGCCTTCACCTGGCAAGCAATTTCTCTGTCTTCAGTGTGTTTTGGGGAGTGTTGGGGCTTTCTCTGACTGGCTTGGGTTAAGACAATATTGGTAAAAATGCCTCATGAGAAGTCTCCATGCAAGTACAATGTAAAACTGTGAAATCATTAGAAAAGGAAGAGAGAAACTTCCAAAACACAGCCAGAACCTCTCTAGGTTACACACTAAGCCTCTTTAGATTGCAAAAGACTTGTATTTAGTGCCTAATTCTGAAAAATAATTGAAACAGTTCAAAAGATCCTAAAAGCCATGTGGAAAGGTAGACTTTATGCATCTTTTAAAAAAATAACCCAACACCTATTTCTGAAAACTCTCATTTCCTATTAAGTAAATGAAATTGAATTGATGTTTAGTGGTGTAGTGAGTTTCTCCTCTGCTAAATGAACACAACCTGCTGGATCCAGCAAATTAATTAAAAATGTGCTTTTACAGGATAGAGGGCTTTAGGAGCTGCACAGACCCATCAGACTTTATGAGTTTTCAGACCAGTTCTATGCACAGGGTGTGAGTGAATATCTCCCAGTTCCCAAAGAGCCTCCCTTCACAAATTGAAAAGAGCAGAGATAAGCTGAAAGGCACGCAAGGTGAGCATAAAATATAATTAAAACATACTTTCATTTTCAGTTTATTGCAGCTGCTAACCTTACTGATTAGTAGTTCTTCCATCTATGAGTCATCTCAGAGATATTCACAGGGGGTCTGAGCCTGAAATCACTCTTGTTTCAAAGAATGACAATGAGCAAATATTCAGATGTAATTCCATGTGGACTGAAGACCAGTAAATCTACAGTATGAAGTGACAAAACATGTGTCAACTTAAAAGCTGTTATGTTAATTGAATCATTTGCATATGATAATTGCATAATATGGACACTCTCTGGGTCAACAGTGACATTCTTTTCCATGCAGGAGGTTCGAAAACCGAGACAAGCAAAACAGCCTACTAAGCACAGGTTTCCTGCACCCGGTATCTGTAAGATACTCCTTGAGGCAAGAATGTAAACATTAAAACCAGGTAAATTCTGTGTAATCACTAATATCGGGCAGCTCACCATAATTTTCCCTTCTATCCCAGTTTGCACAGGTGTTAAATATAAGTCCTGCTAGTGCTTTACGAACTTTACTCAACAATTGCAGATTGCACTAAAACAGAGTCCTCTGTTTGGCTGCTCTTTACACTCCTTTACTTGTACTTGTGGGTTATGCATTTGTAGGAAAAACATGCCAAGGTGAAAAACATGCTAAAGTAAAAAACTCCTAGCCAAAACAAAACATAGAGAACAGGTGGTTCAATATTCCAAGGATGAGCTGAACAGGTAGTACAAGATACTCCTGAATGCTCAAGTGGTCCTTTCCATTTCAGCCTGACTTTTCTGTGCCATTGTCTCACATCAAGTCTTTCTAAGTGCAGCAGCTCCCCAGCCAGTTCCAGGAAAGCTCTTAGTGAATCACTGCCCAAATTGCCCATACCACATGATGACGGGCTTGACAACAGCCACCTCCTTCCTATCATCACAAAATGATAGGCTCTTTTGTATCTGCTTATGGAGATCTTCATGTCCACAGGGTGAGTGACTCCCATCCTTAGAGAAATGCATCTGATCTAGGAAAAGCTCCTGCTCAGCATTGTGAAAGGAGGGGGCAGTGAGAGAGAGTTTTCCCTTCTAGATTCATATTTGATATTTCATATGTCAAATTACTGTAAAACTAAAGCTGTTTATGCACTTCTTTATGGGCCAGCCCTCAGGGGCAATCGCAGTAAATACCTAATACAAATGCAGCTACATGGGAAATATCATCCATAGGAGTTTGGCTTGTCGTTGGGATCACCTGCTGCTTTGACATGTTTTGTTTGGAGCAGGCAGACTCTCTCTGAAGGGTTTTGTGCTGGTGCAGCATTCTGCCTCCCCAGCAGTTGTGTAGCTGCCATATCCCACCGCACTGCTGTCCAAGGCTGCCACCTGCACTTTTCATGCAATAGTCATCTGGTGACATGGAGACAGCTTTTCCCTTGTCTATCCCCAGCTGGAAGACTCTCATGGCTCTGTCACCCACACTTTCCAGCGATTTTAGATGGGTGCCCCTAAGATATGCACTTCTGTAACATATTTCTGTGTGGTTTTAAGAAATTTCATCCCAAGTCACACTGTAAATATATTTCAGAGGCTCAAAACCTCACAGATAAGAGGATGCACACAGCCACTAGTTCAGTTAAACAAATGCCAAATGCAGAGATCTGCACAGGCATTTCTGGGTACTTGTAATTATTTCTTCATGCACACCTACCAAGGAATGTTTTGCATTCCCAACTCTGCAAGCCATGCCCAGATATTTGTTTGCATAGATATCGTCATGAAGGTCTCCACAACATAAACATTTCTAAAAGGGACCTTGGACAGTAAAAATTTTTATAGCTCACATCTTTTCTGTCATAAGCTATTTAAGATTTAAAAGTTCATGACTAATTTCTTAACTTTTAACTACTGTATGAATGATTTTACCACTGTAACAAATGTTTCCAATATTTTTTCAAGCACAAATCCACTAAACAATCTTTGTATTTAGTATGTTTTCCTTTAATACATAAATCAAAAGACAATAACAAGCCTAATGTCAAAGAAAATTTTTGACACTTCATACATTAAATAAAAGCAGCCGATAAACAGTTTAGATGAAATTATGGCTTGAAATGTAGTTCCCAAGAGGAATGTGGTTCATAAATTGATTTTATACTGCCTCTGTCGTTGTTGATTTGAGATATGCACAAGACACCCACAGTCATTACCAGTGCAACCATTACTTAGACTGCCTTTGCTCTGACTGATATTTAGACACATGGAGACGACCAGCCATCTATTTCTGTGAAAAATGCGTTGTTTGGTTGTCATCACATGTGTAGCATGTTGCCTTCTATTTGAAACCTTGACACATAATAAAAAATTTGGAAGAAAATCAACCATTAGGTTTTGGCCATGCCTGAATCCCAGAAATTTCTATAGCTACTTTGGGTATTCAAGGGGGACGTGTCTTCCAATCAGAAAAATGAGGTAGCATTCGACTGGTAATTGACCTAATGTCATTGAGTCTCAAAGGTAAACCATTTCAAGCTCATGAGTTCTTTATTGTATCCCACCTTTAAAGTCTCCTTGAAAAAGATGCTTCCTTTTTTTTTTTTTTTGCACTTCACCTTTTTCTGTAACTAAACATTACCACAGAAATTACTGCTTAAAATTGTCAGAATATTATAATTATTTGGAAATTAATACGCAAGAATTTGTTTTAAACATGGGAAATGAGATATTAATTTGTGTGGAGCAAACATTTCATTTCTCATTCACTTCTGTTGAAAGAAAGTGATTTTCAAAGCACCTGAGATTATGTAATATTGTGCCTTTCACATTAAGGTCTTGATTTTCAGAGCTGCACTCTCCATTCAAACATTTTCCTCTCACAGGAACAGAACAATTCATTGAGCTGTGCTCTTTCTTATTCACCAATGAGAACTTCAAAATAGAGTTAAGGGAGAGCTAAGAGTTAACTTAAGCATTCATTGTAGAAATGTTCTAATAACAATGAATTATAAATAAAACGACCTGGATGGACTCATCTGGCAAATGATATATTTATTAAGTGTACCACTTGGGTCTTTCATAGGTCAAGGTACCCCACCTCTACAACCAAAGGTGGTAAGCTTCTCAAAGTGCCCTTAATCATTATGCTAACTATGTGACATTATGCACATTTGCTGAAAGCTATACAAATGGAGCATTGTACCTGAATGGCAAATATATGCTTTCAGCACAAACAAAACTAATAGATTTTAAGAGTGACTTTATGCCTTCACTAGCAACTAGTCTTTAAATAGTACACATCCTTAGCACAAATCCTAATGATAAAGTATGTGCAAGCAGAGCTCTTAAAAGGAGCACATTTGAAAGAGAGTCTACACAGCCCAGCAGATTTCCCATTTGTTGTGCTTTCAGTTCACTCTTCTAACACCTCTACACAAAGATTTCACAGCAATATGCATTCACTTGAAGAAAAAAGTGGGTCTATATGAAATAAACCATAAATATATTTCCACTGTTCTACTTATTACATTTGTTGCCATTGTTTTGTAGGGAATGGTATAGCTGATTGATGGCACCATTTTTTTCCTCCTGACAATTTTTACTAGAATGTGCCACTGACATTGCAGAAAACCCATAGAAGCTGGCTGGAAGCTAGCAGGCTTGATTTGCAAAGTGAACCTTAGGCAACTGTGTGCACATGGTACTGTGGGGCCGAACTGGGAAGTGCAAACATCTATTGTGCTCCTACAAGACATAAATTTTCCAACAGGGAGATTCACACCAATAAATTGGGCACACAGACTTAACACATAGAATTAGCTTACCAAAAAAATAAACAGAAGTGAAAAATTCCTAACCTGTACTGTTCATCAATGAAAGCTGATGTTGCCTTTCTTTTTGTTTGTTTTATTTCCTTATTAAAGTATAATGGAAAGGCTACTGCTTTACTTTCAATGTTATTAAAGCCTGTAATTCATTCCCTTGAAACAGCAAAGTTTTCTTTTTTTCTTTTTTTTTTCTTTTTTTTTCTTTTTTTTGGTCTGAGGGTGTAGATGTAAAACCAATCACCCAGTGAAGGCTTTATCCTTGTATAGTATAAGGAGCTGAGCTCACCTTTGGGCTGTGTCCAAATAAAAACTCTACGGGGCAGAACATATTCCTGAGAGGCCATTAAACTTGTGCCAGGCATTAACATCGATAGTATGTTGATCTAGCTTCTGTCATCCCTACTGCCCTCGTTAAAGTGACTAAAAACCTTTCCTTCATCTGATCCCACACTCTTCTACTGAAATCCCTGCTACCTTCAAGATGCGGGAACAAACTCTGATCCTTGAAACTGTGAGCTTCTTGAAACTTCCTTCACTTGTATCCCTCACGGCTGAGTAACAATGCTTTCCTCACTTTCTCCTCTCTTTTTTGCAAAAAGAAAAATCCACAATAAGACTCAATGAATATCAAGACCAAGGTTGTTTTTTGTTCTCAGGACAGAAATCAGGAGGATTTTAGATATCTCATTTCTCAGTCAGAGACTGAGAAATCCTACTTTTGAGCGCAGCCTAATTCTGAAGGTTCCTGAGTCCAACCAGCACTAACTCTGTGGATCACAGTTTCTCCTCAGACAGAAGCTCCCCACTTGAATGCACCCTAACTTTAGCTAATAGCAGCTGTTTGCCCTCTGCCTGGCCTTCAGGCAGAGCAATCAGTGGCAGCTGCTCAGGGACCAGGCACCAGCCTTTTCCTTCTCAAGAAACCCTCAGCATAGGTACAGGTCTGAGTGAGGCCAATAGCTCCGAGCCACTCTGCTCCCGACCTCTGCAATGTCCCTGTCCTGCCCGGCACTTTCATCCTTGGTGACACTGACCAGGCTGTGCTGGTCCCGCTGATCCCTGCTCACTGGCATTGACCTGTCTGGCAAAGGCACAGGGATATCCCAGGGGAGAAGGGATGGCTCTGCATGCACCCAGATAGAATGAAGATGACCAGACTGCTAGGTGGCTGCTGGAAAAGCAATAGGAGCTAATCGTGGGCAGAGCAGTTCATGGGATCAAGTTTGATGTGGATGCCATGGAACACCCTTCTCTTGCTTCCAGCAAAAGTAGACATGTTCCATCTCTACATCCTACCCTTAGCTTTGTCATTTTTCTTGCATACTCCATTACATCCTCAGTGACTTATCCCCCACGTTCTTTCTCTTGTATGGCTTTCTCAGACAAATCCCAGCCCAAACTCAAGTCCAATCCCCCCATCTTTCCATGTGACTACCTAAGGCTTTCTCCAAACCTCCTGATCTCATATCCCTTCACTTTAAAGCAATTCACATTGAAAATTATTGTCACTCCCCTATCTAATATTCAGCTTGCCGAGGTTGGCCAGGTTGACCAGCACAGCATTTTATAGGTCAGGTTTCTAACACCAGGCAAAATAAGCAGAGCATAATCCTGTGCAGGAGTGGAGCTGAACTCCTGCACCTGACATCATCCTACCATGGATTCGAGCACAGTTTCTCAGCAACAGGAGGAAGACCTGGTAGCAGCCCAGTTGGCTCTTGACTCAGGGTTACAATTCAGTTGTTAAGATGCCTTCTCTGCACACTTAAGGATTAATTATTGCCAATGGACTAAAATAATATTAGCCACAGAAGAGGTATTCTAGATTGTTTTCTTTTGATGTCAGTTAATGATTTAATTTTTTCAAGGGCTTATGAGAAATGGACTGCTTATTCTGGAACAGGTATATAAAGTGACTTACTTACATGTGTAACACACAGAAAGACTTTTCATACAGTCCAAGTACAAATGTGCCCGACCTACATTTGGTGCCCCTCCTGCCTGTTCTTCCTGTGTAAGACTTAGTGTGGCATTACCTACTTTTACTTTTCAGGTTCAGGGATATTTTGTAAGAAGAGCAACTGAGGGATGTAGACACATTCACAACTAAAACAAACTCTTTATTCTTGACTGCTTAAATCCTATCCTCTGAGAGCAGCCCCTTAAGCCAAGGTTTATAGTCAATCACCAAAAAAAGTGGGGGGTCCATTACCTTCCCCTCTTAATTGTAAGGCAGGGGCCTTTAACTTTCCATGAGGCTTTACTAAAATTTCTTCTGGGCAAAATTTCCTTGAACCTGGTAATTAAGACCACAGGACATGTGTTAATTGTCTTTGACATGCAGAATTATCTGCATTTACCCAAACTAATAACATCACCACCGACATGCTGTTTTTTAAACACGTGCTTTAAAATCATCTATAAATTTAATTACTTTTCACATAATGCAAAGATTGACAAATGCTAGAAAAGCTGAAAGAAATTAAGGAAAATACACAACTTTATCCTTTATTCACTCTGTTTGAATTCCGTTTTCTGAAAGACTAATAAGACTTGGAAAGTCACTCTTTTTTATAATTTCTGGTCTGTTAAGGCGCAATTCCACGGTCAGTCATCAAGTTACAGTCTTAATTCTGCATGGGCTTGCTTCTCTTGCCTAAGGTCAATAATCTTAATAAAAATAACATTTTAATTGCCCTGAACACATTTTTTTCTTGGTGTCTAGCTATACAAAACGTCAGAAAGAAAAAAAAAACATAAAAGAAACTCTTTGTAGAAAAGTAAAGGTAGAGACGTTTGGGCATAGATGTTCAGAATAAAAGCATCTGCAAGCATCTTAGAGTTTTAATAATTTTTAAGTGTTTGTATTACTTCTTCTTTGAAAGAATATCATAGCTGATAAATCTTAACTAGATGAGAGTAAGTAATAGGTGAAAATAATTTGACACAACTAAGTTTAATTTCGTCTTTAAAATTAATCCACAAAATAGATATGATTGATTTAAACAATATTCATTTCTCAAAATTACTTGATTAATATTACTTGAAATTTTTGATTAATTTTTTGCCAATTACTTAGCAGATTTTCCATATGTAACACGTAAAACACAAGGCTGGAAGCTAGTGTGGTTATGTACCAACCTTATTTTTATGACCAAGCTGTATGATTTGATAAGATTAACATATCTTTATTTCCTGATTTATTTTAATTTTTTGCTTAAGACATGTATTTGCCTTTGCTTCATCTCCTTATTCCCATGCAAATATTAAATCTTGTCTTACACTATTCTTGTGATGTGGAGGTATGAATTTTCCGTATTTTATATAGAAAAAAAGTCTTCAGTTAGTAGCACTACTCTGTTTTATTTGTTAAATAGTAATAATGGGACTTGATAAAGTGATTACAATTTTCTTTCAGAATTTCGCATTCAGTTCTAAAAAGTTGTGAATATTGAGTAATTTTCACCTTAAAAAGCCATCTTTCAGGAAATGTTTTTTATTAGAACGTCCCCTGGAAAACGGTAGTTCAGTGTGGAAGCTGTGTAATGGGTCTGTGTATCTCTCTGGCCACAGCTTCCATGTAGGTTTAATTGAAGGAGAATTAACAGTGTGGTGTTTATTCATGTAAACATCAAAGCAAATAATCAAGAGGGGAAAAAAGTTCAATAATTGTTAAACTTTGCTAATAATCATGGTGCTGCACTGCCCTACCCAGTGTCTTTCCCCCTGCTCTAAAACAACTGGACAAAGGACAGACACAGTGGAATTTTCTTTCCTGCCAACCACAGGAAACTCTGCAACCGAATATTCTGTGCTTACCAAACTGAGTTGTGCCATTTTCTGTGGCAGCAGTTGAAAGTCTAATGAATAGCTTTCCAATGTGTAATGAAGATAATAGTATGAAGATGACAGAATATTGTAAAGCTGAATATAACAGGACCATTAATTAAAGAAAAAGGAAAGGTTTAGAAGTGAAGTAATATTTCTGAGATAACTTTTTAATCAACAAATTCTACTTCATGCCAAAGATAAGTGGATTGCTAGGTAAGAATGTTAATAAGTTTAGGCACAAAATTTGATCTTAAATACGAAGGTATGTAAATGCTTTCTAAATATTCTGCTGGGGTTCTGCCCTTGGGTTAATCAGCCTCAGAAGCTCAGAAATTGGTTTGGCTGGAAATCCATAAGCCCTGCTACAGATGGATGCCCTATCCTGCCCCATGAGCTTTCCATTTGTAGTTCTGTTCTGTGTTCCGATCCTTCCTCATGTTTAATTCATAACAAAAGCAGACAGAATGCCTCGACGTGCCTGCCAGTGTCATTGGTAGACCCTGCTGGGAAAGCAGAGGGGTGGGAAAGGGAATGAGTATGGACTGACATGCTTTGCCCTTGGTCTTCTTCCCTCATTCTTTTTCTTCCTCTTCCATGATGGAGCTGCCTAACCTGACAGCTCCACACTTCACTGCCTTCAGATGTCTCTAAACTTTCCTTTGAAGCTGTGAAAATCATGCCATGAATCACAGCAGCGATGATACATGAGTGCAGACAGACAGAACAAGAAGTCTGATTGCCAGTCCTCTGCAACAGAAGACCCTCTCAGGTCAAAGAGGTGGATATGCTTTTCAGCAAGGTAAAACTAATGGGTGAAACCTTCAATTAAAAGCAGAGATAGTCCTTTGGATCACAGTGCTTAGGGTAGTAATCATCTCTCATAGTACTGGCCCCCCCTCTCCAAAGATTTAGACTTTGGTGCCTAAAGTGACCTCAGCAGAAGGTGACAGTCTTCACTCACTGACAGAAACCCAGACTTTATTGTTTTGTTTTGTTTGGCCAACTTTCCCTTTAGCTATAATCCTGGGGCTTTATCCATCCTTAAATTTGGTAGATGCAATTAAGAAGTTGTTTTAAAAATGGTCACAGAATCATCTGCATCTTGAACCTTTTGTTATTTCAGCACACGACCTTGAAAGGCCTGGGTGGTGGGGCCAGGTTTACTGTACATAAAACCTGCTTGGTTTTATGTACAGTAGTGCATGACTTTGCACTCTGATGACTAGTTATAAATAGGAAACTGAATATCCTAAAGACAGTGGAAACAGGAGAACAGGCATTTTCAGAATATATTTCTACATGTGAAGTATAATTTTGAGAACACACTTCAAACTATAACTTCTAATATCAATTAGTGGTCTTCATTTGTATCATAAAGTTCAAGGATAAAGCAACTGGAAATAAACCAAACAATGTTTACATTTTGCCAGAGTTTTATAATCAATTAAACATCTTTGCTGCTATTTACATAGTTGAATGGCACTACATTTACACCATGCAATTTTGTGTTATTTCTATGTAAATATTTCTTTAAAGCCAGATGTAAGTTCAGATTAGTTGTGAAAGAAACACTAAAATAAAATAAACTTCCATTTGAGGCTGATCACAAATTACTCTGAAACTGAAGAGCAAGCTTGTTAAAATGCAAAGTGAAAAGCAAACAATATTAAAACAAGCTGAATAAACGAGGAAAAATAACACACAAGGATGCCTTTAAAAAGGTTTGCCTTATTGCAATTGATTTTGAGGATTACAGGTAAATTAAAATTCAATAGGAGTTTTAATTTAAGCAACATGAAATGTTGCTTTAAACACAGGAGTTTAAAATAAAAGGTTGTTGCATACCTGGTCTGAAATTCCCACTAAAACAACTAAAAGCGGAATTTAGTCCTTCTTCCTCTAATTCTAGTTAAATTGTAAATGGGAATTTCATTCTTCTATCCTGTTTCCTCCTTGAAATCCGCTGCCAAAGCACACACTCCCTCACAGAAAACCCTGCCAAATTCTACATCATTTAAAAGCAAACTGTAAAAGAAAGAATGGAAAATCACAATCTCAAAACAACCAGCTCATAATCTTCTTTCACTCCTGTTTGTCTGACATCATGTAGCTCTCTCAGATGCAATCTTGTACCAAATTTAGACTGAAAAATCCCCAATGGTAACCACAGGTTTATACCTACTGCATATTTTTCCATTCCACATATGATGTTATGTACAAATAATTAGCCAAATCTTCCAAGTTCCGTGCAAGTCCTGGGGAACTGCAGGGCTGAGGAATAAAAACTGAGCATGAAAAATCTTCTTCAGTTTGAGCTTTTTACAGACCATGTCTTCAAACCACTTTATGTGGAAGTTTTCTTTAATCATGTGGTAGATAGACGTTCATTTCTCTGCATTCCTGAATTTTAGGTTTCAGTGGCTGGAAAATTATATCCACAGAATAGTTATCAATAGTTTGTTTTAATAACAGAAAGGTGGATCAAGTGGAATTCAGAAGAGATTCGTCCAGAAATTGATTCATGTCAGTCCATAAATTATGAAAATTGTAAACTAAAGAATATACATGCACTTCATGCATATATTTTATACACAGAAGGTGACATCACACTACCAGAATTCAATATAGATGGAAGGGCAAGACTGGAATTCAAAATTATCTTGATAAAACGAAGACCTGGTTGGGGGAAAAATAGAAAGTAATTACACTTTTCAGAGTAATCACTTGCATAATAAGAAGGTGATATCCCAGACTGAGAGAACCTTTTAGGGAATGATTTATTGGTTATTGTGGAACACAGGCTGAACATAAACCATCATTATCAAATTGCCATTTTAAAAAAAAGAGCTAGCAGATATTAACAAATATGCAGGCTATAAGACGCTATAAGACGGCTGAGGTAATCCTCCAATTCTGGTCAGTGCAGGAGAGGTCTGGTTGCCCTACTGTGTCTAGTCTTAGCTACACTATTTCAAGAAATACAAGTACAGTTTAGGGCCAGAAAAACACACTAGACATTTTAGAAGTGTAATAATAATAATTTTTTTTAAATAAAACATTTGTTTTCTTGTGTATTGCTGTAGAGAAAAGAATGCTAAGGAGAAATATGCTAATCAAATATGTAGAAGACAAACATAGAGAAGAAAATAATTAACCATGCTCCATGTTGACAACAACTAGAAGACAAAATGAGCTTCAGTCTCAGCAGCACAAAACTCAGTGAAGATTTGGGACCAACTGTTCCGAGAAAGAAATAAATACTTAAGTAAATGTCCCTAAATACTGAAATAAATGCCCTGCAGAAGAAAGGAATAATCTCTGAAAAATCTGTGAAAATTCATGCTGCTGCCAGGAATGCTGTTTTTGACAGATGAAAATATCTTGCAGCAAAAGGTGAAATACTTGCCTCTTCAGACACCATCCAGCCTTTTGTTTTCTCTGGCTCCTTTTAGGCTTTGCAGTGTAAGCTGAGATATCAAATCAACTTTAGCATTGGCAACTTTGGAGTCTAATCTTTCTTTCTGAAAACACTTTAGCTTTGTTTCTTTGAAAATAGAAGAGAAAGACTATTGAAGAAGGTCATGTCGATAGCATAGTCAATATTTTTATAGTGAAGAAAAATAAGTTAGTCATCATTTTCTGACCATACATCCAATACACTTCTTCAGCTATCTTTCAGTCCCTTTATTAGTACGAATTCTGAACAGGCTGTCTGCACAGGATCATCCCCAGCTCAGATGAAAGTTCTCCAGCAATGGAAATCACTTGATTTCATTTTATTACTATGACACTCTCTCATGAAGGTGAGGGGTTAATGACACACACCAAATTATACAGAAATTTCTTCAAGGAAGAGATTCGTCTTAGACCAACAGCTACAGAAAAGAACAACAGTGATTGATCTTCTCACCACTCAGCAGCATCGGCAAAGCTACAAACATATATTGTTTTTACTCCTCTGGGAGTTATTTATTGAGCAAAGGGAGGGTGGATAGCACTTCCTTTGAAGTCAAACATCTTGCTTGGATAAGGAGATATGTTGCATGAAACGAAAGTAATAAAAAGACAAAACGCTTTATTAAATCTTCTTTATCACAATATTGTGTTCCAATAACATGATCTAATTAAAGACGTATATGAACCTCTTTTCATCTGAAGATTAGTTCAGAGGTCTTAATTTATTCTGAAACAAACATGCTGCTGAAATGTTTCCAAGATTTTCAGTGATGTATTCCTTCCATTTTCTCTAACAGGTGTTGATGCTTTAACTACCTCTTCAAGATTTGTTGTACAGGGAGGAAAAAGAGACAGCACATTCTGAAAGGAAGAGACAAATTATTTCTTTATTATCAAAGCAGCAAAAAATATACTGTTTAGTCATTTAATACAGAAAATCTCCATTAAAAAAATATTTAAAATAAAAAATTTTAAAAATTAAAAAATAAAAAATCTAACAGTGGATAGCTTTGACATGGGATCTCATTGCTTGGAAGTTCACCTCAGCTCTTTTCTTGATATGCAAGAGTTGCAATATCAGATGTTTTAAAGACACCTCGCACAAAATGGCTTTTGGAACATTGAGTTCCTTGCAATTCCCTTAAGATCAGCATGTCTCACAAAGAAGATGAATGAAGGAAAGCACTAATTTCCCTTGGAATGGTACTAGTGGAAAATATTTTGTGGGCTACAGCCATTATCTTTCTCTTGAAGTACTCTACTAATTTTCCCCTAAAACTTGCAGTTGGCTTAGCCCTGCAATAATACCTGCATTAAAAAGATCTTGTTTTACTTACAAAATCAATTTCAATGAAGTTTGTTTCCATTTCACGATAGTTGTTGCTCTGCCATGTTTGGTATAAAACAAAAAGATAAATCTGATACATCATATTCAACAAAAGTTACTTGTAGGAACACTATAAAATATTGCTAAAGTGTAGTATGTTTCAAGTCTCTAATGGTAAAAATTGAATGACAAATAAATACAACCATTGCTACATACAGTCATACCTGAATCTCAGTAATTTTTATGTTATGGATCTGTAAAACATTCATGAGAAGCCAGAGTATGTATTCTGTAGTAACAGCTTTTCAGAGTGCTTGAAACATTTGAAAAATATTTTGTATTGCTCAGAATTTCATTGAAATAGACCTAGACAAAGCTATTACCTTACTGGAAAAAAATATTTAGTCTCTTTTTTCTTCATTTTTTTCTCCCCTAAAATACTCTTTTCCATATTGCATACATTGTTCCTCTTAATCAGGAATTGCTCTTTTTTGGTTTCTGCATTCAACAGTCATTTGTATTTATGTCTATGAAGGTTCTTCACTGAGAATATAACTTTGGTGTAGTTTTTGTTTACTTAGAGCCACAAGTATACTCCCAGTTCCCCTTTTAGCCCCGACCAGCTGTCATCAATCCTGCCTTAAGTCCTTTACTCTTCTTTTTGTAATCGTGTAGAAAATGACAATAGTAAAAAAAAAAGCCTTGTCCTATACGAGTACTTTTGTTTTTATTGATATTAAATATCCATGACCTCTGTTCCTCCCACTAAGCCCTCTCAGTGAATTCCTTATTATTGTACATTGTACTCCTTCTTATAGTCAAACAGAGATCAGATTTGACACACTTAGGATCTCATCCAAGACCATCTGTTTTATGGGATCTTTTATCCAACCTTGTTAAGCCATTATTTAAAAACAGAAAATAAGGAGGTATTATTAACTTCTGTAGTAGTCTGGAGGAAGACAAAAACATTTTCTCTTTCAAATAGTATAATATACCCATATGCTAAGACAAATGGAGTTATTGCAAACAGTTTTTACATAATACAAATTAAAGCTTACCTACATAATGTGTGAAGCAAAGCAATTTCGAAGAAAAACAGACTAAATAGACAGTAAAAGTCAAAGGAAGTGGTATATTTTTGGGACAGTGAGTTGGTTATTTGTATTGCAAAAGTAGATTTTGTACTTGTAATTAAAAAATATGCTATGTATTAAAGTTTTGGGAAGAATTTAATGCTAATAATATCTACATTAGGCTAAGAAAAAAGATAATTATACAAAGGAGAAACAGAAGTATGAAAATAATTGTGTTTTATGTAGTTCTGCATACTGCAGAATAACTGCAGAAAAATAAAGCCCAGAGTAGTACTGAATTTAGAGTAGTACTGCAACAAATAGCAGATTTAACTAATCATAGAGCAGAAAGTTACAGAAGTAACAATTTCATACTGTTAACTTTTTAGCAGGTGAAATTACAATAAGTCACTATAAGAACTGGGAGATGGCTCTTGCAAAAAGCAAGTTCACTGCCACCTCTGAAAAACAACTGGAAGCTCTAGTACCTTTCTTTTAAATTGCTTCCACACATAAGTTAAACTTACATTTTTTTTAATTTCTTTTCCTATGCCCATTACCATGTATGTTCTTGATTTAAACATATGCTCTTAATGAATCTCTCTATGGATCCTGAAGCATGCACCAAAGTTAGTCTCCAAACTTCTACAGAAGGCTGTTTTCAGGCATTCCATTAATAAACTGATTCTTGGCCATCAAGATATATCATGCAGTCAAACACTGGACAGGTACAGTCATCAGTGGGTTAAAAACTGGCTGGATGGCCCAGCCCAGAGGGTGGTGATGAACGGATTCATGTCCAGTTGGTGGCCAGTCATAAGTGTCCTGTTTAATATCTAATTGAGGTTCAATAAGGAAAAGTGCCAAATCCTGCAACAACCACAGACTGGGACAAGAGTGGCACAGCAGAACAGAACCTGGGGGTGCTGGCCAACAGCTATCTGAACATGAGCTAGTGTGTGCCCAGGTGGCCAAGAAAGCCAATGGCATCCTGGCCTGCATCAGCAATTGCAGGACAAGGGTACAGGATTTACCCCCTGTACTTTGCACTGGTGAAGCCACACGGCGAATCCTGTGTCCAGTTCTGAGCACCCCCACTGCAAGAAAGACATTGAGGGGCTGGAGTGAGTCCAGAGAAGCACCAAATGAGCTGGTGAAGGGTCTAGAGAGTAAGCCACATGAGGAGCAGTTGAGAGCTGGGGTTGTTTCCTGGAGAAAAGGAAGCTTAGGGGAGACTATATCACTCTAGAACTCTCTGAAAGGAGGTTTAACCAGGTGGGCATTGGACTCTTCTCCCAAGAAACAAGCAACAGGACAAGATGAAATGGCCTTGAGCTGTGCCAGAGGAGGTTCAATTTGGACATCAGGAAGAATTTCTTCAGTTGGGGTGGTCAGACATTGGAATAGACTTCCCAGGGAGGTAGTGGAGTTACTATCCTAGGAAATGTTCAAGAAATTACTGAATATGACACTTAGTGCCATGGTTTTGTTGACATGCTGGTGATCAGTCAAAGGTTGAGCTCAATGATCTTGGAGGTCTTTTCCAGCCTTAACGATTCCATGATTAAAGAACCCTGCACCACGTAACAGCAATCCTGTCTGTGTCACTCCCTACCAAACTGACGTCACTTCACCCAGCCAGCCTGATGAGCCATCTGGATTTTAACAGAATTGCCAATTTATTTATACAAATGTTTTACTGTTTTCTAATATTAAAACATTGTAAATCTCAGTCAGTGAAACATTAAACAATTACTAGCACAGATAATGAGTTCCCAAAACATACTGATACACATCAGGATGGCAGGTTCAAAGACATGGGAGAACCTCAGTAACATTTGATCTGTCATATGAGAATAGTGGTTCCCGGAAAAATCATCCTATCTCTTGCCAGTAGAATATCATACATTTAGTACAGCCAGTGCCAAATTTACATTGCATTTTACAGATATATGAAGAAAAGCAGTTATTGTCCCAAAATTGTTCCAGCTGTAGAGAAGCAGAGAAATATCTTTTGTCAGGGAAAAAGAAAAGAGAATGACCTAGGCCCAAGGACAGCATAATAACAGACACAAAACTGGCAGCAGATTGAGCAGTGGATCAACAAGTTCTGAGCTGAAATGAATGCTGAAAAGAGATTCCTTTGAGTACATTAAAGACCTCAGCAGCATCTACAACAAACCACGGTAATTCAGACAGTGATTAAAACTCAGGAAAAGTAAATAACCAATGTTTCTATTTGTTGGTAGATAAGCATAGCCTAATAACTTCTCACTGGATTTTCATCACTGGGTTCACAAGAGGAGAAGGACAATGGAGAGAACTCAAGCTTATAACTAGCCTAGGAAAAATAAACATAAGTATTTTTGTATGTCTTTGTGTACTCAGGTCTCAACACATACCTGAAACACACTTACTTATATAAGGGAAAAAATGAGAAATTTGTATAGACACAAATTCATCACATTTCTAGAAGTTGAGGAAATGAAAGAATTTTCATCAGGCCACATGAAAAAGACAATGCAGGTTCTCCAAGATCTTAAGCTATTTTGAAGAAAATACTTTCCATCAACACTCTATGAAATGTTCATTTCTCTTTCAGTGGAGGGATGGTAGGTCATCTTGCCCAAGAACAGATTAATCCTATAGCATACCATATCCAGATGTCTCTTCTTGCACTCTGGGTGCTGTTGTTTTTCCAGCAGGAAGATGAATGCTGGTCAGTCTGATGTTACCAAGCTTTCAGACCATCCACCAGCCTGCTTGTGTGCTCTCATCCCCAGAAACCAGCAGTCAGGAGAGCATAAAGGCAAGGTAGCTCTCCAGCCTTAAGCAAAGCAAAGGGAAAACAGCCTTGAACTTCCAGGGAACCCCATTCAAAATGCTTGATGTCACCTCTGGTCATTAGTGGCTGTTGGAACAGGTTGGAAGTGCCTTAGAAACTGAAGTGAAAAACTATGACAGAATCTTACATCTACAAAAATACAAGTCTAATCTAGAACAACTTCCACAGAAAAAAGGTGTTTTTTAAAAGTCCTGTTGCAAATTGTCTCTTCTTCACCTTAAAACCAGGCTTCATGTTAACAAATGGGCTTTTGCTTTACAGAAATTTTCTCATCTAAATTGTTATTTCCTGCATCATTTATTGTGTTCTTTGATCTTGGACTGCACCTTTAAATCTATGTTTAGATAAATGTAGCTTAATAACTTCACAGTTTTATCTCTAAGCACAGATAACTATCACACAGTCAGTTTGCTCTTCAGTTGTGAACAACCACAGGATACTATTTTTAAAACTTCATAAAAGCCCTGTAAAGAGCTGAAAGCATTCAAAGGATAATACTAGTGGCTATCACTGTGATTGTAAAAAATATCTATAAACCAAGGTGAGACATCTTTTATTCTTTCAAAATCAGATATCAAAGAAAATATCATTACTTCATAATGTCTCAGCTATTCAATAACTCTACATTTCTTGTGCATTCAAATCTCAGATTTTATTAGTCAGACTTCAAGTGACAAATTAGGGCCCTCTGGTATTTATATATGACTTCTAAAAACATCTTGACCTGTAAATTTCTTTACAAACAGTAACAAATATCTGAACAGAAGAACTAATACATAGCAAGATAAATTTAAAATAATAATGCATTAAGCATTTACTTGGATGGTTTATTTTATAGAAAATAAGTTAGAGAGGTTATGAGTAAACTGAGTGAAGATGAAGCACCAGTAGTCTTATGGTAGAGATAGGATTTCACAAAGAGGGAAATGTTGGTGGCTTTATTACCTAAGATTTTCTGACATTAATGCATTCCATAAATGCAAAAGAATTGAAAAAAGAAAGATTAATCAAAGCTTAGGTGCTAAACTACAGGTGGAAGTTTCCACACATTCAGTGCCTCACACAAAGCTCTTTCATATATTTTAAAAGCATTCCATGCACACAGAAAAAAAAAAGTTTATTTTTTTATCAATTTGAGTCTTTTGTTCCAAGCTTTTAAAAAAAATGTCTGTGAATTAACATATTCAGTTAGTTCAAATTAAGTGGGGTTAATTTCATATTTTCCCTAGCATCATTAATCATTCTTCCTGCTACAAATAAGGCCAAATATACCAATCCTGATATACATGGTCTCAGGTAACAGCTTAGTTTCAGTAATACATCTGCTGTACTTTCATAGTGTGAGAGATGCCTACACTACCTAGATCTGGGTGTCCTTTCTGACAAAACAAAGGAAGACTCAGTGGTCTCTCTTCTATAATGTTTGATACTCCACATAAAAGCAATCAGCAAATTGAGTCTGCTTCCGTTCAGAGTGAAGGAAATGTTCAGGTGCAGTAAATTACCTTTCTACTAGCTGCAAAGCAGAATAAAAAGTGAACATAAATAAAATGTTCCCACCACTTTGTGAGATACTCTTCCTACACTGTAAGAATTGAAAGCTCGCATGATGGAAATTAATGATTTTTTGTTTACCTTGGTCACAACAATCATGTAAGAAACTGAATGATAATGGTGTTTCCTGGTACCCTCTAAGTTGTTATGTTCTGGGTTCTGAGTGAGAGTAAGCTTTCTAGATCAGCAGCTGAGCAATCAGCAGAAGTACAAGGCAGGTGAAAGAAGAAAAGACATCTCCCAAATTAGCTTAGCCTGATCAATGTATTCAATGTATTTCAAGCTGGTTAATCTTACGAGTGAGCATTCAGAAATGAATAGGAGAAAGCAGCACATAGAGAAATAGCACAGCCAATGAACATACATCCTTCCAGCAAAAGGCCACCAAAACTTTCTTGAACAGGGGTGAGGCACAGGATGTTCTGGATGCTGTGGGAAAAAGAAAAGATGATATGGAGAGTGTTAAACAGTAGGATATGCTGAGCAAAGAGGATGTTTAGTCTATTCTCAAGAGTTTTCAGGCCCAAGTGGACAAGGCCCTTAGCATCCTGTTCTGCCCCCATAGTTCACTCTTCTCTGGGACAGTTTGGGCTGCAGACCTTCATTAGTTTTTCAGCCTTGACTATTCAGTGGGTGCAGATGACTGCAGAGAGTAGCAATCAGTAGCATCTCAAAAATACAATGATCATGAAGAAATTCATTTCAGACAATTTATAAACTCACTTATATGAGAAGCTGGGAAACAGGTCATATGTTTCACAGATTTTTCCATCACATGCCAGCAGCTCACTTCTATGTGCAGGAAGAAACAATAATGCCCTGAAAAAAATTTTGCCTTGAGAGTATTTGTCTATTTGTTGGCATACTATTCCTTCTACAATGACTCTCTACAATTTGTTTACTTTTCACAGGACATTAATATTCCCATTTTTAAAGCATAAACTAACAGCTGGTTTTGTAGGAGTGCTGTTTGATTTTGAAGTGGAGAATAAGCAAGGGATGAGAAAACACCGGTTAGAAAATAATTTTTTATTGTTGCTACTGATAAATGTTTGGCTGTAAAAGGAGACATTGCGCAATGAAAAAAAAAAATCAGAGATCCACCAGTCTGTAGTAAAGAGGTCATTTCTAAGTTCTTTTAGCCTCAGCTTTATGGTAAACATTGTGCCATCCTCTTTCCTTTTGCAAGACTGCATCAAAACTACTAGTATGTTTTCCATATCGAAGGGGGAGAATAAATACATAGTAAAGAGTAACATTTTTTTAGTTAATCAAACGTGAATTTGAAATTTTGCTAATCCTTTACTGAGATTAAGGAATGCTTCTTGAGACTATCTTTTAGAAAGTTCAAAATATATAGCAATGGAAATATTCCATAATAAACAAAAACATATATGGACTCATTATTTTCCATTTGCACACATAAGTTTTCCATCATTTTATCATCTTGATAAATAAATAAATCTGTCTTACTTAAATTAGTTTACTGTTATAAAAGGTGATACTTTTGTATGAAATACAGATAAGGCCCTCAGTTATGGCTTGCATAACACACAAAATCAGTTTTCTAAAAGTCCATATTAAGTCAGAAATCTATCCCCCTCTGAGAGTCAGTGGAGCCTGGTCACCTGCTACATAGGATTTTTTGAGAACTTGACTCCATCTGTGATTAGACATGCAGAAAAGCAGCAGAACTACCAGCCAAACTTACCCCTTGTCTTGCATTTTTTCTTTTGTACCTAAATCTGAATCTAGGGGTTTTTGTACTCGCAAACATACACACACACAAACACAGGTAGAAATTAGTTAAACTACCTTTTTGAATAAACTCATTAGCTCCACTCACATTGAAAAACCACTGTGATTATTTTACAGCTTCTAGGAAAGTCACATATCTGGTGTCTGCACACTAATTAATATATTTGTCTCCCTTTCCAGTGTTACTAATTGTTCCTTGTGCTTAACCTTAGACAGTGACTTAGTTAAACGCTATATTGAATTTCACCATTTCCATTTGAACTACCTTTCTGGTAGTTCACTGAAGGGTTTATAGTTATCACGAGTGACCAAAGCACTTGGATTTGCGTACTTAGGTCAGTGTATAGGCCTATACATGTGGGATGGGGGTGAAATCTTTTAAAATAAAACAGCTGCAGAAGAAATGGTCAAGCCATTGAAGGCAATATGATAGCTGCTATTAAATCCCACTTTGAGAAACTTCCTTTAGCTTTGATGATTTTTTTCTTCTCAAAAGTTGCTATCAATTTTTCACTGACCTCAGCTCAACCTCAAAGAATCAACCTAACTTGTAGTCTGCTCACATTTTTCTTATGTGGGCACAAAAATAGGAAAACAGAAATAGTAAAATGTATTGAAACTGAAAGTAATCAAAAGTTAGGGTGCTTTGGGTCTAAAAAATTTCATTAATTTTATTTTTCTTTTGCAAAACAAATACCCTGAGGTGGTTCACATCAGCATCCCCTTTTGTCTGAAGTTCAGAGAGGTAAGAATTAGAAGTTTGAGACTTTCTCTTTAATTGTAACCAAACACTACCTTATAAGGGGTTGAGGATTACCATAAAGGTGTTCTCAGCTTTTCAGGGGTTGTTGCTGCTCTTGATATAAAAATAATTTGTATAGTGCCTGCTCAGTATAAAATCTGAAAGACTCATAACCTTTATTTATGTTAACAGCATTTTTATTAGGCACCCTTGTTGTTGTGAACCCATATATTCCTGTTCAGACGGGAAATTTACCCATAAATGGATCAATGCCACAGAGCAACACAAACTCTGCATCTCCTATAGCTGCAACGCCTACCTGATAGAGGAACCTGCCAGTATGAGTCAGGCACTGAACATCTTTTTCTCGGTGCACATGAAGCACCTTGCAACTAAGTCGACAGAAGCACCGTGCGAGGCAGTGAATTCCTTGTGGCACTTGTGCATAACAGATCTTAAAATTTTGCCCCTCATCAAGACTTGAGTGTTTGGCCAGTATAGAAACCCCATATTTCAGCCTGAGAAATCTGTGCAGCGTATGTGCACTCCACCCCACACTTCAGGAAGCAACACGTCCTGTTGCACATGCAGCATTTCATTGCTCTGCATATTCACAGTAAATCTGACTAGCAGAGGCTTTTCTCTGCGTGTTCCCAGGGACTGGGCAGCACATGGGCAGTAGGTCCATTAGACAATCCCCAGAAGTGTAAGTCTTACTGTGCAGGCATGTGGTGACTTCATCACATGTGCATAATAAATATGATGCTCTCTTAAAGTGTTGGCCTGACTATGAGGGTTCTTGCAGTCTTGTGGTTATCACCAGGCTGTATACAACCTGTTGTAGAGCATCCTGGGCAGAGAATTTGACCTGCCGCAGCTTCCAAACAGCTTGAAATCATAACAAATGTATAAATTTATCAACATCTGCCCAGACAATGTTTCTGGGCTGAAAAAGAGAATGTGTTCAGGAAATCCAACCATTTGGTAGCCTTCAGACTACAAAGGCTAAATTTACTAAGTTGTCCCTGAAGTTCACAGTCTCCTCTTGAGCACTTGCACCTCTTTCCTCAGCCTGGGATAAGTGACCCTCTAACCCCATCTCCATGGTCCAAATGCCACCTCAGGTAGTGAAGGAAGATGGTTTTTTCCTAGTTTGTATGACACTTCTGAAAAATATGTGATTTTATAACATCAGTGGAAGGACTGGCAACCATTGCATTCAAATAAATACCAAATAAATACATCACTTGTTCTAAGCTCCGACTAATTATAAACTAAGAATTATTTCCAGGCTGATAAATATTGGCTTGAGGATTTAGGCACTTGTATTTTGGCTTGCCCAAAGTGACACACCTTTCCCAAAATGGCAGAGAATCTCTGAACCAGAGCTGGAGTGTCCCAAGCTAACAATTTTGTTGCCCCAAAAGACCAAGTCATTTTCATCCTGTCTCCTGTGTGCATTAAACTTTTCACCAGGAGATTTTTTAATGCTATTTTGTTTCTAAGGCTACAAGTATTAAGAGGTTAGATCTGAAGGAAAATAAAATGAAGAAAATTGTATATGTTAGAGCTGGTGAGTTCACCTTTTTGTAGCTGTGGAAACAGTTACAAAACTGAAAAACTCTCACAGGAGTCTCTCACCTAAGAAAGCTCTGCCTCTTCCACGGATTAATTTTCTCATCTTGACAAAAATTAGCGTCTCAGGTGAAGGACTGAACTTGCCTGGAAGGATGTCTGGGCTGGAGTTACAGTCAGTGGTTTTTGCAGCATCCAGAAGACTTTGCCCATCATTGTGCCTCTCCCCAGGAAGCCAGCAAAGCCTGTGCATGGTGAGTAGGAGGAGCTGGTGGAGAGACCTGCTGATACTGTTTTATTTCATGTGGGAGATAGCTCTGTGTAGCTCTGTGTAATTGAAGCGGGGCCACCTTCCACAAGGCCAGGCAGTTAGAAGGAATGTTAAATGCTTATATTGAGCACATTTTTAATGGCTCTGGGGCTACTCTGAGCCATCAGCACTAGATATGGTGGATTATCCAAGGAGGATAGAAGGAGTTACACCACTGGGATTGGAAAGGGGGCCCACAGAAGGAGCAGCAGTGGTGATTTTTGTATTTCATCACTAATACCGGTTTCATGGCATCATCAAAAAACAGAAGCCAGACTGTGGATGTGTGGCTCCCAAGCTGGGAATGGTCTTTGGTCATAGTGGTGACCTTATTAGAGCAACCACAGAACTGACAGAACTGGTTGGCAGGAGCCAACCAGGCTTCAAACAGGAAAAGCTGCAAAGCAGCTGCCATAGAGCTGGAACACAAGTGTTCAGGTGGGTGCAGAGACCAGGGTGTCAGTGCCCTGTGCAGGCACTGATGTGAGCAGGCTTGCCCAATACACGCTTACTGGGCACGGCCCACGTAGGAGCAGCTTAAGCCCTAGCTTCAGCTCTTCAGTCACTTCTTCCAGTTTTAACACCATGTCCTCTTCCCATGTTTCAGATCTTATCTAAATTTTTCTGTCCTTTCCCTGTAGTACTTTTACCTCTTTGTTCAGTCTTCTGTCTTTGCTCTTTTCTCTCTTTATTCTTATTTCCTTTTCATTTTTTTTGACTCAGTTTCTGTCTTCAACTCTCACTTCAAAGTCTATAATCTCACTACCACTCAATAAATCTATTTTTTCCTGCTCCTTTCAGGTTACACTTTAATTATAAGTTTGGCTTTCACCAAAATTCTTAATTTCTCTCTTTTGTATCCTCGGATCACATTTTTTAAATTCTAAATTTTTAAATCATCACACTCTACCCAGTTCCAAATGTTACCTTCTTCTCTACCACCGTGGTATCTGCTCATCTGATGATGTCTCACTCACAACCTGCTCTGCTACTCCATCCCCTCCATTCTTAAAGTAAAGGAAACAGCATGCCATGATAAATTTCTGCAAAAAAACTTCAAAGTTGTTATCAAATCCTCTTCAGTTTTCTTCTGTACCTTCCCCATCAGTAAAAATTTATCTGTTGCTTGCATTTTCTAACCTGCTGGTAAGCAAGAACTCTTATTGCTCAAGAAGTCTAAGACACAAGCAATTTTGCCATGGAATACATCAGGAATCCTATCCATTATCTGTCTAGAATTGAAGGGGTTTGATTATCTCAGGTATTTTCTGCTAGAAATGTTCTGGAATAGTCATTCTGTTGAAAAATTAACAGTAGATGTAGAATGGGGAAATACTGATATTATTCTGACTGGATTGTATAAACCTGGGAAGACAAAACTTTGAAGTATAAATGTGCTTACAAGAAATTATCTATGAACAAATTCCAAGCCTGCAGTTTTTCAATTGCATATCTCTCCATGGAGGATAAGAAAAACACCTGCTCATACACCTGGTGTTTTGGATTCCCTCCTCAGAGATGCCATTTAAAGTGTTGGTTCTTATACTTCAGTCTATCTCCTGGTAACAACATGACATGCATCCATGGTAAGGCTGCAAGAAACCAAGTATTTGACTCTTCATCCTGATAGAATCTTGAGTGCAATCCTTGCTTTCTAAAAATCATTCAATAGATCAGTTCTATTTGACAGTCTTCCACAAAACCCTTTAGGAATATGTTTTATCAAGTCTTGTGGTGGAAAATGTTTATCTACCTATGTCATGCTTAACCACAAAACCTTGCCCTTTCTCTGTTTCTTCTTTCTGATATCAAATAATTACCTTGGGCTGCCATACATCTTCTCTAAAACTAGAAACAAGGAGAAAAATCACTCATCCTTCCTAGATTTCTTTCAATTTGACAAGAAATTCTTAGATGTATAAGGAAACCTTTATCCTTTGTTGATTTTTTGTGGCAGAACACTCCAGCAGAGTGTAATTTCTGCAATTCTCTCAAATCAAAGCCTGATCAAGAATTAAAATTCACATTTCATTTGGAAAGAGTGATATCATTTTTGTGCATTCAGACTGCTTGTTAGAAATACAAGGACTAGATTTGTCCAGATAGAAGATACACCTGCTTAAAGGGGAATGTGAATTTTATGTTTATGCTGCATAAAAATGGCACAATTAGCAATGAAAATATGAATGATACTTTTCTGTCTTAACTATATAGAAGGTAAAGTGAAATATATATATATATATAGAAGGTGAAAGTGTAATTGGATGATGGTTTCCTAGTGACCATAAGGATGTTTTTTGTCTAGAAATGCATGTCAGAAATAACTGCAGAAGCTGCTTACAGTACGAGGATTAAGAAAATGCTAGACTATCAAGAAGGTAGTTGCTTATTTGCTGGCTTAAAATCAATCACAAGTTACAAATAACAGTTCTCTGCTTATAAATGTCTATCTTCTCTTTATTTTCCATGCAACCACAAACAGAGTGTGCTTAGGGAATAACAAGACTGAAATTTGAGGAAGAGTGGGGAGAGGCTAGTTTTAGGGTGGGATGCATACCCAGGTCTTCTGCTGTTTGCCAGATGCATTTCTCAGGATAGGTCCTTCAGCAGAGAGGAAGACTGGAGTCATTGGCACAGACTTTGTTTCCTGCTCAGGAAGGCTGTACACAAGCTGTTACAGCAAATCCACCAAACAGACTTGACATAAGATGGTGGGGACTTGAGTTAGCAACACAGAAATGAAAGACTCCATTGTCTATTCATGATCTCATAAACTATTAACTCTCACTTGAATTGTTCCATTAGATTACCATGTAAAATCTTCAGTTTTATTTTGGTCTTTTCCCTTCACTTCCTCTGGTTTTTTTTGCAGGACAGCCTTTTAGACATGTAGTATTTTAAGCTGAAAGGTCTTTTCCACTGGAAATTTAAATAGATTGTACTGTAGGAAAATATCTCACAGCATGTATGTGTTGCGTGCTACAGGGAGTGCAGTGTTTGTCTGAGTCCAAATCGTTACTAAAGATTTGTATGGAGACTAAATAACAGAAAAAAAATATTTAGGAAAACATTTCTTAGTTCTTATAACATTGATTCTTTGGTAGGCAACTTTCTTAGTTTATGAAGTAATTTAGCAAGTACTGTGTTGTAAATTACAAAGTACAGTACATAACACTCAGGGTAAGGGCAGTTTTGTTATTATGACTGCCCAAGATCTGATAAACTATTATATCAGACTTTATAAACACTTTATTAAATATCACACTATCACAAACCCAAGAATGTTGTATAAAAGCAACTTGAGCAATTCGACATCCACTTTTTGTCATAAAAACAAGAAATATTCTCTTGATTAGTTTCTATGAAGCATAATATCTGCAAAATAAACAAGATAATCCTTGTGTAAACATCACAGGCTATATAGAGCACAAAAATGGATAGAGGCACAAAGAATTCTTGGCTCTAAAGCCTGAAAGCAAATTTCCGCTTCATTTAATCTAGTTTAATAATAGTTTTAATTGTAGTATTTTCATCACTGAAAAAAAAACTTTTCTGACTCTTTTTGTAATTGTATCTAGGTTTGTTGGGGTGGTTTTTTTATTGAATCTATCCTCCTAGGTAGCATCCTCATGAATGCAATGAATCTGTATGTTCACATGTTACTTCAGACCTGTCTCTAGATTTCAACAGTGGAGTTTTGCCTGGCAACTCTTGTTCTGTTCTTCATATATCAAGGAAGCAAAATGTGGATCACCCATCCACAGACTGTCTCGCTTATAGTCCACTGGCAACACTTCTTAGTCCAGACAAGAAAACCAGATAGTGTGCATGGACATAAATATAAGAAATGCATTTGTCTCATACTCAGCTGTTCCCCTTCAATAAGCATTTTCTTCAAGTCAGATATAGCATATGGATTTAACTTTTTTTCTCATTATTGTAATCTAGAGTTTTGAAGGCACAAATCATTTAGATTTCTACAGTGACTGACATCTGAAATACTCCATGCAAATACTAGTTAGTGAAACTCCATGTGGCCAGATGTAACAAAGACACTTGTCTCCACAAAGACAATGATCCATGAGAGTCCCAAGGAAGCAAAATCAGATGTTTTTCAAGAGCTGTATGGCTTGCAAATATTGCTAATCCTGCCAAATCCCAACATGTCTTTTGAACTAGAACACTGGTTAAGATGTAAATACTGAAAGGAAATGTCTAGATCCTGGTTTGGGTTTTCTTCAGATTCCTACATATATGTATGCATGTATGTGTTTGTGTGTTTATCAGCTTGTATAGGATGTAAACATTATTAAAATTTAAAGTCCTGGTTTCTTCTTATAAATGAGTTCATAGCATCCACCCTACAAATATCAGATTTCCTCCTGACTGCAACCATGGGAAGGTGTAGTGACAGTGAGGATTTTAAATGGTCTGGAGGTCTTCCAGACAGCGGGAAAAGAACTTGTCTCCATACTCTTTTACACAGTATCCAAAGGAAGAAACAATTCTTCACAAGGAACAAAAGTTTTAGAACTCTTTTTCAAAAGATAGATAGACATTGAGGTATTTGGGGTCTTTTATTTAGTTTACACTAACAGATGTTTTGTCGAAGTATCCATTTATACATAATTTCTGATACACTCAGATTTAACCCAGTGGCAGATTTCTAAGGAATCTGAGTAAGAAAAGGACATTAACTGCTATTATTCTGGGTAGCATTCTGCACACTGCTATGTCACACAATGCTTTCTTAGTCATGCACCACATACGTGTAGTTTAGGGAAATGTCCTCCACTGGATTATCTTCCATTTTTCTTTATTCGCATGTCAATAGAATCGATACTTCCCATTTGCAACCCCCTGTTTGGTGGTGCTTCTCTTTTTAGAGTCAGCCTGACTAGCAAAATGACAAAAGACCTCATGGAAATACAGCAGTACTCGGCCTAACTCCACCTTTGAGATTGGTGGCACTCGTGTCTTCAGCACAGCGATCAGTGCTCTGTGTGGCAGCAATGCACATCATTACTCATTCTTCAACAAGCATGCCCAGCTCAGCCTCGGTGTAAGAGAAGCTGACACAAGTATCGCAAATATTCCCGGTGACTTTTAAGGGGCGTGCAAAAGGGAGGAGATTTCTCTCACGTGGCTTTGCAGAGGAATTTCCAACCCACGATACCTTTAATCAGGATTAGGCGATAGCATCTGAAACACAGGCAGCTGGGGCTCCATTCTCCGCTCTGCTCAGCTGCAAAACTGTGTTGGTGAACTGATAACAGACAAGCACTTAAAAACCTATTGCAAGCACAAACTTCTCTCTTCAGAAGCTGTCTTGGCGAGATGGGGGTGAACCTTGCCCAGTATTCAGGGCAATAGGACTCCCATTACCTACAGAGGTATTACAAAAGTGTTCCCAGATGAAAGCCTTTATCCAATTTCAATTGTCCACTGAACAACAACAACATTAAAAGCAACATTGTTCCATTTGCTTCTGTGTCAAACAATACGACGACTGTTTAGCATTACATTTTGTTTCTCTGAGTAGCTGAAACTACTGTGGGAGTAGAGAAGTATTTACATCCAGAAAATCTGCATTCCTCAAAGCAGATGTTTTTAATTTTAGTAACATCAGCCTATAGAAATGAATATCTGAAATATTCTGATCACTGAGTGCATGTTGCTGTTTAGGAGTAACTCTCCATCGTAGTGAGTTTGCAGGAAACTTCAGGAGCAACCAGGAGAAATAAACTGCTACTAACTGTGTTATCGAGAACAATTGTGCATTTATTTTTTCTTTTAAAGCCACTTCAAATGTCCTCCTGTGCAGAAGAATGACATTTTCTGCACAGTAGATGTGCCATATTATAGACCCATAGACCCATACTTGGAAAATTGCACATGTAAATTTTTTTGTAGTGTATGCCTTTACTTTTTCCACACATGCAGCCCAGATGTGTGTATGCACATATCACACAAAATGGGCATGTACTGTTTTTACAAGCTAGGACATATCTTTACGAATAGCACACAAATGGAGTGAGGGGAAGCCCTTTGTGGACTCCAGGGTACACAGGGCAGAGTCCCTGGGCTCCAGGTAAAAAAGGTGTATGTATGTGCAGTACTCACTTTTCCCACTACTCTGTCCGCATTGCAGACTGCAGTCCAGTTTAGCCGTCCTTGAAGAGACTGCAAAAAAGTGCTTGCAGTCCTTTAGTGCAACAGAATGGAGCTCAGTCCAGGCTGCTTTTCTCAGTGGAAAACAGTAAAACCAGCCTGCAATGTGGTCTGCCTCCCTGGGCGAGACTGGTAATGGTAGATAAGCTAGCTTGACTATGTATAATTTTTTTCCTCCAACAGTAGGCACATGCAAAACTTCAATTCATATGAATAGGTGCCACTCTAATGAAAAGTTGGCTTAAGCAGAACAACTTGTAGTGATGAGGTTTGTATTTGTGAGTTTTTGTGATCTTCTTCCCATGGATGTCTTTTGTAGGTGTTGCTACACACATTATTTGGATTGACATATCTGAACTGATTGTTCTACAACTTTTCTTAATAAAATCAGGGCTCTGAAACCACTTGCCTGTTTTATTAAAAAAAAAAAGAAAACCTGCACACACAGGGAAAAAAGCAATGCGACTTTCATTTAGTTGTATGAGACAAAAAAATTCAACTAAAAGGACTTATTTGAAAAGAATATGTTTAACTGCATATGCTGCATCTGAATTCTGCTTTCATAGCTGTCAAGCTTCAAGTGACCAGTCTCTTAGAGTGTCATGCTGCATGCATGTGTGCATGCTGAGATAGGAAAAGCTCGGCGCTGTGTGATATGAAGAGCAAGTGTTTCAACATCCACGCTTCCAAATCACTGCAGCTCGGCAGAAGACCACTGGACCTACCAGCTATTTATTGTTCTCTAGGTGACTTGACCCTGCTCAGGGTAAGCAATATCAGGAGTTGGTCATAAGAAAGAATTAAAATAAGGCATGGAGACAGATAAAAAATATGCCTAGCACCTTAGATGTAAATATGTTTGCATTACACAAAACAGTTTGAGGATGTATGAATGTTTTGGGGGGTTTTTTTACGGTGGAACATGACTCTGAGAAAACATACCGGATTTAAATCCTCGAAGTGCAGAATCTGCACTTACTTCAATGAACATTAGACTCTTTACCATTTGGAAATCCTCCCGCTGAAGTAGCTATCTTTATTTTAGCATGTGAATCACTTCCAAAAAATAAAAAGTCCCTTCAAAACTAAAGCTGTAGTTTAGCTCTATGGATGCATAAATTATCTCAAACCTTAAAGTATTAGAGTAACTAGAAAGAAAACAGCCTAATCTGAGCCTAATCTCATTCTGAGATGGAAGGTGGATCATTGCTTCTGACTAAAAGTTTTGTGTATCAGTAAACTATGAAAGCGTAATGCCAGTAGCACCATAAATAATCAAAGCATATCCGTGCAGTGGTCAAATGTTAACTCTTGTGCCAGCATTGCTCCCATGAAAATCTCAGGGAATTTCGTCGTTGAACTGAGGGGCACAGGGTTGGATTTCTGTGTTGCAGGGTGGCTGGGAAGGGCAATATGGGTTATTCTTTTCTATGTAGGTGTCTTTAGATGTACCTGCAAAATACTTGAATCATAAAACCGTAGAATCCTTGTGTTTTGCTGCTAAAGAGAATCCATAAAAAAAGATTTATTGTCATATTTCCTTTTTGTGTTGCACTTTTCCACTCCATCATAAAATATTCTCGTTGGTTTATAGCAAAGCAAATATAGCAGCTTAGTTCATAAACGCCAAATTCTTTTCTGTTACACCCCGTCTTTCAGCCATAATCGAATTAGCTCCGATCTGTGCTGCTGCAGCAGTGACGAGGCTTATCGAGACCTGGTGTGTGCGGAGGGGTCGGTGTGCAGTGACCGAGGCGGACCCGCACCAGCCCCGCAGCTCTGCAGGAACCCGTCCAAGCAGCTCTAGCTTTTATTCCTCCTGACGAAGATTTAAAGCGGCTCTGTACAACAGTCAAACAAGAATAATCAGCTGTGGAAAATACAACAAATCATAAGAGCAGTTTAACAGAGAGAGAAGGAGCGGGTGCCGCATATCAAACCAAGTGCTCGGACTGCCCTGCCTGGGGACAGGCGGGCCGCCTGCCTGGTCCCTGACCCCGGCATGAGGGGGCAAGGCGGCGTTCGGGGAAAATCCCTTCTGCTGGAAAGCTCGTGGCTTCAGAACAGACCTTGCCAACCCCCCCCCCCAAAAAAAAAAAAAATCCTCATTTAGCCCGGGAGATTTCGTGTAATTTTTCAGTTTTGCTCGAGATGAGTCGCTCAGTGCTGCCGCGGGCGGTCCTGCACAATTCCCAGCCCAGGGAAAGGTGTCTGCGGGGCTGAACGGCACAGGCGGGAGGGGAGGGCGGCCGGGGGGTGGCAACGGGAACTCACCCCAGCGTGCAGGTAGCCACAAGCCAGGCTGTAATTACAAAGCAAACAAGGGTGAAATATTGAATCGGCCTCGCCCGTGACAAGATCTGCGCTTTTTGCCGCCAATTTGTTTGTGGAGCTCTATTTAAAGGCGCTTGATTGAGGAAACGTTGAAAATAGCAGTTAGAGTTTCCCTAATGAGACCTCTAGAGGAAAGCAGTGGCATTCAGGGGGCTACAGCAGGAGGAGGGGAAGCGCTTAACCCTTTCCAGCCCCCCCAGCCCGGCGAGGCTGCTCACGGGCCGCCCGCCCCCGTGAGGTGCGATGGGCAGGGGGCCAGCCCGCCGCCTCCCCGCCGGCCTTCGGCATTTCCAGCACCGGCGGGAGGGCTGCCAGCCGCCCCGCCCGGGCAGTGCCGGGGCAGCGCTGAGCATCCCCAGCGGCTCCCGGAGGGGCGGCCCGCCTGCCCGAGCCTGCCCCCCGAGAGGAGAGGAGAGCAGCGTTGGGGGTCTGAGCCCCACCGCCCTTTGGTCGGATCGCCGTGTGGCTGATGCCTCAACCCAGAAGCCCAAAGGAGGGCGGGGAAAAATAAAATATCAAAATCGCCTTTAGGAAACCCGAAAAGGCAGGGAACATACTGAACTAACAACGCGATGTGCCACACCAACACGCACTGCACGGGGGCCTGTGACACTCCTTTCCTTCCATCCATCGTTCCCATTTCTGCTGCTGTGTGAGCCTGCCCCGACACTCATTCTCGCAACCTCGCACACGCTACGTGCTCAATTAGCGCCTGTCTGAGCCCCGAATTACACACGAATGAGACCTCCGGTAAAAATGTCGGTAATATTTCGAAAGGCGCTAATGCCTGCGAGGGAATGTGGATCGCAGTCCTCTTCTGCAGGCTGCTTTCTCAAAGTACTAACACTTGAACGACATTGATATCTCCCCGTTCTCGATTTTATAAATCAACTTTAGCTCCGAACAACGGGGCTTGGCTTTGCAATGAGTTGCCTGCCGCCTGTAGGGCCCTGGGATCTTACCTAGAGCATCTGATCGCCCCTCTTCCTTGTCACCGCACCAGCCCCTGCTCACACATGAACCTCAGCCTGTTGATTGTATATATATATTTATATGTATAAATATACATATACCTGGACGGGGATCAAAATGAACTTTTGGGCAATACCTAATAAAAAGTGAGCATTGTCTCTCCCTAGAGGAAAGAAAAGGTGAGCTGAAGGAAAACAAAGTGCTGACTTAGTAAAATAAGTTCTGCAGGGTGATATAAAGTATTTATTTTTGTTGTCGCATTTACACCCACTCCTTTTGGCCGCGGCTCCGTCCCTCCAGGTCTGAGGAGGTATATGACACTCACTTCTCCATTTTCCGCCTTCTTAACTTTCCTGAAGAGAAGAATAAAGACATTTTTTCCGTCTAAAGCGCAGCAAATAAACATTCTGTATACCCACAGATAGGTTGTATCATCTGAAAGAACGAATTACGGTACGCGGCCGTGCGTTTCTAGTAAAATCTCCTGTATTCTGTTTACATTATGCCATTTCTGTTTGTAATTATTTTATTTTATTTTTATGTCACTTTTAACACAAGCCAGACCGGTTTTCCCCCCGTGTTTTGTACACAATGCTCTCTTTCTCGATAAGATGTTCTCTCCTATCTTTTCGCTTTTTTCTTTTAAAAAATGTTTATAGTTCCCCACGAGCAATTCTCCAATATTTCACTCTTGCATTTTAAGGACTTGTCCCTGTCTTGCTTTATTTGTTTGTGTGAAATTTAGTTTGAAAGGAGATCAGAGAGAGCAGGAGGGGTTTGTAATAAGAGAATGACCAAGTGACCTAAAGGCTGATTATATGTCATTAACTGGAGACTTGGTGTATCCAAATTACCAAAAAGACCTCACTCAGCCAGATCAATTACACCGAGATACGCATATAGGAATTACGGTACGGGCTGATGCTTGCAACAAGTGTGCAGCCGACTTTTGTAGGACTCAGCTGCTGAATTTTCGGACGAGCCCGTGTACTGCAGCCGACCCCGGGCAAGCGGGAGCTGGGTGCAGTGTAGCAGGTATACGGGGCAGCCGACACTGGCAGGACGACACCGACATTTTGGGGTGTGTAGTTAGGGCCAAATTGCAGCTAATTTTCACTGCTCCAGAGGGATTTTTCTCTTAAGCCAAGCGAGGTTACCTTTGATCTATGAAGGCTTCTTAAACCCCAGCCTCGTTAAATGGAGACTTTCCATGAAGAATGACAATAGAAGTGTTGATTTTTGTTAACATAAACACAAAACGATGTCAGCCTAGCCTTCTTCTTCCTCCACCGTCTGAACTTCAGATGTTGGAAGACAAAATATTCGTTAATGAAGGCAATTACATTCGCGAGCTATTTCATCAGAGTCGAGCTCAAGAGCAATTTAAGATATTCTTTCCCGGGAATACAAACCAATATTATGTGGAAAAACAGCGTGTTTGTCTGTATGCTTGTGTATGTTTATACACGAGTGCACGTATAGGAGATGCATATAACAATTTCAATAAATAGACACACACTGTGTTCCCTGCAGAATTTTGTAAGGTCTTTATTACCATTCTTCTGACAAAGAAGGGCTTTTGGTTGGAATTCGTTATATTTTTCTTTTCTTTCCCTGATTCCTGTCCAGGGTCTAAATGCAACTCTGGATGCTCAGTCACAAATATAAGCAATCCTCGAATAATTGCTTGCACATGCAGTGGTAAAATGCGTAGGGTCCCCTGCTTACTGCCAATCATTGTGACTTACGAAATGGTCAGTGTCTTGGGTTTTTCTCATCCTTGACCTTTTTTTCCCTTTTTTTTTTTCTTTTTTTCTTTTTCTTTTTTTTTTTTTTTTTTTTTTTGTGTGTGCGTGTGTGTGTATATACAATGGCTGCGAGATTATCATACCTGAAATATGTGGGGGTTCATTACCGATAATAGTAACGTAAACCAGGGTTCTTCCACCTCCAAGGGCAGCGATTAATTCGGGCCGGCTGGGCCCGATCCCGCCCTCTGCCCTGGGCGTTGAAATACAGGTTGTGTGAGCACAAGAGAGGGTGCAAGCCAGGCCCATTAGGCACAAGTCCTTTTCATTAACCCGCACTGACAGGTTGACCTCCAAATCATATTTCTCCGTGCTTCTTTTCAAAAATCCCTTTTCTTGCCTGTTTATGTTCTTTCACGAACTCCTAAGCAATGGCCCAGATACAGGATGCGTCTCATCCCTGGGACACGGAATGCTCCAGCATCCCCAAATCCATCCGAGAATGATACCCCTTTCTGATACGTTTGGTCCCGGGTCAATGACATCATGCACTCTATAAATTCAATCCCGTCTTGGCTTTTCAAGCCGTGCACCGGCCGGTTGAGCGGTGTGGTGGGCAGCCGGGAGAAAGGAGAAGGAATCGGCACCCCGGTACTTAGGGAGCTACGGGAAGGAGAGACGCCCAGGGGCTGCCTCAAAAGCAAAGGACGGGATGTCTTTGGGGTGCTTTCGTGTGTCTGATTATTTCTTTGCTTTAAGGAAAATTATGGAGGGAGATCCCGGCCCTGCTGCACGGAGCAGCGATGGGTACTTCTGGCGCCTGTACCGGGCGCCTCAGTGGTGGCTGCGGCTCTCGTCGTTGCCCTGTCCCCGATCATGGGATCGTCCCAGCGATTTCGGACGCTCCTCAAAAGGAAGGTGCGGTAAAGAAGCGAATGAGCGGGCTCGCTGACCAGGCACCGGTGAGGCGTCTCTCTGCCCCTGGCCTGCTCCTCACAGGGCCTGGCCATTCCCAGTCAGCCAGCCCGGGAGACCCCAGCAGATGTGGGTTTCCGACCACCCAGGGTCGGCATCTCTTCCCCGTTTCCATACGGTTTTCCCCGACTGATTCGGAGAAATTAGCTTAATTTGCAATTTAGCTTAATTCACACAAGCCCGGGGGGAGGAGGGGGGAGCACAGCTCTATTGTTCTGTTATCCCAACTCCCACCCTACTTCTGGCCCGGAGGAGAGAAGTGACCTGGCGATAAGCGGCCCGGCGGCGACTGAGCGCCGGGGCAGGGCAGCGGGTGGCCCCGGTGGCGCTGAGCGGGCGCCCGGCCCGCCGCCCCCCGCCGCGGGCTCCGGCCCCGCTCCCCGGGCACCCACCGGGGGGCAAGGGCAGCCCCTTCCTCCCGTTCGGCCCCGCCGAGAGCTGCGGGGCTGGACAGGCAACGACCGCAGGGCACAACCGAACGGTACAGCCCCACACACCGACTCCCGAAAAAATAAAATAAAATTTAAAAAGCGGGTAGAGGAAGAGAGAACCAGCCTCGGCACAGTCTCCAACAAAACTTCTTTATTATAGCAAGCCAGGAGAGTCCTGTTTGGCAGCAGAATCCAGATAAATCGCCGCCTAACATGCAACTATTTTGGCAGGGAAATAAAGTGACATAAGACTAGGGTTTTTTTTTTCTTTTCTGTTTTTTCCTTGGGTTTTTTTTTTTCACCATATGATTTGTGCACAAAAAAAAATTCTAATCAAATCAATAAGTGTAAGATCGGCAAAATGATGGTGCTTTTTAGCCGGCTTTGAGCATGGTATTGGGAAAGGTACTTTGAGCTTTAGCGTTTTTCAATGCGTGGATCAAACAGAAAAGGCTACAGCCCATAATCGGAAATCCTGAGTATTTAAAAGCTGAGGGAGGACAAGAGAGTTGCATTTGCTCTAAAACTGGCTTTATAAAACCCATAAATAACTGGTAAGAGGAAAAGATATATATATATATATATATATATATATATATATATATATATATATATGTATATATATAAGAGATCTTTCTGGGTGCTTTATCTAGAGATCCTCTTTCTCCAAAGTTAATTAAGCAATCATGATGCTAGCTTTGGAGACTGGTGTTCTGATCGATATCTCCTGTATATTTTATTACTTTTTCTCTGTCTCACGTTTTCCGTTTCCTTCATCATTGTAGATGCTATCAGAGTTGCCGTAGTGTCTTGTCACAGAGACTGTCCCAGTTGCAGTCTAACCTGCAATGTGTCAGAAAGCTCCTACACAAACGGGGAGAGTGTATAGAAACATGCCCGTTTGCAAGCCAATATAACTTTCTGGCCTTGACAATGTCCACTTTTTCTTCCTATCAAGAATATATCGCAGCAAAACAAAGCTGGAGAACCGCTGTAGAAACTGGGTGGATTTCCAGGCTGCGCCCTGCAGACATCTCATGCGGAGTGGCAGGGGCACGCTGCCTGACCGCTCCAGGGCTCTGCCTGCACGGTCTGTCCACGGCCTTCCTTATATTTAAAAGTCCATACTGCAGGCACATTCTTTCCTTGGGATAACACAATATATACACGTGTGCTTGAGCATATATAGATACTGATATCCATCAGCTGGCTACAAGCTTGTGTGTGTACGTGTAAGATATATGTGTATATACATCAATTCTACATCTGGACTAGTTTTTCACTTTCGTACTCAGTTTACACCCAGACCCTCACGCATATGTGTATATGCTTATGAAAACCTACGCCTGCATGTCTGCGCTCCGTGCACGTCTCCTCTCTAGGTCCGACTCAACACTCCCCGTCCTGCCGAACGGCGGGGCAAGCACTCTTCTTCGCCTTTAGTATTACCCCGAAGAAACCAGCTCCCGGGTACAGCAGCAGACTGCTCCTTGGCGGGCGGCCTCACCCTCGGAGACCGTCCCCTCCCTGCAGGGCATTCCCCGCCGGGAGCCGGCAGACCCCCTTGCAAAGCCCCCAGGTCCCAACAAGCCGCCGGTACCGTCGGCAGCCCTCTCCACCCTCTCCACCTCCCGACCTCAGCCTGCCTCCTCTCCCCGGCACTGAGCTGATTTTCGCCCTCTTCCCACCACCCAGCGCTTCCCCCGAGGTACTCCCACCGCCTCTGCAGAGGGACCGGAGAGCGCATTAAGCTGCTGCAGAAATTGGACCACAGTTCTTGTTGCCTTCTTTCGCAGACTCCTCCATCTCTATCTTTCTCTTTCTTTAATTTATGACTTCTCAGCTCCTGTTGACACAGTTTTCCACACTGCCTATATTGTAGAACTGCGTTGCAATATACGCCGAATCAGCCTAGGCGTCAGCCCGCACAAATAAGGGTGGGTATTTGGTATTTCGCAGCTATTTAGTAACGCTCGGCTACACTTGAGGATGACAACAAATGCACCTCGCCTCCGAGTTATCCATGAGTTACAGCTTGAGATCAATTTTTCTTTTATAATATCTTCAATCTTGCTAAAGCAAAGCATCTAAATAGCTACAGGATATTCCCTCCTTGGCCTGGCCGTTAAGCAAACATTTAACAACTCCCTTTCGATAACTAAACCTGCTTTCCGCAAATGCTGGACCTTTTTTTTTTTTATATAGCAGAAGCAGGAATGCTGAGAAATATTTATACATTTGTTAGTAAAAGCTAGAAAATTAGCTCGGAACATGCTGTAAAAGATATTCGGTTACTTACTGATTATACCAGTTCAAGAAGCACGAAACGGATTTCAGGAGCGTGAGTCACTCGGGTGAACGCTGGTGGAGGTGCATAGACACAGGCAGTAAGCTGGAAAACAACCAGTTAGAGTCGAACTTATTATTAATGTCTCAAAACAATTCTTTCAAAACCATCCCCGTCCAAGCCCCGAGCGCTCTTCTCCCTCGGTCAGCCAGCGGGCGCGCAGCCGGAGCCAGCCCATGCTAGCCCGGGTCGCAAGCCGGGTGACAGGCAAGGCAGAGCAGCTTCGCCTCCCTCCTCACGGAAACTAGTGATTTCGTGGTGTGTATTAACCAGCAATACGAGCCGGAGCAATGCTGGGACATGCCTGGCGCAATCGGGCATCGATGAAGTGCCCTCCGAAGTCCGTTTTATTTGTTCCTCCACCGGACTGGCACAAAGTACTTTGCCAAAGCAACCTCAGAGCCTATCAAACTCTCACATAGACTTTCGCCAAGAAACTTCTTGGATCCATACTGTACCTGGTTTGAGATTATCCGATATTTAAGTTTTAATGGGTTTGTAGGGGGGCTTTTGTTGTTTGGGTTTTTTTCAATTTTTTAAAATGCAGATTTTACTGTAAGGCATCTGCTAAACACTTGCATTAACCTCTGCCTCCATGATAATTTTTTCCCCCTTGTTTTAATTACATTAGGGATGCGGAGGGGCAGCCAATCCTAAAAGAGGAGCTCGGCAATTAGCAGAGCGAACATCAAAAAGTTTTATTGCGGAGGGAGGCGGGCTCCGCCCCTGCCCCGGCCATTGGCGGCCGCCGCTTCTGACGACATATATTAACCCGAGCGGCCCTAAACATGTAGCTGTACATGGAGATCGGGCCGGGGAGCCCTGCCAGTGCCCCGCGCCGAGCCCCGCCGCCGCCGCCGCCGCCCGCCGCCGCCGCGCCCGGCCGAGCGGCGCGGATGCCGCAGAGGAGCGCCGAGGCGCTGAGCAGCGCGGCGCGGCGGGCAGAGATGCGAGCGCCCGCCCAGCACTGACGGCCCCGCCGCCGCGCAGGGCAGAGCCAGCGCCGCCCGCCCGCCCGCCCCGAGCCGGGGGCGCATGGAGGGGGGCCGCGTGTAAGTACCACCCGGCCGGGCCGCGGAGGACTTGGCGAGAGCGGAGGGAACCAAGAGGCGAGGAAGATCCCAGGCTGGGAAGCCAAGCCATTTTGTTTTGGTCGACATCTCTCCGTAGTTTTTTTTTTTTTTTTTTTCTGTGCGCGCTTCCTCGAAGACCCGGCCCCGGGCGAGGAGGAGGAGGAGGTGGAGGCACAACGCATGAGCAGCGGCGGCGGCGCCCGGGGAGGGGGGATCGCTCGGGCATCCGAAGGGACTTTGCAGCAGCGCCCTATGGAGAGGCAGCGGGCAGCGGGACAGTGCTGAGGGGTGAGCGGCGGGCAGCATCTCCCGCCGCTGCGACGGGGGTGGGGGGCGGGCGGGGACGGGAAACCTTTGTTTTGGGGCCCGGGGGGCGGGGTGGGGTGCTCTAGGGAGCGGGGATGAGTCTAGTGGGCGGCTTCCCCCACCACCCGGTGGTGCACCATGAGGGCTACCCTTTCGCTGCCGCCGCCGCTGCCGCCGCCGCCGCCGCCACCCGCTGTGGCCACGAGGAGAACCCCTACTTCCACGGCTGGCTCATCAGCAGCCACCCGGAGATGTCCCCCCCCGACTACAGCATGGCTCTGTCCTACAGCCCTGAGTACGCCAACGGGGCGCCGGGCATGGACCACTCCCATTACGGGGGGGTGCCGCCCGGGAACGGCCCGCCCGGGCTCGGGGGGCCCCGACCGGTGAAACGCAGGGGCACGGCGAACCGCAAGGAGCGGCGCAGGACTCAGAGCATCAACAGCGCCTTCGCGGAGCTGAGGGAGTGCATCCCCAACGTGCCCGCCGACACCAAGCTCTCCAAGATCAAAACCCTCCGTCTGGCCACCAGCTACATCGCCTACCTCATGGACCTGCTGGCGAAGGACGACCAGAACGGGGAGGCGGAGGCTTTCAAGGCAGAGATCAAGAAGACAGACGTGAAGGAAGAGAAGAGGAAGAAAGAGCTGGTCAGTGCTTCGGAACGGGACGGGACGGGGCGGGACGGGGCGGGGGAGCCGCGGAGGGGAGGCTTGTTTGGTCGCCCGCCGGCGCCCCATCCGAGGGCACCAGGCTCCTCGCTGGGCAGAGTCACCGGGGCATGTCCGTGAGGGACACCTGGCTCTCACCGGTCTCTGGCCGTAGCTGCGGGCCAAAAGCGGGACCGTGCACAGCAGCGAGCGGCCGTCGGTGTCCGGATCCGACCCGGCGGCTGAGAGCAGCCGCGGGGAAAAGGCTGCCACATTAGGGCACCCCGGCGAGGTTATTCCCGGGCTGCTGCTTGTCCCGTATCCCAAACCGTGATCCCGCAGGAGGCAAGCCTCTGCTCTCTTAAATGAAAATCTGGAGGCATGATTACCTGCTAAACCCAGCCCAACTTTAAGCCCTCACAAGTACGACGTTCGCAGAGAGAGGCTTTCCTTCCTCTGCGCTCGGCGCTTGCAACTTTTTTGATTTTTAACGAGAGAGTCGGTTTAGGCGAGGCAGCGCAAGCCCAATTTCGTGTAGGCCCCATGGCGTGCTCGCGTGTGATTGATTCCCACATATGTTAGTGGCCCAGGTCCGATGTTTTGCCCCGGTACGTGCCGGTGCCCAGCTTCTCCCCGCAGTCAGGGAGAGGATGGTTTAGGGGGAGCCTTATCGTAATCCCTGTGGATAGCTGGCGCCTCTCAGCCTCCAGCCCCGCGCTCCGCAGCGGGGTGGCACGGAGCGGGAATCGGCCTCCGCCGGCGCCCACGGGCGGTCGCGCACGACGCGAGGCCGCTCCCACGGACGGCGGCTTCGCCCGCGGCGAGATCCCGTGGTGGTCCCCATTATGTCTCTCGAAGCCCGCAGGCCTCGATGAGCTCGGGTCTCCTCTTAGTTTTCGATCTCGAAGCAGAGCAGATGCGACCCAGAAAGGGGAGGAATATATCTAACCTTTTTTTCTCTCCTCTCCCCCTTCTGTTTCTCTCTCTCCCCTCGCATCCTGTCTCCCCAGAACGAAATCTTGAAAAGCACAGTTAGCAGCAACGATAAGAAAACCAAAGGGAGGACTGGCTGGCCGCAGCATGTCTGGGCTTTGGAGCTCAAGCAGTGAGCACGGCAGGACTGGAGGAGCCGTCCTCTTAGTCTCGGTAGTGAGCTCTCCTCTGAGGACTCTTTGTATTTGGAATCATCCAGTTTATTTATGTGCAATTTCTCCCCCAACCCCCCCAAAATGTGGATATTTGAAGGAGAGGGAAAAAGCATTCCATATATGAAGAGGAAACTCCAGCTTGGTAAGGGGTAATGTCTCTAAATGTTTTGTGAATGTTATTTGCTCTGTATAAAACACGTGGGAAAAACAGAACCATAGAAAAGGAAAAAAAATCCCTCCCTGGCATTAGTGTGTATGTGAAGTGTATCTTTAATACTTGGCCTTTTGGATATAAATATTCATGGGATTATAAAGCTATATTTCAACAGAAGCAGTTGCACCAATGTTTCGATTGACTCGGTATTTAGTGTTGTAATTTTGTTGTGGTCGTTCGGTATTTGAAGATGTTTTCAACAGTTATTGGTTATGTGCACTTCCGTCCGTAAGGGATAAAGTGGAATCTAATTAATATTGAAGGTGTAAACGTTGTAAGTACTCAATAAACCACTGTGTGTGTTTTTTACAAAACAAAAGAAAAAAAGAAAAAGGAAAAAAAGAAAATCCAAATCTTTTTATGTTTTATACCTCAAAATGTTTTGAATAACAGCGTTGTTTATGGCTTTTTTTTCATAATATTTAAAATATTCGGAAGTAAACTAAATTATAAAGATGGCTCCTAATTTTATTTTTAAACAACTGACTGAATGAAAGGAGGGGTAGAAGGAGGGATCACTCAGCCCAGTGAGTGTTGAACAGAAACCGGCAATTCATCTGAATAGGAATTCCCTGTGGTGGTGTTCTCCATGCAGGAGACTACTGCGAACGGGAAACGGACAAGGGTGCAAACCCCGGGCGGGTCGGGAATAGCAGAGATGCGCGGTTTTCGTGCCGCTGGAGCCCGGGCGGCGGCGGTGCCAGGCGCGGGCCCGGAGCGGGGGCGGCTTCCCGGAGAGGGGCCGGAGGCAGGCGAGGGAAGCTGGTGAGCTTTTCTCGGAGTGATTATGTAGCAGGTAATTTTACGTCAAGGAAGAAAGAGCGAACAAGGCAAGGGATTTGCGGGTGTCTGGCGGGGGGGGCTGGGGGGGTGGGAGGGTGTGCTGTAGGGAATATGTAAGATTTACAATGAGCTACGGTGAACTTAATATTAACTTTGTGGTTCCTAAAACTCTCCTGGGTTGCACGTTTCCAGCACGCCACAGCGAGTATAATTATTTTTAACCTTTTTTATCCAGCTGCAAACTGTAGCAGCCCACTCTCTGGATTTCTTTAGTACGTTCCCCAACACAAACTCTCTTCCCTTAAATATTTCGCCCCGTCTATCGACTCCTTTACAAGGGTCCTGGTGCCAGTCTGGTGACTTTTCTGCTCCCCAGTACCAGGGCGAGCTGCAGAGTTCAATGCTGGGAAATGCGTGGCGTCCTTCTGAATCGTAGGCACGCAAGAAAAAATTGAAAGGTTTTCACTAAAGGAAGCTGGGCTAGGCATTTTTTGTCCATTCTTGATTAAGGGTGAGGTTTTCCACCTTTAAAATGATAAAATTAGGGTTCGTATTTTAAACTTTTACGTGTATCACCTCAACTTAAACCAAGCTGGCTCTCTCTTCAGGTCCAGGGCTGCATACCTGCCGGCCTTCCCGTTCCACCGCGCCTAAGGAAGTGGCTCCCAACGAGACCCAGCAGTAAGCGTAGGTAGATGTGCAATTGCCCATAAAAAGATAAGGGAGCCCCTGCGCCGTTTCGCCGCCCCTGCTGACAGTGGGGAGGTTGCGGGGTTACAACAACCAGACAAAAGTGATGTGCCCTCCCTCCCGCCGGGTCAGGCAGCCCGGCTCTGCTCTCCGGCGTGGGTCTGTGTTTACAGACACTTGCCTCTGTTTATAACACTTGGAGAGAAGAATCTGCCCCCTTGTTTGCTTTTCCTTGCCTATTAGTTGCCCAGCTGATGAACTGGAGCTTCTCACACTCTGCATCCCCTGCGCAAACAATTTTGTTGGTGATTTTTTTGGGTTTTTTTTTTTGTTTGTTTGTTTTGGGGTTTTTTCGTAGAGGCACAGGAAAAAATAAAAGAGATGAGGGGCGGCTGCGAATGCTGCCGTGGGGCACATCACGGGCAGCCTCTCAGCAGATACTGTGTCTCCCCTTGACCGAGTAACCGAGTTGCAGCTCCCCCGGGGGATGCGCAGTAGGGCCGGCGGGCGGCTCCGAGATCCAATCTCCGAATCGCCTGTCCAATATTTCTCCATGAATAATTTTCCGACTTTGTAACGTCAGTTTATTAGAAGCGGGAGCCCCTCTGAAACCGCTAAGGAGGATCTCTTTTAATTGCTCACTAACGAGGATGTTGCTATTTTCTTAGGAGCAGCCATTCCCGCAGCTAAATCACAGGAGCCCTAGACAGACCGGAGCCGACAAAAATGTAGGTTTTGACGTTAAAAGCTAAATGGGGAAGCAGAAGGTAAATTGATGGTCGATGGGGATGTCAGTGCCCTGGCCTCAGCTCTCCGCCGGCGGAGCCAAGGCCTGATAACAGCGGAGCGCTGCGCTCCGCATCCTGCTCGCACCCGGGGGCATCGGCATCCCGTCGATCTCTCCGGTAATTCCTCGGGGCCCAAAATATTTTTGGGAGCTTTTGCCGAGGTTAAAGGCACGTAAGAGATAGCAGCCTTTCCCACCCTGCAACTTTTCTCTGTGGATGCAGGGAGGAAGAGAGAAGGGAGGGCAGGGTGGAGAGCAGCCGTGTGGCTGAAGCCCTGTCCCCTCAGATTGACTCACGGATCCGTGTCTTAGGCTTGTAGCCTCGTTTCGAGGGCTAAGGGAACGACAAGCTCTGCTCTCTCCCAAGAGAACACAGCATTTTAATTTTTTTTTTCTCCTCTTGGAAAGGAAGAGCGACAAAGCTCCCCTGGGTGACGTCCCGCCTCCCTATCCTCCCAGAGAGCGGCCCCTCGGTTCCCCGGGGTGCGGGCCCAGCTGCACGCCCGAAACAGCGCGGTCGCCCCCTCGCAGGGAGGCGAGGACCTCCCCAGCGGCTGCTTGTCCCCTGGGGGACCCGAAGCAGACAGCAGCGAGGATTTTTAGAGCTCGTCCGGATTTTGGAAAGCAGGGACACAGCGAGGGGCCGGCTCTCTGCTTCGCTGCTGGCAGAGAGCCTATCAGCCGCTGGCAGAACTGAGTTTCGGGGGACTCCGCAACATGCGGGACCTCGTTGCTATCGGATGTGCCTGCACTCTGGCAAGCAAAAGAGAAAAAAATGTGGCAGGGCTTTTTTTCCTTCGTCTTGCTTTGTGTTGTGGTCTGGAGATTTTTTTTTTCACACACACTCCCCCTCTCCCCATGGTTCCCAGGAGCTCTTCTTTGCCTCAAAAGATTATTGCAATAATTATTTCTCGTTTGATATCGTTGTCAAAGAGGTGCAACGGGGCCTCTTGGCTAAGCCAAAGACACCCCCAGAACAAGTGCCGGGCCATAAGCGGTGTATAAACAGAACTAGGGGATGCCGTGGAGAAAGCATGAACTTGAAAAGTGGGCAAGGAGGTGGGGAGAGAAGGTTAATAAGAAAACCTCTAAGCAAAATATCCTCCTTTTGCGCTTGGAAACCCAACCTTAATCCTCCTTTTTCACACTTACTCTCCCAGCGTCTCACAAATACCCCCAGAAGAAATCTCCAAGTAGCGATGGGAAGGAAACGCATTCCGCACGCCTACAGACATAATCCCCTCTGCTGTAACGGGAGGCTTATCAATGCTTTATATATTTTTAATTTGGGACTTTTTTTCTGTGGACCAAGAAATATGAGCCTTTGCAAATCAGTTCCGATATTTTCTATTTCTAATTGAGCAATTACTATTCAGCTGTTTCAGCTTGTCACATACAATGGAGAGTAAAGCAGAGTTGTTATCTGAATTATATATTCACATAAATTCTAGTGAAGCCGGGTGATGCTCGAGGCCAGCGGATTTCTGAGGTTCCCTATGCCTCCCTCTTCCCTTTCCAAACCAGTGTGGTGTGCGTCTCCCTCTTCCTCAATTTTCCCTCCCCCAACCCCATTTTCCTCTAGAAATACCATTGCTTTGATGATGCGATTTTAGAGCATTGATTACAAATTTATTCTCAGACACTATATAAGTCTTTATATCTGCTATTAGAGACATCTGGGAATGATTAGAGCTGTCCCTCCCCCGGCTCTGCTCCCTCTATCTTCCAGCGAGGAGCTAGAGACATGTTGACGTCAGATCAGACGGCTCGGAGCCATCCTGCTCTCCACTTGGGTGTAATCACGGCGACGCTTTCCAAGCGCCGGCCCGGCCGCGGCCGCCAGCTGGGATGCGGGCGCAGTGGGACACGGAACTCCAGTCCCGGGGCTCCTCGGTACAGGCCGGTTTTGAACCCCGAAAGCTCCGGCTCTTCTGAGCTCGCCGCCGAGGTTGTTTGCTTATTTTGATTGTTTGGGACTTCGAGAAAGCAAAAGAAGTGCATTCCGCGGGTGGGGTTACTCCTCCACCCATCCCGCTCCCCCCTAGACCCCGGCCCAGCGTTTGCATTCGCTCATATACCTGTCTTCCAAAATAAATATCGAGCCAGGCAGAATTCCACCTTGTGTCTTGGCAGGGAGAAATTAGCCAAAGTGGAACGCTTACGTGCGGGCAGTCGCAGGCGCGCCGACTCCCCGTTATCCAAAGTGGTAGTCAGGGGAACGAGCCGGGAGAGTTGGAGGCTGCTGTAAAACAAGACGGTTTCCTACCCAAACGGCAGTGCTGCTGGCAAGGAGATGGCTTTGCACCTGCTATTAAATCCTAATGAATCGCCTCTGATTGAGAGCGAGAGCTGGCTGATGGTAACGCTGGACAGCCAGCATGGAAGCATTGGCTCAGCGGCACCCAAGACCACGTTTGATACGCTTATTTTGAAAAACCTTTTACTTTACAATTTTTTAAATGTTTTGTATTACTCTGGTTTTTTCCTCCAAGGAGATAAAAAAAAAATAATTGATAAATGCAACTTAAGCCTCCACTGGCTGTTCGCAGTCTTGGACGGCTGACACTTGTCCAGCTGTACATTACAATCTGTGCTACTACCAGGAAGGAGAGGCGGGGGGTGGATGAGAAAGCAGTTGATCTCGTCTCCAGAGGAAAAGATAACGTTAAACAATTTATCTGAAGGATTAAATTCTCGCGGTAAAGTGTGCTTGCCAGGAGGAGGGAGAAAAGAAAAACAAAGCCCCATGTGACCCTAAAAATAAATTTAAAAATACTTTCATTTCTTTGTTCCAGCAGAATAAAATAAAATAAACCCCCAAAGATACCGCAACCCTCCTCTGTGTCTATCTGTAATCTCGAAAGGAAAAGGAACATTTCCTTTCTGAATCAGTGCAAACGTTATGTTGTGAGCTCGGCTTCCCACCACAGCCACCGACCCAGGGGGTCCGGCGGGAATAAGTGAATTTTAAAAAAATTGTTAAAGCAAAGGGGGAAAAACAAAGCTGCGAAATAAGTCATAACCAAAAAAAATCCGAGCAAAATCCAATTTCTGTCCTTTGTGGGAGACCTCTGACTGGCGAGGGCTCTGTGGCAGGGCTGTGGCTGTCGCCCCGGCACCTCTCCCCGGGGAGTCCGCTGTCCTGAGGCTGGAGCCGTCTCCCCGCCGACAGAGGCCGTGCGGATCCTGGCGGAGAGCGAGCCGTGTCCTGCGGGCTCTGCAAGCCGCCGGGCTGGGGGCGAGGGGCGGCTGCCGCCCGGAGAGCCCTTCTGAGAACAGCAGTAATGTGTTAGCGAAACAATGGAGATCAGCGGGCCCGCATCTCGGAGCCCTTCATTTGCTAACTGTGGAGGCTGTTCAAAGCCTCCGAAACAAGCCCCTCCGTTGCCCAAAGAACTCGAGAGAAAAAATGTGCAATTCTATTTTAATGCAGTTTCTCTCGTGCGGTGCACTGAGCAAACATGTGGGGGTAATAGAGAGGCCGACTCTCCTATAGGGGTCTCTATTTGCATGCCGTATGTGGCTATAGGCTGCAACAGCTGCTTATGATGAACTTCTTAAAAAAGATAAATACGTGTGCAAACTCAGAGAAGTTTTCTAAAACTGGCCTAAAAGACAATGAAATGTCCTGCCAGAAAATACAGGAGGCGGAAGAGATTAAAAAAAAGTAATAATACGAGGTGATCCCGCCACTAGCCTCTAGCCTTCGCAGTGTTGCTGGCAGAGCTGCCCGAAGGAGGACCCCGGCAGCTGGGGGGGGGCGGTGCGGGGGGCCGCGGACGCCCGGGGGTCGGGCGGCGACGGGGGGAGGTGGTGTCTGGAGCGGTCTGGCAGGGGCGAGCCGAAGCCCACGGCTCGGCCTTGACTGCCTCTCTCCCAAATCTGGTTTTCATAGAGCCGCGCAGTAATTACGTAAAGCCGTAACTGTCTCCGAAATTATTCATTAAAGTCATTCCCGGGAATCTAGCCGTGCGAGAGCCTACATTTATGGCCTTTGCGCCCTCCGAGCATGACATCGTCTCTCGCCTTGCGTCCTCAGCGGCCGAGCGTTCAGCATCGCGGAGAGGAAGGGGGAGACAGGGTTATTCTCTCTTGCCTTCCCTTCGGTGTATTTGTTGCGGGGGCTCAGGTTGCTTTCCCCTTTTGGCAAAGGAGCGCGATGCAACCCGGCAGATACCTTGGGAGCGAGGAGGGTATTTTGGGGAGTTGCAGTGTTGTGCGGAAGATCATGTCTGTGCCCTGTGGTGCTGTCAGCGGTGACAGATCCCAGATGCAGTCGCTACTGTATGGCAGATTGAGTTTCTCAGCAGAAAACTCTCTCCCTCCCTCCGAAACGTCTTCAAAAACCTTCTCCAGATACTGCGGGTCACTTCGGCTCAAAGAGGGAGAGAAAGGGGGGAAAAAAGGCTTTTCCTCTCTCCTCCCTCTCTCTTCCTCCCGCCGGATCTCTCTGGGGTGTGCGGGGGGCCATGACCGGACCCTTGTGCACCCGGGGGGCTGAGTCGTCCCCTCTCACCCTCGTCCTGCTGGGAGCCCGTCGTCGAGCACGGGGACCGTCGTCCAGGTAAGCTGGGGGCCGTGGGGAGCGGGGCCGAGGCCAGCGGCCGAAGTGATCCCCGGATCCATCCCTCCTCCCCGGGTCGGATCTCGCTGCCTGAAAGGAATTGCCCGAAGCTGGGTGGCTGAGGTGTCCCCTCGTCCCAGACGCGGGGATGGGGTAGGAATGGGGGGACAAGGCAAGACCCCTGGCTGTGCCCCGCCGGCCGCGGAGGGAGGCAGCAGCAGGGACCCCGATCCTCCTAAAGCCCCCGGCCCGGCGGGGCTCGGGCTGCCAAGGATGGTAAGGAAGCGGCGTGACTTTGGGGACTTTAAGCGGGGAGCCGGAGGAAGAGCGGGAGGAGTAGGAAAAGGCTGGCCGGCAGGCGCTGGGAGCACACTCGGCCGGCTTGCCGGGAGCCAGCAGGACGGGCCAACTGCGAATCCACAGGGGCAGCCGCTGTCCCGGTAAGCCGCGGAGTCGGGACATCCGCCCCTCTTCCCTCCTCCCCTCTTTTTTTCATCTCTTCACGTGAATGCAAGGGGCTTGTGTTTTAACAGCTCTGTCTCTCGGAGACATATAATGAGTTTCAACATTCCTGTCTTTCCACCTCCATAAAATATTGATGCTCCCCGAGTGCCCAAATCAGAGGCCAATCGGCTGTAGTGTCTCCTGGAGTTCTTCCCCCGCTCCGTACAAATGGGTCATACTTGAGGGCTCGTTGTGGACCGTGATTGTGTAGCTCTCTCCTCCCTGCCTTAGAGGAGCAAAGCCTGTGCAATGTATGGCACCAGGGAGGACTGCCGTCCGCGAATGAGCCTTCAAAACACTTCGCGGGATCGCGGGGAAGGCCCAGTGCTCCCCATGGGCGATTTGGTGTAGCAGCCCTGGGGTCGGAGCTCCCCGGACCTCATTCCCCTAATTTCCCTCTGGATTGAAGCAACCTCATTTTGTTCATGCCTGTTGGAAACGGTTTCAACTAACCCCGCTCTCGGTCCTTCCTTCCCCAAATGAATTGAAAGGCTTTAATTCAACCGTTTGCACACCCCCTCCTCTCTTTGCTTTTGTCCTTTTTTTTTTTTTTTTTTTTTTCCCCTAAAGGCAACTCTTGCCTTTAGCAGAAGTATAATTGTGACCCTGACTGATCCACAGAGCCTCCTGTTGGGAGCAGTTAGCTGTGGTTGCATTAGGCCAAAGGACCTCCCAAGTGGCGGTGGCCTGAGTGTCATAGGAAGGGACTCTGCACATTGTCCATTCTTTCCCATCAAAGTCCCAGGCACCGTGGAGCCAACAGTTTGGTGAAGAAGGAAAATAGTAAACAAGCCTTTCCCCTCCCTTCCCAATCCAGCAGCCCCGAGATCTTACTGGGACACGGAAAAGGGAACAAACTTTTTCATAACTTCAGCTCTACGGTGTGATTTACATTTCCGGCTGCTCTGTCACAGTGGCAGTAATTTACAGCCTGATAAAAAAACACTTTTACAACACCAGAACATGTTCAAGTGGTGCCTTACTATACTCTTTTTTTTTTTTTTTTTTTTTAATATATATATATATATATATATATAGGACACAGGCAAGCAAAAAAGTTCGGTTTCCTGCCTTTTTCCACCATGGCTTTTTGAAGAGTCAAATGGGTTGCAGTTGTAGTGTAGGCAAAAAAAATAAAATAAAAAAGTAAGAGCAGGCTGAAGAAAACAGTCATGAAGTAAATCCTGGGCTTTTGTTTATATGCTGTGTGTTATACGTCTACATCTCTCCTATTTCTCTAAGGTTTTCGTACTTCTGTTAATGTGCTCTCTGGCCAAACCCTGCTAGTCTTGCCCCAGGGATTGCTTTCATTTAGCCAAGTAGCTATTGTGTTTAAACAATTTCTTTCCTTTAATAATTCATTTCTTCTCCGGAATCTAAAATCGAGTGGGTCTGGTAGCGTTTATGAAAGGGGAAGCATCTTTTATTCAGTTCTAAAACTGGGGTAATAGCATTATCCCTTCTTGAGGAGCATCCAGCCTTTACCGGGGCAGGGCAGGACGGGTCTGGAAACTAATGTACAACATCCCTATCCTGGTAGGAACGATAAAGTTTAGTAAATTACAAATATGTGAATTTGGCAGACAGTTAGGGATGAAAATGATCAAACGATTAAAAAAAAAAAAAAAAGCAAGCAATGAATAAACCACATGTAGCAGTTGCTGCTTTCATGACTTTGGTAATTATTTACACCTGAATCGTAGTTTACTCCAGCCACAGTTTCAAAAGTAAACCTTTAGAGAATTTAATTATTTCCAGTTTTCGGCAATAGAGATGAAAAAGAAAAAAGAAAAAAAAAAAGTAGGTTAGTGAGCAACTGCTGTCTCTCGAGCTCTCATAAAAGGCTTTATGTGCGTTTCCATCCCAAAGACACAAGCAGCCCTTCTGCGTCCCCTCCTCTCATGCGCTCACTGTCATCTGTGCACGTATTTACAGCCTAATGGAAGAGTCCTAAGGATCACATGGGACGGTGCCGCTGCATATATATGTATATGTATATGTATATGTATATGTATATGTATATGTATATGTATATCTATATCTATATCTATATCTATATCTATATCTATATCTATATCTATATCTATATCTATATCTATATCTATATCTATATCTATATCTATATGTATATCTATATCTATATCTATATCTATATCTATATCTATATCTATATCTATATCTATATCTATATCTATATATCTATATATCTATATATCTATATATCTATATCTATATCTGTATCTATATCTATATCTACATCTATCTATATACACAAGCACATGCATGCGTGTGCGTTCAGTCAAGGCACAGTATTGAAGCACGTGTGGGTGAACTCCCTGGCTCCTTCCTTCAGCTCTATAATAGCTCTGTTATTTTTACTAAACGATCAGGATGGCTCTACGTGACCCTTCGTCATTTAAAACCATTTTCTATCATTGCACGTGTTCCGGGGGGGGGGGGTAGGGGGATGGATGGGGGGGTGAGGAATCGACAAGTCATTGAGAATAACGGGGAAAGCCTGTGATGCATAGTACGTTTTATCTTTATTTAGGCAACACGTCGTTCGCAGGATGGCCTAAGTTTCCATGCACCACAAGGGCATGAAGTACATCCATCCTCGGGGCGGTGCGGGCAGGCTCGGGGAGCTGCTGTGGCCAGGGGACGGCTGGGCGAGCGCAAGGGCAGGGAACCCTCCCGTTCCCCTGCTGCCGTTTCCTGCGTATGAATTCCGCAATTTCTGGGGAAATTAAAAAAAAAAAAAAAAAAAAAAAAGAAAAGAAAAGAAAAGAAAAAGAAAAACTTTGCCGGAGCTCCTCTGCCACACTGGCTTGGGCATGTGCGGTGGGCGCAGGCAGCAACCCGAGGGCTGGGACCCCCTGTCTCCGCCGAAGCCCCTCCTGCCGTGGGTACTGCGGTGAGCTGCCAGCTGCGAGTACTTTCAGTATTCCACTGCTCCCCCTCCTAGAATCCACCGCACTTCCCGGGTCGGGGCTGCCTTGGCATCCTTCGTACAGCATCCTGCTGTGCACTGTATCGCGGGGCCGGGCTGGGATTGAAAGCGCTCTAAAGAGGGCAGTTTGCTTTCAGAAAACCGGTTCTGGCTTGATTCTGATGGGAGTCCCGGGGGTAAAAGGGAGGAGAGGCAAACCCGTGGTTTGGAGAGCAGGCTTCTGCAGGAGGGGTGTGCCCCTTCCCTGCGCTGGGGTAGGGAGTGCCGGACGGTGCCCTGGAGGGAGTTCCTCGGGCACATCCCACTCACATCCGCCGGCGGGAGGAGGCGGTGGCCGGGGATCCCGGGGCCGCCGACTCCGAGCCCCTTCCCTCTGCCCTGCCCGTACCTGGCTCGGCGGCTGTCTGCACTCGCCGAGCCAGGGATGCTAACGGAATGGAAAAATTATCCCCGCACACGGTTTTAAAACATCCTGGAGCTTCACAAAACAAGCAGCAACCTCAAATCAATAGATCTATGAGGATTTTATACACACTCCTCCCAGAGTAACACGCTGCTGGTGCATTAAGCACTAGCCGTAGGAATATGTAGACATAAACATATATATGGGGGCATGGATTAAAAATCTGCATCGCCTTGGGTTAAGGGTTCACTCCTCAGGGTTTTTTGGTCACTGGCTCCTCCTCTGTAAAACAGCTGTTGGAAATTGCGTTCCCCGAATGACAACGAGTTCGTTGTTTTTTGGTTGTTTTTTTGTTGGTGGTTTTTTTTTTTTTTTCCAATTTATTTTCCCCCTGCTCTTGGCTGAGAGAAGGTAATATCGTGCTGGATACAGGGAGGCGAGAAGGGACAGTAACTGACTGTAACTCATTTTCTAGAGATATATTACCTCAAGCATGTGCTTCATCATACTTTTTATTTGTGATGGCCGATCATCATAATATACGTACACAGTCTTACGTAATTCGCAAGGCCATTATTCGCGCGTCTTTCTTATTTTTGAAAACGAATGTATTTTTTACTTGTCCAACCCTAAGAAGACGTACCTAAACATAAGATTAAAAGCGTACATCTCATTAAAGATGGGCTGCGATGGTTCCCACTACAGCATCTCATTAAAATCGACAGGAAAATAGCGATTGAAACATGATAAGATCATATATTTTGAGTGTAGGATGTATAAGCATAGAAGATGCTTAAAACGGTGACATTTTTCTTTTGCTTTTTTTACCTTTTTTGTTTAAAGCAAAGTGGTTGCTTTATTTAATGATCTACACACATACGCACACGTGTGTATATAAATATATATAGATAGATGTATATATTCTTCTCCCTGAAGAGAGCTCTGACACCTGCTGCAAGCCCCAAAACAGAAGATCACACTGTAAATTCTTCCTGCGATTTTTTTTTTTTTTTTTAATGATAAGCAGTTTTCTGGGACAAAACAGCTGTGGGAAAACTTTACTAAGTAAACGTCCACGAAAATATCTTGGAGACTGAATTTATTTTACGTTGGGACGAAAAACATGCCGGTTCGACCCGTGTTTCCCAAGCAGGACACCTCCGAGGAGATCTCTGTCAACCTTTTCGCAATTTTATTAAATTCTATGGAAACTAGATACTGAACATGCTTTTTATGTTGACTTGCTGAGCAGTAGGACGAAAAGCACGGTAAAATTCAACGAGCTTGCGGGGAGAGTCAGAAAAAGTACCATTTTCTCCTTCGCCTAGCTGGGGGCTCTTTCCTGGGGTTACCTGCACCCAGAGCACCGAGTGGCCGCCTGCTGCCCCTCGGGGCTGCCGTGGCACCCGGGGGTGCCCACGGAGCCCCCGCTCACCTCCGGCGCACCGGGAGGCGCCGCCCCCACCCCCCGCCGGCGGCACACAGCGGAGGGGGCCACGCCGCCGTAATTATTTTCCCCCCAGATGTTGTCCTGGCATTTAAAGGGCTAAATCTCAACTTCCAGGCACGCAGCTGGGGTATGTTGTATCCTATCAATTCATAACAAGGAGGCATTTTGGAAAGACTCGTAAGGGTATTTATTTTAAAATGTGTGCTGAAAAGATATATGCTGGGGGGAGGAGGGACAGGGTTGGGCGTCTCGAGTTTTGTTTCTAAGCCAAAACGGCACAGTTCGAGCTGTGAACAAATGGTTTCCAGAGAATAGTTCTTTTCTCTTTCTTTTCCCTGCAAGAAGTTTGTTTGAAGTTCCCGGAGTTTTTAATGTTAAATAATATTAATACCAAAATGAATAGTTCGGGGCTTCTTGTTTTAATTTTGAAAATCTGGCATGTGTGGGTTTCTTTCTTTCTTTCTTTCTTTCTTTCTTTCTTTCTTTCTTTCTTTCTTTCTTTCTTTCTTTCTTTCTTTCTTTCTCTCTTTCTTTCTTTCTTTCTTTCTTTCTTTCTTTCTTTCTCTCTTTCTTTCTCTCTCTTTCTTTCTTTCTTTCTTTCTTTCTCTCTCTCTCTCTTTCTCTCTTTTTCTTTTTTTTTTTTTCTTTTTTTCTTTTTCTCTTTTTTTTTTTTTCTTTTTTTCTCTTTCTTTCTTTCTTTCTTTCTTTCTTTCTCTTTCTCTCTTTCTTTCTCTTTTTTCTTTTTTTTTTTTTCTTTTTTTCTTTTTCTCTTTTTTTCTTTTTCTTTTTTTCTTTTTTTTTTTTTTTTTCTTTTTTCTCTTTCTTGCTTTCTCTTTTTCTCTTTCTTTCTTTCTTTCTCTTTCTCTCTTTCTTTCTTTTTCTCTTTCTCTTTCTCTCTTTCTTTTCTCTTTCTCTTTCTCTCTTTCTTTCTTTTTCTCTTTCTCTTTCTCTCTTTCTTTCTTTTTCTCTTTCTCTTTCTCTCTTTCTTTTCTCTTTTCTCTTTCTTTCTTTTTCTCTTTCTCTTTCTCTCTTTCTTTCTTTTTCTCTTTCTCTTTCTCTCTTTCTTTTTCTCTTTCTCTTTCTTTCTTTTCTCTCTTTCTTTCTTTTTCTCTTTCTTTCTTTTCTTTCTCTCTTGATTTCTTTCTTTTTTCTCTTTCTCTTTCTTTCTTTTCTTTCTCTCTTTATTTCTTTCTTTTTCTTTCTCTCTTTCTTTTCTTTTTCTCTTTCTTTCTTTTCTTTCTCTTTCCTTTCTTTTTCTTTCTTTCTTTCCTTTTCTCTCTTTCTTTCTCTATTTTCTTTCTCTCTTTCTTTCTCTCTTTCTTTTCTTTCTCTTTCTTTTTGTCTCTTTCTCTCTTTTTCTTTCTCTCTCTTTCTTTTCCTCTCTCCATTTCTCTCTTCTCTTTCATTCTTTCTTGCTTGCATTCTTGCTTTTTCTCTTGCTTTCTTGTTTCCTTTCCATTTCTTGCTTCTCCCCTCCTTCTTTCCTTCTTCTAGATTTCCCTCTTTATCTCTCGCTTTTTCTCTATCTTGCTCTCCCACCCTCTCCCTCTCTCCCCTCTCTTTGCTTCTCTCTTTCTTATTGCCCCCCCCCACCCTGTTTTTTCCCCTTTCCCCCCCCCCCCTTCTTTCAACCGGACTGTGTTCGGGATATTGTTGCTGGTAAAAGAAATAAATAACCCAATAAATAAAGCAGGCTCCTGTTATGACAAGTTCCAAGCAAGAGCAACATTTTATGAGTTAAAAAAGCCCTTGAGGAAAAACAAGCAAACAAAAAAATAGAGACAAAAGCATTTAACAACAGGTTAAACTGTCAGTTGCGGAGGTGTGGGACGGGGTGCAGGGCGCACCTCGCCCCCAGCCCCACTGCGGCGCAGCAGTCGGCTTGGCGGACACTTCTCCAGGGGAAGAGAGTTTGCAGGATCAGTCCTCAGGGTTAATCACCGGCAAACCCTCTGCAGAGCCGGCAGCACCGGGAATGGGCAGCTCGGCAGGGCGCTGCGGTTCCCTCCCCGCCGCTTCTCTTTCTTTTATCTCTGCCAGTGTGTTAAAACTATTGCTAAAATTGCGAGGGATCACGTCAGCTCTTTGTGGAGGCTGAACTCTGCCTGATCACCTTCGACTCAGCCGGGCGTTGTCCCTGCGGCTCCTGCCGCCCGCCCCTTGGCTGCTGCCTGGGTGGGCAGCGGCGGGAGCCTGGGGCCGGTGTCCGCCGGGAGCCCTTGTTACCCAGGGCCGGCATCTCTTAACGCGGGGCCAGCGTGCGAACAACGTCATCCCGCTGCCTCTGGGCACATTCTTCTTTAGAAATGGAGAGGAAAAATAAGTGTTGGTAGGGGGATTGTAGAAAGTCAAAGTCTGGAGACGGTTTGTCCCTGTGCAGATACTGGGAGGGGTTTCACTCCGGTCGCGGGGAGCCATCTGGGAGCGGAGTGGATCTGCCTGCCCGGAGAGGGCCGGAGTAGGGGGTGACAGTCGCCCTGGGAGAGGTCCCTCCCCAGCTAGCGAGAGCCCTTCTCTCTTCTAATGGCTTGCATGTGCCTGCTCCCTGAGCAGCCCCGCTCCGAGCAGCGGCAAATACCGTAACAACTCGCGTGTCGTAAATTACAGAGACCTCACCCTGGGGCAGGGAGATGCCGGGGAGACGTCCGGTTTGTCTGCAGCTCTGGAAGGCACGGGAGGAACCGGCCTTGCTGCTTCCCTCACTTCCCTTTTCCATTTCTTCCCCTCAGCCGACTCCTTCACCCAGGGTGATACCGCAATGAGTCACTAGCACGTTTCGGTGTAAGGGAGACTTTTTGTCTCTCACCCCCACCCTTTTTTTTTTTTTTTTTTTTTAAAGTTGTTAACTCCTGTTTATGATCGAAATGTTACTCTCTTCGTTTTGTTTCGTTCTGGCTGCCATTGGTTGGCCTGGGTTTAATCAGAAGGAAAAAATGCTCGCCACAAATGTAGCTATTGTTTGGCTGGAGAGATGGGGACCGCGGGAGGAAAGCAGAGAGAATGAGAGTCCGTGAATGACAGTGACGGTGGGACCAGCCATCTGCCTCACGGAGTCCTGGTCCTGTGCTCAGCCCTTCTGAAAACAGAGCTCTCTCTTTCCCCAACTTGTCCGCAGCAGTATGCAGGGGAGCCGGGGGCATGTTATCTCAGGAACATAATGCTAATAAATGTGCTCAGATGTTGGACATTCCCCTTGCCTGTTTTATAGGGTTTCGCTGGTGGTGCTTAATGGGCTGGGTCACCGGGACTGATGCTAGCAAGGTTATTAGGATTAAGTAACCTAATGAATCGTATGGCCATTAGCGAGCTTTGAAAGAAGGTAGTTTTCCCTGTAACCTGGTCTCCTGTCTCTTAACAGAGGCAATTATTTTTAACTGTCTCTCAATCACCGGTCGGAGGGGGGCTTTTTTTTTTTCAATTTATTTGTTTAAAACCTTTCTCTGATGCTTAGAAATTGATTTCTCCACAGAAGGAGCCTGTCATTTTATCTCGGGGTTTCTCGGGACCGCTGAGCGAACCAGACGCTGCGGCAGCTCCCGCTCTGCTCGGGAGGGAACAGCCGCCGCCAGTGGTGCCTTTCCCCTCCGCTGGCCAAGTGCGTCACTCGGGAAGTGGCTCCGGGAGTGCTTGAGGAGGATTTGTACTTGTTTTTCCCAGAGAAGGGTTTTTCTTGCTGTGTATTTTGCCTAAGCCAGGTAAGCGATGCGACGCTCGGTTCCCCCTCCGGCGACTCGCCTCGCACCGCTCCCTCTCGGGAGTTCTTGCAGGTTCCACCGCCCCGCACTCGGGTACCACCACAGGGACCCGCCGTCCCCCGACCCGATGGGCGGCGCTGGGCGAGCGGGAAGCCCGGGTGGCGACCGAAGCAGGCCGGCAGCACCGGAGCCTGCGGCTGCCTTCCCTCCCCAGGGCAGCCATGGTCAGGGCGAGCGCCGCTTATCAGAAGGTAACTCTCTGCCATCTCTGTCTTCTATGGGGAGAGAGAAACCCCAATCATTATTATTATTGTTATTATTATCACCATCATTATTCTTCTTTTTGTGGCCTCGAGGTTTAAGATTTTTTTTCAAACTTATATGTTTTCGCCCCTACCTTGCCCCCGCGAGAAGGTAGAGTTTGAATGTGGACATAGGTTACACATCGTAATGCTCCTTCGGGGAGGCCGGGCCAGCGGTGTGAATATCCGCTTTAATTAGAACAAGTGTTAACGGCTGATTCAAATTGATCAGGTCTGAAATATTTGCACCATGGTCATTTTCCGGACCGTTCATACTTTAAAAAACCCGGATGTAGTGGTGAAAAATTTAGAAAGGAGGTAAAAACCGACAAGAAGTTGTTGGGAGAACAGTCCTTTTGTCCGAGTGTCTGCGAGCCCGGCGGTGCCTACGCCACTGAGCCGCTTGTGGCGGCGGGGCTGGGATGAAAGAGCGCAGGGGTGTGGGGCCGCGGCGGCTGGAGGCAGAGCAGGGCCCAGCCTCCGCTCCCGGAGCAAAAGAAGATGGGAAGACCTTGTCTGGCGAGGCCAGGGCCCCTTCTGAAGAGCTACCACCGAGCGGCATCTCCCGCGCCGAGCGACATGGCGCTGGCAGGGTGACAGGGGTGAGCAGGCTGGTGGCAAAACGCGGTGCCGCATTTTCCGCCTATAAAAGCTCGCGGTCAAGCTGCGAGGGGCATCGCACCTGCCGGGCTGTCTGGCTCCCAGCCGCCGGGAAGGGGCTGTTCCTCGGGGGGCCCTGCGGCAGGAGCAGCGCAAGGTGTCCGCCAGTAGAGCAGAGTAGAGGAAAGCTCCAGCCCGCCTGACTTGGAAAGAATCCACTTTCCCACAGCTTTTTCAATCCCCAATACTTTTCACACCCTGTTAGGAGTTAATACCGCCGAAACCGCTAAACGCTTCCATGCCTAAAGGTACGCCCGGCCAGGGGCTGCGCCTGGCGGCCCCCAGCCCCCAGGCAGGACGGGCGGCAGCGCGGGAAGAGCCGCCAGCCCGCGGAAAGGGCTCGTTTCCCCGATGGAAATTCCTCAGATGCTTCGTACTTAGGCTAACACATCGGGCTGACTTTCTCTGAAAGGGCTTCGGTAGGCAAGGGAGGGGAAGGATTCCCCAGATACCTTTTGAGGAAGAGCGGGGTGATACCGCCGGAGCCGCTCCAGCTCCCTGGGTAATATTTCAGATGCCAGTCTCGAGGCGCGGAGGGCTGGCTGGGGGTCAGCTATGCGGCCTGGGCTCTGCAACCAGCACCTCCGGGCTGCAGGGAAGCCACGCTGGGCTGGGGAGGAGGGTAGGTATATAAAAAACCGGAATAGATCTTACCTGCAGCTGACGGGTTTTATATTTATTTGGTTTTTTGTTTTGGGGTTTTTTTGGTTTTTCTGTTTTGTTTTTTGTTTGTTTGTTTGGGGGTTTTTTTTGGTGGGGTTTTTGTTGGTTTTTTTTTTTTTTTTTGGGTTTTTTTTTGAGGGGAGTTATTTTTCGGGTTTGGTTTAGCCTCGCACCTTTCAGCCCCCGCCCTCCGCGGTCGCCGGCAGCCGGTACCGCCCCGGCCCGTCCCGTCCCGTCCCGGCCGGCGGGCGGTGCCCCCGGGGAGGGCCGAGGGCAGCAGCCGCTCCGCTCTGGCGGTAGCTGACCTCGCCCAGCGCCTCCGCTCACCCCGCAAGGCCAAGGGCAGGGAGAGGGCCTCTTTTTTCCTGAGCTCACAGGGACGATGCGATAACTGAACACGCGCCGCAGGAAAGAGCCGATCGGGGGAGCATTTCCCGTCCTATTTTCCCACTGAAGTAATCGCTGGAAAATGCCGGGTGAGATTTCTTGCTGCTCCTTTCCAAATCTGCAAACATCATTCCCAGGAAAACTGCTCGGCTGGGGTCTCTCCAGCTCGCAGCAAGAGCACTTGTCCCCGAAAACACAAAATTCACCCAGAAAACCTAACTAGGTAGTGTTCGGAGGTCAGGCCAGCTGTGCTCAATCTTCCAAGCAGTGGGACATGTAGGCTGTCATTCAGAGCCTAAAGGGATTTGTCCGGCGTGTCTGTCTTCACAAAACAAAGGACTTGGCCCCGGCGTAAAGAGAGAGCATCTCTGGAGTCCAGAGTTGCCGTGCTCTTCTCCATCCCTCCAGGGATAGGGATGTGCCTCTTCTTGCACCCCTCAGCTCATAATGAGCCTTTAATTTGCAGTAATGCTAGGGAAGGTTGTGACACCAGGTTGGTGGGCACCACGTGTGCGGGATGTACCTTCAGCTATATCGTCCCCAGCCCCTGGCGAACACTCTCAGCCTTGTAAGGTTAGCAGCATCTCTGAGCTTCGCGTTCGCTCTCCGTTCAAACTCCTTTAAAATCTTGAGGAGGGAAAGGGAAATCCATCGGTAATGTGCACTTGGATGGACACTGCACAACTGTGATTAGGCTTTTTCCCTCACGGTCGGAAAATGCGCTGCGGACCGACTGCAGAGTGTTCCTCATGGGGAGAAACTGCGGTGCCAGGACAGCTCCCGGGGCACAAGTTCATTCCAAGGCGGGAATGAAAGGCTGACTCCAGGAAGGGCACACGATTTCCCCGGCTGCCCTGTCCCTGCCCGGGACACGCACATCCCCCCAGGCAGGTCCTGGCTGGCTGCAGCCTCTCCTCCTGGGGCCGGCAGAGCCTCACCCGGGTTGCATCTCCCGGGCTGCGCTCGCCAAGGGGCAGCAGTTCCACCTCTCCTTGCTTTCCCCCATCGCCCGCTGGTCTCCAGCTCCCGGTGCCTCCCCGTGTCCACCCAGCCCGATCCAAGCACTCCACGCTCTCTGCCATCTCAGCAGGGCTGATGTCCGTATAGGATAGAGCCACCTCCTCCCTCACTTTCCTCAGGCCTCGGCAGGCCTCTAAGTCCTGTCAAAACTGAGGGACCTGCGCTGGGGTGTCTATGCAAGCCATGCAGACGCCCTCGCCGCTCAGGTGTGACTATCGAGGGTCTCTTCTCTCGGCCTGGGATAGGTGTAAACAGTACCCACCCCGACGATGAGTGAGTTTTATCTCGGTGGTACCACTTATTCAAATAGCACAAGCCGAGAACTGGAAGGACCTTTGGGGAAAGGATGCTCTTTGCAGACGAGGTTGAGAGCATTGAGACCCGAGCACGACAGCGGCGGACACGACAGCCGGGTGGCCAAGGAGGGCCTTCCCAGCAGCTGTGACCCGCGGGGAGCTGTCGCCGCTCGCTGCTCGGGGCTGCCAGCTCCCCGCCTTAGGCGGGGCAGGCGGCACCAGCGGGATGCCCGCTCCCTCATGGCCCGTGTGCCCCTCAGCCGGGCCGCCCCCGCCCGCAGGGCACATTCGCTTTCCTGTTCCCCTTCCCTGGAGAGGGGAAGGCAGTGTGCTGCCGCCCGCACTGCAGGCAGGATGGGAAGGAGCCGAGCTCGTATTTAAAGCGGAATATCGCACCCAGCCAGCAGCGGTGGGATCAAACACATCCCCCTTCCCACTCCCTGCCCCAGGTGCTTCCCTGGGCTGCGCAGCTCCTCCCCGCCTGTGCGTACATGCACATGTACCATTAATCCATGATAAAGTCGAATATATATTATTTATATATTATATATATATTTATATATTTAATATAATATATTTATATATTATATATATATATAAAGTTACTTTTTTAAAGAACAGAGAGCTAGTCCCGCAATTTCCTTTCATTTGTTTCATGAGCTTGCAGATCTACAAGCAGCACAAAGTGAGGACTATTTAAATATATATTTTACATATTAAAAATATAAAATCATGCACGAATATACAGCATCAATGTAACCACATATCAACACGTATGCATAAATGGTGGGAACATGTATGCAGGTGGAAACTTTACTGACATGCTCCGGTTTGCTGATACGGCAGGATGGGACACGCGGTATGAGGTGATGGGGTGTGTTAAGAATGTCCTTTAAATGTGGAGCTCGCTGAGAGGTGTGCCAGGCTCCCTCTCCCAGGGTTGAGCTGTGGCACCGCCCCCCGCCCCTGATCCCATGGGAAAGGGACAGGATTTCCCTGACGCTGCCCCGCGCTCGGGTGAGGTGGGGCAGGGAGACACGAGTGCCTGGTTTGAGAGGCAGCACGGTGTCACCTCCGGCGCTTCCCGGCAGAAAGCTATCTCATTTATCAGAGGATGCAAGAGCTGCCTGAGTTACGACGAGATACCAAACCTCCCCTCAGGCCCCAAGTAAAAATAAGAAAAAAGAAAAAAAGTTAGAAGGAGAAAGCTCCCAGCTGACAGTAGGCAAACAGGATGAGATCTCCCCTCCGTGCACTGCCTAGAGGCGAGGCTGTTTTTCCTTCATGTTCTTTCTGCAGAACTTACTCAAGTGCCTTAAATTCGTTTCCAAAATTCTCTTGGCACAGTCCAGAGCTTTCCAAAACCTCCTTATAAAAGAACCTCCTTACAAAAGAGTCAGCGTTTGCCGATTTTTTTGCTTTTCTCCTATAACTGTAAGTTGTGGTGTACAAAAATTATGGATAAATGCATACGTCCACCCCTCCTTTAATAATCTTCTATGAAGTCACTGTGCAACATATCAGAACAATTATTTCAGACCTGACTCATCCACTTAGTTAAAAGAAAGGATAAAAATAATATCGAGAGGAGAGGAGAGGAGAGGAGAGGAGAGGAGAGGAGAGGAGAGGAGAGGAGAGGAGAGGAGAGGAGAGGAGAGGAGAGGAGAGGAGAGGAGAGGAGAGGAGAGGAGAGGAGAGGAGAGGAGAGGAGAGGAGAGGAGAGGAGAGGAGAGGAGAGGAGAGGAGAGGAGAGGAGAGGAGAGGAGAGGAGAGGAGAGGAGAGGAGAGAAACCCCCACCGTTTTGATTATTAACATTTTCCCGTCTGTGTCTTGCACGAAGAACCGAGAAAGGACGCAGAGCAAGGCAGAGGGAGCTGCCGAGCCCCTGCAGCCAGGGAGCTGGAAGTTCAGAGTGTTGAGCAGAGCTTCCTTTCCACAGGAAAGTGGGGACTGCTTTTCGGGCCAGGTGTGAGCAGGTACGAGGCCAGGCAGTGGCCAGGCCGGCTTCCCGCCGGGAACGTCCCCTGGGAAGATAGCAATTTGCGATCGTGCTTCATTCGGGGAGAAAAGAACCCCATTTGCCGCGAGAAACACACCAAACTCCTAGTCATTAGCAAAAGGGGGGGGGGAAAGAAAGAAACCCCCCCCCCAACATAATTAAAAGAAAAAACAAACAAAAAAAAACAACCAAAAAAAAAAAAAAAAAAGGAAGAAAGAAGACGGGGAAAAAAAGAAGAAAAAAGAAAAATACAAAAAAAGAGAAAAAAATATAAAGAAAAAATTGTTAAAAGAAAGAAAGAAATTAAAAGTTAAATAAAGATAAAAGAGAAAATAATGAGTGAGAAAAGAGTAAGAAAAAGGAAGGAAAATAGTAAAAGGCTGCCTTGTGTTCTGGGAACGGGTTGGATGCTCACCTGGGGTTGTACAGTGTCATCTGTCGATGCGATGGGTGTGTGGGGCTGGCACCGCCCTTCCTGGGATGAGGCCCTGGCCTCACGCCTTCCCACGAGCCAAACCCGACATCAAAGGGCACGCGATAGACAATGTGGAGCACACATGGGAGGCTCACAAGGCTTTTCTGTCAAAACGTGTTTCCTGGCGTTTTTCTGCCCTATCAGACCTGGTTCCCCAGCACCCTCACGGGACCATAGAGAAGCAGCAGGGACTTGCAGAGATGAGCTGTGAATACATACAGCCCACATGCAGCTTCTCAAAGTGGGCCTGGGGAGCTGCCAGTTTCCTTTTTTCCCTCCATAGGGATACAGTGACTTGCAGCAAATTAGTAGCCATTGTCATTCAGGGATGGTTTTAATTATCTTTTTGGGCCTCTGCAGATTTAACTAATCTCCTGCTACTTTCTTGTACAAATTAGGTGTCAACCCAAAGTCCAGTTCCAAACTCATCCCTTACAATCAATATCTCACCTTCTTTGCATCTACATCCCTCCAGCCAACATCTAGTTCAGCCAAACATAGCAAATGTCTCTACTTCAAGTCCAAGAACCTGATGGATATTCCTTTACCCTTGCTTAATAACAGCATGAGACTTATCCTATGATCTGCCAAGGTCTGGAGTCACCTAACATCAGTTGTAATGAGAAATGGAGAAGAATTTTATAGCTATGAACTGTTGGAGAGCAAATAGGAGGTGGTGAATGGAATTAAGATCATTTGGTTCTGCATGAGGATTCAAAAAAATCTTATAAACATTTTAGATAACATTTTAAATAAAGTCCTGATTTAGGAGGAAACTGGGAATTTGCAACACATTTTAATGACTATTTGTTTCTATATATTTAAAAAAAATTCATTAATTCACACCATGTTATATTGAGAGGTTACAAAAAAAAGGATCAATCTGTTTGTGAGCATTGATTAATATACTGCAGTACACTACAATATATGCTACATATGTATATGTGTACTCATTTCTCATTGCCATAACAAATCTAGAGTAAAACTTCAAGTTTTGCAGAGATTCCAAGACAGAGCATTTAGGAAGAGCCACTGCAATCCTTCATACCGTCTACACCTAGGAAGCTTCTATTATTTAACTGGGACACAAGCCCAGCTCACAAACAGAACAACACTGGGGATTGGGTGGAAATCTGGTGTTTAAATTTAGACTATCTTTTTCATATCATCATGTCTTTACCAAGTAACTCCCCCAGATCCAGGGAAGCCACTAAGATGCCTGAAGTTCTGTTCCACACATGCACTGAAGCCTTTTGGTCTTGACAGGGCTAAGTGTGTATCTCGCACTTAATCCCATCAGGATTCACAGACAAAGCCTTGTCTCCTCCCTGAAGGAGCCTGTTCTGGCAGTACACATGTAATCCATGCTCACACAAGCAGGGATCTGCATGAAACACAGTGGCACCAGCAGCCCTATTTCTAAGAGCAGGTTGTTAACTATGCAGGTTAGCCATGTCCATTTTCCTAATCTCTCTGCTTTGGGGAATTCACAACCACATTTCCCATAACCATGGTGTGTAGCTTACATTATATCAGGCATCTAAAGGACAGGGATAAGAAATAGTCCTCTTTCTCTTGATGCTGAACTAATCTCCATATCATGATGGATGATTCAGTCCCTCTTCCCTTCTCTTGTGGCGACACCAGAACATCTTCTACCCTGACATCAGTACACTGCTACAGAGAGTGAGAAGTTTAACCCTCCTAAGGAACTGAAGGTCCCCAGAGCCTCATATCTATATATTTAAAAAGAGTTTTTCGGTTTCTGGTTAAAAAACTTATTTTCCATCGCATCAATGCAAGAAAAGATTAAAAGCCATTGAGCTGCACAGACTTTCCTGACACATCTAGGCAACACTTAGATTTTGCAGGAAAGTGATGGAAGATTTTTTTCCCCAAGAGAAAAAAGAAAGGAGGATTTTTAAGCCTCTGATATGTCAGTCTGAAGCAGTCAATGCTTTGGAAAAGGTCCAAACTGGACTGCTTACTTTGGGTAATATAAAGTGGTTTAGTCTGGCCTCATGTACAGTCTTTGTGGAGCCAGGACAAACTCAGCACAGGTGAGGGGGCCTTTGAATGTGCATCTGCAGTGCTTAGAATGAAGGAACTCAAAGCCCCAAACCCATGCATCTCATATCTGCTGAGGGTGCTTGAATAGTAGACCATATAGTCCAAAAAGCACAACTTTTGAGACATTTGAACCACATCTTTGAGCCAACCAAACTGAAACCAAATCTTCCTTCTGAACTAAATCCTTCCGTCACTAAAGCCTGTCAAAGACATTCATTCCAATAAATATTTTAGGATGATAAAACAGAAAACGTAGTGCCTTACACTAGCAATCAAAACTACAATTCACATGGCTGATAATAAGGGGAGGTTTTGGGAAGGACAGTTTCTGGTAAGGAAAGAAAGTGGAGGAAGGAGGGTTCATGTGCCCAAGGCTTTAATCACCCCCTACCCCACCCCCATAAAAATAACCACATAATTTATAATCATTCATAGCCGTTGGAATTGTCCTGACTTTTAAAATACTTTTCTCATTAGACAACCCTTTATTCCTTGTAAAGCATATTATTGATCTTAATATGCAGAAAATGCCATAGCTAGCAACTCAGTGTCAGTGCCATTTTTGCTAAACAATGAGAATTGATGAGGTTTGGCAAGACATTAAAATATTTAACACTATAACTTTGAGAAGTCTTTTATGTGTTTGTATTAATAAGAAAATCTTTTAACAGGAAAAATGTTTTTCTCTGCTCCACTAAAAACCCCAAGTGAGGGCTGATTCTGTTTGCATTAAACCCAATGGGAGGCTTGTTACTGACTTCAAAGTCAGTTCCAAGAGGAATTCCAGTTTAGAAAATCATGACTAGAAAAAAAAATCATAGGCTCTTAGTTACATTACTAGTGCCATTTAAATTAGCACTTAATTACATGCCCTAACACTTCAGAGTGTCCGGGGAGAGCGCGTTTGGTCTAGCCCAGAGAAATTGCACATTACCAGCCTGAATAGTGGATATCCCAACTCCTAGGGCATCATGTCATCTAAAGCATAGGTCTGGTACCAGGTGCCCAGGGAAGTCACAGGCCTGTGTCACTTAGTGCTAAGAGTCTGCATTTGCAACACATTTTTCTTTTTAAAAATGATTTTAACTGTCCAGATCTTTTTTCCTATAGAAACCTGGCTTGCACATTTCTGGTTCCTTGGCTGATTTGCTGTCTTCACATCTTTATGTGTAGAGTGCAGAGTTTGGGTGAAGTAGTATAGGAGACATCAGGGTCTTTGTATTTAAGATGAAGGAGTAAAATTATTTAGGCTAACTAGTCAGTCTAAACGAAAATTGTGATGAAAAGGAGATCGTAAACTTCATGCCTATCTGCATCTTTCACTACTGAGCTTGTGTGAGGGTATTCTGATCTTGAGCACAAAAATTGTTCTTTCCTGCATTTCTTTTAGAAGCTCTAAAGGCAGAGCTCAGGGTCGTGTTGAGGCCTCTCGGACATTTAAAAAAAGGCTGATACACTTCATTTTAACCATGGAGCTCGTCATCAGGTTTTCCTGAGGTGGGCAATTAAATTACAAGCATCATGTTATTTACAAAGATCAGAATTTATTTTGTTCATTTGCAATATTTCCTTTAACACCAGAAGGCAACACCTCTTGTAAATGCCATTAGGAAAAGAACAAAATGTAAAATTTGTATCCTGTAATCGTATGTATTCTTAATACACAACAAGCTAAAATGCTGGGATCTTTTAATAGCTTTTTCCATATTGGACTCTTTGTTTGGATGTGGTTTTCCTGATGTATCCTAGTAACATGTTTAGTTAATTTATATTGTGTGCATGTGTAGACAGATATACACACATCCATATGTATGCACACACATAGTCCTCATTAAGTAAGTGTTAAACCTCCCACAGCAGAGTTGGGTTTGGAGGGCAGCAGGGCTGAAAACTGCGAGTCTGCTCCCTGTGCAGAGGGTACCACAGAGGCTGCTCCAAGGAGGCACACACAGCCGCCACGGGGATCTGGAGCCCCCGTGCCTCTGCTCTGAAGCTGGCTCTGGCTTGTGCACCCCTGGCAGGACTGAAATCCTTATTGCTCCCTGGGAGCAGAGCTCCATGCTTCCAAGCTGTCCCAGGAGGGTGGGCGCATCATCCCCATCATGTCTCACTTGCACGTGCAGAGGCTGGAGCACTTGGCCAGCCCTTGGCAGCAGAGGGATTGCTGCACTTACACTGGTGGTGTGAGGACTCCATCCTTACATTGTCAGAGTATCTGAGCTGTTGCAAGACAAACTCCAAATGCAGAAACATTTGGCAGATGATGAAGAAAATAGGGATTCCACATATTGCGTAATAAAACACAAATATAACCTATTTATCTGGTGTTAGAAGACTCATCCTTCAAGGATTCAATCCTGGCCATATCTGCCTTTACTAAAACAAGCAAGTGCTGGTTCCAAGACTTTCAGTATGCACTCTTGGAAAAGGCACACACTCCTTATTCTCTTTCTTTTTTTTTTGTTTCAGGCCCACAAGTGGATCAAACCAGTCCTGCACTGTTGTATTTAGTCTATAGCAAAACTCCCTTCAAGGAAGATTCTGCAGACTTAAGGACTGAGGAGTTAGGACTGGGAGCTAAGGAAAGGACATGAATAACTTCCTTCAGAGCTGGTTTTAAAAAGCCAGCTGCTTTCTACAGTCAAGCCAAAACTAAGGGGAGATGGTCTGAGGTTAGGAAATATGCAGGATAATTTTCACACCAAATGTGAAAAATGAGAAATTATTTTAGCATATCGCAATTTGTCATAAAGACACATGTTCCTTTCCAGCTTTAAAAGAAGACTTTATAGACACTACTTTCTTTGATTTGTTAAGGCAATTTTATATTGATTTTTAAAATTCATATGTTCTTAAGAAAGCATAATGAAACACTTGATGTTTCTATTATCTTGATTAGTGCTTCATTGTATAAGAATTTGGTTATTGAAACATATACTAAATATTGCACTGTAAATTGTGTTGTGACTTATTCAATACCTTTTGGAATTAATAGAAAAAAATTCAGGATTGCAAAAATGGTATTTAATTTTTTATTTTATTTTGTTTAATAAAAACCTCATTTTACTGCACATTTCTTTGCTTTATTTTCTCATTTATTGTGTATATATTTGATGAAAAATATCTGTGTCTGTTGCATATCATCTATCTAGCACAAAAAACTGCTGCTGTTCTTAATAAGTTACTGAGAAAAATAAACTAGTTTGCACTTTGATTTCTATCACTCCTGGTGAGTGATTCTTCTGGAATAAACATAGCTCTAACACATGTAAACAACACAGGAAATTAATAACAAAATTCTTTGGATTTCTTTCAGATGCCACATACTTTATGTAAATATATGTGGCTTTCAATTTCAATGATTTTCCAGTAAGTAATAAACTTTGTTCATTAAGCATTCTCTTAAACTAAACATTTATTACTTTTTAAGTGTTATTTCAGCTAAATCAAGTGGATGTCCATGGTGAATTGATGCAACAGACCTGTTCAACCATAAAAGTAGGATGGCTTCATTTGAGTTTGGAAAACTGAGTTCCTATTTAAACTTCAAGGGAATGAGATGTAGTATAATATATTGATTTTTAATGTGAAAAAATGTTGATAATATCTTTTAAATATTAATCTACCTTTACCTCATAATCTTTGTGGTAAAACATGGGAAAAACCCCATCAACTGGATGAAGTTATATATCTGCTCCATGAATCTTGGGTTAGTAGCTTTGCACAAAACTGGGATGGTGGGTTTTTTCACTACCAGCTGTGATTAGTCATTATTTTCCAGGAGGGCTGAGTCAGGTATCTTTTCTGAAAACATAGTTATTTTAAGTGTAAAATTTTAAGATCATGCAGACAAAAATGTTTTATGTTTTCTGTACCAACAGGAAAAAGAAACATATTAAGAAATACTCTCATGATTGTCATAATACATGTTTGAATTCTAAAGAAGTTGTTGGCACTGGTCTTTTTGGAGACTTTGTACGCTTGGAAAACCCATTCCCAGGAGTCTGGGTGTGCAGTTCCCGATGTGAAAAAGCCCTACCACAAAAAAAGGTTTGGTATGGGGTACAACATTCATTGTCCTTCTTACTTGAGGAATGAGAAGACTCGCTGGGGGCTCAGCCAGGGGAACGTGGGGAAGCAGCCTGTTCTCAAGCCAAGCCTCTTGCACTGGGGCTGGACTCGGAGCAGCTCCTGTGCCACTGCTGGATTCCCTCTGCTCACACGGGCACTTGGCTGAGCCGGCTCCTTTTCCAGCAGGAGCTGGGAAGAGAGGGCAGTGCATGGCACAGGCGCCTCTGCCTCGGGGGTCACCAGCCCACACTGGGGCCCCTGGGAGAGATTCTGTTGTTCTGCCTCTGTCAGATATCAGAGCACAACCTTGTGTTTAACATGAGTGCTCGGCTTCTGGACTTTATCTCTTAATGAGGCACAGGCTAGCCTTGGGGGACACTGAATCAGCACTGTTTCCTGAGTGCTAGCTCGCAACCAGCAGCACTTGCTATTGGGAATGCATTGGCCAGGAGTCTGCATGGAGTGACACTAGCTCTGGCCACACAATCAAACATTAAAACGTCAGATACAACGGGTTTAGATTTCTTTTGGTTCTGTTTGGTTGGATTTGATTTGGTTCAGATGTGATGCACTACCACTTCCTGCATCTCCGTGATGGCTCCTTCAGCTGTGGAGCATGGCTTGCACCTACTTCAAGCATAATGCAAAATCTCATGTACGTTTTTCATACTCAGGCTTCATCAGAATTAAACATGGCAGCCAGAGGGTATGCAGTACACATCCCTGTTTCTCTTAGTATACTGAAAAGAGAACTACAAAGAAAAAAATAAAGGGACGGGGGAAGGAAAAAAAAAAGAGAGAAAATTTTTTTTAAAACCCACTGGATATATGAAGGAAGAAGTCAAATTCCAAAACCTCACAGGAAGTCAAATTTTCCAGGCACAAGAGAAGTGACATTATTCAAACAAAACCCTAACACAGCATGGAAATGTGATGAAGAGTAAGGCTGGTATTTTCAGTAAAGCTATGGACATATATGTAAATACAATGAAATTGGGAACACATTCTATGGATTAAAGAGATCTGTGTAGCACTAGAAGAAAGGAGCAGCAGATGTAACTGCTAACAACAAAAGAAGGGATTTCTGGCCAAAGTTCAAGGTTTTCTTGCACCCAAGCCCATTGTTGCAAATGAATCTGGACACAGTAAATAATTTGTAGTGACTTGTAGATCCAACTTCTTTTTGTTGTTATTCGTGAGCTAGCTATCATTTACCAACATGCTGACTTTCATAAATGAGCTTCTTCAGAGCTGTTCAGAAAACATGTAATGCAGATGGATTCCTATCTAGGCAGTGTCACTGCTCTCTTAAATTGAGCTTCTGCAGTGGCTGTGAGATGGGCAGTGACCAACAAGAGCTGATGACTGAAGATGAGCAAAAAGATTTGTGGTCTGAACCGCAGATTATCAGCAGAAGAGAAGCATGAACTCCCCTGAAGCTGATGTTCAAACTTTAGAGAGGTCCCAGGCACCATAATTTATAAGCCTCTCTTGATGAAGGAGGAAGGTACATGATGGGAAGGTACACTTAGTGGAGCAATGATGTGGGAAATAAGACTTTTCAGGATAATCCAAATCTGATTTCAGCTTCTTGGTGTCTTAGTGAGAGCTCTCTGGACATCTTAACAGTAGGTATTAAGCAAGCTATTAAAATTGGACTGTGTAAGCCAAGTCACCTCAATTTCCACACATACTTGAGAGCATCTTGAGCACACAAGAAGAGTGCTCAGCCAAAATTAAACTGGAAATAAGACTCACCTTGACAAGTCTCTTACTTCTACTGGTCACCTTTAAAATATCAACAGTATAAGATTATTAATTTAACACTCCTTTCTGTGTGTTGTGCAGATCTGAATCCTGATGAGTTGGAGAAGCCCGTAGAAATATTGTATTAAGTGTCCACATATACCAGCCAGGTTTTCACAGCAAAGGATGCAGTTTGACAACTTATAAGTAGATAAATATTAGGAAAGTAAATGTAGATGACAGGGCCTTACTGCCTGCAACAAGAGGATTTTTGTCTCATGTTATTCAGTGGTCCAGTGAAAGACAGAAAGGGCTACCATATGATTCCAGTGGGAGACAAAGAAACAAGTATCTTCTAACCATTATTATTTTTGGGGACTAGCCGAAGCAGATCTTCTAGATCTGGGAGGCAAGGAGGTATGGGGTGGTGACAAAGAAGAATTTCTGTGGTTCCCAAGATGTCCCTTGTTGATGTCATAACTGAGCAAAGCCATGTGCAGGGCCTGCCCTGTGCTGGGTGTCACTCTGGCAGCCTGGCCAGTCGGTGCTGTCCCAGCCCTACGTGATCACCCCATGATGAGCTGGGTCTGCCGTCCCATGGCTACCATCCCATGGCACTAGGCAACTACTCTGCTCTCTCTTGCTTGCTCTAAGCCACTGTGCCATCTCAGACTGAGCCTATACTACAGCCCCAAGCTCTCATCTTAACACTGGGGATGGCAGAAGATTAAACAATGAAAAAGTAAGATCAATTTTTCTATTTATTATTCAGACTGAATAATAAATTGACATACAATACTTTCATTTTTGCAAGATCCTCTTCTGTCAAACAAAACTGGAACAGATAAAATTACTTTATACTATAAATTTGCACTGCTTTTCCTTTAAAGTCTTAAAGTCTGCATTCAAGCATTGCTATTGATCATCCAGCATGCTAAATACTTTTAATATCTTATTGCAAAAGCTTTTCAGCTTGCTTTTGAAAAAAATGAAAATCTTGTTTAATATAAGAAGCCTGTAAAATTGCCAAATATAAAATAACATCATACTCTCTCTTTATTTTTTAAAAATTATTTGAAATGCTTCTGAATTCCCAACATACTTATTGAGATCCAAGGTTATGATCTAAGAGAAAAGATATGTTCATTTAATTAAAGTAGCCTTTTACATTTTTTAAAAAGTTCCTTTTGAAACATTCATATTGCCATTTATGAGCTTTGGGAGTACCAGAGGCTCTGGGGAGTGCTAATGACATACAGATAGCCATGTGTTGCTCTCACCTCTGCTGTTTCCCTGGGACTGATTCTTTGCTGCTTGTGCCATGTGCAAAGTAGTAGTCTGTTTTATGACGCTTTTCAATCTTTGATTGCAAAGCCCTTAATGTTACGTTGCAGATGGGAAATGGAGGCACAAAAGATGAGCTGGTTCGTCCCCAGGGTCAAACTGCAGACTAGTGGCAAAACTTGGCTTGAACAATACCCTCCCAAATGGACTGTGCTGGGTGTAAAAGCCTACCATCTAAAATTGCTGACTCCTGCCCAACTCATTGCTACTGCAAATATAAAGGATGGAGAAACACGTTCATTGATTTCAGTGATTTATACTGCATCAGAAAGAAAGTCAGCTCCAGTGCCTAGTCAACATAATTAAAAGAGAGCAATAAGAGACCAGCTGGTATTTAGTAGGAGATCAGATTGGCAATTTAATCTCAGCTTCAAACAGACAAGTGTCTTCAGAGCAATGCTCTGGTTACTCTTAGGGAACTGTGTAAATGCAGCCACAGCATGCCAGCCAGCCCTGTCAGCACTGAGTGCTCTTCCCTGGAATTCCATTTTATATCTACTACATCATGAGAATAAATGGAAAGCTGAATGCAAAATCCTAAACTGCACAACAAAATGAAGAAATTAATACAAAGAGATTTCTGGCTCTCACCAGATAAATGGTGAACCAGTTTGATTTTCTTCTCTGTCTTAAAAGTTAAACCATACTAACCATGCTGACCTCCCTCAGAGTCACAGATGTACTTACTAGGTCTAGCTCCGTGCCTAATTGCCAGAATGCTGTCTATGATGGACCCTATTTTTAAATAACTTCCATCTTTGAAATCAAAGAGGGAGTATGTGATGTAAAGAACAGCCTAGGTTCAGATAAAGTTTTAAAACCTATAGGAAGGAAATAAAGTGCAAGTAAAGGAAGAGAAGAATGGCCCAGCAGCCAAGATAAGGCTCATAAATTCCCCAGGCTTAAGGGTAGAGGAGTTGTCAGAGTGCCATTCTTGCTCATACATTCTTGCTCTTGGTCATTACATTTTGCCCTGTCAGGCTGCATTGAACTCAGACTGACTATGTCATCGCTGGGATTGGTCCCCATTTTATTTTGTCTCAGCCTCAGTGAAAAACTAGCTGAATCCTCATTGTATTGAAAGAAAATTTTCAGGAATGGGGGGGAAATACAGTGAAAGTTAACAAAAAAGCTTTCACTGGAACTGTCTGGGGCGAGAAGCATGTCAGGGTCAAAGCTGGAGGATCAAACATTGTATCTATAGTGTCTTGTTCACTAGAGGCTTGACCCATGCAGTGGTGTGACAGCTGGAGCAAACACTTCCTCCCTACCAGTGCAGGGAGACTGGCACACCTGGGCCATCAAGGCAGCATGGATGCAGTGGATGTAGGTTCCCCATGCAGGGGGACCAAGGTGCAGGCTGTGGGCAGTGCATGCACAACCACAGGCACAGAACTGCCTTTGCTCCTTGCACCTGAACTGCATCTCCACCCCCAGGGAGCATCACTCCTCCAAAAAGGCTGAGTTAGTAGCAGAATTATCGTTTTGTCTGTGGGGTATCCCAAATTTCACATCTTCAGATGCCAGGAGTTTTCTTTGCTCTTTCCATGCTCTGCTAAGACACAGTGCTGGGAAGAAAAAGCAAAACCAAGCCTTCTGCAACCCATTATTCCTCTCTGTTACCATTGCAAGAGTTTGCAGGGAAAAAGTAAGGAATGTATCAGATGGAGGCCAAGCATCAAGGTTAGACCGAAAAGTTAGACACCTTTTGACTGTAAACTGGTTTGCTTTCTCTCCACAGGCTCTCTCCTTCTATTTTAAATACAGCACCTGGTGCAAGCCTGGCGTGCAGATGGCCCTGCCACGGTGCACACAGTGTGCAATCCTCCCAATCTGGCAGGCAGCTGTTTCACTTTCTTTTTGCCAGGCAGCCGGTTCAGGATTGTTTTTACTTTTCTTTCCCCTTTTCTGCTCCCTCTGTACTCAGCCTTACCCTCCGCAATGTAAATTGGAAGAGCAGATGTATAATCTGGGAAATTTTCCACATCCATCTTTTAAATGGGAAGGTGGATAAGCTAACTCAGCTCTTTAAGGCCCCATTTCGGAAAAAGCACTTTAGGCACATGCTTAAGTCCTGTTGATTTAGGAAAGGCAAAAAAGGCCGGTGATTTCATAGGTCTTAAACACATGCTTATGTGTCCTTCCTGAAGAGCAATATGCACCTGAACAGTGGTCCAATTATGCCAGCGCAGAAGGCACAAAAACAAGTGTTCACTGTAAAACACACAAGCCAAGTAGTGTCCTAGTTTAGCTCTTTACAATGGTAACAGTTTCATTGATTTTTTGAGGTCAAAGAAATATGCTGACTCTAGAGTCTTGTTAGTTTTGAGGAGCTCAAAGTCAAAAGAAAATATTTAAATCCTGGTCACCCCCAAATCCTTCAAGCCTCTCCTATGCCAATTAACTCTTGCTGCCCTTATAGCTCAATAAAACTTTGACAGCATTACTGGATCAGACACATTCAGATTTTAGGAAGGAGAAAATGAAAGTAGCTAAAGATCTCTCACTAGGTTACTTTTCACAAGATGCTGAGATGAAATCTTGTCCTCAGCTGCTGCAATACCACAGAGATATGTGGTACAGCACAGGCAATTTCACTGGTCAGTCAATCAGACTTGGAGTCAAGCAGCAAACTGGTGTGAGCTGCTCCCTGGGGAGACTGAGTGAGCTGCATGCAAAGCAATGGTTGTCCTCTCCAAAAATGTATTTTTACACATTGTTTTCCCTCCCTCCCACCCCCGCATATAGCCTTGCAATCTGCCCCCCAGCAAGCCCGTTCTCATTGTTCCTATGCATTGATAGAGGAGGAGACCCTTTTTCTGTGAGGGACACCCAGAGAGGCTGGGCTTGCCCTCCTGCCTATCTGAGCTACCTGTGCTCCCAGCTTCTCATCCTGTTATCAATGGGTAAGAGCCCCTTGCAGCCTGTGCTGCCTGGAAACACCTTTCAGTTTCCCACTGGGAAGCTGCCCCAGCCCAAGGCCTTTTCTTCCAGCATGGCTCCCACAGCCTCAGCATTGGCTGTCTCCTTTGCTCTGCTGCCCACTGAGCTCCAGAGCCCAGGCTCTGTGGCACAGTGTCAGCCCCACATCTGCTCCAGCTGCTCTTAATGAAACAGGCAGAAATCTAACCTGGGTGTTTCTGACGTGGTCTCCCCAAATTCCCAGCAAACAAAGCAAAGAAGTGAAGCAGAGCTGGCTCCTGTGAAGCAGAGCCAGCTCCTGGGTATACACCACTGCCATTTCCAGGTTCCTCTCTCCAGGGAAGCAGACTGACACCCTTCATGAGTGTGGTGCCACAGATCAACAAGCACAGAGGTACAAGCAAAAGGATTTGGCTTTTTTCAGAAGACTGCTGGCTCATGATTTCTGCCAAGAGGTTCCTGTGCAGGTCTCAAGGTGTTTGACTTTCACTTGTTTTATACTGTCTTTCAGGAAGATCTGAGGAGAGCAGAGAGCCAAGGCTCTCCTGCACAGTCCTGATGCAATGAACCCAACTATCAAAAGGCACAAGTCAAAACAAGGTAGGAAGAAGAAATTTGGCTGGAGAAATTAGTTCAGAGGCAGTTTTACTTTATTTTTTTCCCCTTAATCATAGCCTGTGGCAGATTATTAGAGATCAACTTTCATTGCAGCTGCCTATACTGTACTTGACCTATGCAGTAAGAATTTGGTCCCCAAGCCTGGAAGTCAGGCACCTTTGCATAGCTCTGATTTCTCTTAAGCAATTTTAATTAAACAAGGAAAGAAAAAAAGTGAACTGACAGTTATGAAAAATGAAGTGGAAATGGGTTATGAGCACAATAAGAACTAATTAAACAGTGAGGGAAGGAACATGTTGATTTTTTTTTGTCAGACTTTTAAATGAAATACATGTGCATTAAGGAGGGATTTAAATCTGCTACACACACTTTCCTTTACAGCACAACTCATGACAGCTGTTAGTCACATCACTTAATGCACTACTGCATCAGTCTTCAGACACCAGTGAACAGTGCAGGATAGGAACCTGTATGGGAGACCAGAGGAAGTGATGCTGGAGAAGTACATTTTACCTTCTGTTGGAGATGTGCTTGCACACATGTACACTGAACCTGTGGTACAGCAAGTACCATAAAGCCAAATCATTCCCAAATGCTAAGATGCTTCAGCCTGTTCTAATAAAAATATCCGTATTTCCCTAGTATGTTACTACTGAAGATGTGCAAATAACAATAGCAATATATTGCACCGCAACAAAAATGAAATCACCAGCAAGGGACTATCCCACAGACCACCTGCAGATTATATATCATTTCTTTTCAGAGAAGTTGGAGCTGAGGGGAAAGGGGATTATTTTATTCCACAGAAACTGATGGCAGCAAGCTGAAAATGATACAGGCAATATTCATTCTTCATTCCCAAAGGGGGGAGCAAGGGCCAGCTCAGAAAATTAAAAGGCTTTACTGAAGATTTTCCTGGAAGAATTCCTCCACAGGCTCCTTAGTGCTGGTTTTGAGGCAAAGAACAGTAGGAGCACAGAAAGAAGTGACCAAGACAGTAGCTGACCAAGTAGCCTCTGCCTTCCCTTGCCCAGCACTGTGAATTCCATCCTGTGTGAATCTGCACTCATAGACCCCCACTCATGTGTGCATGGATGGCTGAGCATGGCCTGAATATTACTGAGGGTTGGCTGCCTGCCTCCAGGCTTGAGACTGACTCCAGCCTACCCAGATTCTTCAAAGCACCCCTCCAATTCCCTCACCCTGTGCTTGCTGCTTGTCCACACTGTGTTTGAGTTTATCATCTCCAGCAGAAAACTTCACTGAGCTAGAAGGTCTGGTAACACCCAAACAAGCCATCTTTTTCCAGTTGTCTTCCGGAGTGGACTGTGTGATGTGGTTGCTGTGGAGACTGCTAGAGGTGCAGCAGAATATCTGAGAACTAATCACTTCATACATTTCTTACTTCTTACACATTTCCCTAAATAAGTGCCAAGGACACAGAAGGCAGAGGGATCTGTGACCTGAGCCACCGTGATGAGAGAGAGTGGGCTACACTTGATGCTTGGAAAGTGCCTTTGAGCCTGTATTCCAATCTTCTCTTGCTCAAAGGGACTCAAATCCAAGCAGAAACCTTGGAAGGCCCTTTGATAACCTGCATTCACAGTGCCACAAAATAATTTGGCCCATCTATGCAAAAAATGTCTTTTTCCTCAAAATGGAAGGGCTGTATTTTCATGGAGTTCACTTGTGCACATAAAGTCTCATTTATGAATCTACTACATGCAGTGAAAATGTGCCCTTTTTGTGAATAAAGCCCCAACTGTCTGCAAACAGTGCTAACACACTGACATCATTCTGCAAACATTTTCACGTAATACAGTCTCTGACAAGCTTTGTTTCCACTCGGGTCAAATTACTTGGAAAAATCACACTTTTCCCATTAAAGAATCATTTTCTCTTTAAGCAGTTCCCAGTGTACTCCACCCCACCAACTTCCAGTTGGAGCTGGCTCACTTTTCTTGGCCTGGTCCAATGGCCAGAGCCCACGCAGCTCCCAGTGCCAGATCAGGTGGGAGCCAGGCAGATGCACTCAGTTCAAATATTAATCAAGATTACAATTGCTTAAGCAATTGCAACTCCTGCCATAGTCTCCAGCCAATAGAGGTTAGAAAGCTCTGCACCTTGGTGAACAAGTAATTTGTGGAGCAAATTTACAAAGCAACACTTTTACTCTCTACATTTACCCAGAGATTTAAAGTCAGATGAGTCTTGCACAAGGGTTATTTGAGCAAGTAAAAGCATCCTAAGCTACCAAGTAAGGTCCATCTTTGTTGGTACACTCTGAGTACTTCATATTTTCTAACAGCACAAACCCAGTTCACAGAGACCAGTTTGTGACACAAACTGAGAGGAACAATTTTGCTTACAGTAGAAAGTTGTCACAAATATAAGTGGACTAGCAGTGGAGGCTTGATGAGTGCTTTGAAGATGAAGAGTGAAGCTAACTTGTTGCCATATGAATTATCCATTGGCATATTTTCAGAAAGAGTGAAAGCTCTTTTTTGTGGCTGTGCATTGAACTGCACACTAGGTTGCAAAATGGAGCTACAGGAACAAATCAACTTATTTCTGTATATGTCTACTTGAAAGTAGCTGGAAATTCAGAGCTGGAAATCAGGTTCAATTCTCATTTTGACCAAGTCTGCTTAAATTTTGGGAAGCAACTTAAGCAAAAACATCTCTGCTCAAAAAAATTCTGTGAGTAAGAAATTATTCCTTGTACATTATCTTCTCTGCAGGAAAAAAACCTCAGTTTCAAGAATTTTGGCATGATTACTTTTGGTGTGGCTAATGACTTCTGCGTCACTTCCTCTATGAAATTTTCACTCTGACACCTTTATACTTGATTCATTTCCTGAACTACTGAATAATGCAAAATTTTTTCGTAAGTGAAAAGGCAAAGTTAAAGCACTGTCTACATGCAAACTTGTGTCTTTCAAAAAGCTGTAAATGTGGACTCTTCAGTCTCACAAAGATGTATTTTGCTCCTAGAAGTAATTTACTTCTATTAGCTGTTTTAATCTGAAAGGTTTTCCTTTTTTTTTTAACACCAAAATACAATCAGTATTTTCCTAGGGTCTTTGTCAGCCTTCGAAATTGCTTATTTTTATTACGTTTGTAGAAAGCAGGCAATTTTGTTATCCCCACTCTACAGATAGGAAAATGTAGCACAGATACTGTGAAGTGGCCATGCACTGGACTGATGGTGAGGCAGGGAGAGAACTTATGCCTTCAGAAGCTCAGTACAATGCTTCAGCATAAACTGAGCAAAGTTATTCTTTGCCCAACATTTTTACAGGTCTGATGACAATGTGAATGGAGTAGAGATCCCTTATAAAGTAATTCTGTAGTCCATGCATCTATGAAGTGGAAAGAAACATCAGCTTAGTATAGAATTCTTCAAGCAAGCAAAATAGCATTGTAGTAAGAGCTGTACACAATTCAAACAATAGATTTTTTTTTATTTTTACTTTGTCACCATTCATTTCTGCACATTATTTGCATTTGCATTGCTAATTGTATATCATTCTTCTAAATATCCTCTTGGGGAATAAGTATGTACTTTCTCTGTTCCTTTTTATGTTACCAATGTTTAGAAGTTAGAATGTGCTCCTTTACCAAAAAAAAAAAGTCGTTATAGGGTTCCTTCTATGCTAAGGTTGTTACTATGCTAAAATGTGCTTTCTTTCAATAAAAATGATTTATGAAGATGGATGCAATGGTTTCTGCATAGACACATAACTTGCTTCCCTTAAGGAAAAACAGAAGTCACACAGCAGGGATGAATGACATAGATACTGCAGAGAAGCACAGGGGAAAGAACCAGAACCATCCTTTATTTATTTGTAATAAAAAATTAAATACATTGTTTTAAATTATTTGAGTTACACAGAGGCAGGCAGGTGGGAAGAGAAGAAAGAGAGGTGGGAGAAAAGGGAGGAAAGTGGGCAGGGAGGAAAGAAGGAAAGAGGAAGGGGAGGGGGAAATAGTTTAAAGTTAGCCACTAAATCTGATCAAGGGACTGGCTTTCTAGGATGCACAGCAGAGATCTAAGGAGACATGAGGAATGTGACTTTGCTGTGGTGTTAAATGGCTTCCAGAACTGACCCTTGTCAAGCAACTACAAGCGTAGGCAGAGCAGGCGTGCAACTTCCTGCACACATCCATGGAAACAGGCTGTAAGAATCCTGTATTTGAAGTGAAAAGTTCCTTTGGGCTGTCTAGCTGACTCATTGATGGGCATTTGATCTTGCATTTTCAGCCTATATCCAGGCTTGCACTGAATAATCATATTGCTTTACAATCACAGATTTTCACATGGTGCTTTGCTAGAACATATTGGGAAGCCTTTAGTTAAGCAGCCCTGTTTAAACTGAGGAACTGCTTCAAGATTAAATTCCCCATGGATTCCATACCCCTCAATGTTACTATAAGCATTTATGTTCAGCACAGTAAGTCAGGGAAAAAAACCATATACAGATATAAGGTAATCAATTAAGGGTCCTTCCTCTTTGGATGCAAATCTCTGTCATCCATTTGTTTGAGTCCTTTTAAGAGAAATTAACCACTCCTTAAAAGTGCATATTTCTTTCAAATTGCTCTAAAGGGATTCTAAAAGGATCGTTTGAATTTAGAAATTTACATTATAGATGTCTATAACTGAATCAGAGTCTTAACAGAGGTAGCAAAGGTTGTGCTGATAATATCCTTTCTTGACTTAGCTGAGATGTTAGTTAATGTCTTGAAGGTCCTGGCTCCTTAAACTTACCCTCAGCATGCTTATCATCCCCTGATAGCAGTGAGTTGAGCCCAGAAACTCAGAAATATTTGCAGCAGGTTGTTTTTTCCTAATGTCCTGCTCAGAGCACAGGGTCTGGAACTGAGCAATACAGTGTCTGGTCTACCTGCAGCCTGACAGGGCCCACCCTCTTACAAGGATCTCAAAAACACCAGGATATTGGGACACTCACCCAACTCTCAGCTAAAATCCAGCAGTTCTGCCGTTTGGGACACCAAACTTCTGCCCAAATTGACAGGAGTGTGCTGGCATCATCAGTCTGGTGGTAACCAAGGGGAAAGTCAGGTTCCTATCTAATGTAAAATAAACCTGTATACATCATCACAGGAGGAAGGAGTAAGTTTCCTGTCTTCACCAACTCACAGTTGGACTGAAAAACTTAGCCTCCATTTGCCTTTAATCCCCACTCCTCCTTGATGTGCTTGACATGCTTGGCTGCTTCACCTTCTCTGGCTTGAGTTCCTTGCCCAGAGACAGGATGGGCATTGGGCACACAGCAGCAGCCATGACTGGGATGGCTCCTCCTGCTCCTCCCTGCCTACCTGAGCCCCATGGCAAGCTGAGAATCAGTGGCTAAAATTGGAATTCAAGCCTGGGCCATTGTCTGAGTCAAAAGCAAACCAACACAAAAAATCTCTGTGACATTTATTTCCACGTGCTGCTGACACCCCGAAAGGATTTGAACCCTGAAGATGCAGTAAAGCTCCAAGAACCACAGGCTGTCCTTTGGCTGGCTGAGCTTGGCAGCAGCCCTGCAGGGCCACACTTGCCAATCACAGCACAAGTACCCTACCCAGCCCCAAAAATGTTTGGTTAGCTCAGTACCCTGCCAGCTTTTGCTTTCAGACCCAGCTCCATCCTCCAGCAGAGACATGTACAGCACCCTTTCTGCTCTCACATGACATAACATATGGGTGCTCTGGTGTATCATCCTCTTACTTTTTCTGTTATGGGTATCAAAAATCCTGTTCTTAGGCCTAAGCAAAATCTCCTGGCAATGCTCACAGGCTGGCTGGTGCATTTGGGTCAGAGACATTTTTTTATCTATGTTGCTGCAGAACGTACCAAAAAGTCCCCTGGGATGTGTCAGGCTCAGGTGGTCCACTTCTAGTGAGGCTACACCCCAAATTCACTAAGTTCAGTCAGTCCCAGATTGTACAGGAATACGAGTCTTGCCTGAGTTTGCCCTCAGTAGACACCAGAGCTAAAGGCCTCCTCTCACCTCTCTACTACAAGCCTTCCAATATTTTAAGAAGAAACAGAAATCCTTTCTTGGTAAAGAGCCCCAGAAAGGTGTGCAACACGATACAGTCCCATGTGAGCAGGATTTCCTGCCTGACATCTGAATATTGCTTAAGAATTATTTAGCCTATTTTTCCTTCTAGCATGTAACATGAAGTTTTCCATTTGTTACTACTTACCAACAAGTATCATGCCTAATTTGACAAATAACTCCAGATTGAATACCTCTGCTGGAATTTTTCTTTAAAGACTACATCATTCTGGACTAGTTGTTGGAGAAGGAGAAACAACCTCCTCGACAACAGATAGAAAGGAGTTCTTAGTTCTCATTAGGAATTAAATAGATTTCTTCTATACCTGTATCATGCTTTAATCCTGGCTGGCAGCATAGCCACTTGCCCACTCGCCCCTGTTGGAATGGGGGAGAAGTAAGAAGAATAAAACCGAGAAAACTTGTGGATTGAGATAAAGACAGTTCAATAAATAAAGCAAAAGCTATGCAGACAAGCAAAGCCAAACAAGGAATTTATTCACTCCTTCCCATGGGCAGGCAGGTGTTCAGCCCTCTCCAGCAAAGCTGGGCCCCATCACATGTAACAGTGATTTGGGAAGACAAATGCCATCTCTGCAAATGTCCCTCCTTTCCTCCTTCTTGCCACAGCTTTGTCTGCTGAGGCACTACATGGTCTGGAATATCCTTTGGTCAGTGCAGGTCAGCTGTCCTAGCTGTGTCCCCTCCCAAGTCCTTGTGCATCCCCAACCTCCCCACTGCCACGATGGGATGAGGAGCACAAAAGACCTTGACTGTGCAAGCCTTGCCCAACAATAATTAAAACATTGCCGTGTTATCAACACTCTTTCCAGGAAAAATCCAAAACACAGCCCTATACTAGCTTCCATGAAGAAAATTAACTCTGTCCCAGCCAAAACCAGCACAACCCGTGCCCCTAAAGTTGGCTATATACATGGATGAAATTTTGTCCCCACAGATCAGAGATCAGTGGGAATTCTAGTTCCCAAAGTGAAAGGGTTGAGAATCAACCCGAGGTGAAAATTATGTTTTTCCAGGGGAATTATAAATTATAAATGGAAGAAAGCAAGGCTGAGATTTGTCTTTGAACAGAGACTTTCCTGAAGAAAATTCTCTTAATTTTCCTTTAACTATGTATATCAATAATGAATACAAGACTAGCAGTCTAGTCCCATGATACTGAATAAATTACTACTCACTGGACCATAAATCAAGTGTTTGCATAATTTGGCTATTTACAAATCAAGTCTCAGTCCAGAAAATGCTTTTTCCCAATGCACTCATTGTAGTTAAGCGAATACTTGGAAAACACACAAGATCTCATCTATTTATCAGTTTCTTTTCAAACAGCTGTTCATATCTGCAGTAAAAGGGAAGATGCAAAATGTTCTTGGACTGTATTCAAAATATGAAAATTATCATAGTAACAGTGGGAACAACAAAAACCTCATGAAGGGGATCCAGCTTTCTTTTCACTGGCTCTCAGGACACAGATGCCATTGAAATGGAGTCTCCCAGGAGGATGTTTTGGTAGCACAAAGCCAGAGCACCTTTTCCTGGCCAAGGGATGGCTGCATATGGAACAGCCAGCACATCTGATGGCTCGTGCTCAGCTCTGTCCTTACGTCCAAAAGACAGTCCTGCAAGTTGCTCTCCACTTCTGGAAGGGCACTAGTAATGTATGCTGCTTCCCTCAAATGCTAGTTTAATGAAGGGTTTTGCTGCTAGAAAAAAGCATGCTGAGGGATTTATGGAAAATTGGGCCAAGACTTACTCCAAAGCCAGCATTGACCCGTACTCCCCCAAATGTACCTGTCAGAGGACAGGGGGTGACTCTGGAGAGTTTCTATCTTTCCTTACACTCGGTACAGGAGTTCCACTCTGCTGAGATGACATGCTATGGGCCAGAACCTGCTCAAAGTGGGCGTGCACCCCACAACCAGAGTGTTGCAGTATGCTGCTTTTCAACTCATGTAAATGGCAGGGTAAGGACCAAGGCAAAGAGTCGGCTTGCTTGGAAGCCATGCCTCCGACCTCATTCCAAATAGATATGCAGAACCATAATATTGTACTTAGAAATATATTTGAATTTCCGTGGTCATTTTTAGATGAATAAACTGATGAGAGCCATGAAAGCTGGAATCAGCCACTGTTCTCATTTCCAAGATAAACATCTGAAAATACATTATGAACAAAATAAAGCAGACCAAGTTGCTAGCAAGGTTTCCAAGTGTAGGTGGCTTATTTTGAAGTTCCATTAATGTTTTTAAATTTGTTTTGGTGCCAGCCTGCAAAGCAAAAATATTCCAAGAGATAACATAAAGGTACATAGTCAAAGGAAGAATAAACCCATTATTCATCTACTGCAAGGCATTTGGCCACAATGAAGTAAGAGATGGAGAATGGAAAGTTGTTGACGTGTCCAGAAGATGGAGATTATTTTGTGGAACTTAGCACAAAGTTTAGTGCTATCTATATAAAAAAAGAGACAAGATTGCTGGGTTGTGGGAGAAGGAAACCAGCTACCCAGAAGACAGATGAAGCCTCACAGTCACAGCAATGCCATCCTGGGTTAATTGATCCAAGTTAACCAGTGTGCAGCCGTGCCCTTGGGCAGGATACACAAGATATTTACTTCTCACACCTGCAAACCTCTTTTCATCTCCTCCGGAACAACCATAAAACCCCCAGTAGAAAAAGAACACCTAAAGCTATAAGATACTAGAGGATAAGAATATTCTAATTCTGTAAAAATTCTGTGCATCAGCAGGTAATCTTCAGCTTCCAGAGCTGCCTAGGAAGTGACCCACAACTTGCACTAGCAGCAGCAACCCATTCAAATCTAACTGAGGAGGAAAAAGAACTGCAAAGCTAAGGTTCAAAATGAAACATGTGAACAGGTTATAGGAGTCCCATTGAGAAATATTCAGCATCACAAAGCTCCTGGGAAAAGAGCAGCTGCCAGTACTTGAATAATACAGCTACTATTGCAATTCTTACATCACAGCTTTTCTTTAATTTCATTTTATTTCAAGAATAAAGAATTAACTTGCTTAACAAGGAATTTAAATCCAGGATTGCTGGATTATTGATTTATATTTTATAATCTTTCACAGAAATAAAGGGAAAGGAATGTCCAGCTCTTTGGAATCATATGAGAGCAAAAACATTAAAAAAAGGAAAGTTCAAATTTTGTTGAATGACTGTATCTTGTTTTCCCTAATTATATAGATATAGATATAGATATAGATATAGATAAAAAATAAATTACATATATGTATGATTTGTCTATAGCTAAGTCAGCATACTTCATAGCAACATTTAAGAAAAGACTTGTATTCATTAAACTTCTTTCTAATGTTATTGTTATGAAAAGCCACGTTCAATAATTGTGTCAGTCCTGCATGAATGTCTCACTGCAAAACACACTCTACTCTTCTGGCTCACGTGTATGGTACTAGATACAATAAACAAATAAATTAAATAATAGCTAATAAGATTTGTCCAAATCTGATTTTGCTGCTCTTTTTTTGATACTGCTAATCTCCAGCATCAGTTCCAGCGGAACAGCATTACAGCTGAAGATCTGTAGGTGAGAACATACTCTCAGTGTTTGCTGGGGGAACACAACTCCAGTCCCTCCAGAGGTGTTAGCTGGCTCTTGCTGCCTGCTGAGAACAGCCAGATTGCCAAAGGAGCTCCTCCACCCACAGATCCTGCAGGGAATACCTGGAAGAAAACAAAAGGAGGGTTCAAGAAGGGTGTGAAAATCTGACATTTATGTGTAAACTTCTCTGATGATAACGTCTCAAGCTTTGGCCAGCTATAATGAAGCTGAAGGCTCCCTGACTGCAGGTCTGTGCTCTCAGGGAAGCAAAGAGTGTTCCAGTGCAGCTACATAGCCTCCCATGAGGTGTACTGCACCATTGGTCACAGTCCAGCAGCTCTCCACAGACTTTCCTTCCCTAAAATGTAGTTCAAGAAGACAATTTTCAGCTGCACCCTGACAGTGATCCAACCTATACATCTAAAACCACTGAGCATCAGGTGTTAGAGTTCTAATTTTTGAAATAGTTATTGGTCAGCACAGTGTTGATAAATAGAATTGCTGTGTTAATACAGTATTTGGCCTCTGTCTAACTCACTGGGCCATAACCCCTCACCTGTGTCTCAGGACTGTGCAGTGGATCAAGCTCCAATCCCTCCAGTTTTCTATGGCTTTGGGGCTGTAGTGCTGGATCTGGAGGGAAGCACCCCAAGTATTGTCAGACGATGCTTTTCTGCTGAACCTTCACTGCCTGAGTCATTTGCCATTCTGTGAAGCAAGTCTAAGAGGCTTGTTGAACAGACATGGTGGAAAGCACAGCAGTAGAAGAAGGGGAAGCAGGATTTTCAGAAGTTGTTTTTCTGGAGCTGAGAAAGTGTCCAAAAGGGTCCAAAAGTGGCACTTAAGATTTAGAGTAATCCCTCTGCCCTCCAGTGCCCTGAATGGACCTGCATTTGTTTGTCCAGCATGCCTACCAAACAGGTGTCTGAATTAGTTATATTCTTTTATTGTTACAATAGTAATACTGATGTTAAAATGATCAGTGGACATTAATTTCCAAGAACATTTTTCCAAGAATGGTTTCTGACTTCCGGTGCATTGTGCTATAAATCCCAATACCTAGCTGAATTATTGCTGGTTTACACCAGTGTAACAGAGCAGATTTTGGTCTGGATATAGCCTGATGAGCAGTAATCACATCCTTCTGCTCCCATACCACAGGCCTCATCACTCCAGCTAAAGGAAAATCTTCATTCATTTTGATTAATGTACGATTCTTGTTCAGGACTAATTTAGACCATGCAATGCTGAGAAGGTTCTAACCTGACCTTTCAAACACACCTGGGAGAGGGCTTTTAGAGAGGAGCAATTTATTTTATCTGTAGTTACCACAATTCCAATTTTGTGGAAATTTCGTGTCCACTCACATACAGTTGAACAGAAAATAAGAATTGGAAAAATTAGGTTTTAGAGGTATTTGCCCTAGAAATAGTTCAGCATTTCAAGTTCCCTACTTGAATAGTTTATATCTGCCATGCATGTGTGTTTTAGCATGCAGAGAATTATATTTCAAGCCTGAACCACAAATTTATCTCCAGTAATCATCAATCTTTGGTAAACTCAAATCTGAACTTCCATCTCATTAAAAAAAGCTGAACCCAGGTGGGGTTTTGCCTGGTTTTATGTTTCATTGTAAAAACATTGCATGCCCATATTCAGAAATACTCAGTTAACCAGCCTTTAGCAGACAAAGCTTTTTTCTAGTGGTCAGGGAAATAAGGTTCTCAAGCAAGGAGCTCAGCAAGGATGACAACTGCACTGGTTTCTTTCCTTCTTTAAAATACTTATCTTAAAAAACGTTAAGACTATTAATATTAATTGTCCAAACTAGAACTTTTTACTTATCCTAACATCTGAAGATATTGTGATTTCTAAGCTGATGCTTGGCTTACAGGTTTTCTCCTTCATTTTCTAGATCACACTTCCAGCTGATAGGCAGGATTTGAGTGCTTGACTCCACTGATCTGCATCTGATATCTCTGGGGGAACACAGCAGAGTCTCTGCAGCATAACTGTATTTTCAAAATTCTCTTAGGGTCAGGGTCTTACTATTTGCCTCTGGAACCCCCAGATTCTTCCTAATAAAATGCCAGGAATATACTCTGGCACAAATTAGAACATTAACGCCCTCCCAGACATGGATACTTGATTTTTCTCACTTCTGCACAAGAAATAATATTTTGTTTTGTTGGTTTTCATGCAAAGGCTGGGATTTTAAAATTACTATCATTATTGTTATTTGAAAGGCCAAAGAAGAGAATTTTTGAAATTTTTAGGATGTGAGGGCATATATTTTCTTTAATTAATCCAGTTAATTCTGATTGGTGAAAGGTGTTCAAACGAAAGTGGAATATTTGGTGGGCTTTGGAATCACGGTCAAAAGTGTGTCCCTCTTCAGTACCAGATTAGAAGCAAGCTAGAGCAGCAAAATGTGCCTTTGCATTTCAAACACACTGAAAGGTATTCAGACCATACCACTGAAAAAGCAGAAGGATCTATGAAGAGTAAGGCTACATCCTGTGCCTTATATACCTCTTCATATGGTTGTCCATAAGAAAAAGATGTCTCAAGCCTTCTTGTGCTTGTTAATGTGGATTTTCACTGATACAAAGTGGAATTTGTCTTCGGTGAAGGGAGTATCACTGTCATCTACCTTCTGAGACTGAAGAAGAGAGATAACTAGCTCTTCTCTGAAGAGTTTTCCTTAAGAATAATTACCCAAGACCAAGGTCTCTTGCAGGACTGACTTTTGCAGTGCTTTCTAGTCTATGGTATAGCTATACCACATCTGTATCACAGGTCAGTCCATAGAATACAGAACATTTAGTTCTAAATAAGGGCATTATTCAATTAGCTACAAGTTAGCAGTGTGCCATTAGTGCCAATGCTGTAAACCTGACATGCCAGAAAAATAAACTTTAGTCCTGTTCAGGTTTAAAGGTGATTTCTGGGACTTTTTTGCTGACTGTTCCTGAGACTGTGGTACACAACTTTTACTCATGAAGAGCAAGATACCATTCATGGAATATCTGAACCGTTGACCCAGTAATCAGTTTGCATTGAAAACACTATGTTTGTAACAATTACAAATATTTCATTCTCCATACATTAGTGGGGCTCTAGCTGAAGCTTTAGCAAACTGATTGTTATTGTTCTGCTCATTGTGCTGTGTCTGTGTGGCAGTGAAGTGATGCACAGAGGACACTTCCAACATCTCCTTCTATACTTTAAGGTTAAAATTAGATAATTGTGGGCAATGTCAACATAAAAATGTATTAATTACCCCCCCAAAAAAAAGTATTGACTAAAATGCCTTATACTATGATAGTCCAACTTAAAAGTAGGTGATTTAACAAAAACCACCAATCTACCAAGACAATTTTTCTCTGTTCTGTTACTTATATCGACATTTATTTCCTTTCCTGTTGCCTTAAGAAAAAACCTCTTCTTTTCTCCAAAGCACAACGTGTACTCCAAAAAAACCCAAACTCTCAATGCAATGGAGAAGTAGCAGTCAGAAAAACACCATAGACCAGATTTGTGCTTTATACACATTAGTGGGAAGGATGAATGGAACAAAGAAGTCTCAAATGAATTAGATGGCCTGAGAGATCTCTCCAGTGTTCTGCCCACCGACTCACAAACATGCAACCCAGTTGCCACAGTGCATAGATCCAATGCTAGCATATGGGTCTTATTTATTTGCACTGAGTCCTGGGGTTGTGTAAGAAGAGAAGACAGCAGTGTTCAGGTTCTTCATTCAGATCATTGATAATACCTTCTGCTTTATCACTCTGAGTGCTAGCACAGTAGCCCAGTTTTGCACCCTGAGAAGGTCTGAGCTCCTTTACATTGACATCTTGGGTAAGGCAGCTGAGTGGTTCCACAGCTGCTTCACATGTAGCACCAAGCTGCCACCTCAGAAGGCAAGGAATAAAAAGGGAAATATGGCTGACATCTCAATTTCATCAGACATTGACAACACTGATCCTGGACAAAAAAAAATTATGCTTCACAGCCCTTCATAACAAGACAACAGAAATTCCATGACCTCCTGAAAACCACTAATTTTCCATGTTGTACATACCCAGAGTACATGGAAATTTTGTGACAGTAGCATATGACAGAACTGACTTATAATGAATAAATAATGCTGCACCCACCTTCTGAAGTTCCTATAGTTCCTAAAGCTTCCAATGTACAAAAATTTACCCTTTTCTAGAGCTTTAGAACAAACCTTCTATTTAATCTTAAATTTCTGTCTTTTAGACCATTTACCAAAGAAAAATATTCAAAACTTGCATGGCTGATAATAGTCTTTCACTTGGGATTTTTGGCCATTGTTACTGACTTCCAGGTCTGACTGCTGAAATCTGGTTTGAGGGGAGGAAAGAGGAGACAAAACACGGAAAAAAGCCTGGCAGGCATAAATTTTGCTTTCCAGAATGTCTGTGCTTGCAATCAGCAGCCTAAAAAGTTCTGCTATGATCATCAAGAGATGATGTCTATCAATCAGTCTTTAAACACTGTCCATTAGGTTCTCTTGTTGAGGATGTAACTGAATCTACAATTCCCTGAAGGCTGTTTTCAGTCCATTTTACAGCCAAAGGAGAAATAAGGAAAGCTCTTTTGCTTTCCAAGACATTAAATGGTGTGGATCAAAGAGATTAGTATCATGGCCTAAAAAGTTATTTTTTAGAGCTATAATAGAATCTATACTGCTACTTTTTTTCCCCCCATAGAATAGTTTAAGACATAAATCAAGTCACATAGTATTGATCGTAGAATATATTTGCAGATGTCACCCCTTAGTATAAAGACTCAATTTCTAAGTGTTTTATTTTCTGGTACTGTAGGATTTTATACATTCATGCAAAATGCATTATATTATTCTCTGAGTTTAGATTTTTTCCAGATGACAGGTGTTACTTTTATGATGCCCTGAATGGAATGACAGAGTAAACTGCCCTGATTTATACTCCATTACAACCAGTGATACTGCTGTCACGAGTGCTGCTCTTTCTCATTACACAACGTCATGCACTCCCTTGCCTAGCAATGAAATAAGTTGCAGCATTCCCAAATGCCAACAACACGAGTCGATTCCCATCGTGCTTGCTCATTCACCCTGGGAACTTTTCCATTTCAGACCTCGGTCTATAGCTCCTCTTATGGATGGTTTCCATTCCGTTGCCTTATCTGGGGTATACACGGTATCTCATTCTTCATTTTAGATGTACTGTTTGGAGACAAGCACCAAAACAATAAATCATGGGGTTAGGTTATTTTTAGGCCACATTTCCGAATCAACATTGAGACTTTTTCTGAAGAACCTGCACAAGGAACTTATTGTGTGCATACACAAATAAATGACACAATTCAATGGTTTAATACTATCTGCCAAGTTAAACTACTGCAGAGCAGCTGTGTACATTTAAAATGATCCCTGGCACTTCTGAAGAGTTCATAAATCAGCAGCAACATACTTTCTTCCAATTAAGAGAGTTAAAGGAAAAAATCAGAAATTAATGTGTCTAGGACATAAATGACATCTCTACACACTTGTGAATGTGAATCTGAGGAAAAAAGAAAGAAGAAAGCACTGGTCTTTACATTACTACGATTATAATAATTTTAAATGCCTATTTTTGTGTTTCAGTTGTTGTCAGAAGCATTGTTTTAAGAAGGCTTGCTTGAAGCAAGCCAGTGATATTAACCCAAATCTATTGAGGAAATGAATGACAGTCACCAACGAAGCCACAGAATGCCACCAATGCCTCAAACTGAGGCTCCTTCCAATAAAAGTAACATAAGAAATACACTCTGTATGGGCAGTCACAAGTCATCTTTTAGAACTCACTCTGACAGCAATTACTAAAATACTACTTATTGCTGTAAAGAATCACATTGTCGAGTTCTACTATCCAAACTTTCCTGACAATCTGCTGGCTTCATTTGAATGTCCAAAGGTAAAGGACCTTGAGGGGAAGCCATATGAGGAGCAGCTGTGATCACTTGGTCCATTCAGCCTGGAGGAGACTGAGGGGAAACCTCACTGCAGTTACAACTTCCTCATGAGGGGAAGAGGAGTGACAAGCACTGACTTCTTCTCTGTGGTGACCAGTGATAGGACCTGAGGGAATGGCCTGAAGTTGTGTCAGGGGAGATTTTGGTTGGCTATCAGGAAAAGGTTCTTCATCCAGAGGGTGTTTGGGCTCCCCAGGGAAGAGGTCACAGCACCAAGCCTGACACAGTTCAAGAAGCTTTTGGACAAAGTTCTTGGGCACATGGTGTGACTCTTGGGGCTGTTTTGTTCAGGGCCAGGAGATGGATTCAATAACCTTTGCGAATCCCCTCCAACTCAGGATATTCTGTGGCAAACAGCAACCACCACACAATTGCTCAGTGACTGTGCCATTGGCTCTTGCACTCTGCTATAGCAAACACTGTTGAAATGCAATGCAAAGACAATAACAAGCTCTTTACCATCTATAAGTCTTTACCATCTATGGCAGTCTCTTCTATTTGCACTTCTTGCAACTTCTTGCCGTCTCACCTGTGTCTTTTCACAACAGTTATTCGGTCTCGTGCTGTAGCTGGATCTTCTTCCCAACTGTATTTGACATAGTTGTTTGTCTTTGTGACTACACGCATTAGAAATATTTTATTTCTAATTATGTTTATTTCTAGTTTAGACCTCACTAAAGGAGGCAGAAAAAAAGAATAAGTGCATTAATAAAAATATTCACATTTTTTAAAAAACCCTCCCCAAAACGACAATGTTACGCAGAAACCAACACCCATCTGACCAAGTCACCTCCCCTTCCTCTCCAGCAGATTCTTTAGGTGTATTCCAGAAAACTCCATTCAAAGCAACCTTGCTTCTTCCCTTTCTTCACTGAATGGTGCTGGCAACAAGCCGTCCACTGCTGCAATACTGCAGGACATACTGCTCTTGCACAGATGCAATTTGAGGAACACGTAGGTTGGAAGAAACTTCAGGCATTCACCTAGAACATCCTCCTGCTCAAAGAAGGTTTTTAGAGCTTGAAGTAGTCAACATCGTGTCCTACCAGGTTTTCAATATCTCCAAAGACAAGGATTCTACAACCTGCTCCAGGGTCTGACAACTCTTTATACTGTGCTGGGATTTCCTGTTTTCCAGTTTGTGTCTGTTGCCTGTTGTCCTTCTGCTCTGCACACCCAAGAAGAGGACTCTATCTTCTTTATACTTTCCTGTTAGGAAGTGATTCCCAGCCGTGGGAATCACAGAAATGAATTTCATTATTACAGTTCATATACTCAAAATCTAGTATTTCCATTTAAATACTTCCTAGGATCCATAATTGGTTCTCTCCATGCTCCAGAGAAAGGATATCTCCTTTCACTCTGCTCTCTGGCAGAACTGAGAACTGATATCTGCCTAATTGCCAGAGTGTCTGGAACAGGCTTGAATCTGCTTCCTGTTAACTAGACCATTATTGCACATTTGAAACAGAGAATTGATGTAAAAGCGTGTCCTCTTGTTTTAAGCTTACAGCAATTCAAGCCATTTTTGTGGTAAACCAAGTGTGGAATGAATAAGATTTGGAAGACTGGGAGACTAGTCTGGGTCAATGCTGCTGCATATTGCCTTAATGACTCATAATATCATTTAGCTGTAACTCTTCAACCAGTGCATAAAAATCTCAGCATAATATGATGCTGATTTAATAAGAAATAAAAGACTGGCTTTAATACAGATTTGTAAAAGGTTTTGCAAAAATGCTGTATCATTTGATTCTTTCATGGCATTATTTCCTGTGCCAGCTGTCTCTGGTGACAATGATATGTTTGACAATTCAGACAAGGAGACTTTAGGCCTGGAAAACTCTAGGAACTGAACGAGGAGACATTTCCAGCTAACAAACAGCATAACTCTCTGGAAAGCTGACAGCCATTCAGAACTGCTATAATACACTTTGCAGGTTATTCACAGCTCACATTCATTTGACAACAAAGAATTCCCATTCTTCAGGTGAAAGTTGATTTATGTGCATAATGTGTGGATGTTATGGGGATACACTTCAGGGGGTGAGTCAGGTGAATCACACCCACCAGCTGGAAACATGCCAACACATCAACGTGTCCCTCAGGGCTTCTGTGGAGAGGATGCTGCACATTAAAAGAAATGGTTTTCATGACTAAGGCTTTCTCCCATTGCTGTACTTTTTTCCAGCCTCTGCAGGAGCAGTCAGAGGATTTGCCTCTTCCATGGTTATGGGGACAGACCAGTCATCAAGTGATATGAAAATGATTGCTATCATCTTCGTGTGGTTTTCCCTCCACCTTGAATCTAGTCAACAGAAGTTCCCAGAGGGACCATCCTGTGACCAGCAAAACAATGATGAGAAAGCTGAGGCACCTGGTAAATTCCTAGTGACAGAGAAGTGGAAAGACAGGGTATGACTAGTACAAAAGTAGTGGACAGGGCTGAGACAAGAAATGGTCTTAGACACTTCAGTCACCACTGTTAGATCCCTTTCTCAGCTGCAGCTTGCCCAGAAAGCAAAGCCTTAATACCCTGGTACCCCTACAGCTTATCAGGCCAGATCTGAACAGCATTGAACTGATTTGCCTTGCCACAAATAGTCAGGTTTTTATTCAGCTGAGCCTAGCCCCTCCTTAATTCTAGCCAAAATGTCACTGAAATCAGAGGGCAGGTAAGGAATAGCGTGGAAAGCAGAGTTCAGGTGATACATTGCTATTTATATACAAACCCGTGGTTCTCCAATCTTTGCTCAGCTGAGCCCTATAACATCAACTGTCTTCCTGCTTTTTAAAAAATTTTTACAATTTCCTGCAGTTACATCTGCCAGGATTGCAGGAGGACTCAGCTCCCTTGTTAGCCAGACAGAGAAACTAGCATCCAGAGAAATTAGTGCCCAGAGAAGATGCTGCAGGAGGCCCAAAAAACACAACCTGCTCTGTTGCCAGGCTTCAATTCCTGAAAAGCAACAGTGCAAACTGCCAGATGGTGTTTTCTGATGCCTTCACAATTACCCACCAGGAGAGTGGTCTTTGGTGTCTTGGGTAGAAAAGAGACTCTTCATCCTTCTTGTTGGAGATGTCCCCTGGAGTACCTGTGCATGCCATGCAGAGGGGAGCCTCTCCTGCAGCACTGCAGAAGGGACAATGTTTAAGATCCCTGCTGCTCTGTGTCTGGGTAGTTCTGTGTAATTCTGGCTGTAGGGGCTTCTCTCCTATGGCAACCCAGCTTTCTCTGTGCACAGCCTGGGAAGATGGAGAGCATGGCAATTTTTCCAGAGAGCAGGCACCTAAAACTCCACCAGATAGGTCCTCTTCTGGCCCCAACACTTAGGAATCAAATTTCCCCTTGGGAACAAAAAAAAACCAAACAAAAAACCTACAGTTTAATGTTATAAAATGTTTCATACTTTCCAGTAAGTAAACGAGTAGGAAATGGAAGAATTTCCATTCTGGAAAGTTAAGGAATTGTTATTTGTAAATGCAAGTAATGCTGCAGAGTTTAAATTTCTGAGGAAGTCTGTGTTTATCTTGGGGAAGATAGTACGGCTGATCTGTTTTCTAGACTTTCATGGCCCAGATGAAGTAATATTTTGCAAATGTTGTTTACAGTTTCTGTCTTACAAAGCTGTATTATGTATATTTGTATGTATACATATATCTCCTTAACTAGGCATTCTATAAGGAATCCAAATAGCATGTGAAAAGCTAAAAATGCTTTTACAGAATATACATCTTACTTTGCCAGTAAGAATCTGACAGAGATAAGAGATTTATATTATTATTTTTATGGGGTTTTTTTAAATTTACGGTCATGGCCAGCAGGTTTAAAAGACAACATTTTAGTTAAAGTACAAAATATGCAGACTTCCACATAAAGAGTAGTATGATAAAGCAAAATGCTTTCAAATGATCATAATTTTGCCCAATTTAAAAAAAGGACACACTTCATAGCTGTAGAGCAGCACATGGCTAGATGGAAAGAAAATTCCACCGAGTATTTTATCAGCTGGCTGCCACTCTCTGTATGTGAGCCAATAAAAATGGAGAATTTTATTGAGAAGCAATAATTTCCTCTATATCAACTCTTGCAAGCTCTATTACATCAAACCCCAAATGTGCTCACAGAAACAAAACACCCTTTTAAATGTTTTCCCAAGATATGATGTAGCCATTCCATCTATCATTTGGACCCCATTTTAACCAAACATGCTCATATTGAGGAGGCAGAGGTCTAAACTGCAGATAGCACAGCTATGCCAAAGGACTACAAGCTTCATAAGGCTTTACACAATTTGTTTGTTTGTTTTTAATTTTGGACTTCAACATAGTGAGCTACCTTGGATGTGCTGTAGTACAGCTCTTAAAGGCAATGGCAGGAAGAGCACAATTTTATTGAACAGCTCTTATTACACAGGGAAGGGATGTGAAAAGCTTTTCAACACAGGAAGTCATAGTCACACCCGTTGACCAGAGGCAACACTTCAAACCAAATTAAATACAAGTGAGCTGACTAGAAGAGCACCTGCATATTCCCAGAACCACTAAGCTATTGGTCTCTGGGACCTGACCATGTGAACCAAAATGGAAGTCAAATAATTTTTGATGACCTTGGAAGGCATTAGAGCTGGCCCACAACCATTTATGCCTTTACTGCAAAGCTTCGCTGATGTGCTGAATTTAAATAATCTCCCATTTTGCAGTCAGCTGAGATGGATAAGAGGCTCTCTTTAGTCTCAGCTGGCTACACTAAATAAATTCATTCTTTGTTTATATATATTTTTTGTCCATACAAAACTGCACTAACTCTGCAGGAACTCAAAGGCCTCTGAGACCCTAGTTCAGGAGGTTGGTGGAGGACAAAGCCTGTGCTCACTGAAGCTGACTGCACCCATGGAAACCATGCAATGACCCAAGTCAGTGCCACACAAATGTTATCTCACCTGAAAAACCCCATTCAGCTCTTGTTCTAACTGCTTCCCACCAAACTTCCCATCAGGAAACAGCCCCAAACCCTGACTGGGTCCTGGAACTACATGTCCTGTAGTAGCTGCTCAACAGCCAAGGTGGTGGGAAGTCACACTATATCCTAATATGAATGTGCTTAGGAAACACTGCTCCTAGGCTCAAGAATTTACATGTTTTGACTAACCAAAGAGTAAACCCTCAGTCACCTTCTTTCTTTAAAGCCCATAGAGGCAAGGGCACAACCTTTTCACAATATTTGTGGCCAAATATCTATATCAATCAGAAAAAAAACCTCAAATCTGGGAAAATATGCAGCAGGAAAATATGTCCTTCTTTGCCTTTTGAGCAAAAGTTTTTAATGCAGCTGAATCAGGCACCAACAAGTGAACACTAATCATACCAGGAGAAAGAAAACAGCTGTGGACACCAATTTGAACAGCCCTGCTGTATCACCTTATTTAATGATCCACTGCTTCTTCACTTGGTATTTATCACTTTGAAGCTCAGTCCCATCCCTCAGTGATGCATCTTCCTTTCTTCTTCTTGCAGACTCAATATACATGATAATGTTCATTAATCAAAGCAGTTTTCTCCAATTCGTCTGCAGCTGGCATTCCTGTATAACAAAAAATGAAATAAACCATACAGTGGTCTCAAAATTAAGATTCCAGCAGTATATAAGCAGAGTACTGAGTTTTCTCAAGGGTGCCTAGTCTGACACTGGGGACAGGGGCATGGAGCCCAATCACTGAATCCCTGATCTGTCTTTACAAAGGCCCCCAGTGAGGTGATTTTAAGAGGTGCTGGCTCTGTTTTAGCTTGAGCCTCTATTTCAAGGTGAAATAGGTGTCAAGGAGCAGCAGCAGCCACAGTGCTGTCTCTGCACTGATCATTGTAGGTAACTGCAGTGCCCTTGGCAGGAGAGGGCAAACAGAGGGAGTGAGAGGAGCTGCCATCCCATTCTGCCTGAGAAGAGAGACACGAAAAGGAGGAGATGCTCCAAACCCTGGGCTTGGGTGTTGCTTTCTCTTCCCTTCACTAAACTGACCCATATTTAGACACACGGTGTTCTGAAGGAAAAAAGTTAAAAAACCAAAAAATTAAAAATGAAAGGAGTTTCTGCAGAAAAAAAAGTTGAAATGAAATATTCTCACTTCTCAAATATTTTCTTCATGTTCTTGACTGAAAACATTGCTAGGAATTTAACCTAAATCCTCAGATAGTTTCAGTCAATCCAAACCTGCATTTCAGGGAATAGAGATACCTAACATATGTCAGTGCAAGTCTGCTGACCATTTTTCCCAACAGAATACTGGAGCTCTCATATGTCACAGAGAGCTTAGAGTATAACAAATTTCTTTTTGTTTTTAGCAATTTCCTTTCGTGCTCAGTGAATTACCCTGTCACACATTCAATAACTTGTTTTCATATTGCTACAAGGAATTCTGCTGGATGAAATTAATGTAATAAAGTGTATTCTCAGTTTTTATTAAGCTCTCTTGGCTGAGGAAATATCAATATTTAGTAGGAAGATGGGGGAGGGAATGTAAGCACAAAGGTTTCACTTTTCTCTCTTGTATCTAAAAAAAAAATTTTAAATTAAAATATTTAGTTTCATGAATGACGGATCAATTCAGACGATTGGCCAGATTCTGCTGAGTACCAGTTGCAATCACAAAAATTTCAGGCTTGTTATGCTTTGAAGTTAACAAGGCTGACACTGTCAGTACTATAAAAAGAAACAAATAACCTGAAAGAAATGTAAAGGCCACAAATACTGTTTAATGACGTGACTTTGGAGACGCCTATGTGAGCAAAGTAATTAAAGCCCAGGCAGCAGGGAGAACAGAAAGAAAACTGAGAAGGTAATTAATTTAAAATATTATGATGCTTCTCGCTGAAAATTCTGTAGTTTTCACAACACAATAGAAGCTCAAAGTAGTGCCTTGTCCCTTCATGATTCTGATTTCTGCATGATATAGACACCTACCCAATAAAGTATATATAATAGATGAATAAAAGAAACAATTGTTTCTACTTCAGCATGATGGTGTGATGGTGAACTTTGATGGCATCCTAGTAAAACACATAACATTTATTGCTGTGATAAACTGCTCTTGAGGGAGTGATTTCCCTGCCCTCCCAGCTGGAGCTGTCGTACTGCAATGACAGAGTGGGTAAGGAAGGGACAGAACAATAGAGAAGTCAAGGAGCTGGAGCCTGACCTTAACAGAGTGGGTGGTATTTGCTGCAGTCCAGAAAAGCAAATAACTCACTCAAAGGTGATAGATTTTACTGGGGAGTGGAAATAACAAAGCTGAGAAATAAAGTGGAGCAAACATGGTATGAAAGCTTATTAAAGTAATTGAAGGAGGGGATTTACTTTTCAATAGATTCAGCTATTTCAGGACAGAGAGAGAGGGAAAAGCAAAAGAGGGGTGAGAGAACAGAGTAAAGAGGAACAGAAAAAGAAAAAATAGAGAAGAATAAATAGGGGAGGGGGGAATGGAAAAAAAGGAAAAAAAAGCCCCAACCAAAACCAAGCCTCACAACTGCAAGGTGTTCTTGATTAAATGCATCACTCAGTGACATGTCCAAAACACACCAACCCGCTTCATGGAACACCTCGCCTGACAGCAAGGGTGTAATTGAGTAGTTGGTACTGGAAAATTTGTTTCTGTTTCCCCTTTTTGAGACTAGAGACTGCAGGGACCTATGGCCTACAGGAGCAACATACTCCGTGGTCTCTATCTCAGTCAAGAACATGCAGGAGCAAACCCAGGTTTCAAAAGCAGATGGAAATTTTTTAAACTTTTTTTTTTTGCACATGAATGTGTGTAGGGCAACTACCTGTCTCTTATTAATTCTTTCCCATTGCCCTCTTTTCCTGAGCATGATAAAGGCCAGAGATCTCACTGATCTAAAAAATTAAGAGTTGCTACAGTGCTAGTGACTTTAATCCAGCATTTGCTGTGTGCAGACAAAACATGATATGGTTGCAATACATATGTTGGGTACTTGAAAACGTGTCAGTTTTACAAAGCTGAAATAAATCAGTGACTTGACTGACTAAAGAGTGGTATTGTTCAAGGATATTCTATTTGCTTAGCAAAATATCACAGACTGACAGGAAAAAGTAATCTGACTGAAAGGAGGCATAGAAGTTCCAGTAAGTTATAGATATGCAAAGAGAATGAAAGAAAGAAAAAAAGCATAAATGTAGTGAAGTTATAAATTTATATCTCTCTTGATTTCAAAAGGAAGGTAGGAAAATTGATAAAGTATCCATGTCTATTCTGCAGGGGCTTTTTTTCCTAAAATGTGTATAATAAAAGATTCTTTCACTCAATTTGAGATATTTTTATGGCTCCTGTTCATATTGCATTAAAGTGCTCCAAAACAGAAAGGTATTTAATTTTACAATGTACTTTTGAGAAGCAGATGTCTCTTTTGCCTCCATGTTACAGAGGGGAAAACTCAGAGAAATATTCTGAGTTGATGTCAGATGGGATACGTACACTGATAAAGCACGACGAATCTGGAAATTTCTGGATGAGAATGTGATCTGCTGGTCACTCTTTCTCCAAGAATAAAAGCAACTTCCTGTTTGAGTCCTTTAATTTTATTACTATTACTATTATTACTACTATTATTATTACTATACAAAGGTGTTGCTGGAGACTACAATAGCCAAATGTCTTTAGACCAGCAGACAGGAAAGTGCTGATGCATAGGACATTGAAAAGGGAGCTTATACACTAAGACATATTCAATTCCTAGAGGATAAGGACTATGAAGCAGCTGCTGGCCCCTGCAGAAGCTGTGTAGATTCCAGTGTCTTGTGGCATGAATCAAATCTAAAGATGGACTTGACTGAAGAGAATTAGTAGCAGTGTTACACACTGTGACTGGCAAATTGTCATCATCTTCAGACTGTTCTTTACCTGGGGTGATGAAAACCAGGGGCTGTACTGAAGGGGTCATCAGATTAAATGTTTCTAAGCACATCAAAAAGTTATAGCTTCTTTCTGTCTCTTCTAGACAGAATGGTAGGGCAGAAGAATTACTCATTAAGTCACATAATTAATTATAAGGATACGGCCATATACCTCTGTCTAGATACCTCGAACATTGCCATGATCATTATTTCTTTCTTAAAGCAGTGTCTCTCAAAAAACTCAGTGGCAACCGGCAGCTTTCTCATCTCACATCCTGCTCCATGGTCTTCTTTTCCTCTCCAGGCTCCAAGGCATGTAGGGAGAACCCAGTCACCAGGATGCTCTGGAACAAACTGCAGCACCCCCACCACCAGACTATGCCACTCTGCATTCCCAGGGGTGGGATCCCATTTCCCAGCAGCAGACCTGGCACAAATATCTTTAAAGGAGAGAGGGTTAATGTTAGGTGGGATTAGGGGGCAGAACATTTGGGGAAACGCAGTGAGAGCCAGGGCAAACACACCTGAGAGATGCTGCTCCCCAGGATGCCCAGAGGCTCACAGCAAAACTTCTCACACCCTTGTCTCCATCTTCCTTTTCCCTTACAGGCCATCTTTGAGAATCCCACCTCTCAGAATATTATCCTACGTTTGTTATTGAAATTATGCTGCAGGTCAGCAGCAGGCTCCTTGTCCCCCACTCAAAAACCATACCATGCTATCATGGTATGAACAACCTCTTCTGGAAAAGGAAAAGAGGAGAGATGTTCACAGCAGCACAAAGACATAGATGGGATGTCCAGTTCTGCGCACATCTAAGAGAAGTATGATTTCCAGCTGTAGCAAGACACCATTTTTTTTTGTATCTCTCGATTACGTTAATGCATCTTGAGCTGCAGAGGCTGTGCTAGCAAGCTGTGCATTCATTTGTACAAATACAGACACCCGCCAGGCACAAAACTCCTGCAAGACTTCTTGCCCTTTGATCCCAACCCCAAATGGTGTGCTGCAGTACACAGCATAGCTCTGTAAACAGCACCACTCAAATCTGCACTTTTTATGTCCAATTCATATAATTTTCTCTTTAAATACTATTTTAAAAAATAGATATACTATTTTTAGAATATATGTACTTATTTATTTATTTATTTACCAAAGTAGTTTTTATTAATGAATCCTTTATGTCTTACAACTCCTGCAGAGCTGATAATTTCATAGAAAAATTATAATAGAAGTATCCCATGGAATGCTTTAAAACCAATTTACAATTTGGTTTTTTGTCTTTGTACACAGTCATACAAAGACTTTGAGTGTGCCAGTTGTTTGAACCAAGTTCTTTTCATCTTTTCATCTGTACCAGAACCAAATCTGCACCCAGTCTGAGCTGTACCAATAGCTGTGACTACTTAGGTAAGTCATATAATACCGTCCTTTCCAGCAAAAAAGCACTTCTCTGTGGAAGAGAGACATAAATCTCCCCAGAGAGTGAATTTCAAACCTCTGGCCTGCTGGATTGCCTGAATGCTTGCTGAAAGCAGACATAAAATAAAGAGCCTGCATTTAGGAATGGCATGGATGGTTGAGGCATTTCCTTCTCCTCTCCTGCTCAGCTTGCTCCAGGTATCGTTCAGCCTTGGACACACAGACTATCTCAGGGAACTTTTCCTCTCTGATCTGGGCTGGCAAAGTTGTTCTGGGCTCTGGTCCCTCAGCAGGATCCCCTGGAGCAGAGGGTTCTGCAGGTAAGAGTTCAGTAAGACACAGCCCCTTTTTCTCAGCCACCTGTCTTGCAGGCGAAGGCTCATCATGGCTGGGTAATTTTGCCTTCTGGGTGGAAGGTGGACACATTTCTCTATCAGAACCACTACACTGCAGCCAGTTCACTTTTAATATTATTTGTGTGCATATGTTCAGTAGGTCCCTGTGAATGCCACAGTGAGACTGTGATAGAAAGTACGTATAAACCAAAATACGCAAAATAAGTAATTTTTCATAATTCAATATGACATCCTTTCTTTAATTTAAACCTAATCAGGGAATAAGAAACTAAAAACAGCTGTAAGCATTCACATTACATCTCTCCAGGGAAATGTACATAAAGTTAGGATTTGTTTTCACCCAATGGAAATTTTGCGATTTCACACAGCCACTCTTTTTGTTTAAGCTGCTTCTTTATTACATTTTCCATAACAGAATTTACAGTCTCCACAAAATAAAAAGCAATTCCACAGCATTTTCCTTGCCTTACCTTCTCCCGCTCAAAACATGAAAAGATTAAACACATAAGTGTTTCTAGTAATCTGGCTACCTCAGCCATAAATTCAACAGGCAGGAAAGATTTCTTTTTTACATCGGTAAGATGTGCCTGGAAACTGTGCATGGGCCAGCATGATACACATCTTTTTTGTTTTGTTTTGTTTTTTAACAATTCGGACCATAAATAAGCTTTTAGGAAACCACATCGAAAGGCGTTTTAAAGCTCTCTTCTCCCACGTACATCAATCCCGGCCAGCAGTGCAGAATTAAAGTGCATGGTGAGCTCAGAAGCGAACACTTCCAAAGCTTAAAATGTTCCACCGAGCATTCCAGTAGGGAGAGCACGAGGGAATGAGAGCCCTCCCAGCACAAAAGGACACGGCCCCCAGAGCGTGGCCATCCAACAATTCCTCAGCTGCTGAAGGGAGCAGAGAGGGGCTGGTGGTAGCATGGAACAAGCAGCAGCCTGTGTGCTCTGCATCCAGCGGGAAGCAATAATCTGATTACATCTGATCTCAGTCCCTCTGAAAGCTGGTCGCTAATGGAAGTTTTAAGAAAAGTGCTCTGCTGCTGAAGCTCGCTCAAATAAAGTGCACAGTATTTGGGAACAGCGATGCCTCATGAGTCCAAAGTTAATGCTAGCAACAGCCTCTTAATCTGTACTTAATCATCAGGCAGAGTGAAAGGCTGACCCAAGGCAAAGTTTAATGTTCAAGGCTGGCAATTAGAGCTATTGGTAACAATTAGTTTTTCTGCAAATGTGCTTTCCATGATGGGAAATGTAACTATTAAATTTCCAGACATTTTAAACTACATTTTTAATTACATTTTTAAAAATGTGACATTATCATCTATAAATACTGCATGAGACCATTACCTGAAGTTAAATGCAGGAGTAGGGGCCAGATCTTGCAGAAAAAGGCAAAAGAAGCAGTTGTGACATTTGGCTATGATCATAGAAAACTTCAGTGTTTTCTTCTTCACGTACAGGAGGAATTTAGGGAAAATAAATTTCCCTCACAACAAAAGAGTTTGAACATGACCTTGTAGAGGAAGGAAATCACAGTGTTAAAAATTGGCATCACCTGAGAGCTGATTGCCAAGAGTGGCACTGTCCAGGTTTAGCAGAGGACAAACACAGGTCTTGCCAGACTAATCCCCCAAAGCAAGTACCTGCTGAAGTTACAAGTCCGTGTGCTCGTACTTCGAGATGTGGGACCTAGGAGACTGACTTCCAATGCCTTCGGTGCGAGTCAGAGGGAATTCTGCAGCCACTGACTTTCAGGGGAGCATCAGCTATGGCTGAATGCTCCTCTCCATGCCCAGAGGCGCTGGCTCCTCAGGGCTGCCACCAGATTATACCAAGGCTTTGAATTTCTGACACCCTCAGGGGAGAGAGTGAGGGATGAAGATGTCCCTCGCACTTGGCAGGACTAACAGCACCCCACTGTCCTATGCCAGTGTCATGAAATCCTCCTGGAAGCCACTGGAGCAGCATCATGTACCTCTTACTATACACCTGTAATAGAAATGCTGAAACTGAAGTGTTGACGTGCTTTGCATTAGGACAAAAATGTGCTTGTTGGTTGGAGTACAAGAAAGCTGTGGGAGGAAGTGGGAAACAGGCAGTGAAGGAAAACAAGAGAAAGATGCCAGCTAAGAAAGGCCTGGCTTTGCCCTGTTTTTAACAATTGCCCAGACAGTATTTTAGGTTTTATACACATGCATCATAAAACTGGTGAATTTTTCTTCTGTGTTTTTGGAACCTTCTTTTGTGATTTTTTTCTTTTTGTTTTGGGTATTTTTTTTGGCTTGGGTATTTTTTTGTTGTTGGCTTTTTTGGGGGTTTTTTGGTTTTTTTACTGGCAGCAATTACACATTTAATTCTAAAGGAATATGAAAAGGAAAGAGAAATGAAGAAATATGAAAAGGAAAGAGAAATGGAGAAATATGAAAAGTTGGCACTCTAAAGCATAGTTTCCATGACCATTAATATATGCCTGATGTACACAGAATAGCAAATTTGGACTTGAGGCAAGAATTCAGGGTCTCCTAAAATACAGATTATCATGTCTTAAAGATGTAGTCTGGAAGAGTTAGACTTCTAGTTAGCAAAGACAAAAGCATTTTAAAAATTCAGATAGCACAAATGCATTTTTAATATGGTAGTGCATAAGCTGGAAAATACTTCTGATCTATATAATCAAATCAAATTATTCTTAAATTAATTTGGAATCTATCTAGGTTCCAGAATTTTTCTTAAGAAAAATATGTACACTAGTACATATATATAAGACAGGCATATTCCTGTGTATGATATACAAACATTTATAATACTTTTAGACCACTACTGATAAATCAAGGTAGGTCTTCTCAAAAATCCTAATATCCATGTACCCCATGTAGTTCAAATCAGGACAAGCCAAATCAAATACTATTCATGAACAAACACAGGTACATGCAATTCTTAAAACTAGTTTCATCTATTATTTGGACATTCCCTCTTGTGTGGGTGATTGTTTTCTCTGTTTGTGTTTTCTCTTTTTTGCGTTTTTTTTTTTTTAAGCCTGGAAACTGCCACAGAGAAGTCTGGCAGCTATAACCTCCAGCTAACTACTAGCAAATGCTAACATGCTGTAAAGTGGAACATTTATACAAGATCCATCTGGTGCATACAAGTAGGAATCCAAGATTTAAAGCCATTACATTGTGCATGTGCATTTACACCTTCACCAAAGTTGGCAAAAGGAGTAGATTTTACCCCATGACTCCAGTAGTAAAAGGGGTGGTGTGAAACATGTGCTGACCTACGCTCCTCCATCCAATTGTAGTTATTATATACTGCTCTTTGGCATGTTACATCCCAGGCTTCGTGCCAGGAGTAAATTAGTTCAGTCCTGAACTTGCCTATCAGAAATTAAATAGTACAAGAGTGAAACATGCCTATAAAGGATTAGAGTAGCTGAGTGTTTTCTTTTGATCAGTCTTACAGATTTAAAAAGGCAGTCCAGTGGGTCTGGTAAACCCAGCAATACTCCCATCAAAAAGACGTCTCACTTGACCCTTTTTGCCATAACCGAACAGTAAGGAGGGAAAAACAGCTCTGAGCTTTTTGCTGTTCTCCGTGAAACTTAGACTTCCTCAACCATATGCCTAAGCTTTTAGTCTTTTTCCAGTCGGTACATTCCCATCCCCTCAGGCAGAATAGACCTGGGTTTTTCAGTCATATTTTGCTTTAAATTTATACGGAAGGTGTATAAAAGAAATACGCAGAAACTAATACAAAGCATGCAGAAATCACTGACAAACATAACCATCATAATGCTAAAAGAGAGGGGGGAAAGGTTGAAGGAAAAGGCTGCATTTACACTACCAGAGAAATCCAGGTTACCGCGGGAAGCAAGCCCCGATGCTTAAGGCATTCACTCATGCCCTCTGCCGTCTGTGCCGGCGAATTCCAGCGCAGGCTGACTGCCTCTGCGGCAGGAAAGCCCTCGCTCACGGAGCTGTCTGTGCTGACTGAGATTCCCGCTTCTGGGCGCGTTTCCCCCGGGCAGGAGCTGCAGCCCGGTGTCCCTTGCCTTGCCCTGCCCTTCCTTGCCCTTCCTTGCCTTGCCTTGCCTTGCCCTGCTCTCCCTTGCCTTGCCCTGCCAGTCCTTGCCCTGCCCTGCCCTTCCTTGCCTTGCCTTGCCTTGCCCTGCCCTTCCTTCCTTGCCCTGCTTTGCTCTTCCTTACCCTGCCCTGCCCTTCCTTGCCTTGCCTTGCCTTGCCCTGCCCTGCCCTTCCTTGCCTTGCCCTGCCCTGCCCTGCCCTGCCATTCCTTGCCATTCCTTGCCCTTCCTTGCTCTTCCTTGCCCTTCCTTGCCCTTTCTTGCCCTGCCCTTCCCTGCCGAGTGCCCGCACCGCCAGCCCACGGGAGCGCTCCGGCACGGTCAGCCTGGGCTGGGCACTTCAACACCAGGTGGCACCAAATAACAACTTTCGACACTGTGGCCTGCTTCGGTTTGGTTTGGTTTGTTTCTTAGTGGTTTCTGTTTTGTTTTTTGTTTTGTGGTGGGTTTTTTTGTTTGTTTGTTTGTTTGTGGGTCTTTTTGTAAATTGGTGAAAAGGTCCCACAGAAATGTGTGATAGTGTAAAAAACACACCAAAACAAACAAACAAACAAACAAAAATCCAAAGAGACAAACAAACCCCTCCAACCAAGCAGGCAAACCTAAACCAAACTCAAAACCAAACAAACACAAAACCCTACCAAACCTCAGAATTAATCTGGGGTGAGTTCACCAAGAATAATGCCTTCCTCTAAATAGTGATAGGAAGAGATGGAGGGGCAGACAGGCACTCCCAGCTTTACCTGCCTGTGCAGATCCTCATTCCAGGACCTGACAGCAGTAACTATCTCAGCAGTTCACAACAAAAGCATATTCCACCTCACTAACTGCTAAAAAGTCACCAGATTTCTGAGTGGGCCTCTCCTTGCCACCATCATTTGATAATACTGCTCAATCAGATCTTAACATGCCAGCAAGAGCAAGGCCAGTATTTTGGGGAAGGAAAAATTCTGCTTTTGGGGCAGGTACAGTCAGTACATTCCGTGCACATGAGACATGCTGGACAGCCAGCAGACATGATTTAGACACGATTTGTACCCTGCACTTTGGTCATCTGGACAGCTCATTCTTTGCAAAAGCCAAAGTGCAAACTTTACATGCTGGACACAAAAATGCACACAAAAAAGGGTGATGCTTTCTCCCCTGCAGGATATTGCTCAGAAGACCAGTGGCACAGGAGGATGAACTAGCTGGTTTGCTTTTTCATAGAATCATAGAATAAGATGAGTTGGAAAGTTGGACATTGAGTCCAACTCCTGGCCCTGCACAGGACAGCTCCAAGAGTCACACCATGTGCCTGAGAGCATTGTTCAAACACTCCTTGAGCTCTGTCAGGCTGGTGCTGAGCACATCCCTGGGGAGCTGTTCCAGTGCCCAGCCACCTTCTGGCTGAAGAACCTTGTCCTAATATCTAACCTAAACCTCCCCAACACAGCTTCATGCTGTTCCCTCAGGTCCTATTGACGGCCACCAGAAAGCAGATATTGCTGCCTGCCCATCCATGTCTCCTCGTGAGCAAGTGTTAGACCCCTTTTTTCAACATTTTTATAATCAATTATAATTTTAGATGCACAGTAACTGTACCTGATATGAAGGCATTGCACCATGGTGTTTCACAGAACCATGAAACTATTGAAATGGACTTTTGGAAGCCATTTGTCTAGCTGAAAGAAGGGCTAACTTCAGCTAGACCAGGCAGTTGAATATTTTCTGCTATGAAGTTTTAGAAACCTCTCAGGTGAAAATCTCGAAGCATCTCTGCTTTTTTCAATTTATATAATGAATAAAGTTATTCTGGTTGGACTCTGTGTGTGTGTGCACAAAAAAAGCACACTCGAAGACAACCATGTCTGTTAAGAACCACAGTACTGCCGTAGGTGATTTTCCAAACTAATGGCAAGGAAAATTTGATTACACAAGGTTAATACAGTTATTTTAATTATTGTATTTTACGGGTGCAGGTGTTCAATCTGATACCAATTATTTAATTTCATTTCCTTTGAGGAGATGCAAAAGGGAGTTATCAGAATTTAAATATTCACATATTCCAAAGGACAGAGGCTGCTCATAAACTCATAAGCAGAGACTTAACCCCGAAGCTTTTCCAGGTTCTGACAGCAAAAGAAATTCAAGGTGCTGTTAGAGACTGTCCAACAGAAGAATTGTGGATATCCCAGCTGAGGGTTGCTCTCCCTCATGATGAAAACACAAGCTGTGGTCACCAGCGCTCACAGGATACACATCCCCATTGCCCCAGGGCAGAGCAACAGGGAGGGCTGTGCAGTGGGAGGCAGAACAAAATGCACATTCTCTCTAAAAATATGGGTGTTCGTACTATACACAGACCCTGTACGGCCACTGTGCTATCAAACTAACCCTATGGACAGATTCACATTTATCTCAGTGTAAGTTCCCCAGGCAATGGAAAGTTTGGGGTGTGATTAGCACTGTCAGAACAAGCAAAGACCAGCACAAAGTCACACATGAGCCACCTGTCTGAGCAGCGAAAAAGGTTGTGTTCAAGTCAGGCTTCAACTAATAAAAATAGTTTTAAAGGAGAATGAATTTTGATTGAAGTCAAACAGCCTGTTTAAAAATGTCAGCAAGGACAGCCAGTTCTATATTTTAATACTTACCACTGCATTTTGAAGATGAAATTGTCCAAAGCTGATTATATAAACCTCATTCACTGCCTTCTCATGTAGCAATGAGGTACAATTTCTGGAATATGCTTACTGTGATGCCTCCTCTTTCGTTTCTTCTTTGCACTGCTGGGGTACAATTTAAATCACATGTATCAGAATCTCTGCGAGGTAGGTGTCTTCAGACTATCAACTAGGCCGTGAATTTTAAGTTTTTTTTTTAATCTTAATAAGTAATCAGGCAGGAGTCTTGAATTTTGTGTTCTTAAGAGGCAGAACTGGTATCCTTCCCAAATTCAGTAGCATTAGGTGTGTTCTCTCTCCCCACCACTGAAGAGACAAAGTGCCCTGCTTCCTTGAAGCAGAGGTTCAGGAAGGATGGAAGAAATGATGCAATTCTGCAAACTTCAGGCTTAATACCTGCAGGTCAGGATTGCTGTTCAGCTTTACTAAACACCAGCTTTACTAAATGATAACTTTTTCTCCTGTGGCTGTTGTATTTTTCTACAGTGGTCATTATTATCTAAAACAAATCACTATTTAGGTTATATTTTTACTTTTCACAGGGTGAAAAAGTTTAAAGAATCTATTTTCCTTACTAGCCTTATTTCCCAGTTTCCTACTCTTAAACTGCCTGGCTTAGCAACAAACATTCTGCTCTTCCTCCATCCACACGTAGTTCCATAAAGGACAAAATAACTAAACATTGCTTACATGAGTAAAAGGTGGCCAGATTGGACACCAGCTGTACAATATGGAGAACTGGAGATCAGATTCCTCTGGTAAAAGATCAAGAGCATATTCCTACAAAGCCAGAATGAAAAGTTCAAGCAAATCAAACAAAGAACTTTTCTCAGAGACTACTTGCATGAATGTGACAAGAACATGTTCTTGCATATTATGTGAACTTAGATACTTTCAATGACACTGTGTTTGCCTCCTAGAATTGAAGAACTACTTTATATTCTACAGAATCTTGCTATAACTTTTCATTTTTCTTTGTAACCAAACTCAACTAATTTTCAAGAGACAGATGCTTAATAACATATGCACAAAACTAGCCCTGAGAGTCCTGGAAACCCCCGTCACATTTAATCCATAAGATCTCACATGATGGATACAGACTTTATATCTTCCTGAACCGTACAGTCTTTTTTACCTTTAAATCTTGTGCAGGAACACCTTCTCCGTCATCAGGCAACTACATTACACTTCACACTTTATAGGCTAATCTTTATTCACAACCCCTTTTTGTTAGCAATCTCATTTCTTTGGGAAAGCCATCAAGGAAGGAAGCTCCTCAGCATTCTGCTTTCCCTCCCATACAATTCTTTCAACATACTTTTAACTAATAATGGGGCAGACAGTTCCGGGGAGCTGGTTTGGGGGAGCATCATCTCCCTCATCCATTAGCAGAACCAAGCCTTGGGGTTTAAATTTAAGACAAATCCCAGTCACTGAGCAATCTGGTAACACTGACTCAGAATTACACAAGTTCAACAGTGAGGAACAGCTTTGGCAAGAGGGGTTAAAAGAAAGTACAACTCAACCATTTTCACTTGAGTTGTGAATCCCAGAGAGACAGTCCCATTACAGCACAACAAAACCAGTAAGAATATGTAGGAAACAGGGACTGGGTAACCTTTTGAACTGGTTAACCAGCTCTCTCTCTAACAAGCATGCCTCAAGAAATGTGAAGAATGCTCACGCTTGGGTTGTCACCCTATCGACAGGAAGGCTTCTCTGCAATTTTTTTTTGAACTATTAAAATAGAAACTGTAAACCAAAAAGAGCCACAAATTGGTAATCATCTAGTGAGAAATCTGCTGCAAATGTATGTCACACAGGCAATTAAATTTTTATGCTAAGATATATACACAAAAGCCAGATGAAACTGTTTCTATCGTTTACGCCCATAGAGGTGTCTTGCAAATGTAATGATGAGATACTTTAAGGAGGAAGGCAATGTGGTCTTGGATGACCCTGCTTGGCCAGGAGAGTTGGATCAGATGAGCCACTGTGGTCCCTTTCACCCTTACCCATTCTGTAATCCTCTGCAAAAAGTCCTGATTAATTTGGTGGTGAACAGGGCTAGGGCAATACAGAGAAAATATTAATTTTATATAAACATTTGCATAAATACACACATGTCAAATTATTATTTTATTTTCCATGTGTTAGGTATCTCTTAAGCTTAATGAGAGCCAAGGTCACTGGAGACAACAGTAAATTGCTTAATTGCTTTTGCTTTATGCAAAGTTGTCCTTTTTCTTGGGCAATGTACTGTCAAACCATGCTGAACTCTACTAGTTCTGTATTGAAGAGTCAAATAATGTTTACCTAACACTCTACTGTCAATCAGTACAATCAATATAACACAAGCAAGAAGCTGTGCAAAGATTATAAAGTAATAATTCAGCCTTAGATATTCTGAACACGATGTGTTTAAATCTCTGTTGAAGCAGGGAGAGTCTGGAAAGTATTTTTGACAATACTTGGAATTAAATTCTCAGTCATTCCAGCGACTTCCAAGGAAGACTGCATAAGAAGCAGCTGAGGACCTGTAGATACACATATATTATATACTGCATAAAAGCTATCTTGTAAAGATGTATATTATTTTCAAACCTTGGAAAATAGAGAACTACTGTAAGATGATGTACAAATTTAAATGCAAAGTTAAAAGCTCTGCAAACTATTTACAGTGATAACAAGAAACATGCAACAGTGAAGTAGTCACCTAAGTACCTTCGAAGGAGCTACCAAGACTGTTGCTCATGGAAACCAAAATATATTCTTTATTGACTTGAGGATCACCAAAAAAAGCATATAAAAACATCATTTTATGACTTGTTTTCTTATTGAATTAGCATATATAAATATTGAAAAATAAAGTAGCATCAGAAGAGTAATACACTTAACCGTAGTGACCAAGGGGAACAATGTAAAAAGTATTCATTGCAAGTTGTATAACCCAGTGAGAGAATAATTATCAGGCCTGTTCAGCTTCTGCTCAGAAATAAAGATTTATTAAACGAAATTCTTTTTTCCACAAATAACATTCTTAGTGGATTTTTCTGGATTATGGTGACAGTAAACTACAACAGTAATTGGTCTCCTTTAGTAGTTAAAGCTGACTAAAAATCAGCTGCACTGACATATGTTACAAATAAGACTGTGTTATTTGTCTCTGTTAAGTGTCAAGTCTAATACCACTTAAAAAAAAGGTTTCAGCAGTGATTTGCAATTTTGTTACCCAAAAATCTAGGCAACACTCTTTCTCAATGTCAGTTATGAATGCAATCTGTAGCTTGTACACATAAGAGACTGAAGTTTTGTCTTGTTTTGAGTGCAGAATAAAAGTTCGAATTTAAAAGTGATTTCAGTAAAATTCCTCTTCATTCATTACATTAAAGAAACAGAGGCAGTATTTCACCTACAGCATACTTAACCCAGCCCTTCCAGCAGCAAAGCACACTGTCTCACTTCTCATGGAAAATGCTGCAGACTGTGGAGATGTTCTCTTCATTTCCATCCTCTGATAGAGCCGTGTCTGCCTGAGAGCCAAAGATCTATCTTTTTAAAATACATTTCAAAGGGCAGCAGAATGCACTGTCTGTCAGTAGCAGTAATGTTTGAGTGAAACCTCCAAATTCTTTTTGTGGGGCTTCATTTGGGGTACATACACAGGTGTAATTAAAAAGTCTCTACAGTCTTCATCTCAAGAGATATGAAATACCACAGATACCCTTAGCTCTACTAATACCAGTGGATTTGCTGGCTTTTTTGTATTATCCTCAAAGCTGGTAGCATTTGCTACCGGTAGCTGTAGGATTCATAAAGACCGGAAAAAAAATAGCTGCAGTTCTGCTTGGGAGCTACAGCCCTTCACAGGTACAAAATCTTTGTAAACCAATGTGAAGTTGCCAAGGGACCATGTAATTGAAGATAAAGGTAATAATTCCTTGGATGAAAGAGGCCAGAGGGACAACTTTGCAAAAATAAGGCAAATACTTAAGAACGGCAACTATTATTCTCTGCTAGTTATTAGACAAACAAATACTTTTCCTGTCAATAAACATCTAAAATTACCTCATTATTACCTACCAACAAATGAAGAGGTTCTGTTGAGATTCAAAGGTAAAAGACCTTACAACTTTTATACCCCAAAACTATTACTGGCAGGTAAAGCAGGTGGAAAAACTTCACTGTGAGATGAACTCTGACTAAGTGCTAGGAATCATTCAGCTTCTATCACAGCATCTGCAGTTTTCAGAAAGCTTTTGGCAAAAATCCCTTATCAGGGGCTCCTAAGGAAACTAAATTTTCTATTCATATCTAATGTTCAGAAACAAGTGGTGGCATACACAATCACTTGCCACAGCACAGGGAAGTTGCTGTTCTTCCAGGGCATCTGGGCTGTGACCTGACAAAAAGCAATAGGGACAGATAGGGAGTCTGCAAACAAAAGATTTGCTTTGTAAAACCACAATTACACAAGCTCACTCAGTATGGTGCACTTGGTACAGGTGATTACAGTTCAGAGCCTATGCTGCACTGCTAGCTGACTTTCATTTGAGTGAAGAGCTGAAATCACAGAGTAGATGAGGTTGAAACAGACCCCTGGAGACCAAGCAGTCCAACTCTCCTGCAAGCAGGGTCAGCTACAGCAGCTTGGTCTAGCCTGTATTCATCTGGGGTTTTATATCTCTAAGGAGATTTCCACAGCCTCTGTGGTCACTGTTTTGCCTCCCTCACAGATTCTTTAGAACTTGTGAAGAAAAAAAATTCTTTCGATTTTGAAGTGGAATCTCCTGTATTTTAGCCAGTGTCCATCACCTTTTGTCCTGTCACTGGGCACCACTAAGAAAAGTCTGGCTCCTTCTTTTTTGCCCAACCCACACCAGGGATTTTAAGCTAGAGAGATACATACAAGATCTCTCCTTGGCTTCCTTTCTCCAGGCTGAAGACTCCCAGCTCTTCCAGACTCTTTGTACAATAGATGCTCCAGTAAATAGATGCTCCAGTCCAATCATCTTTGTGGTGCTTCACTGGTTTCACTCCAGTTCATCCACATTCCTTTCACACTAGGTCACTCAGATGTGGACCCAGCATTCCATGTGTGCCTGACCAGTGAAGAGGAGAATGATCACCACTCCAACATGCTGACAACATTCCTCTTCATGCATGTCAGGATACTGCTGGCCTTTTTTTCTGCGAGGGTCCACTGCTGGCTCACCCAGGACCCTCAGATGCTACTCTCCAAAGCTGTGCTCCAACCACAGCCTAGTGCATGGGGTCATTCTTCCTCACATACAGGACTTCGTGTCTGCTTTTGTTGAACATCATGGTGTACCTGCCTATTTCTCCAGGCCCTTTAAGTGGCACCTGTCTTATTCCTTTTTAAAGCTGTCCTCCTTAGGTTGGCCAACCTGGGCAAAGATGCTTTTGCCTCACAGAGTCATCCCAAATCATTAAAGAATCAGAGCAGGCATGGATTTCTAGATATCGACAAACAATATCTGTGATGGCTGGGCATAGTTTCTCAATTTAAAATAATTTTTTGCTAATACCAGAAAATTTAGATTCATTTTCCAGCTTGAGACACCAAACTTTATATAAACACACTTAAAACATTGATTCATTTGGGCTGTCTGGAACTGATAATTCATAACATCAGCAGGTTCTGACTATGCTGCCTCCCCTCTGCCTTCAGAGAAAAACCAGCAACAGCCTGAGCATGCCAACAGGCCATTGATCTGAGGAAATACACTGAAACATGCCTTTGATTAGCCCAGTACTTAGGGTTGCCTATTTTAACCAAGCAGAGATTGCAACCTGCAGAAAAAGTGAAAACTGACAGTAAAACTAGTAAGCCAAAAACCAGAGAGAGAGGAAACAAAGGGGTTCTGCAGAAAACAGCAGTTGGAAGTAAAGCAGTGCCCAAAAACAAAGGCGAGATATAGAAGAAATGTTGGATGAACAAGAATTATTGTACAGAACAAACAATGAACAGTGTTCCAGAAAACTCAGATTTATCCCCCAGGCTAATGCTAGTACAAGGTATAAAGCAAATTATCAGATGCAAGAATTGCAAAGGCAATTGTAGAGTATTTAACAGCACATTTTCTTGAAAAAAAACAAACAGAAAAATCAAGAGAACAAATGAAAAAATTAAAATTACACAAAATAAAACCACAAACACTGTTTCCAAATAATTTTTATAACTGATATAATAAAATTTGAGTGATGAAAAATGTGACACAAGGGGTGTAACACGAGATATATTTGTTTTATATTTTTGTATATTTGCAAAATTAACACATAAGACTTTTATCTTTCTTAAAAGCCCATTGTGGTGATGACTGAAACCAAGGTCCCCTACCCACCGTGGTCCTGTAACAAACAATGACAGCAGTTAATGTCTTAGCTCTGCTCTGTCATTACTACTGGCATTATGTCTCCAAGGTCTTTATGCATCCCTACAATACTTACATTCCTTTATAATCCTCAAGTACAGTTTTAGACTGCATCATCTGCCAAAATCAGGTTCTGAGGCTCCTTACAGATCTCCTCATATGTGCTCTACGTATGAATGAGCCAGTTAACTCAAAGGTAAAGTGGTATCTTTTAAAGAGATTTATTGTGAGTGGAGATGCATTGCTATTTCTCACTGTCAGCCTGCAAAGAGCTTAGTGTTGGTATCAAGGATACAAATAAGCTGCAAAGTGGTTTTCGTTGACAGCAAACAGCTAAACCTGTGTGGCTCATGTTAAAAATGCAAAGCACATTTTAGAGTGCACTGGGTACCTAAAAAAAAAAAAAAAAGAAAAAAAAAATTTCCCAGGATACGTTACACAAATTTAGACTAGAATAATGCTATATGTCAGAGGCAGTCATGCTTTTGCAGCTGAATTTTAATGCTGCCTTTTCTTTCTTCCATCTCACCCTACCAGGGGCCATTCTTCTTTGAAAACTACTTCTCTCTTACAGATTGTTGCTGCTACCTTGTCACACCCCCTCCTGCCTCCATCTGCCACTTCCTCCTCATGGGCCATCACTTCTCACTGACTTCAGCCTGGGGAAGAGGAAAAAAGGCCCCAAAGGAGCTCTACTTTGCATCTTACCTCTAATAATGCCATACCTCTTCAGACAGAAACGGGGATATGTGCACATCTAAAAGAGTGTCCCTAAATAAAACGAGTCAAACACAGTTCAGGATTAGTCTCTCTACACAGATAAAGGAGAGTGAAAAAGCAAGATTTCCTTATGGTTCTCCTGTAGATCCCAGATGCCATGGTAGGGAACAAAAAGGCTCCTGCAATTTTCAATAGCCCTCTGTCACAGCTGGCACCCCGCCAGCCTGTGCCAGACACCGGCTGCTGAGCCCACTGGGGATGTGGTGCTGGAGCAGAAAGGCCCAAGAAAACTGAAAATGAAGAAAGGGCCATCAGGGCTGGAGACAATGAGTGAGATAGAGCCAGTGGAGAAACAGATTCAGGCCTGTGGGTCAGGGGCAAAGTGGAGAAAGGGAAAAGAAGGTAAGATCTGGAAGTACTGCTATGCACTTTGCTTTCTTCCAGTGCAGGCTCATCAGTGCTTCAGTGTGTTTCCCATACTTCACTTTTAACTCCTTAAAGGGTTGTTCTACAGCTCTCTTAGCGACTTCCTTCTGGGATGCATTTCACTGATGAAATTCGTCAAAACTTTTGCTTCTTTCAAATCCCACTTTGCTTCTCCGTAGCAGCATCACAAGGGACAAAACTTCATCTTGTTCCTGAAAGTTTTCAGTGACTGAAAACATCGTGCATGGAACTCTGGAGGAGAGCAAAAATATTCACCAGCCAAACACTAACTTTGTCAGAACTGTATTTTCTCAAAATGCAGCAAGAAATCTCCCGAAGAAAACTATCCTTCACATACTTCACTTTATATACAAAACTATCAGCTCACTGGACTGCTGTCCAGACAGGGCTCTGAAAATGTATTGTGAAAACACATATGTTCCATGGAAACACAAGAAAACTTAAACAGAAAGCAAAGGAATAATCGTAATACACTTTTATTTAACCTTCTGATAAAAACTTCAAATTATTCAGACCAAAATTTATTTGCAAGTAACTAAAAAGGCATTCAAATCCAGAGCTTCAGCACCCTATGCTCTCGCTCCCTTCTCCGAGTTTTATCCTGCTTATTATATATAGCCAGTCCCCTGCTGCTCCTCCGCACCAGGCTCGCAGGGAGAACACTGCCCTGGAACACCGCGTACTCCCAGAGGCATCACGATAATCTCATTTAAGGCACGGAACGCTGTGGCCATGCTCTGCACCAGAAAAGAATTTTTGTAGCAAGGCAGAGGGAGCAGCAGGCATTTTGTCACCCTGAAAAGGCAAGGCTGTCCTGTTCTGACAGCCGCTGCCTGCAGCTATCCCCTCCCTCCCCTTTTAAGTTGTTGTGTGCGTGTAACCACATCGGCCAGAAATGTCCTTCCTCACGTTTCCAGCCAGAATTAGAGGCAGAAGTACAGCCATGCATCCTGTTCTCCCCATGGCAGCTGCCCACCTCCAGCACACAGAGGGGAGCGCCCAGCATGAGTAGGCAGGCTCCGTTTCCAAAGGTTTGCTCCTAAATAACTGTGCCATTTACCCCCTCTCTTTGCTGAGGCAGCACAACATGGGATATGCACTTCTTACAGAGGCCTGAGCTCGCTTCTGGCATACAATAAATCAAACTGAACAAGCACCAAGACAGCAAATTGTAAACTGAGCCAGCTGAGCAGGAGCACCTTTTTGTACTCCTAACAAACCTCTGTACTGGAAGTAGCCCAACAGACAGAGAAAACAAAACTCTTACAACATCAGAATCAAAATGCACACAAGAAAAAATATCAGAATTACGGCTCAGCAATCATCCTTCTCTATTTCCATTGCAAAATAGCTCCAGAACGACTACAGCAGAACAAGAGTCCAATTGCAACAGAAATACGAGGACACATACTTCACCCTCAGGACTATTTTCTCATTAATACATAATATTTCAATTCCATTAAAGATCTTTGTTTTGTGTTTTTATGGTACCAGATCGTTTGATTAATCTGGGATTGGTCTAAAATAACTTTCTCTGGAATACTGTTTAGTGTAATGCTTTACCTCTTGATTAAACACTGTTCAGTAAAGAACTTGATGCTTGGCATCGTTGAGCATGCTGTACTAGAAATATGGTTAAAATAATTAAGAGTTTTTTTAATTATGTCAGTTTCAGAAAACTTGAAAGGATCCTAAAGTCAAAAATTAAAGCACCACATGAGATAGTTGACTAGGCCTGCTCTTGTCCACCAAATGCAAAATCAGGCACCTGTTTAGAAACCATGTTTTTCTGGCTGTGCAACCCCAGAAAGCTGCTCCTTCCCATTCCCCCCAGCCTGCTCACACTCCACAAGCAAGACACAGTTATCCCACAGGATCTTTCTTCTTCTCTTCTTCTGGACGTTATGCTTTGCTCTTTGAAGAGACACCATTGAATCAGATCCTGGATGAACTAATTGTTTCCTGCTGGAAGGGATTTGTTAAATTTTTGCCCCAAGAAGAGGCTGGCAGTGAGAGCAAGAGGAGGCTCCTGAAGCCCATCCTCTGCCCCACTGCTGGAGAGCAGTGCTCGTCACTCACAGGCAGAAGTCAGGACAAAGGGCTGCTTGTACAGCATCTCCCATCAGCCCTCCCTCCCTCCCTCCTCTCATCCCCACTAGCTCCAGCTCTCTCTGGGTACATCCAAAAAGATACAGCTGCCAAGAAAGTGGAAGGGAGTGAACCAGAAGATAAAGGTACGTTTTGCTCCTGAAATTATTCCTTGTCTACTTGTTCCTTCTAGTTACAGGGTACAGAATTAGAAATACATATGGGAACATGCAGAAGAAGATTTGGGAGAAGCTGTTATATTGCAGGCAAGAGGTACCATCCAAGACAGTTGCATGGCTGGGATCCAGATCAAAATAATTCTTTTATTATCTTGCTTTTCTTCAAAGTTGGATACTACATATAAACATCTGAAGTCACTAAATATAGTATATTGCCTTCCAGTGCTCAGTAAATTATGGAGAGAGGTGTCTTCACAATGAATTGCTGTCTTAAAGAAAACAAAATGGGGTTTAATGAGAACTCCGTTTCTGGAAAGAATCATGGTATTGATGACAATTACAAAGCAGTAATTCACTGAATTTGTCCTCAGTGGAATAGCTGCTGTCCTTACAGTGTTCAAGCAAAATAGATTTAAGAATTATTTTTTAATGGAAAAAATCTTGACAGTATTATCAGCTATGCTGTTCTTGTGTAATGATTTTTTAGTAATGCACTAATAAACCTATCAAGCACAAACACACCTAAATACTAAATCTCAGCATCTTACAGGTGTTTGTGAAATGCAAACTTGACAAACACTAAAATGCATTTCATTTTGAATAAGTGAAATCATTTTAATATATATTTGCTTTTTATTGCAACTTGCTAACCTGGCACATGCCACTGGGCAGACTGGAAAAGAACATACACCAAAAGTGACCAATTAATGTATTTCTTGTTTCCAACATTAGGCATCTAGAAATACAGCCTACTTAAGGGGGAAAGAAGGGTATATTTAATGAAGGATTGATATTTTAAATGGTTTATAGACCAACCTACGAATATTTCTATTTTCCCAACCATGCAGGATCTCAAGAAATGCCAAGATACACATTTGGTGCCATTTTTCAGTTTTCTCTATTTCTAACACCTGAGCTCCTACCGATACCATGTGACCTTTAAAGGACATCACTTCTCATGAGCTATTACCCTGTTGTTCTTGGACAAGGAGGCTGAGACTTGGGGTTTTCTCTTCAGTCTGAATACCTCTGCATCTAGTGGATCCAAAGACTAGATGGTGCCAAAGTGCCTGGCAAGATAATTCAGATACTCTCAGCTGAACAAGAAGAGAGAGACAGCACTAATTCCTGACTCATCACACATATTCCCAAACTAACCATTTTCCTTTAGGAAAAGCTCCAAACTATTTCAAAGCACTTGTATTCCCAGGTGCATTTGGTCTTAAACCTTACTTACACCACATCAAAATAATTAACTGAAAAGAACTGACACAAATGCAAGGAGCTCATTTTCGGTATTTTTAGATGGCTTTACTCCTGCTAGAATTTGAAATGATAAAATCTTGATAGAGCAAGCAAGGCTTAGCATGGCTGGCATTGCTATCTTTTCAGAAGGTTTTATAAAATAAGGAAATGTAAGAAGATGCTTGCTGGCAATGAATGAGTCTTTGAGCCACATTAGTGATTGGATTTGTTCATTGTATTTTCCTGATTTTTCTTTGTGAAAAAAGCCTGTGTTCTGTGCAAAAGCAGACAATGCCTTTGACACTCATTTTGAAATAAACATGCATACACTAGCTCTGTTCTTTACCTAGGCAATCAGTGACACTGCAACATCTGTTCAACCACACTCAGGATAAGAAATTGCAGCAGTTTGTCAGACAAAGATGCTGCATCTGAAAGGTCTGCTGAGTTTACCCGCATCGATCCTGTGCAGGGAGCTGATGAAACCCTTCAGCTCCTTGGCAATCTTACATTTGCAAATGGGGACTGTTCTCTCTCCCCCAGGAAAGAAATACCTGTTTGAAGAATGGTCTTTCAATAAAACGTTTCTGTTTGGCTTTGATCTGCAACAAAAAAATCCCAGAGGAAATATTTAGGCAGAAACGAAATTATAGTATTTTTTTCTGAATAATAATAATGTTTATCATTGGTAAGATGCATAGCTGGTCAGAGGAGATGTCTATCCATAGCTCTCCAGCATGTTGACACTGCTAATACTGATTTTGGCACCCACCCATAGAAACCCTCCTGATGACATATCACAGCAATATCCTATTATTTTTCAAGGCAAGTAGTGAATTATAGAATCACCTTAAAAACTGTAGGTCATTATTTTTGAACCTAGCAATTTGACAGTGTATAGAGAATGTGCCTATTTTCGAGACGAATTTGCCTATTTTTCAGAAAGTGAATTCCTACAAATTTTGAGGAGATAAGTAGCTGGCAACAGATTCAAATGAGCATTTCAGTTGAACTCCAGGTAGGGAAGGATCACCTGGATTATTAAAAATTTTTTTAAAAAGTTCACAAGAGCAAGGTATCATGAATGCCTCATTCTCAGTAGAAGAACACAGAATAATCCAATCACAGGAAACAAAGGCATAAACCCCCTCCTTCCTAATTTTCTATTTAATGGAAATTTTATTCTATTAAAGACTTAATTATTTAAGTTCAACTATTTGAACAGAAGACTAAATTGTAATCCCTGACACTGGCATTTATCTAGGTATAGTATAAATAAATTTTTTCTCTTTAAGCATTAGACTTCTCTGAGCAGAACCCTCATAACTAAAGTGTTTATACTCCTACAAAATAAAACCATAAATATAATAACACAGATTCTTCACTCAAGTCTAAAATACACCAGGCAAGGTTAGAACAATGTTTACTTTATTTGAGTAGTAGTTTTGAGGTCTAAGACTAATAAAGACAATATGTTATTCAATACTGCACTCTGAGGTAATTAAAAATAGATCCCCAAGGCTCCATTACTAGTAGTTTATAGGAGCCTTCTACTCAAAAGTTCCCATACAAGTTCATGGAAACAAAAATGAATTATTCAATGAATTTTTCTTCTACAACAGAAGCCAAAAAAACCACGGAAGAGATTATTCTCACTTTACTCATGTTCTTTAATAGATTGGCCACTTTTTAATATTTTATTTGTCTAGTGATGTTAAAAAAACCCCAAGTTTAAATATAAAAATAAATAACCAAAAATCTTTGAGGTGCTGTGTTTTATCCCTAATATGAATCTAAATTTCCAGATTTTCTTACATGGCATTTTATTCATGGGCTGAAGAAATGGAAGATAGATGTGGTGGCAAGAAAACTACCTGAGAAAAATGACTAAAATATAGTACATTTATATATTTAAATTTTTTCTGTTTGTTTTACAAGGGTGATCTCAAGAATTTTACAAAGTAACCCATATTATAGTCACATCTACAGCTGGCACACCTCATTTTTTTCCTTATCTAGATAATAATTCTGCCATCTTAACATCATCTTTGATAGGCTTTGATTAGACATTGCCTTACACCTTGGTTTTTTTGGATTAGCCCATTCTAATCTTCAGTCCCACAAGGAAGATCAGGGCTGGCCCATAACATCGTGTCAGGGCAGCAATTCCAAAGTGCCAGCAAGATGAGGGACAGCAAAGTCTTCCTTAAGTCTTACACAAGCAAAATAATGAGCACACAGGGAGAGTGCTGGGCAGAGCTGGTCATTCTCTAGGTTCATTTTCAGAGCAGAATTCCTATTTAAATTCAGTTAAGATAACAAATCCATTTTGTTTGAACACGAGGAAAAGTAAAAAATCCACTCTCCATACCAATAAAAGCTCAGTTCAAACGTTGTTCAAAAACCTAATTTAAAAGTGAATGAAAGTTCAAGGATCCAAAGCTTTGTGGCAAGGTCAGACTGTGAAGATCAGCACAGACTATCAGAGCTCAGGTTAAACAAAACGATGGAAAGCCTAGCGGCCAGCAGGAGAGTTTTGAAAGGGATAATTTATCCCATCTTTTAAAAAACCAGTTAAACCACAAGGATGTTCAGTAGCATGACTCAACTAGCAGTCTGCAGTACTAAACAAATCAAATAAAAAACATTCTCCATAATGCTGTATCATACCAGAGCCCAGGACAGCAGCAGCTGGCAGCACTGCAGACAGCTTTGGCTTCCTTGGCTGCTTAATGCCCCAGTTTCTCACACAGCCCACGACACAGGATTCAATCAGCAAGCAGTTTTCCCACAACTTTGATGGGGAAGGATACTATTTATTTTACATGACTCTTGTTTTGACAGGCAGAGTGGCCAGGAAGGCAAGGACACACACCCAGACATTTCCCCCTGGTTTGGTAGCAATCGATACAATCACTTATACCAACAAGAAAATGTGGCCGGCTCAAAGCAATTTTCTCAAGGTGAGAGGCCACAGAAACAACAAAATTGCCAGCATCAGAAGCCTCAATTCCCAATGAAAGGATTCCCAAGGTTGTACAGAATGTAATGAATATCAATTCTGCTGCAATATTATTTACCTCCTAGGAGAGAAAAATCTCCAGCACTCAGGCTCAGATGACCAAAACTTCACAGGAAAGAAAAATGCGAGGCAGAAAGCAGATGAGGGAAAGAGGTCTGTTCAGCAGCAACACCTGTGTCACATACCCCGTTTCTCTTTAGTACCCTGCTGTGGGAAGCTTGGCAGAAATGAAGACGGTCCCGGTGCTGCTGCTGCTGCTGAGCGCCCTCCTGGGCACCCCCGCCGTGCCTTCCCAGCGCCCTGCTTGCTACAAGAGGGCCCTGAAGGACCACAGCTGTCACAGCATCCCCGAAAGCACAGAGAACCTCCGACATGTCGACGACGGCCTGCAAGATCACTTTTGGGAAGGGAAGGGCTGTGAGGTGATCTGTTACTGCAACTTGAATGAATTGCTCTGCTGCCCAAAGTAAGATCCTGCTTACTTCATGTAAACTTGTTTACTTCTTCACAACTGCCCACTGTATTTCCATCATTTAAGTTTCCACATGAGGAATAAGCTATCATTTTAAAGAAATTCATCATTTCAGACGGTTTGAAATTATATCAAGATACAGCCAATTTTCTGTTACTGTCAGTTTTGTGTATGTATTTGTTTTTCAGGGGCTCACCTAGGACTTGCTTAGCATATTTTGTAAACCTCCCTGTCCTATTAACAGGGACTTCAGCATTTGAATCACCCAAGTTTAGACTCCTCTGTTTGATCCAAACTAAGAATAAGTACTTCAAACCCTTATTCACAGCATTTTGCAATGAAGATGTTTTCAGGACCACCAAAAAACTCCATTTGATTTCCGTTCCATGGAAGAGAACTGTATTGCTATTCTGAAGTGCATGCACATATGTCAGTTAAACAGGAAATTCTGTAAAAATAGCTGTTAAAAGCAGAAAAGCACAGGAGGGGCACAGGGGTTAACACATACTTGTATAAGGCAAAGCAAAGACTGAGCACAAGAACATCAACACCTCCCTGGCTTGCTCGCACTGCTGACAAAGTTGAACAGTGAAGTTCTCACTGAACATGGGGTTTTTGTTGTTGTTACATAGAAAGAATATAACTGAGTTAAATAAACACCATCAGCCCATACTGGTTTTAGGTAATAAAATGTATTAAGAGGTGTTATTTCATTCAGCTTTTCAGCAACATCTCTTCTTCAGTAAATTTGGATTAGAAATATCAACAATTCAAAACTTACTAATACTTCAGAGGCACCAAAATGTGATGGCATTATATAGGCAAACAAAAATGATTTTTTATATGTGCTCCTCATAACACTCTCATTTCTCAAGTCCCCTAAAATCCAATAAAGGCAACTTTTCAGCACTTCTGCACGAGACTCAAGTTGAACCAAGTGGGAAAGACTTGTAAAGCTAAAAATCTCACATTCAAACTGAGAGCAGAGTTTAAGTAAGATTTTCATCTTTCATTTTCCCTAAAACCAGATATGGTGTCCTCACCCTGAAGCACACTTTGGGTCTCTAGCTTCAACCTTTGAGCAGCATAGTAAAACCTCTTCCCCTGATACAAATACAGAAAATATTCCTTCCACCATCCTGTGGTACACAAGACCTGCTTTGCATCTGTGCTCTCAGGACAAACTGTACTAAAACAGTATGTGTGCACATGCCAAAGTCCTTTATTTTGATAATATAATCTCTTTGGTAAGTTTATTTTCTCAAAGTTAAAATACCAGGGTGGAGTTCTGCAACCTGGTCAGCCAATGGAAGTTTTGTCATTGCTCTCACAGCAGGCCAGCAGAGGTAGAAACTCAGTTATCTTCATCCAGACCTGCAGATGCATTTACATTGCTGGAAGGACATTCCACAAACACAGTAACCCCACATATATCATGATACATGCTAAAAAATATCCACAGTGGGAAATGAATGTCATGTTAAAGCTCTAATAAACCAATGATCTAATTGTTTAAATATGTAATCCTATTTTTCAGGGGTATTTTCTTTGGACCAAAGATATCGTTTGTGATCCCCTGCAACAGTCAGTGATTCAAGTCTGCAAGTGAAGAGAACAGACATCATTCTACGATCATATAATAATGTTTTCAAGGGGAAAAACAAAACTACCACCAACAAAAACAACTATCTTTCTAACAATAAGTCACTGCCTCACTTTATACTGTAGAAAGAATTTCCTTTCTATACCTTTATGGAATATCAAATACATAAGAAGTTTTCTTTTCAAATCTGGTAGCTAATTTCCATAGAGCCATTTCTATGGTTTAACAGACTGTAAAAGCTCGTAATGGATTCTAATATGCATCCCCCAGCAAAAAGCATACCTCTTCTCACTCAGCACAATGTCCTTAGCTAGTTTGGACAAAGAAACTTCAAGCCTGAGCCTTCATGTTAGGAACACGACTCTCAGAGCAATTTATGGCAGTGCAGCTTCCTATTCCATTATTGCCATCACACTTTTAATGCCATTTTAAGCTGAAGCCACTCAGTCCCTGGCACTTCTGAAGAGAGGCTCCCATGTTCATGTTTAGGCATTTTAAAATGCCTGCACATACAAAAGGCATGCATTTCCATATTTGAAAGTATTTCACTAGAATAAAAATAATATTAAAAATTGACACTAACAGTACTAAAGTACACTTATGTCTAACTAGTCACTGTGCAATCTCTAAACCCTTAAATTGCTTAATCTTAGCATTCAACATTTAAAAAATATTAGAACAACAGATTTTTAAATCAAGCTCTATTTGAAATACAGTACCCCAAAATTAAGTTAAAATACTGGGGATTTTTTAGGCTAGCCCTGTAAGGCAATAGCTACAGAAAGCACAGAGATAATCATCTTAATATTTAAGAGGTATCGTGATCTATGAGATAGATACAGACACAAATTTTTGACCATTTTTCTGTTATATGGCAATCTGTATTGGCAAGTGTTGAGAAGTGACCACATAATTTTAAGCAGTCACCTGAATAAGCCACACTTACAGGCAGCAAGCCCGACTTGCTACCTTATACATATAAACTCTCCAGCTATCAAGTCAGTCACATGGAGTGTGCAGTACTGAAGGAGCTGTGCAGTCTTCTCTCCTCAAAAAAATCCACTGTTCACCTAATAATCTTACACATTGGTCCAAACTGCTACCACCAGTTTGCCATGCCTACTTCATGTGTCAGTATGAAATATCACCAAGACTGTTTTTCCTCTTGTTAGTAAACTGGCTGGACACTGGGTGAGGGGGTAATTATACACAGCCAATAATAAATGTTTCAAGTAAATCTGTGTGCACTATTTTTGCCCTACTGACTGTTAAACAGCTTATGGCACCAGGCTTTTTTTTTTGTTTGTGGAATTATTCAAGCAGATTGATTTGGGCTTCCTACCAAAAAATCAATTGATAGTAAAATAAACTCCATAAATCTGGCAAGCCAGTGAAAATATCCAAAGTCAGCGCTCTGCAAATAGAACTTATGGTATGTGCTCTTGTGTAAAGTCCTCTACAAGCTTCTAGGGTATGTTAACTTCTGGTGTTTGTGCCATCTAATTTCTAGAAGAATCATGTTGCATATGCCTGGCATTCACAGCTTTGCCAAGCACCCATAGCAAAAAAAATTAAGGCAGATACAAAGCTGGGTACTAAAGTTGGTGGCTTTCAGTTACCTTTCTTCCATGGCTCCTGGAAAATCCACAGTCCACTGGAGCAAAACTTTGCTGCTTTCCACATGCAGCAAGATAGGGTCACTTAAGCTACTATTTTAAGACTGACTTCCCAAAGAAACTTGCTTTTGTTTCTTTCCCCACTCTCCTTCCCTCACACAGCTCCTTCTACAGGTCCTGCCAGGCCTAGGTGAGAACATTCAACCCTGTCATGCACTCAGAAAAAAAAACTCTTTATCCTTTGGATGTCCTATCCATTACTAGGTTCCCTGGCTTTTTATGCAACTCACACATTGAAGGTAAGAAGCTTGAATGTGTGCAAAGGACATTTAGTAAACAAACTGACAGTCCCTGTAGTGAATTGGGCATGAAGAGGTACCTTCAAAGGAGCACCAATTTTAGCTGTCACTAGCTAGATACCACTGTCTTGAACTTAGGCCAGCACTGCAGAACTGTATTGTGGAAATATATAAAGCAGTACAAGTGAAAGAAATCATGCCAGTGAGAGATACTGGGAAGGCAGCCAGTTTGAGGTTAGGGTTTATCATCATTCAGTTCTATGCAAGCATAACAGGTCAAAAAAAAGCAAAGTGAAGCATCTTAGTTGTAGTGATGCCAGTAGAGTAGTAATTTTCAGAAAAACTCAAAAGATTAGCATCAAGCAGATTAGATCATGGACATATTGCTTTCTCATTTTTCCCAAATTAAGAAAAAGCTTATCAACATCTGATAAGATTAGGAGCAGCAATGAATGCTAACTGAACAAGCTGAAGCAATGACCTCCAGCTTTAAGATGAAAACTATTTTCCCTCAGCTTTTTATTTATCCTATGTGCACAGCTTTAAGCAGAAAGAAATCATATTCCATACACCACACATTTAGACTGGCACAATAGTTGACAAAACAAGAAGTCATTCATAATACCATCTTCAACATCAGAATTTTCCAAGACAATCAATTAAAGCCTAAGTATTGTTGCATATTCTCTTCCTTAAGTTACCATAAGTTTTGGGTTTATTCAGAGGCAGTTTTCTTTTAAACAGGCCTGAGCTAATCCATGCAATGAAAAAGAAACAGTGTGCCTGTTAGAAGAGCCTGCACTGACCCCACACAGGCTCGACTCTCATTCTCCAGTTAAGTTCTTAGCAGCAGTCCATGCACACAAATGGAGAAGTCAGCAGGTACAGGATTGCTAACCGAGTCAAAGGATTTCTCAGCACAGTAAGCTGCAGCAGTCTCTTCATCTGTACTTACAGCTTTGAAATTCGAGAGCTGCGTTTTTTTCCATTTTAATATAGGAGCAGGAAGGCCTCAGTGCTTGGAAGCACGCATCTCAGCAATGACAAAATGAATATACAAATCAGAAAATCCTCCAATTCTTGTTTCCAAAGGAAAAAAAAAAGAGTATTATTTAGCCATTTCTGCCCAGCTAAGAACAGAACTAACACTTAAAGCCTTTTACCTTACAAAAAAGAACCTATTACCAAGTCTGCTACAGCATTTTTTTTAAAGGCATTGCATCTGAGCACTTGAGGTACATTTATAAATATATCCTTGGCACATTTTAATTGAAAAATATTTTAATATTATTACATAATTCAAAGCTTAACTATTAAGTACAAGTATCACAGAATCTGCTGAGCTGGATGGCACCTGTCAGGATCGAGTCCAACTCATTAAAATTACAGACACACCCATTTGAGCAACAATATCAGTGATATTTATTTAAAATACTTTTGCTGAGGAAATTTGTTTCATAAGAGATGGTTTTCAAACAAATCAGCAAGGTTATGAAAAATAAAACAGACAAACTCTCTCAGGAGAAAAAGTTACAAAGAAAGTTTTTGCATATCAACAAAATCTCAGTCTTTTGATTTGCAGCCTGAGTCTCAGTCCCAACCTTTTCTGCCTAATGAACCCCACTATCCATCTTTAGATCTGGTTTGTTCTTGTCATTCTTCACCGAGTAGATGAAGTATGTTAAGGTGTCCTTTTCATTCACTGGAATTGTCCTAAAATGGCAGCCAATTATCTATAAAGGAAGAATGCAAGGAAATTAAATAATTACTCTTACATACAAAAACTGAAGATTCAACTTTAAATGTACTACATTAAAGCTTAAAAGACTGATTAAGAAGCTTACAAAAAAGGAAATATTGCCTCTCTTCAGAAATCTTTAGTAGTCATAGAAAGATAAACAGGAATCATTTTACCGATAACTGTGAACTAAATATAGCAGATTGTACCCCTAATTTCCAAAGTAAAAAGCTGACAAATTTTTCAGGGGAAAAAACCTTCAAAGGTATCAGAACAATCATAGTTACATCTGTTTAGTTAAAGCTTGAATATAACAGGTAACGACTACAGAATATCAACAGTGACAGCACAGTTATGAGAGGCTACTGCTCTCCACTCAGCTTGGGAGATGGTGTCTGCATCAAATCACATACAGAAATACCTAACACAACACAAAAAACTATCAGAGAACTATAACTGAACATTAGCTCTTCAAAACAGAGCTATCAATGAAAATTCACCATGCTGTAACCACTGAAATATGACAATTTGTAAGCAGTTCTTGAATCACTTGTCATTTCAGCAGTCTTTCCCTTCATCAAAATGAACACCAGCTTTTAAAGAAAGTTGCAAAATATTGCCACTGAGTCTGTTCTCCGGCTTTTTGCCAGATTGGTAGAATAAAATTATGGAGTGAAAAACATAGGACTGCTCACTTAAGCACCACAGGATATAAGAATAAATGTTTAGCCTAACTAAAAAGTTAGGAAGCTTTCTAAACTCTACCCCAAAAGCATTCACAGAGAAGAAGTTTGACACAGTAATTTGAAGGGAACTTTCAGTTCCAGAAAGAACAGCTAGAGCAGTGTCAATGGTATGTTAGGACAGATTACAAGGGATCAAATGTACTGTATATTAAGGAAACTCTGTGGCTATGGCTCACAAATACCTTCAGGTCACTCAAATCAAGCATGTGGCAGAAGCAGCTTTGCCCATGCACACCAAGCAACATTGGAATAACTTAGTGCAAGTACCATGAGATGTACCTAAAGCAGACCCTTCGAAACACCAGTTTTGCAGAACAAAAACTGCTCATGCTTTTTCAAATCACAGTCCTGCTAATTCAAAGAGCTAACCTACATATAAGAAAATGGGACACTGATTTTGCATTCTTACTCTTAGTGGCAGCAGGAGTAGTCTTTTACAGTTCAGCCTTGAGAACACCCATACCTTTAAGAGTCTTGCTTTTAATTCACACAGATTAAGGAGAGATGAAAACAGTGTCTGCACTTAAATACAGCTGAATGTATCACTGCACAAAAGTGAAAAATAAGTAGCTATACCTTCCTGTTAAGATCACCAGCTCTTCCACTTATTTACATCAATATGCTGTGACTGCACCTTTGCAGCTCTAAAGAAGTCCTTTAAAATTGAACTCATGTGAAGATGCTAACATACAGCTGTACTGACATGCAGCTACAGCACTTCTAGAAACAGTACATTCCACAAAATTTCAGTTTTCTGACAGCAAGTTCCAGTGGTTTTAACAGAATTAATTACCAATAGAAGTATGTTTTTTCATGTTTCTTCACATATACAGAAACCTATGGTTGTAGTAGCTATCTTTTTAAAATGAAGTCTGAGCCTCACCAGAACTTCACTGACACCTCCCTGTTTCTAGTTCTTTTCAGCAGGACATTTCAGGTGAAGCTGTGATTGATGCACAGACAGAATAAATTCATGATTCTGTGATATTCAGGGGCATGAAGATATTACTGTTCCAGATAAACACTGTGTTTTTAAGCAGCACACACTCCTTTTGGAAGTTAAGAGTCCCTCCTCTGGAAAGAGCTTTTACTTTTGATTTACTTGGCTCAGGAGCTGTGGCCAATGAAGGAAGCTTGATAAGCAGCTCCCTTTTGTTCTCCTAAAATCCAGATTATATAGGCACTTTATGCAAGGATCACAGTGTATAGAAAACCACATGCCACAGCAAGTTGCATTTTCTATTATGGGAAACACTCATACATACTTCAACAAGCTGTGCTTTGTTAAGTCCCGGTCTGGTCTGTAGCTTGAAGTGTCTTTTGTACCTTCGAAGTGTGTTTACTTGTAACTGATATAAATCAACCTAGAAGAAAAGAGGGGGAAGGGGAAGAAAACAATCTAATACAACTGAAAAAAAATTCAGTCATTAATAGCTCGCCTAGCAAAAACATTTTGGAAATGGACAGATATGCAAGCGCAAACAGTCAGCTCAGCAGATGTCATTTTGACAAAAAACAAACCTTCCAGCAGAAAGGAAAATAGTCCAGCTCAATTTAAGAGCGTTTTGTTGTTACTGAGCATGCCTCTATCTCCCTTTAACTGTGGAGAGTGTTTTGAACTCACTACTGTACTTTCATCCATTCTGGGTTTTTTGTTTGCTTCCCAGTTCCAGTACGATAACACAAAGCCCCAATAGCAATTTTCATGTAACACCTATGAAGATGCTGATTCAAAGGAGGCCCTCATATTGTGATTTCAGCCATTAAATCTAATGTAGATTACATACAAGACACAGCACATCTGGCACCATGGAAGAGCACATATTAAAACCAGGACTAAGTCTAGAGCACAAGCATTCTTGGCTTGAGGTGAGAAAGTAAACTACTGCTCTTGCTCTCCAAAAGTACACAAGCAAAGTGCAGGAGTTATGTGCATGGGCAAAAATGTCCAAAAGCCTTTCTCAGTGTCAGTCAACAGTTGAGAGAATTACACAAAGTCCTCTCAAGGATACAAATACACAGCCTTAATCCAGTACTCCGTCAGTTTTGAATCCTATGTACTCTGATCAGTCACTTCTCCCAGCAACAGCTTACCCTCCCATCCTCCCTGACAACCTAAGAGAGCTTAATCAGATGACTGAGTGGGAGAGCAAACTCAGAAAGCAGGCTGAATGAGAAATTCTATTAGGTCAGTTCAATTACAATAGTATTCTCCAAACTCACTGCATTAAAGATTGATGAAGGCATTCACTTTTGCTTTAAATTCATTTAACAGCCTCACTGCAGAACACTTAAAACATCAGTGCTACTGCACACTTGGCAACCTGGCCAGACTTGAAGTGAGGCCACTTTGCATGATAAAGGATGGTATCCTTTGTGTTTCTAAAGTTTACATGGCATTAAATTTCACTTCCCAAGTCACAGTGGGGACGCCATCCTTGCAGCATCATGCAAAGGAGGAGCTGCAGCTTTTCACCAAGCCCCAGAAACTACCAGCACCGCAGGAGGTTCTTTTCCTCCTGTAGGAATCATTTCCAATCAGTAAAGATGGTCATGACTGAGATGGAAGCAGGAGAGCCTTACAACTCTTCAGAAGAATGATACCTTTTTTCCTTAGCAAACTGAGTAATACTCGAAAACAAAGGTGGTCAAGGGCAAACAAGTATCTAAGGCATACAGTAATTACAAGCAACGAACGTACTGCCCTTGTCCAAACAGCCAGCTGACACTCCTCAAAAACAGCTCCCAGTTTTCTTTTTGTAATAATACTGTTAAGAAAAAAAAGCTTGTTTTCTTGTTCTGGAGATATTAATCAGTTGTGACATGTTTTATAGTCCTAGTAGAAGAAAACAAAACAGGCTTCCAGGAGAGCTGCAATTACACAGTGTTAGAGAGCTACCTGAAGTCACTCACAGCACTAGCTTTAGACACAACTTTCCAAGAAACAATCCCAGATATTTAACAGACAGACAACACTACCCAGCATCAAAATACTTTCAATCTCCTAAAATCCTCTCAGCCAGAGCCTTAAGACTGGAGCCTCGTGCCTAAAGGCAGATTCCTGCACAAAGTTTCCTCACTTACTTGCTGTTATCTGCAGATGCTGACCATAAGGATGCCATTAAATTAACACTTACAGAGCAATTTCTGAAGAATGTTTTAAGAAATCCTCTCAGAAGGGACCGAAGGCATAACAGCCTCTGCTCAAAATTAACACACTGGAGCACCTGCTAAGCAACGCTGTAGCAGAAATAACCCAGAGCACGTGTAAGAAAAAGAGAGCCTTATGTTCAACACCAACCCATTATACTATGAAAAAAGTTGAACGCTTTACTTCGCTTATTTTAATGGGTCAGATTTCACTGGTGTGTAGTGGAGAAAACAGTTTGAAAAGACACCGTATTTCTCTCTATTCCTCATAGCAGAGCTCCCCAAATGGCTCTTCCCCCCCCCCCCCAGTGGGGCAGAAACAAAGCTACTATCATTAAACTCTCAGTGTTTAAAGTGACTAAGGCAATGGACTAATTGCCAAGAGCCATCTGCAATACATTTAGCAAAAGAAAGGTTTGGAGGAATGGGACATTGAAGCATTTATATCCCAAGCACTATGTGCAATTCCTTTCAAGTTGTCAGCTCCTGCAAAAGATAAGAGTTGGATGGTATGTGGCAAAGCACTAAGGAGGAGAGGAAGCTGAAAACAGCAGATTTCTGAGAGAACCATCAGACACTTAAAAACAGAGACTCTTGCTCATTGTACTCTGCACCATTTAATCAGAACACATGCCACAAAATTCAGTTAAATTCTGTTATATTAAGAACACTGCAAATCAAGAATCTTCTCGTACCCACATGTAAGGTAAGCTGTTAAAAGTGGGAGAGTGGTGTTGGTGCAAACTCGGTATCATTAAGAAGCTTAACACAACAACTCGGAGAAAAGAATCAACTGCTTAGCTACCTCTGGAGTGTCGATGTCTTGCACTGGTGAGTCACCGTCATCATCGCTGCCTTTCCTCTTTCTTCTATTTCTCACACTCTGAATTAAATTTTTGTGGAAGTCACAAATGTACAGATGTCTTGCCTAGAAGAATAAAACAGCGTGTTTCAATCAAAACCATGTAGTGCATCTCCCAGACTAAAGCGCATGAAGACAGACAACCCTTAAGCACCCACAGCCGCATCAGCTGGGTTTTTACTGGCTTCTTCTGAATGGAGAGTGTGCTGCGCTGCAGCTCCCTGCCACGGGCTGGGCCCCGAGCTCGCTGAAATGCTGCAATGGGCCGATGCAGCAGTGCCAGGCTGCGGAGCCACGCAGCACAGCCCTCCCTCCCTCCCGCACCGCGGGGGCCGGCCAGCACGCAAACAAAACAAGCTTTCAGTTGTTCTCGGCAGAGCTAAGAGACGGCTCTCATTTCCCCAGCTATATCCTCCCCTCCTTGTTTTACTTCCGCTACCCGGCGTGGTCACGCAACACACTTATTTTTACTTTCTTTCTTTCTAACAAGTTTCCCTTTCGTGAGGATCTGCACGCTTTGGGAGATCTCGGCGCGTACCAGCCCGGAACCCCCGGCTCCGCGTGCTTTAAGGGCAGATGAGAGCACGGGGCAGCGTTAGGCACCGGGCTGCAGAGCCGGGCCGGGGTCCCTCGGGGCGCAGGCAGCCCCGGCCGGACGCGGGGCGCTCCTGCCGGCAGCCCCACGCTGCAGCCCGCCTTGTCCTCCCGCGGGGGCCGGCGCTCTCCCGGCTCCCGGGCATGCTGCCCCGCTGGAAGGCGGCCGGTCCCCGCCCTGCCCCGGCCGTGCCGAGCCGCGCTGCACGGGGCCCGATGGCTGCCGAGCGGAAGATAAAGCGGCACGGGAGACGTGCGGCGCTGCAACACGAGGCGGGGCAGCGAGCGCGGCCCTCGCCAGCAACACAGACAAACTAGCGCGCCGGGAGCCATGCAGGCTGCGCTCCGCTCCGGCGAGCAGCGGCGCTCCCCGGCCGCGCTCACTCCCGTTCTGGCTACGGGGAGCACACGCAGTCGATGCCCAGGCTCCTAGGACTAGAGGGAACCCCAAGAGCAGGCAGGAAATGCGGGCGCTGCCCCCCGCCTGCAGGGACTTTCAGGCAGTGCTCCTGCCGCGCCAGCCAAACTCGGCCGTGCTAGGGAAAAGCGGTGGGAAGGGGGAACGAACATTTCCCCGCCGCCAAACACTCCTCCTCCCCCACTAAACTTGATTAAAAGTCCCCCAACCAACTAAGACACAGATGCAGCGACCTACCTACTGGCCGCTTTTGTCCGCCCGCCCCGCCGCGTCCTCCCCTCGCGGACTTACGCTCTTGTCCAGCTCGATCTTCACCTTCTTCTGCGAAATGCTCTTCTGGATGCGCTTGCTGAAGCTGGCGTTGCCGGCGGCGCGGCCGCATCGCTCCCCCTCCTCCCGCAGGCAGCACAGCTGCCCGGCCCCGGGGCCGCCCGCGCACCCACCGCCCGCCGAGCCCGCGGCGGCGGCCGGACCCAGCCCTGGCGGCGCTGGCGGCGGCGGCACCTCCACGGCGGAGCCCGCATTGCCCACCACCGCCGCGGCGGCGGGGTCTGCCCCGCGCTGGGTCACCTCCTCAGGGGCGAAGCCGTTCATAGCCGGCGCCACCGCCGCGGCCGGCGGGATCCCGCCCCGCACCAAACTTCCCCGGCGAGGCGCCGCGGCCCGGCGGGGGTCTCCCCCGCTCCCTGCCTGCCTCCCTTCAGCGGCGGCAACGGGGCGCAAATCCGCCCTCGAGGGCGGTCAGCCCACGCGTTGTGGAAAGGGCTCTCCCCGCCAGCCGAACTCCGCGACTACCAGAGCGGCGGAGCCCCACGGGCCACCCCACTTCCTCCTTCCCCCCCTGTCATGTGGAGACTCTTCAGCTGTTTCCTATGTAACAACAGCAACCTGCCCTGCCGCCCCGCCCCGCCCCGCCCCGCCCGCCGCGCATGCCGGCTGCCGCGCGCGGCCCCACGGGAAGCGCAGTTCCTGCCCCGGCCGCAGTCCCCCAAGGCACCGCGCGGAGCGGGAGCCCGGCCGAGGCGACGGCGGCGGGAGGGTTGCGGCAGCCGCTTCCTTTTTTCCGCTCCCTTTCCCTCCCGCCTGGAGGCCCGGCCCGCTGCGCGGGAGCGGTGGCAGTAGCTCAGCCCACCTTTAAAAAGCCCCGTGCGTCAGCCCCTCTTTTCCCCCCTTCCTGCGCCTCCCCGGCGGCTCCGCCGTTGGATGTGAAAGGGCGGCCGCGGAGGGTGTCGTGGGTCGGTGCTGCCGCTGGCACGGCCGAGCGCGTACCCGCTTTCCCAGCGACGCGGGGCCGGCCGCCTCCGCCGCCTCCCCCCGGCTCTCAGCGGCGCCTCGCTGTGCCGCAGCAGCTTCCCCGTTCACTTGTTCTCGCTCTAGGGTTTTAGCTGAAGCCGGCACTGCTCGGGCTGCTCGTTCCGGATAGTCTATCTCCTGCCTTCCGTCTTGGCCTCTTCCCTCCCTGCCTCGCCGCCTCTTTTCTTTTCCGCTTACTGTCGGCCATGGCTGGCAGCGGTCCCGCCGGCCGGCGCGGGCGGGCTCTGTCCGGGCGGGCTCTGTCCGGGCGCTCCTGCCCCTCCGCCTGCGGCAGGGAGCTCCCCGAGAGCCACAGCGCAGCCGGCGGCTGTGCGGCTCTCGGCAGAAAACGAGGCTCCAGCCTTTGTTAGAGCTGCTTTTATAACACAGGTACTCTGGGCTCCGTCCTGCGTTCTTGTGGCAAAGCCCTCTGAAGACAAGCGATTTAACAGTGAGAGTTTTCAGTTTTGTCATTTAAAAGGACTTTTTGTTAGTAAAGGTGACTGTTACAACAGAAAAGACTTGAGAACGCAGAATTATTTTCGCTAATGATGTACCAAGACCTTGCTGTGCACACGACTAGGTAAAATAGACACTCTGAAAATACTTGACAAACGCAGGTATTTTTAGTTTTGAGGCTTTGCAAAGCTATGTAAGAGATGCGTTAGCATTAAATCATTTAACATTTCAGCTGTTGACAGCAGAGTGGCAAAAGTAGCAAGCTCTGATCTGCTGTCCTTTCAAGCACATTCAAAGGAGGAGCAAGGAAGGGAGAGGTTTTGCTTTCCCTTTGAACTACTGCAAATACTCCTTTAAATCTCAGAAACGGCATCTGAGCTGAGCGTGCTCAAAGCGTAATGATTTAATCGCTGAAATATTTGACCGTATCCCTTGCTGTGCGCTTCCAGCTTGAAGGAGAGGAGTAGCAGGGAGGCTGGTGAATAATTCAAGGAGACACAGATCCTGCGTAAGCCAAAGTTCTGCGTGAGCCGAGAACACGATTATAGAGCGGTTTCAGTTTGTGCTGCAGATGGCTCCTTAATCTGATTGCGTAACCTGGTATTAGAGAGTAAGAGTAGGTCCCACTGCCGCAATTGAATGAAGGATACAGTAACTGAAGCTGAACTGAGCATAAAGTCACAGCAGTTATCCATGAGGCACGTTTTAGTGATTAGTGGGGGGAATAGGAGAGTTGGAAAGATACTGAACTCTGCTTTGTTATCAGCCAAGCTGAAGACTTTATAATGCCTAGGTTAAATTCCACGTTCTGCTGCTGAGCACTCTCAAGCAGCAAAGGTTTAGCTCACTTTCTGAGTTTCTTGTGATTTCAAACTTTCGAAAACTGTAATCATGTTAAGATAAAAAAGAACAAAAAACCCAATATCAATCATAGCAGACCTTAGAATTTGAGACTATAGGAAGCATGATCTGGGAAAAGTGGGACAAGGGTGAGTTCCAGGAATTCTTCAGTGGAAATCTGGGTCATGAATAGCAATTTCTAGACTCTCAGACTATGTCTTTTGAGGTCCCTTTGGTTTTTTTTTCAGATGGATTTGACCTTACTGTGAGCATAAAATATGTCAGTCTGGGTCTGGCTGCTGTTTGGTTTGATGGAAAGATCACTTGTGCATTTTAAATGTTGCTGATCCTCTTTGTTTGGGAACAGTTTGGGAGCAGTTAAAAGCCTGATTATGTTACCCAGCCGTGCTTGCCAAGATGCTAATTTATAAGCATAATTTCAAGTAAAGTAGTATCATAGTTTCATGATTAGGTCACAATAAGAGAGTCGTGGGACTTAGATAGTTCTGCTTCTGCTGTAATCTGCTCGTTTTCACACCTGTGCCCTGTGCTTCTTTGTGCCCATAAAAACAGTTCTGTGGCTGCACAGCAAACTATTGGGTTACAACTAGACTAGCAACAAGAAAAATAATTTAGATTAAATCCTGATCTGCATTACTGCTCAGTTGCAGGATGCCCCAGCACACAGGATGGTGCAGTAGAAGGGCAGGACCATGTGACTGGGGATGACCACCTCATTTGGTATGAAAGCCTGCTTGCAGCAACAAAGAAATCATGTCACTTTTAATCTTGCATCACACATGGGATGACAAATACAAAGAGCTTGCAGCTACACGGGCTTATAGACCGTATGAAGCTTACTACAAAATGGATTTGCAAACTTTCATGAAGCTTGGGCTACATGAAATAAAAAGAAAAATCATTGTGGAGTATGTTGTCTAAAATTACAATTTTTTAACATAAACTCTAGTACTGGCTACCATAGGTATTCAGATATAGACAAAGCATGTATGAGGACATATTTTAAATAAACATAAAAACATGCAGCATTGCAACTATATACTGATTAAACGTCAAAAATTAAATCAGTTCAAAGGAAACAGCAGCTCCAACTGCCCTGTACATGACATGTCACTAGTACTCACAGCAGAGCTGAGTAGTACAGAAGGCAGCAGTAATCTATATCCCAGGAATACAGCATGGATGACTTGAAAGTGACACGCAGAAAGAGCAGGAACTATGGCATCCCAAAAATTCTGAATTCGCTGCTCCCAGCCTCTGAAGTCAGCAGGACTCATGGCCCCTCCTGGCACCGAGGCAGGCCAGGCACAGGTGGCAGCCCAGCAGCTTGTGCTTCTCGGAGATGCCATATGTCCCAGCTCCTGTTAGCTTTTGATTGACATGTTTTGTAATTTGAGAGAGAAGAATGATAATCAGATACATCACCTTGGATGTATTGCAAGCACACTGCAAACCCATTACTAGAAACCAATCCTGGAAGATAAACTTGCAACTTTGTATGCATTTCCATGGCATAAAGTTCAGCTGGGGAGGACGATTCCCTTCCCCAGCAGGTACCATTCACTTGAAGAGCAAGCGTACCTTTGTGCGCTTGTGTTCAGCACCTGAAATTATCCTATTAGCAAAAGGAATAATAATGAAAATTATTGGTATACATTTTTCTCAGCAAATACACATTTTATTTGTTACATATTGTAATTACTTCAGTGAAAAAAGATTCCTTTAAAGCACTTAAAAAAATCTGCAAATTCCGCCACACACCCTGGTGCTTTTAATAAAAAAGCAACTTACTCGATAAGTATTCATGGGCTGTGATAAAGAACAGTGACCAAATCGCTCCTTCCTTACTAGAAACATGTGCTATTCTTTTTATTTTTCCTTTTTTCTTTTCTGATTTTTTAATATCTCATTTTCCTTTCCCACTCCAACACTACCTAACCTACTACTGTCTGTTGCTCTGCTTCCAATTTACTGTCCAAATTTGTTAAAGCATAGACCCAAAGCATAGGAGTATTGCCTACAGACTGCATTTTTTTTACTTCTTTACATGTTTTAGGCTAGAGTAGTTAAAATATAATTTCAGATAATTAATTGTATAACAAAACCTAATCTGTATTAATACACAGAGAGTTTATTGTATATGAATCAAGAAGTGCAGTAATAGAAAAAAAAAATTGTGACTTTAACCAGAATTATTTCCAGATCTGAATCCAGCTGAAGCCAGTCTTTCTTTTTTAAGTATTCGGCCTTGTACAATGGATGTACTCAAGATGAATGAAAGAGTATATATGACACAGGCTTTTATTAAAAGATTTAAAGCAGTAAAGAAGGCCCAAAAGTACACATTTTATATTAAGAATAATTTTGGTTTAAAACTGATAAACCCATGTACTGTAAAAGCTTTACAGTTTTGGAATACAGTCCCCTAAATGGTTTGTGCAAATTCTCTTTCACAATAAGCCATTAGTTACAGGAAGCATCAAAGGATCTTCTGGTAGAAGGCATCGTATAATGTGCAAAAATTATGTTATGTTCTTTGTTAAACGTCCATGACAAATTGTTCGTTGCTGGACTTAAACAATGAAGGAATTAGGAGAGAGAGCTCAAACACAATGACCACCCAAAACCAGAGAAGCCAACCTCCAGTTTTGCCTTAGGTACCCCCCCTCAGTTTCAACAACCCTCCTCTTCCTCCTCAGAAGCCTCCACCCAGCCCAAGTGCACCTCCATCTGCTTGTTTCACAGCCACTGATCTCTTGTTCATCCAGGTTGCTTTGATTAACATTTTGTTTCACATTATATGAGATCACACAGCTAGACCCCACTAAATCATCACTCATGCTCTTCAGAATTGTAAAGCAGCTATCTGGAACATATTGTGGAAAAGTATCACCCCCAGAGGTTTTGTGTAATGCAATAAAAATTTAACTACTAGTAAGAAGACCAATGTAGTATATTGCTTAAGAATTATTTTTCAATCCCTTGAAATTAAATAAAAATCTTGCTCAGATTTTTTTCCCTGTAAGATAAACTGCCATATCTTTTCAGTAAATTTTGCTGGTCTTAATGCTCTCTTGAGACCACAAAAAGCACTGTATATACTCTGTGCTACAGTCTCGCATTTTGCGAGCCACTGTTTTCTTGTTATAGAAATTCAGATTTGACAATGGCTTTAACCTCTTGCTTTGTGTAACACATAATACACCATCTTCTGCAACGGCTTTGTCAGAGGATCCTGGAGACTACACGGCTCTGTTATATCATCATGTCCCCTTCTGATACAGATTCGTTTTACAGAAATGAAAATTGGAAATTTCTGTAGCCCTATTGCCTCTTTAAGTGCCCTTGCCTTTGCAGTACAATTATAACCATCTCTAGGTCTGACTTAGCTCTTGTTGAAGTTAACAGCAGGTTTTAAGTGCCTCTTGAGACCAGGTGAACACTTCTACCAAACCATCAGTTAGATACTTTGATTCCCTTAGTAAAAACAAAATAGTCTGATACTAATGCAGACACATCCATAAAAATAAAATTAATAAAATTACATGCGCATTTGGGGTTTAAATGCTTTCCTGACCTCCTGCAGTGCTCCTTCTGGGTAAGACATATAGATAGGCTTATAGTCCAGAAAACTTAAGCATAGCAATAGTTCTGAACTACAGTTGGTTTTTGCTGCTATTACTTGACCCTTAACTGAGAAATATTATGGGAAGAGAATCAGCTAAAATGTTTTGCAGAGTTTGTTTGCAAAAATGGCCACCAGGTAGAATGTACTATGTTCCTATGTTTGAATAGTACTTGCTGCTATTATTCACATTCAATACAGAGCAGCTGACCAAAAGCATTGCTTCTTTATTAGATATTGTTGTTCATCTTAAATGCTCTCAAACCTCAACTTCTTTACTAGTCTCAGCTGTCATGCTGATAAAGCTTCTAGCCCTTACAATTGTGAAGGTATGACTGACTGCTGAAAGACATACCCTAAAACCGCAGAACACTATAAAGAGACCCTCACTCCCCAGTTTCAACATTCAAGGTTTTAAACAAATATCAACTTAGAAGTTGGTGTTTTGTTTTTTTTCTTTATCCAAGTATTTGGTTGTTAATATTTATTAACTTTATAAACACCACAAATGAGACCCAACTTTGCTATTACAGCTATTCACAGGCCCTAAAAAAATCCTTACCTCTCTCCAGAAGTGACTGCTGGAGCAGGACTTTACATCATCTTGTAAATTATGTCAGAATTTGGAAATAATAATACAGATATTTTACCTCATAACTTTCATCTCTTTGTTGTTTGATTATCTGTGTTTCTAATTACATGATAAAAATCTGTTAAAAAATGAATTGTATCTTTACAAAGTAAACCTTAACTACTAGAAAATAAGTTTTTTGCTTTTAGTATTTATACATATTACAATAATTTAAGATCATATAAATGCTAATTAGCAGTATAAAGTGTAGCAACATAAAAATTGCACATGATCAAGCCTTGGAACTGGAGTGCATTCATCAAGGTGGTTTCTCTCTTAAAGTCTTACATTGAAGTTGAGAGTTTACAGATACAGATGCTTTTGTTTTCCAGCTTTCAAAAACTGGAAGAGACATGTTTTGGGCTGCTATTTAAGTTTCTCCGTAGTTTTGAATAAGCAAACCTATTTTTGACGACAGTTTGAAATTTCTGCATTTATTTCTTCAGATACAGAACTGTGCTACTCCCTGATTCTTTTCCATTTGCAGCAGGTCCTTATCCCTGCCAGTACGTAGAGAGAGCTCCCACTTAACTTCACATATCACACTAAATGATGAGGATTAACCGTTAGCCCACAGGTTTATTATCAGACCTCAAGGGTTTTGTTTTGTTTTGTTTTGTTTTCCCCACAAGAACTGGGGCTCTGGAGTAGAAGCATTAGCTTTTGACTGGTATTACACCCAGACACATTTTCTAGTACCATAATAGCTGTGAAACAACCTCCCCCGTTACTGTAAAGTACTTTAGCAGCATAGAGTAGGGTATGCAATGGGGTGCTGTAAGGAAATGATACATTTATATCATCAGTTGCTGGAAAATCCCATGGGAACCATGACTAAAAATGAGTTCAATTTCAAAATAGAAACAATTTCAAAACTTCTTGAGCATTTTCTTTCCAGTCTCAAATCACCTATGTATGCTGTGGTCATTTGTGACACATCACAGCACTAGCTGCCAGAAGTAACAGAATAAATTATTCTCTCAACAATGTCTACATTAACAACGCCAGAGGATCATGCCACACGACCAACACTTGAGACCCATTGAAATTAATTTGAGCTTTTCCACTACCTGGGTGCAAGACAAAGACCAGTATGTTGATGAAGATCACAGTGCTTATGAGGTACCTGGTTGTTACCAGCCAGACCTGCTTATCTCTGCTGGCTACTTCGTCTTGCAGCACATGACACAGAGTCTTGTCAACTCCCACTATTCTCTTTCCCAGGAGACTTTAGAGCTGCAGTGACATAGGAAACAGATTCTACTGTCAGGTTCAGCCTCATTCTAAGTTTCTAGCCCACATGACCACAGAAGGAAACAGTCCCTCACACTGGACAAAGGTTCAAACGAAGCATTCTGGTTTGCTCTGTAGAAACGTATCAATATTTGTAAGTCACCATGGGTTGACACGTACTTATTTTGGCAACTAGTGTCAAACACGACTATTCAGAAGCTGGACTGTGACTACAGCCTCTTTGGATCTCCTCACTGGATATCCCACCTCTAGGGCCAGAGGCAGTCCAACCCTTTGTCTTACAGCTTAGAAGGAGAAAAAAAGTTCTCAAACTATGCTCTCCAATTCACAAAAGATAGAACAATTTTATTGGCAGTTAAATTTCATTTCTTAAGAGTAAGTTGTGTATATGTTTCAGGAAAAGTATAATGTTCACCAACAGTGGAAGAGTTTGGGAATGGGGAGAGGAGAGCAGAAACTTTTTTTACCCATTTAAACCATATTCTTACACTAAATAAGGGCTATCCACATTTTAGAGTCCCTACAACCTGCCTGTGAAACTATTTAATATATAAAGACAAATTGTTGCTTTCTTCTCATACCTGTAAAAGGGGCTTAGCAGTATAGCAAAACAAAGAAAAAAAAATCTTGGGGATAAAATGTTACATGAGTATTACTTTGAATGTAAACAAGAGTGAAAGCCACATGAATAGAAAAGCAAAAAAATTTTAAAAAAAGTTAAAAGCTTGTAAATCCAATGCAAAAAAAGTTACTGTCAAATTAAGACTGAAAAAGTTCAAGCAACAATTATTGTATCAGGAATTGCTATTTTTTCTAATATTATCTGTATTAGTACCATAAGAGATTCGTTGTACTTATTTCTTGACATATGACCACTGCAGTTTCAGCCTTTGCTCTGCAGCTGTCCCAGATAGTGTCTCATGCAGGCAGCCTTTGTTTTAGGTATTGGGTACACAGCACAAAGTCAAATTAAGCTCCTGAACTTTTAGACTAACCCAGCCTGGTGTAACTAACACAGCTGCATTTGCCTATGAGCTGCTTAACTGGTTATGCAGGCTTTACAATGGCTGGCATAACAAACCCCTAACGTTTAAAGGGTAAATATATTTCATTTTTACAACATACATATTATTTACATGTTATACAACACCAGAAAAACTGGGGAACTTCTAATACATTATCTTAAATGCAGTTCTTTAAGATATTGACAGAAATACCAGTTTTGTAAACTTTTAGGCAGCAGCAGTTATGTGTTTTTGTCAAAGTAGAAAGAAAAGAACTGCTCATAACTAGAACACCACTACAAAGTAAGTTTTGTGTTGAATTTAGGTAAGCAGTAGCTTAAGTAATTTTTGCTTTTTATCCTAAAGCTCCTACAAAATCTCTAGTGAGAGATGCTCACAAAAAATAGGCCTAAAACATTGTTGCTGTCTGTAGACTTCGTAATTCACATTAAAAGGGTTTTCAAAGCAGTGACCTACTTAAATAATTTTTTGTGTCTCGAATTTTAATCTTTTTTTCTGTAACAGAAATAACTGTTGATTAAAGCTAAACTTGCTTTCTTTCAACATCTCCCATTCCTATTAGTGAAGTTTGGTTTGATTAAAACCAAGTGCAGTTTTACTTCACTTTCGTTATTCATCCACTGACTTTTCAGGTCCAGAAGAAGAAATTGCCTGTCAATCAAGAGTGATAACTTTTCAAAGCAGAATTTTACTGCCATTAGGCTACATTAAAGGCATATTCCACACAGTATTTTGCCTAGTAGGAGATTTTCTGGAAAGTGATAGTAGAGCTTCCTTATCCAACTGACTGAATTAAAACTGACAGCATCACTGTATAAATACCCTTACACCAGAATGAAAGTCTGGTCAGAGTTAATGTCATGCAACTGTAGTTTGCGATCTCCTCAGCTGAACAGTATCTGTTGTAATGGATCTGCTGATGATTTAATTCAAATAAAAGGCCTTTGTTCCTTTCTTCCCTTGCTTTGTCCACACTGACACCACTGTCCAGAAAAGCTCTAGAAGCAGCCCACAGAAGCCAAGAGATACCATATGACAGAAAGCAGTGTCACTCCCATCACACATTTTTGTTGTCCGTGACATACTTTTCTGTAAATCCATTTCTCGGCTCCATAACCCGGTCTCACCCATCTGGTCTTTTCTCTACCTTCTATCCAGCATTTCTAGCCTCACTGTTTATCTCTCCTCACTTGCAGTTTATTGAAGATTAAACCGAGTTAACAATAGCACCTCCAATTGTGGAGCAGATTAGAAACTCAGAAGGGCTCAAAGCCAAGGAGCTATAAAACCTAAGAGTCATTTCATGAGCAGAATTATTCACACTGAAGTAAACTTCAGGTCCTGGAGTTTATGCTTCTTCCCCACAACTGTCAAGCACATGTGGTTAATAAATTAACCACGCATACCGACCAAAGTCAATACTGCATAGATCACTGCTTCAGAAGAGTAACAGTGACTGAATCTCTGGAGACAGAAATTGTGTTTTTGTCTGAAAAGGAACAGTGTGGTGCAATGAAAAACAGTGACAGCTTATTGTGGAAGCAGAGAAGCACTTTTCCAGGCACAAGGGCGCTGGGAGGAAAGCAGAGTTTTGGGAATGACAAGTTCCTAATATCAGCATTCTTGTGTGGGGCTTTCAGCACTGGCACTGCTGTGGGAAGCTTCCAGTATCATGTTCAAGCATGGAAAATTCTCAATACTGCCTTCCTTGTTGGAGGACAGACAGATGTTAAGGAGTACAACTCTTTGGTTTCTCATGTGTTGTATGAGATGATGTAACACTATGTATCTAGTAAAGTGTACAAAATCTTTCTTTTCCAGGTAAGAAAGTATAAAGATCCTAATTTCTTTCTTAAAACATTTTATTAAATCATTTGAAAGGTAGATCTCATTTTCCCATAGCAATAATTATACTTTCTCACCCCAACTGCTTTTCTGCAATAATTTTGTTCATATTGTTAGAGCAAATATAAAAGCATATGCAACAGCAGAAGCCTTACTGCAATTACATCATAAAATTTCCAAAGACTATTACAAAGTAATTTTTTTCCAAGAACATGCTATATTAATGTTAAAAGAGTAAAAATGCTAATAAACTTATCTAAAGCTTCCCCCCCACCCACCCCAATAACTGACAGAGAGTACTTAGGTCAGTCTGGCAAGCAAGGAATGCTTTTACACCACAGATACCAATGGTTGTATTATGATTCACTCAGTACACACCAGTATTGTAAAATTCTATCATCTTTTACAAAATTGCTTTATTAAGTAGAAAACACTTCACAAGAAGCTGTCTTACAGAGGTGGTTTACCACAAAGTAAATGAGTGACCCATCTGGCAACTTAACTCATCAAACAAAATAGTGCTTTCCATGTAAAATATGAAGTAAAGGCATTTTTAAAGCTGCATGACAAAACAACTCTCTGCCAAGTGGATACGTAGGCCTGCCTAGAACTCAGTAACATAAAACTGAGAACATTAATTTGCTGCAGAGAAGCAGTGGAATACAGTAATAACAAGCCCAAACCAGAACATGAAACATTCCCCATGCAAATGTTTATTTTGGAAGGTGCGGAAGGCTATGCTTTATTTGTACGCTAAACACTATTAAGAGTAATAGCCACATAAGTGAACTGACACAAGATTTTGGATAACTGGCTTGTGAAGGCTTTGATATGTGCAGAGGGAATGCATATCTGTGTGTTGCTCTGTCAATTTACCTCTCAATTACCTTCTTCTGTAGTGGATTTTGGCTTTTAGGGCTGCAGTTTGGGCAAATACACAAAGCTTAAAATGAAATAGGGATAAAGGAGATTTATTACCACATTAGTGAACTGTTCCACATGAACCTATTCTTATCAGAAGGGAAAGAAGAAAGGCTTGAAGAACTGTACCTGGTAAGTTCTTCTTATATTGAGCAACTCTTAACTGGGGAGACAGGAGATCAAGACATTGACCACTCTCACATCTGCAGCTACTCAATACTCTCACACAGCTTAGGGATTTGTTTTTTCTTACCATTGAGGAAAGTTAACATGATTAAAGCTCTACTGAAGGCACCACATCTTCAGTAAACAAAATCATAACCTGCTTTTCACCAAGGCTATGAACTACACCTGAAAAAACAAGAGTGTTAAAAACCACTCAGCTCACTAAGAATATTTACGTAAAGTAGAGAACTAGATGAAAATAATAAGACAAAAGAAAACCAACGTCAGCAAAACCAGTATCACATAGTCTGGCGTCACATCGCAGTATAAGTGACTGTATGGAAACTCCAGTTTTCTCCACAGACCCAAAGGGCCAGATTTGCTGCTAGCGGTACACTTGATAGCATTAATGCAAACCACAGGCATGGTTTGCATTAACACTTCAGTTCGAGCTAGATTGTGTCCCAGGTTTTATTTCCACTGCTGCAGCTATCACTTTACAGGGAGCACCAAGCTCGGAGAGCCGACACCTCTCCTCCTCAGCGCCGGTGCCTGTGCCCCGGCCTGGCTGAGGGACCCACCTCTCACAGGCAGCCCCGGGCTCTTCCAAACCCCTCTAGCCTGGGAGAGGAGCAGGAGCTGTGTCTGCCCACGGATCGCTACTAACCAGGCACTCTCCTTCCGCGGGGGACCCCGGACTGGAGCCGGGGGCGGCCACCACCGCAGCCCGTACCCCGCGGCGGGTCGGCTCGGGGTCCCCAGGAACGAGGCTCGCTTGGGCCCCGTAACCCAGCTTCCAGACCACTTTAACAGCCAGAGGCTGCTGCCCGCCAGGCCCCCGCCCCCAGGACGGAAGGAGAGGGCGGCGCTGCTGCCTCAGCCACCCCCGAGATGGGGCAGGCAGAGCCGAGGGACCCCGCTGAAGGATCCGCCGCGCTCCCAGCACACGCTGCCCGGCGCGCCGGCGGCCCCGCTTCCTTTGTATTTTTAAACCATGCTGCAGCCCCCGCGCTCCGCCCAATCAGAGAGGCCGCAACACCGGCCGGCCAATGGCGAGGGCCCCCGCGGTTTTTTAAACCGTCCCTCTCCCCCAATCACCGCTCAGCGCGCTCCGCCCAGCCCCGCCCCCCCGCTCCCTTACCCCAACCGGTTCCAACGGGTATGAGCGCCAACGACCCCCTCGCGCTCGACCTAGCCCGGGAGTAGCTTGGCCGCTGACGTCAGAGCGGCAGACAGCCAATCCCGTCCGCCTCCTGCGCCAGAGGGCGGAGCTTCGGGCAGTTTGAAACGGCGCGGCAGCCAATAGGGTGAGGCAGGGGGCGGGTTCTCGGGCGCCGCGGGTCGGGTTGCTGTGGCGGGTAGTGCCGCGGAAAACAAGAGGCGGTAAGTGCGCGGCCGGGCACCATTCGGCAGCAGCATCTGAGGGAGCAGAGCCCCGCGCCGCCCGCTCCGCTCAGCCAGGCAAGGCCCGCGTACCCGCGGAGCGTGGGTGCTCCGGGAGGGACGGAGGGAGAGCGAGAAGGAGCGGACGCCAGCGGCGGTCCTGCGCGCAGAGACAGCGAGGGGCTCCCGCGGCGGGCAGCACGCCCGGGGCTGAGGGGAGGATTCCTGGCGGGCGGGTGGGGCCGGGAGGGCGGTGGCGGCGGCTCCGGCCCCGGCGGGGAGGGCTAGGGCACGGGCGGCGGGGCTGGGCGGGTTGCCCGCAGCGGCTGCCGAGGGGGGCGGGGAGAGGCGCTGGCGGCAGAAGGTGCCGCGGCCCCGGCGGGGGTGGCGCGGGCAGAGGGGCTGCGGCGGGGGCGGGGTCGGCCGCGCTGGGGCGGGAAGGCGCCGACGGGCGAGAGGCGGGAACGGCCTGAGGCGCCGCCCCGCCTCACGGCGACTCTCCACCCACCTCCTCCCTCAGGGACCCGCCGCCGACCTCACCATGGGCAAAGGCGACCCCAATAAGCCGCGGGGCAAGATGTCTTCGTACGCCTACTTCGTGCAGACGTGCCGCGAGGAGCACAAGAAGAAGCACCCGGACTCGTCCGTCAACTTCGCTGAGTTCTCGCGGAAGTGCTCGGAGCGGTGGAAGGTGAGCGGGGCCGGGCCGAGCCGTGCTAAGCCCTTGCCGGGCCAGCCCCCGCCCCTGCTCCGGGCTGCTGGGAAAAGATCTCTGGTAGCAGCTGCTGCTTAGGCGTTAGTGGGTCAGTAGCTGCTTTATCTCATCCAGACTCTTCTTTACCTTCCGTCTGTCCACAGACAATGTCAAGCAAGGAAAAAGGAAAGTTTGAAGAAATGGCTAAAGGAGACAAAGCTCGTTATGACAGGGAGATGAAAAACTATGTTCCTCCCAAAGGCGAGAAGAAGGGAAAGAAAAAGGACCCCAACGCTCCTAAAAGACCACCGTGAGTGTTTCTATGACTCCTTCCTCTCACGCAGAAAAAAGCATTAGTTCTAATACTTTACTTTAATCACTGTCTCTTGATTGTAGATCTGCATTCTTCCTTTTCTGTTCTGAACACCGTCCGAAAATCAAAAATGATCACCCTGGCTTGTCTATTGGAGATACAGCAAAGAAATTAGGTGAAATGTGGTCCGAACAGTCGGCCAAAGATAAACAGCCATATGAACAGAAGGCTGCAAAACTAAAGGAGAAGTATGAAAAGGTACAGTAAAAGTAATAAAGTTGTGGAGCTCACTGTAAATATTTGACTTAGGGTGTCTTGTACCCAAACTACATGGGGCTTATAATTCTTAGTGCTTATGCCAATCTTTGTCAGGCTTTAGAAGACATGGAAAGGTGTGGCGGGGCAGGTTATCTCGAACCCTTACAGTGAACCTGGATGTGGGTTTTGCATGTCTAGAGATTTTACCAGTAGGATGCCTTACTGCCAGAAAGCAGGTCACCTGCTTGCTAAAATAAATGTAGTCAGACTCCAAAGCACAGTGGTCATAAAATTCTTAAAACTGTCTGCATTGCATGTTCTTTTGCTTAAAGATTTAAGCAGAAAAGTCCCAAGGTGGAAGTTCTGATTTTTTGCATGCACTGTATCTGATCTATGCAGTACAGTAATATTGAAATACTAAAGCAGTCCAAATTTGTCTTCAGCGTTCAATTGCTAGCAGCTTAATAGTATTTTTCTTGCAGGATATTGCAGCATATCGTGCCAAGAGCAAGAGTGATGTAGGGAAAAAGGGCCCAGGGAGGCCTGCAGGATCTAAGAAGAAAGCAGAACCAGAGGAGGAGGAGGAAGAAGAGGAAGAGGAGGAGGAAGAGGAGGAAGAAGATGAGGATGAAGAATAAATTAATGTCCTGCTGTAAAGTTTTATGCTCAGAATCCAATATTTTGCTAAGAATGTGAACTCAAGTGCAGCTCATTGTTAGCTTCAGTATAAAAATCTGTACAGAATTGTGTATAAGTAATGTGGTTCTTTGTAGGGAGACTTCAGTTTATAATGTAAGTAGTCGCCAAGGGCTGCTACAGTTCGGTTTGGAAAAAAACAGTTGTTGAATGTTTCTGCTGTTTCTGCATATTTAATGGTTTTATTGAAATTCAGTGACTGATAGCCAGGTGTTTCTTATTAGCTAAGTAAAATAAAGGTAGCTTAATAGCTGATCTTGTATTTTGTAGCATTTTGTTGCATTGTATTACTTTTTTAACAGTTTTGTAATAAAATGTTGTACATGATTCTTCTTGTATTCATGATGTTTCTGAGAGGCTGGGCACCCCCAGAATACTGGAATCCTGTGTGGGAACTCGCAGTGTTCTTTGGCTCTTGCTGTTACTGCAAAACTGGCAAGTCCCTTAGGCATTGGCTCCTGGAGCTTTTGTTGCCACTTGAACGCCTTTAACTGATTTCCTCTTCCACATCCACTACTGTTAGTTAAAACTGATGCTTCCTTTGCAGTAGCATTTGCCTGTGTTACCTTGTGGGTGCAAAAAAAAAAAAATCTCTTAAGTAATAAAGTTCTTGGGAAATTACTCCTGAATTATCTTCTTTCCCCAGACTGCTGAAGCACAGGTCTTTGTTTTGGCATAGTAGCTGATAATGAGTGAATGTTTGGAACTTGCTCTTCCAGAGCTCAGGGTCACTGGCCTTGGCTGTAAGGCAGATGTGGTTAGAGGCATGTCTTCCCAGATGTTGCTACTCCTTCCCTCTCCCCCTGCCTCCAGTATTAGTGGCTTAGTGGCTTCTCATAAAATACACAGCTTGCAGAACAGCATGAAAAATGTTGGAATGTTATCCCCACACATGCCAGTAGATTGCTGCAGAAAGAGAAGGCATTTGTAAAGAACAAGTGCTCCTGATGCATTCCTGTTCGTGGTTGTAACAGTGTCACCACTTAGACTATTTCTTGGCTTTAACTTTTTATTTTACTTTAGTACATGTAACGGCTTAAATCTAGATACTATTTTCAACTGGGGAATTTGGCATCCTGCAGCTAAACTAAATAGCTTAAGTTTAATTTGGTGAGCTAAATACCAGGAAATAACTTTTATTAGCCCTTGAAAGCCCGGCCCTGAAATGTGTAATGTCTAAAAAATTAAGTAATATAAAGGGCAGGCTTCCAAGATTTTATTTAAAATGCCTCCCTATTGTCCATTAGCTTATGAAGTAAGTTTGCATCCCATCATTATACTATGTGTAAGATAAAAAGTGTTTTCAGGACTTTACTATGGTAAATGTCACTGCATACGTCAAAGATAACATAGCACTTTCTGAAACAAGATGCTTGAGAAAAACACTGCATATTCTTATAAGCATGGAAATTAAGTAACTGTAAAGGCAATTCAAACATTTTTATACTGGAGTAAGTGTTGATCTTTGAGAGCCTTAGAAACCCACAGAATTGCTTTTTTCTCCCCACTGTGCCCCTGAGATACTTAAGTATCATCTGAAGGATTAGCTGCTGTTTTACATGTTGGATCTGCCGGAGATAACTTGGCACAGGTGAGATCAATGGCTCCATTTTCCTGGCTCAGATTTCATGAAGCCACAGGCATAAAAAAAGTGAGAGGCAGTGGTTCTGTGCACAGCACCTCCAGAGCTCTAGAATTTGCAGTCCTACAGCACCTGTGTCTTTAACTCAAAACTTCTTCCATCCAGAGGCAATTCCCTCTTATAGTGTGTACATGCTGATCTTGTTACCACATCCTGTTCAGACTTCCCTACTTCCTTGTAGAAATGCACCATCATGTCCTCTCACTTCTAACATTCTCTCCCTGGACAGAACAGTGGCGCTTCATGAAGTCTTTCTGAAAAGATTATTGAAATTTTCTGCAGTGGAGGAGTAAAGTCAGAGTAAATTGACTAATTTGATGATTTGAAATGTTTGTTGGTTTTTTTTAATTGAAACAAAATATAACCCTTCAGGTGTCCTTACAAGTTGCACACTAAAAGCTCTGCATCAGGCTGATCTATCAACTGAGAATGATGTAATAACTAAAGATAATGTTTTTTAAAAACTCAAATACATTTTGTCCTTTTGCTAAGAAGGATGTCCAATATAAAGGCAAATGGAAAAGTACATGAAAATTACTGCTTTCAAATTAAGCTTTAAAAAGTGTGTCAGGTCAGGAAGTTCAGGTAATGCCCATCTGTGAGCACTTGCTGGAAAGGACTAATAAGTTATCAAAGTATAAGGGGAATGTTCAGTAAAGATAAGGCCATAGAAGAAAAGCTAAATTAGTTTTTCATGTCAGTGTTCAGTATGGACAAACTTATGAAATAACTCACTGGAGGTGAACTGGGAGGCCTAAAACCAAAACTAAAAGGATGCTCCAAATGGTTGCAGGCACTGGGGGGAATTCTCACATTGCACTAGATGTCCAGCATAAAGACATCCCACACAGTAAAGCAGACTAACACCAAAAATAAGTCTGAGGTGGATAAAGATGAAGAATGAGAGAATAACAAATGTAGGAAAGCAGATTTTAGAAAGTTCAAGTTATTTCTAAACCAGTGAGCCAAAAAAACCTGCTGCATATCAACAGGCCAGGCACAGCAACATGTGGCAAAGCAAAAGAGCATCAGAGCAACATGAAAAAACAGACTTTTAAACACATCTGTCATGGCTGAACTCCAACCAGCAACCAAGCCCCAAGCAGCCACTCACTCCCCCAAACGGTGATATAGGGGAGAGAATTGAAACGGTAAAAGTAAATAAGCTCATGCCTTGAGATGGAAGCAGCTTCGTAACTGAAATAAAATAATAATAAATGAATAAATTATACTAAAAAGGAAAATAACAAAAAGAGAAAAATAAAGCAAGTGATGCAAATATAAAACAACCAAATAATGCCCAGCCAGTTTCCAAAGAGTGTTCTTCAGCCAGCTTTCACCCTAGTTATATGCTGACTCTTATGGTATCAAATATCCCTGTAGCCAGTGGTGGGGATCACCTGTCCTAGCTGTGTTCCCTTCCAGCTTCTTGTGCACCCCCAGCCTCCTTGCTGTCAGGGCAGCATGAGAAGCTGAAAAGTCCTTGACTAAGTGTAAACACTGCTCAGTGACAACTAAATCATCAGTGTGTTACCAACATTATCCTCCCCCTACATCCAGTACCCAGCACTGTAGCAGCTACTAGGAAGAAAATTAACTCATCCAAGGCCTGTGCATCCGCAGAACCAAAGTGGATAACAAACTGTCCTAGGGACAATAGAAGCTCAAGATACAGTAGCAATGCCTAGAAAAAAACTTTTTTAACCTTGTAGAAGAGTTTCAGGCAGTTTTCATGACAAATATTTTTAATGGAAGAGGCATGGTAAAGCGTCTGTCTCAAATCCAAGTGTAAAAGAACTTGAAACAAAATGACAGGACAGATGGTATTCATCCAAGAGTTCTAAGGAAATTCAAGTGATGAAATGGCTGAACTTTGAACTGTACTTTATATTTTTTTTCACTTAAAACTGTCTTAAGTGCTAGATGAAAGCAAGGTCACAAATACGACACTAATTTTTAGAAAACATTCCATGGAGATGCAGAGAGCTTTGGACCAGTAATGTCCACATGACAGGTTGGTAGGAGCCACAGCACAGCTGAGAGTTGCCGGACAAATGGCTAAATAGAAGTTGTGATTTCACAAGAGGATATCCTGTTCCATAGAGCTGTAAGTATTCTTCGAAGAAACCTGCAGACCTTAAGGTAAAGGAGATCAGGTGGTTTTGGTCTATTTGAGCTTTTCTGGTCTACTTCTCATAAAAGAAATAAGTCACCATGGAAGATCTTGCATGAATAACAAGAGCTAACAGTGAAGATGTGCAAAGCCAGCTTGCAGCCTGAAGTGACAGAACAGTAATACCAGCAGGTGAAATACGGTGTTAGTACAAATTGTATTACATGTTAACATGTGCTGCTCTATCACAAGAAGGGGAAAAAGCAGTCCTAACATTCAAGTTATGGGTAATATGGGGTAGCATTACATTAGCCTGGAGGAGATAGTGGAGCTGTAACACACAGTTCGGTGAAGACATAATAAATGTTTGCTAGAAAAGCAAATAGCATGTTAGGCATTATCAGGTAAAAGAGTTACAAACAAAACACATATTCAGTATTGTCTTACCATTTTCCTAGAGGAATATAAGGTTTCCTCTTGCCTATTTACAAAGCTGGTCTTATTTTTCCAAAGCTAAACCTATGGTCTGGAAAACTGTAAATATGCATGTGTGTGTGTGTCTTGATTAGAACAGTCACAGATCTGGGAACTGACTTCAGAATAGACAGGCTTTAAAACTCCTAGAACACTAATGAAGTTGCAAATGATTGTGGAGAGAAAATCAGAAAAGAAATTAAATAGGAGTTTTACCTTTGATTAGCCAATGATGTATTGAACTTTTTCATAACAGTGTATCATAGGCATCTGGTCTATAACATTGGTACATAATCTAGTACATGTTCAGTGATGGATTATTTGCTGTGGTGGTGATGGTTGATTATCCCACTTCACTTGCCTTAGCATAGATTTATTTTTCTGTTTGTTTTCTCATTTTGGCTTCTATCTGTTTACACATCCTGAAATATCTAAGTGTTTGGCCAGCAAGCTCTGCATTTCCAAAAATTGCTGGGCCTCTTGCATGAGCTGCATCACAACCCATCTGCTTTTCCGTGATCCTATTTGAATCCAATGTCAAGAATCCCATAACAGAGCCCAGATGTTGAGCTCACTGCTGCATTCTCCAACGCACACAGCCCTTCAGGGATGCATTAAGTCTCCTAGCTGTGGAATAACGTAAGATTCAGATCTACCTGATAAAAAAAGATGACTTGCTACACAAATTCTTCAAATTACTCAATTGTCACAAGCAAGCATCAATTAGTAAGTGAACCTGTACATTGCTCTGGCTATCCTGACATCCTGAAATCAACTATCTCCTTTAGCCTCAGTGTTGGAGAGGCTCATGATGTTCCAGGACAGAATATGAAGTCAACCATCAGAAAAATCTTTATAACTAGCAGATCCAGTGTTCCACCTCTAAGTTGTAGGAAAAGCTATTGTCAGTATTTCCTGGTCCAAATATGTAAAGGTAAAGCTTGCACCCATAAATCATTTCTTCAGCAGAGCTGGATGGATTTTATTTGCATGGACAAGACCACAACATTCTGAAAGGCCCTTTGGAAAATGAGCAGTTGATGATGTTATTGTCAGTGCTGCCACCTTGAAACCAGCTCCTGGCTGGCTGAACTCTGCATTGACCTAGCACTGACTACTCCTTCAGGAATTAAGACCTTTAACAAGCCTTCATAATTCACCTATATGTCACTGATTTGTCACAGCAGAGGAGTGCACTGCAGAGTCAGCATGCCTCTTCAGAAACCTTAAAAATTTTTGCATAAATCAGATGACATGTGACTAAAGTCTGCCTAGATTGAAGCAGCAGTTGGAGAAATTCTAAACTATTAAATAGGAACACCATCTCTAGTCAGAAAGTGCTTGAGTTACATAATGCCAGAAGCAGAGACAAGGTTAGACAAGTATCCTTGCAGCATCCGTTCACTCTGCCCTGCACTCCTTGACCACACTGATCCTTCTGACCTCTGAGTGACACAGGCTGCTGTGCTACCTGGACTTTTGGTCTGATCTTGCATGTGCTTAATGTTTTAATGCTACGTTCAGTTCTTATCCTAATTCAAAATATTTTTCAGCTTGCCCATGATAATTCTGGAACACGGACACCATTTTTCTCATGACTTGGAAGATAATGGCATAATGTTACAGGGAAAAAAAATCCAGGAGTGTTTCTTACCTCCAACTGGAAATGGACCATTCAATATTACTTTATCCGCAATAGCTTTAGTATAACTACTAACCAGACTCCACTCTGCTACAGGGCTACAGAATTGTTTTCCTCAGCAATACCCCACATCATCTTACCTTCTCTCCCAGATGGCAGGACAGCTTTCCTTTCCATTGGCAGGTTGATTAGCTGTACCTCTAGAGGTCCCTTGGTATCTTCAGGACAGGTAGGACTTCAGTGCATTCCTTAGGGCAATCCAAAGACCAGCATGATTAGTAGCAGTTCCACAGCTGGGCACGCTTTTTCTCTTGGTCAGCTTTTCCCAAATCTCCGCTTCTTATGAACTCACAAGAATCTTCCCAGAGGCTTCTACTTTCATTCACTTCTACTTTCTTCCACAGTTTCTGCTGTCTCAGAAATAAAAACACAAAAACTGCATTTGTAGCTGTCTGTTGGGCAATTGTGATGGCCTTGAGGGCTCTGGCAAGGTGCTGCAGCCATCCCACAGGCTCAGTCTGGCAAAACTTGCATTTCCAGGCAGGGCTTGGGGTCTCCTGTGCAGAATGACACAGTGGAACAAAGTCCCTGGCTGTATAGAGGGGTATTTTCATCACTTGCAGTGGGGTATTTTCACCACCAGCCCTCAGAATGCTAGTACCAGTCTCCATGGCTCTGGCCCAACTGTTTCCCAAAAGTGCTAATGCTGTTTCCCGTGGCAGGTCTAACTCAGGGAACATGCACCCCCACACACAGATGATTCAGAAGACATTTTATCCAAAGACATACTCCTGTCTAATGTCAGGGCTTCTAGAAAGATACTGCCTTGCATTTTTTTCTTGGGGAAATCCTCCCACAAATTTCAAGGGGAAAGGTTGTATTTTGATTCCTGTTTCCACCTTAGTGCCTTCACGTGGTTCAGAAAGCCTGTTTCAAGCCACGCTTCTTCATCTGAAGGCTGTAGTTTAACAGCAGTCTGGGCATGCTGCCTTCTCTAATTGACACACACTGCCACCAGCAGCCCTTTCCAGGGAAGTAAAATATCATCTCTCCATTCATTTCATTCATTTTCCCTTTCCCAGGGATGTTCAGCCAGACGGCTGCTATTGCCATCATGCTCATCTCAGCCATTTGTGTTTTTTATTATGAGTTAGGGCTATGCTTTTTCTCCCCTCTTTCTGTTTCTTTTTTTTTTTTTTTTTTTTTTTTACAGGAGACATTACTTTTGCACAAGAAACATCATGGAGGTGTTTGAATGTTAGATCTGGAGGATCTAACTGGAGGAAGATCTGCTTTCACATTGAACTGCACTCATGAGAGCTGCTGGACACACCCAGCCCCCAGCCCTGCTTTAGCTACACTCCAGAGAGGACACTGTTCTTGTCCCTAAAACAATTTTGGTTTTCTCTGTGAAGCATATTAGCAAGAAAACACGCAAACAAACCTTTTCATCTTGGTGATTCAGCAGCTCTAACTCCTCCTTACAGACCTCGGTGCTTGTCATCTTCATTGATCTGCTGACTGAAGGAACATGCATTTTTCATCCGTCAGTTCAGATGCATCAGCCACCATAGATCATGACTTTGCTGGAGCGTCTCCATCCACACTGTTGTTCAGAAAAGCCACAGAGCAGAGCAATGAGGTAAAAAATCCCAGGGTTGTGCAGACACCTTAGTACGTGGTCATGGAGAACACTTCATTAGTTCCTCCAAATAAAGAAAGGGTTAGGTTTTTAAGATTTAAAACCACAAAGATTACTAACCATTACCTGGGTTACTGGCATGTAAAATCCACACAGTCACTTCTTCCCACCTTTCTGGTCCCCATAGCTGAGAGTGTGTCGAGGGAGAAAGCCCACACCAGTCACACACCTGAGGCAGCAGTGAGTGAGGCTCCCCGGCACAGGAGGGCTGAACTGGTTTCAGACTTCAGGGCTCACTTACAGTTTATGTTTCGGGTTTTATTCGAAACCCAAGGGAGCCAAAATCACCTACATTTTTTTTGATAGCCTATCACTTTTTCTGATTAGATTCGTTCCATGTAGAGAGTCCTTTTATAGTGCCAGCCAAGCTACACAACTTACTATTCCAACACTGCAGGAGTTCAGAGCAGGCTTGCAGGGTAAGTAAAGTCAACAGCCAGAGGACCAAATGCTGGCAACCCCTTCTGATGTTCCCTGAAAGTACATATTACCCTGGAAGATAACCACTGACACTTCTCAGATTATTCTCATAAAAGTAAGCAGGGTAAGATTTCAGAACACAGCAAGACCTAGTATTTTCATGCCTTTCCTAGCAATGAGAGCAACCAGAAACAGAAACATTGCCGATTTGTTTTCCCTTGAGTTATGTCTTTTCACCTATTACAATTGATGGATCTAAGCTCACCAGCAGGGAACAAACAATAAATGCTTTTACAGAAACTAAGTTTGTTTTCAATAGCGTAAATATTTTCTTCTTCATGTTCTTAAACTCCCCTTATTACTTTGCCTCCATAAATTCTAGCATAATTTGATGTCTTTCAAAGTAAAAGGAAAATTGGGCTTTATATACACCAAAATCTACTAAAGCACCTTTTGTGTGTTTACAGGCAGTGGTATGTTTTACTCTTTCTTGCAAGAAGGCTCACAGATCAAGAGTTAAGCATAAAATTTTAACATCTCTGGCACGGTGTAATAGATCCCAAGTTTCTTGATATAGTTTTAGAGCAGTTAGTTGATAAGTTTTGGCTTTAGGGACTGCAGTTTGGAGGCAAATGGTATGGAAGAAGCAGGCAGTAGTAAAGATTGACTAGCCTTGGAAAGAGAATAATGTACTGATTCTAGCATGCCATCAGTGGGGACAATGTCTTTGGTACTGTTCTAAGTGTGCTGCAGGTTCTCCTGGTGCCAGCATCTCTGGTAATAACGAAAGATGTCCCCTCCTTCCTATCAGTCCATCTTTTCATACATTAAAGTGTGTTGTCTACATGAATAGTCTCTGCTTTAACTCCAGGGTTTTGTCAAAAGAGGCTTCTGAAACCTGAATACACAAAAGTGCACCGACAGTTACGGCTGGGAAGCAAGAATCCCATTTATAAGAAAAGCCCTGTAGACTTCAGCACTCAGGTTTGCTCTTAGAACTTGTGTCTTTCATGCCCTAATTTAATTACATCCCCCTTTGTTAAGGAACCTCAGGAAAAAATAAAGTTTGCTTGAAACATGTTTCTTGGTGGAAACGCAAATGAACTAAGATAAGACACAGTAAAAACACTACAAATTAGACCTGACCTTTGGTTCTACTCTCAAGTTCATTTTCTATGAGCATATTATATCTACCTAATTATATCACGGCAGGTGACATAAAAATCCAAATATGTCCATGTGGCATTTCTCAGTGAGAATTTACATTTTCATTTCACTGGGAAAAAATCTTGAGTCCCCACAGATGCAAAAAGAGGTACCTAGATAAAACTTAAAATAAATGGCATTTAATATTTGTAAGTTTGTAACATAGAAGTTGTCTAGATTTTGAGATATGAGGGTTTCTATGAAGATAATAATGCATTTTTACTCTGTAAAAGTATAGTAAAACGAAAAATTCAAATATTTTATTTACTTCACCTAAAAAACAAGCAACCCATGAGTAAGATATACATAGGTTTCCCAGATTTATCCCTAATAAATTTTTTAAAGATTTATACAATTTCTACAGAAACATACAGTGTATCAAAATCTGCATAAATCAAATTTATAAAATATGTAGAAATGCATAGTGATATAATCATCAACTTACAAAGCAAGAATATGGGAATTATTTTTTTCCAAGCCGGCTATAGTAGGAAAAAGTCATTACAGCAACAGCTTCTTATGATCTCATGTTTTGTAAGGTTTCAGTCTCACATACAGATTCATATTCACATACAGCATCAGCTTTCAATGAATTGCACATAATACCCATTTAAAATGCACACCCGCACAATTTATGTGCCACCATTCTTCCTCTTATGCATAGTTGTATGATTAAATTAATCTACCCAACACACAAATGGAGTCAGTTTTCACACACACAAGGAACAAGTACCAGCACAAAACCTTATTTTCCTTTTTTTTGTTTTTTTCCCGATTTCTCCCTCCTTTATTTTCTATTTTTCATCGCTCTGAAAAGATAGATGAGAAGTTTAAAGAAACTAGGAAAGATCCCAAACTAACAGATCAGTGCTTACAGCCCTATAAAGATCCAACTCTGTCACAAATATGATACATAACCCTTGTTAACATCAATGGAAGCTGCATGCAATGCTATTCTGGACTTCAGGGAAGTATTTAGTCCTACTTAAGTGTGTGATGTGTTAGAGGGATAACAGTTATGGAATCAGTACACTGATGTCAACATTTAAGTCACAAAATCTGGACAAAGGAAGTGAGGATAAGTCATTTCCCCTCCACCTCTCTATTCGTTCAGGGTAAATATCTATACTCCTAAGGGAGTTTGCATCAACTCTATCCACAACATTTTTAGAAACAACTTCTTCACATTCTACTCTGTACACTATAGCACCAAGCAGTTGGTTTTCTGTGTTTGTAATCCCTCTGGAGAAGTTGCAAATAACAGAAATAACAAGAAAATTAGTACGAACAAGTATGATTTCAGGATTTCCATTTCTCTTTTTGAATCTAAATCTGGCATCCAAACTGGCTGACAGATGTCCTTGTGATAAATTACGCAGATGTGTTAAGTAGCTGGATGTTTTTTCCTAATTAAAAGTTTTAGTCCACCTCTAAGTGACTTCTATTCAAAATATAAATGAAGTATTTGATTCTTTACAAGGTCTACATAATTGTGCAGCTTGTTTGCTGTTGTAGTTGTTTATTTTAATTATTTTTATGTAAGGCATGGTTTAAACAAACAAATTAGTGCTTATAAATTCTTAACTGGATTCGTGAGGGTGCTTACCTCCATCAAATTGTACCACACTAGCACTAAACTTGACAGTCTTCCTTCCACCGTACCAAGCATTCAGTAGAAGCAGAGCAGCCAAACTGGCAATAGAAATTTGTCTTAGTTAGCACAGTAATTACATAGGGTGGTATGGCTGGTCCCTACCCCTGGTGACAGCTCAGAACAACCCACTGTAACTTTCCAACAAATGCTTTCCTTGTGAAAGAGAGAAATGAAAGAGGCACTAAATATGCTGAAATTCATCTTCCAAAAAAGCAGCATGACTGTGAGAGAAGGCCACCCTGGCTAATAACCTGTGGCAGTGCTTAGTAAGATGTAAAATTAAATAAAAATATACAGCAGGTTGATAATCACCAAGTTCTATGAAAATCTGATTACTCCAACCTTTTCAAGTGTGTGTAAAAAAACTGCCTTCAGACCCCTGAGTGTAATCCCAAAGAAGACGACGCTTTTAACTATGTTCCTATGAACCATAGCTAACAGCACATTAATTTACCAACATCTTGAAACAAAAAGATGTAAACATCTACAGAGTTTAAGGTAAAGCAGTTTTGTAAACATTAACTGCGGATGATAATGTTATTGTAATAATCACAGTTCCTCTATGTCCTTCATCCAAGCCAGGAGGCTCACAGCTGTACAAAGTTAATAATTGCAGCAGTTTTCAGGCTATTTTCAGTCCTGTACAAATGAATGCATCAGTAGGTAGGTTTTGTCTGTCTACACACTAAGAATGTTGTTCATTTCCCATTTCTGTGTTGCTTTACTGGAGTCACACTCTGCAATGAAAACTTGATGGAGGACTTCGGAGCGATCCAAGCACTTCCCTGATGGAATGTGAGTAAATCTGTGCAGATTCTGAAAGACAAAACCACCAGGAAAATGTGTTGAGTTTTTGTGTTGGGTTTATTTTTGTTTGTCGGGGTTTTTTTTAAACATTTTCTTTACATCTGCAATATAGTTATTTACAAAACCAGGTTTCAGCATCCCAAAACAGATCAGTTCTATACTCATTTTACTATTTGCTAAACCTAGCACTTTGCAGCCTTCATATTAAATTTTTGGTTCCTGTAGGTCCACCTGAGATGCCTCCTGTTTCTCTTAGGCAACAAACTGCTAATGAAATGAGCCTTTTCATCCATCTTGTAACCAAACTGAAATATTAACTCTTGAGGACAGCTCTATGAGGACTTTACTGGACAGGTCCTCCTCCAGTAAGCCCTCACAGAAAGCAACTGCACAACATGAATATTAACCACACAGGGGTAAAAAAAATACTACCTTGGCTCCCTGTTTGGCTGGCAGAAGGAAGAGTAAAGAGAATGAGAGTTAAGTCTGGCTTTTGGAGCAATAGGAGGCTGCCTAAGGAAGTGCAAACCTTTTGTGCCAGGCGCATTCGGGCTGACTCTCGCACATCTGTCTCCACCACGCTCCCATGCTTGAGTCTCCTGTGTTTGGCCTGTGGCTCCTGTCCTGCTTGCTGACACTGTGTGCCAGAGGCAGCCCTGACTCACTGACTGGCTGCATCCAGTGTGGAGGGGAAGGGAGCAGAAGCAAGCCCATGGCACTGTGGCTGGGCCGGGGCTCTGCAGCCCTGTGCTGGGCACACAGATACCCCTGGCATGGGGACCCTCTCCATCACCCCACACACATGTGCACAGCCAAATGTGGGCTCAGATCAATACTTGGCTCCTGCTGTGTGGCCAGATATGGAGATCCTCTAGTTGGAGAGAAAAGTGGATGTCTAAACAAAAGCAACAGGCAGACTACCACCAGCCCTGTTCTTGATGTCTGCTTACAGGCACTGCAGCCCTGCTCAGTGCTCAACCAGCACACGTTACACTCAGCAAACTGGCACACTGCTTGTTCAGAGACAGCCAGCTGACCAACCAGATAAAATCGGTTTGCAGCCTTAATTTACACAAGGCCACAACATTTTTCAGCAGTCCATAAGTGTTTCATCCCTTACACCTTTGTCATTAGAAGAAACAGTTATACCCTCTGTACTGCACAGCAGCATGCCTAACTCCTAGTATTTGGTTACACACCCTTGGTGGTCCTTTCATTCTCACCCTCCTTTTTTATCCTTCTAGAAGCCAGTCAGTGTTTTGTTCTACAGCCCAGACTGTGCTTACTGGGCTTCCTTATAACTTGTGGTAATAAGCAAACAATTATACAACTGGTGCTAGTGTAGAGGTAATGGATCTTGCAGAAATGAAATTCTTAGAGAGAAGCCAAGTAACATGCTGGGACATGCTAGAATGGCTGGAGAGTTAAAAACTGCTATGTATTATTCTGCTGAAATATTCATGCTAAAGTTGGCATTTACCTGCCACTGCTTATTGATTTTTACATTTCAGGTTTAAAGAAATTTGTCTGTCTAGCCAGCACAAGGAAGCTAGCTGGATGGAAGTGGCATTATGGTACCTGATATTTCCTAGCTCTATGCAAACACCAGAAAATGTGGAGTGGCTTAAAGGACAACAAATAGATTTCACTGCATTCAACTGTGCCTGCATCTTTCAGACAAACAATAAAGAATCTAAATAACCAGCTAATGAATTGATAAATATGCAATATGCTAGCTATATAAACTGAAGAAAAATTGATGTGGAATAGTTTCTTAGATGTAGAACCAAGTTTATATGGCTATATCCAAGGATAACGTCACCCCTAGACTATTCAGTCTCACTTTTTAAAGAGACAAATAGAAACTTAGACGACTAACAAAACTTATATGAATAGAGGACTTAACAGATGTAATGACTAAATAGACTGTAGCAGCCCTCATATGTATATCAGCCAACATTCCAAGTCCTTATTAAAAATTTATAGATTTTGCAATAGCATTATAACAGCACCACACCCAGGATTAAGAACAGAGCATATTATTGTTACTAGAGAATGGCTAATGAACAGGAAGTGAAATACTGAAGAAGACAAAGACAACATAAAAGGCGGAGTAATATTATGTTTACCTGCTTCTATGTAGGCTTAAAAATATTTTCAATCTTTAAACAGAGAAACACTTCAATTTAGACTGCCCAAAATGAGACCTAATACTGACCCTAGCTTCTAAATGCACTCCAACATTTAAGCCATCTTCTCACAGCACATATGAGATAAAGAGACTTTCTTGATATAGACCATACAAGCAGAGAGGGTGATGGCATTAAAAGCTTTTATAAAGTCTGTCACTAGTAGTGGACATGCTCTTCGCTTCCTCTGAGACACATGCTAACTCATAATATCTCTGTGGCAATAAATGTAACCTCATGGAGTTTTCCTTAAAGATCTTGCTACAGAAGACAGCGACTAGAATCACTAAATAAAAGGATCTTTCACTAGAGGGAGTTTTTCTAGCAAGCATGTATTTCTGAGAATGTGCCATTAAAAATTTACTCAATTCATAGACCATTAATTTCAGATATACATAAAACAATTTTTAAAGGTGCAAAAAGATCAGTGTGAAATCTAAAAATTTATTTTCTTCCATGTATCTGTTGCATACCTTGAAGAATTGCCACTCCTTGAATTCGTTCTGATTACAGTGTGTAATCATAATTTTGGATCCATCTGGTCCTTTAGTTAAGCACTGATCGTACTGCATGAGTTGATTTGCTTCGTTGATTCGGAAAAGCTAATGGAAAAGAAAAAGCCATTTTTATAACAGCTGACTCAACCAGCATTTTAGAAACACTGAAAATACAATGAAATGGCAACATTAAAAACATTTTCTGGTTTTATTACATCTGTATTTCAGGAGGGTTCTTTATTTTGCATAACACACTTTTACTATCACAATACTAAATTTCATGGTTAACTTTCTTGTAGGACTTAGAAGGCCAAGAAACTTAACAAGAAAGACAAAAATGGTACAGAGATTCCTATCTGGGAGACTTCTGAAAGTGTTTGATTAAAAAACCTTTGTATGATTTGATGACCAAACAACACATAATCTTTATAAAAGCCTGGTAGCAAGTCCTTGATCCTGGACAGTAATTTCATAAGAAGACACTAAAACTTTGACATTTTACCCATGGAGAAAATCAATATAATTCATCCAGATACAAAAAGATTATCCTAGATACTTCTTACAGAATAATTGCTACAGAGTTTTTCTGGGTAGCATATGCAGAAAAAGTAGTTTAGGGAACCTTTTCATTAAATATCAGAATAAAAGAGACATTTCCAGGGGCTACTAAGAACTAATCCATATAAATTTCTAAAAACATCATCCTAAATGCTATTTTATTATTGCCATGACAAAACCGCCTGTTTTAAGTTTACATGCTTTTATTAAAGCACTCTAAATTCTGAAAATTTTTCCAACCAGAAAAGAAGATATCAAGACAGAACAGCATGTTTGTGTGGTAGTGTGGGTAGGTTTGCGAAGATACAGGTCAAACACAATAAAAGCTTGGATTGCAACCATCTAATAGTAATGATGTTCTGTCAATTAATTTGCAAATGAAGCAGAGACAAATTTCTGTTCATTTTTTTCTCTCATGTGGTGGAAGATGAGTTACTGCACAAAAGTGTTTTATATTTGGACCAAAACAACTTCATTACATAATTGAGCCACAGTGAGTAAGGGCTTTTTTCCTGAAGGAATAATTAAGTAAAGGTAAGTGGTGAATCAGGAGCTAAGAGCTGAAGCAGTGATACTGTTGCTTCTTCATTTCTGTTTCTCTGAAGAACGGATTATAATTTTGCCTTCAACTTCATACCATTCATGTTTGAAATGGTATTTTCAGATTTCTGTATTTTAGCAAAGCCAGTATGATTACAGCAAACCCTAACTCCCACCTTTGTAGCTGGCACACAGGTGATTTAATGTACAGGCTTAACAGAAAACCTGCTGTTATCAATCCACAGCAAACAATTTTCCTTCAGACTTGCCTCCAAGCTCCTTACCTGATTTCCTCCCATTCTGTGGCATGGCCCAAGCTCAACAAAGCCACCATTGGTGTGCCCCATGCTGTCAATGCAGTAAGAGGTCTCAAAGCCTCTAATCTGGAAAAGAGGTTTTGCACTCTAAGTTAGTCTCAAGGGAAAAATAAATGCTAAGGAGTTAAGAAAATTCTCACTTATCTCTCAAACCAGAAACAGGTATCTGACAGGGGTATTAGACAAACCTGTGTATATGAAATTTAAATACTGATGTTAACTGTTCCAGGAGGTGAAGCTTCAACCTGCCCATGCTAGTTTGCAGGCTCTTCCATGAGTCAGAGTGTGCTGATAAAGCCAGAGCTGCAAAGCTCAATTCGAAATTAATAACACCAAAATATAGTACTTTCAAGTATTTTAATTTATTCAATCTCCTATCAGATCATGTTCCATCTCCCAGGTCTTCATAAATAAACTCAGGAGCTCAGGTAAGTTGCTCTCATCTTGTGGATGGAGAGAAACAGGATGCAGAGAAGTTATGCACAGCAGCAATTACCCACAGCCAGGCACAGCCCACTGACCCAGCTGCTCAGATGGACCTTCTGCAGCAGCAATTACACAGGAAAAAAAAAAAAGAAAAAAAGAAAAAAATTGATGAGGGGCAGGCACAGGGATAAAAAACAGAAGTCCTGTCATAAAGCACATCTCAACTGCTGATTATCTCACTCCCTTCTCAGAAAGGCCAACAAGAAGCCTTACAAAGACTTTATGACACAAATAACAATTTTTCCAGACCTATTTTCTCTGCCAGAGCCTCCTTCCTCTCTGTAATGGTAAAAAAAAGTCTGGAAGACTAAGCTTAGACTCTTCCAGGGAGCGTTAGGGAAGATGAACCCCATACTTTCATACCCTAGAGTTTGGAAATGCAATCAATGTGGTGTTAGAAATGGGAGGAGGGGGGACAGTATTTCTCAGGTGTAGGATAACTAGCAGCCTGTGAAGAAGAATTGAAGAAAACTTCAGAGAAGTCTCTGAACTTAGAATCTTTCTCTTGCTCCACCAGACCCACTTGCTTTTATTGGGGATGATTTCCTGCAAGGTCGCCAGTATTATTTTATGCTCTTCAGATGCTTTCACCTTGGTGAACAGTAATATTTAGTGTACCTTCTAAACCCTTTATGTAGATTCCAGAGGAGGTCTAAGGCTCATATAGTAGCTGACAGTTTGTGCTAGCTTTTAGGTAAGCAATCAAGGTGGCATTGTTCATTTAAGATAAAAGATAATTTGTACCCCTTTTCACCATGCACATGCTCTGTATCACTAATTCTGACATTAAGAAATTAGAAGTGATGCTTGGTGATAGGAGACAACACATATCTGTATTTTCTTATGTGCTTTTGAAGTTACAAAACCATGTGTCATATTCATTTCTTGGGAAAGAAGGTTGCTAAATTTGGTGGGACACAGCAGCTCTCCTCAGCTATCAAGAAGATTTTCTGGTTTTCCCTCAACTATCTGCAAAAGTGAAATAAATGAGACAGCACAAAGATGTAATCAATTGCAGAGGAGGAAAAAATCTGAAAGCAGGCAGGAGACCTGCACTAAATGCTCGCCAAGGTGTGGGCAAAATGCCAGAACGAGACAGGCTGAGTTCAGTGGGGAGTCCTGCACTCACCTGTGATGTGCCAGCTCTCTCTGCCAACCACTTGAAAGTAACCACATCCTTAATTTAATGAAGTCATAACTGTATACACTAACGCTGGAAACTATGGTTACAGAATCATATCAAATTATTACATGCAGGTAAGGGACTTGCTGAGGCTGTAAATGTATGAGTACATCCCAGTCTAGCAAACACAGGCAGAATGAACTCCACCTGGATTTCGTATCTTCTCTTGGCCTTCACACAAAAGATATTTTCACCTATTAATCTTCATCAATACTCCTACATGCAGGATTCACATTTTTTTCTTTTGAGAAAACTTAAATTCCAATTATGGAAAAAAATTATCCTTCAAAGACCCGTAGAACTAATTTTAAAAACTCATACTTGCAAAGGTAAATATATTTTTTTTTTCCTGGGTTACATCTTTATAGCTCTCTGGTTAGTATAATACAGTTTAGTATAGAAGTAATCAAACAGCCTGCTCACATGTCAAGTAACAATTGCTTCCTTTTGAATTCACAGTTTTTAAGGAAAGCTCCTAAAATACATAGGTGTTATGTGCTGTACCTACCTCTCCCCAGTCCACGTTTTTGGGTGGTAATGGATAATATGAAGTTATATCATATGCTATTTCTTCCATAAACCACTTAAAACTTTTGCAGTTGTGATCTTCACGGAATTTTTTCAGCTCAGATATATCTCCATAGGGCAGTGCTTTTGTCTCCGGCCGGCTGGCATAGAAGTAATCTTTGTATTCATCCCACCACACTTCTACAACTCTGACATAGTTCTGTGAAGAATAAAGACACTGCTGTGACTTCAAAGCACACACAAACAGGCCAGAAGCAACTCCCCTGTTAATAACAGAAATTTAAGGATTTATCCTCTTAAAAAGTGACAACATAGTATTATTATATAGCAGTAATAATTTGTCACTATCAGTAGACTATACAAGACATATGAATATTATTTTCAAGTGATAGTTTAGGACTAAAGCCAGCAAATTAAGCTGAGCAGCTTAATGGGAGTGTAAAGTCCTTTTCTAAGGTTAGAGATTGTTTTTTTGAAAAGAAAGACTTTTCAGTTATGGGTGCAATAAAACGTTGCATTCATTTGCTGCTGTCAGAACTGCAATTCGTGGTTTCTATTCACCTTCTATGATTTTTTAATGAAGAGAATGATACACATTGGTCTACTAACAGGGAAAAAAACTGAGTCATAAATGGGTCAGCTACTTGGAGAAGGGGGAAAATTGGATAGCTCACTTGGTAAAATGCCTCTCCCTCACATCTTTCTTCTCATTCTCTTTGATGGCTCCTATCTCTATATCACCTGTACACATTCTAGATGCACACCTCACTTCATCCAATTCCTCTAATGTTAATGACCTGGTGTTAGAAACAGTCTTAAAAGATCTGACTAACGGCACAAATTATTGTGAATTTTACTTTAATCCACATCCAGAATAAATTGAACAAAGCTATAAAAAAAGGACATTTACTGTGAGGATAGGAGGGTGCCTGAAGCGGGGAATAAGCTATTTCTACATCTTGCCTTGTATAGAGAAGCAACCTAATATTTAAGAACATTCAGCAGTGCTTTTTATATTCAGTAAGCAGGCCAGCAGTCTCATGTAAGGCGTTAAGATATGCAGTAAATATTTTTGATCAGCTTTTAAGAAGACTGAAATTATTTTTATCACTTCAGACAAGGCAAACTAACATCTTGCCTGCACTGAGCAATAGACTTCTTGTTTGTTTTTCTGTTTCCCATTACTCTGTCCCTACCCCCAGATACGTCCCTCTGGGCTCCCTAGTACTGGTTCTAGTCCTTGTTTCATCAGAATATTAATCAATTCACATTACTAATAACGGACTTCTTTTTGGGGGGAGTTGGGGGTGTGTATGCCAGGTTAGATTTTTACCATTTAGCTAGAACGGGACATTGCCTTTGGAACTAAATGTTAGGTTGGCTCAAGCCATACTCTATATCCCTACTCATTGTCTAGGTACTCATTGTCTAGGAAGACTGCTCTGGAATTGGAATTTACAAAGAGCTGGGTCTTTGGGAATGGGATTTACCGATGCCAGAACAGCGCACAAGAGAAAGCTTAAACTGGGCAATAGAAAAACATAACAGGAGGGTTGTCTGTCTTCCTGCTGGTAGATGAGAACTGATATGAACACGTGTTTTTTGATTCAAATTCTCTCTTCAGATAGAGAGCTGGCTCATTTGTTTTCTGGAATTGATGTCTAATTTTAATCTCAGGTCTTCAGTAACACTTCTAGAACCTGCAGTGTACCTGAGGAGTTGCCAACTCTTATGATGTAGGGCAGAGCATGCTGTCTTCCCAGGTGTCATTTACTGCTTCTTAACTAGCTAACAAATGTAGACACAAAAGTCTGAGAGATGCTAGATTCCAGAATTCTCTAACTTGGCTTAGGATCATACTCATCTTAATCAAGATAAAGGGGGATTTCAAGGCCATGATCTTTGTCTCCAGGAGTGTGCTATATCTGCTGGAATTATTCATACATACTTGGGCACAATGCAGCAAAGGCTGGAGGTGCTGACATTAAGTAATAGGAAGTATATCTGTACCTCAAAGATAGTGGGGGAAGGCTTTAGAGCAAGAAGATGGGTTCCAGGATTCTCTATTCTTAGTAACAGTGGGATTAATACAGAGATTTCTCTCTTGTGGGCATGATCATGAGAGCTTTAGATACTAAATAGCTTTGGATAAAGTGCTCTCTAAACTGTTACTAATAATTTAGACAAATTTATCTAAAACTGTTCTTATCTGAAATAAAAAACCACCTTCAAGGTTGCTTCAAAACAGTACCTTTAATGTAGGAGAAGACCCAACGTACACAGGGGGTGGATTTCCTTGCCAGCCCTGGAGACGATAGATGTGTCCAACACGAGAACAGGGAACAAACAGCAATTTTCCCCCACACTGCCAGATCTACAAGTTAAAACAAAGGTATTATTAATATATATGCACAGGAATTTAAGACAGACAAATTGATAATAAATTAAGGAAGAAATGTCAGCTACATTTCTTATCATACGATCATATATTTACATATTTTTTGCTTCAGAAGTAGGCATAAAGAAATTAGGTCTTTGAAATTAAACGTATACTGAGTACACTGTGAACTCAGCCAGGAAGTTACTCAACTAAAACAATATTTTAAAAAGCTTTTTAAAAAGTTGGGCATCTCATTCCATCACTATTTTAGAACAACAGTAATGAACGAGTGCACAAAATCAGGAACTGGGTAATTTTTATTATGACAGAATTAATGATATTTTGATTTTATTAAAGTAATTCACATGCCATCACTAAGATGGGTTTTGGTTAGATGCCCATTCACATTTAAGTTTTTCTTAAATAATAAAGACTGGTAGGAGATAGGAAGTGTTAGGTAACCCGTTGCTCCAAGTAGAAACAGATATTTATTTGACTATAGTAACTGAAAAGAAAAAAATGGGTAAAATATATTACCATTCTGAAATTCCCTCACTCCCACATATCTTTGAATAATCCCTTAATGGGGAAAAGAAAACATACTTAAATCAGAATTTAGTTGCTCATAGTTTGGAGAAGTTTAATTGTAGCACCAAATCCTAATTCAAGCTAAGTTTCTGAATGTTTCAAATTAGTCTAAATTCCATATTAAAAATATGATCTAACAGTATTAGTAAAGATGGGCAGAATATCTTACTTTCCTCATTGCATCATGACATTAATTTTCCTAAGTTTCATCAAAAACCTCCTCACATACACAAGGCCATTCATTTTATTAGCTATTTAGGAGTCAGCACACAAGGCTGATATATGTTTAGTTCTTCTGAAGACTAGTTATGATCAACAAGAAACCAGTTTGGAGGTCTCTATATAATGAACATTTCAATTACAGAACTACTGTAAGTAATTTCAATCATGACTTTGATCTAAGCAAGATGGAGAATTATATGGATAAAGACCCCATATGTGTAACATCCTCAGTAAATATCCTTGGATTTATAGCTGAGCAAGTGCACTCAGAGCTTTCCTCTAACTCATGAGGTGCAAGAGTAACTAAGGGAGCTCTGAATGCACTTTTTGTAAAATTCAGCTATGAATTCACACATCATTTCTGAGGATATAAGACATCTTCACTTTTGTCTGTTAATTGGGACTGATTCCCACTGTTTGCACTTGTGTCATTAGAAATTAATGTAATGTATGTCATTACAAATGAATGTATCTGAAGCTACAAGAAGCTAATGATGATCATCTTATGTTTCCTGCAAACTGAAGAGCATGCATATGCCTAGGAGTGAGAATAAAATTCTCCTCAGTGATTATGAATTATGCAGTTAGTATTTCAATTATAAAGACTTCTATTGTAAAGAAGTTATTGAAATTCTGAAAAGTGTATGAAGTAATTTTTCACTCACAAAAATGGCAGGGAGAGAGCAGACTACTTTTTGTTGCACCATTATATACTTTCCAAGCACACATGCATAAAACTGAGGATTATGTTGTTCTCTATCATTAGAAACAACATTTTTTCTATACTCACTATGAGGACATTCGGTTTCCTGTCTGGAATTGTTTCATATTGGATATTTGGGCAGTTAAGGGTGCAATCCCTAACTGTTTACAAAACCTAGATTATGCATCATTTGGGTTTCAGCACAAAGCCACCTCCCTGAACACTTCTGTCTTAAAGTCCATAAGGACTTGTGTGAAGACACATCTCTGTCACATCTCCTAACAACAAAACCTGGGCTTCACAAGGAAGAGGTAGGTCTGATAAACTCCAAACAGAAGTATTTACAGAAAAAAAATCTAATTGAATTAGTTTTCAAATATTGATGTTACCTTGTAAGAAATTTCAAAATTTTCACCACCCCAGATTTGAAGCCCTGGATCATAGAGACCCAGTTCAAAGAAGAAGTCACGTTCAATGGCAAACAATCCACCAGCCATTGCAGGCGACCTGAAAGAGGAAGACAGTGTAACTCCTTCTGCTAAAAGGATACAATAGAGGTCAGAGAAAGCTTTAGTGAAGAAAGCAGTTCACTAAAGGTATAGTAAAGATCAGGTAAATGGCAATACACTGAAAAATTATGAAGCATTGTCATCAGCTTGCAGCATTTTTCTGAAGTGGCGTCTATATAATTTTTAGTGAGGTCACAGTTTTTTATTATGTTGTGGGTTTTCTTCCACAAATAATTTATTTAATTAATGAATTTGATGATAGAAAATCTTGGTCCGAATTTTCCATTCATCGAGTCAACATCCTTCTATTAAAATAAAAAACAAGACGAGAATCAGTGTGATGAGATGTTTCTCTCTTAAATTTTTTTCTAGTTTTTGAGGTAACATGAAACTGCGAACAGGTTTATGTTATGAGGAGCTGCCACATTGAAACACATTGTCTATTAAACAACAGAGTTTTTGCAGCTTTCTAATCTTTTAGCTCTTTTTGTCCTAATAGGAGACATTTTACATTAAACTCAGTAAAATTTTAAAGAGAGCCTAGGTAAAGTAGTACAAGGCTTCCATTTGGTTTAGTCTTTTTTTCCCCTTTTTCTTTTAATGACTTTGTAAATCTCTTCCCATATGCCATGATTCAATTTAATGTGTCAAAAAGATGCTGTGGTCTGGATTACAGCTTGTGCTGGTTTTGGCTGGGGTGGAGTTAATTCTCTTCCCAGTGGCTGGTATGGGGCTGTGTTTTGGAGACTGGGGGTGCATGGGAGGTTGAGGGGAGACACAGCCAGGACAGGGACACAAAATGACCAAAGGGATATTTCAGACCATGTGACATCATGCTCAACATATGAAAATTGGAGGAAGAAGGGAATGTTTGGAGTGATGGTGTTTGTCTTCCCAAGTCACCATTACCTGTGATGGGGCCCTGCTTTCCTGCAGATGGCTGAACATCTGCCTGCCCATGGTAAATTCATTCCTTGTTTGGCTTTGCTTGTGTGAGTCTGCTGACTCTAAGCATAATAATTATCAGTTTAGTTGCTATCCAGATTAGGTAATCACATGCCAAGGTACTGCTACATATCCCTTTCTACTTGCTGCCTACTGTATTGTCCTCCAATGCTGCTTTTGCATCCTTTGCTTTTGAACCTGGAGGTACAAAGGTTAAGAAGCCAGAAGACACAGCAGGGGGAAGCACTTTGCATAGCACAGCCCCGTGGCTTGCCTGCACCTTTGGTTTTCCTCAGCACCATAAAGACTTGGCAAGTGTAGAAGCCTCAGATACTGCAGTTTCAGTCTTGGCCTCCAAGATGCTGCCAAGTGTGTTAAAGAACACAGTAAAACCCACATAAGCTCAGAAGTTTACTTCAGAGGATATAAAGAGGTAAGCACTGTTACTGAAAGAAGGATTCAGTCCTGGGGCAATTCTCACGTTACAAAAACGTTGCCTCGGCGCCTTAAGCCGTTGAGGATCTTTTTGTTTTCTTTTTAAGCTAAGCAATCCTGGCTATAGCTTCAGCAAGACTTTTACTTGGCCTTGGTATTGCTGCAAGAAAATGCACGCAGCCCGGACACAAACAGATGCAGGGCATGTCTCTTTAAAGGAAGCATTGTAAATCTGAAGGTATTATTAAAAATAAAGTAATCTTTTGAAACATTCTGAGAACATGTGTTCTGTGTTTCTGGGAACAGTTTAAACGATTTTAAGACCTGTTTGGATGGTAAACACAGAACACTACAGCAATGTTTGAAATAGTTTATCCCCCTCTAAGTGAATACTAAAGTTCTAACGTGGACAGCCTCATCACAAAATGGTATTATTTAAACTGTATACATAACAGATCAAAGCTTCATAACTTGCTTGCATGTGTTGCCATTTTAGCAAAGAACAATCATGGGTGAGGATAGGGAATTACCAACATCAGTTCTTACAATGTTTAAATCATATACGAGCAATAGAAGACATTAAGTTCTGAAGATACGAAGATTGCTTTCAAATGTAGTAACACGATTAGTTAAGTGTGAAGGGGAAAGTAATAAAAAACCAGCAGAACCACAGTCTCCCAGTATTGAAAAGGCATCCAGAAACCGTAGTTTCTAAGCTAGGGTTTTTAGGCAGTTTTTGTTTGCTGGGAAGAAAAACATACCCCACTACAAAGCAAAATATAAAGGCAGAAATTCTGTGAAAATTATTGGAGTTTTCCCACAATAATGCTGTTTTTATTTTTCTTCCTTTTTTTTTTTTAATGTTATGTGTATTATATAAAAATTCTTAGAAAATATCTAGCCAAGACTCTTATGCTTCTTTGTCAGATATGATCCATTGTGAAGCAAGTGGGAGAAATATGACAAAAGGGATTTTTTTTTGATACACATGCATAATCCTCCAGCTGTATGCATGCATCAGGCCATGACAGCAGGCAGCATATTTTATGCATTACCCTCTATTAGAAATACTTCCAGCATGCTCGTTATTTCAAACCAAATGGTTAAACAAGCACTGTTGCTTCCAACTTCCAGTACTTTAAAAAAATATCATGGCTAATTAAAGTTTTTCCTGGCAACAAAGTTATACAGTATTTTATTTTGCCAAACAGAACCCAGAAATTCTAATGTGCACCCTATTAACCACACAAGCAGGAATGGAGAGGCAACACAAGGTAGCAAAGATATTTTGAGCAAATAGTTGTGGCAAACAGGTGTGATTACACAGAGCAGCTAGTGTGGTTAGAAATGTGAAGGTGGTCAGGCTAGAAGTACATGCAAGTTTTAGTGGATCAATATTGACTTCAGAAAAAAAAAGAAACGGGTAAGTGATTTAGTGATTACCGATACGGTTCAGTTTTTGTCTTTCTGCTTTCCTTCTCTCTCTTGGTCAAGGGAACCCTCTTCCATAGCATACTCCAATCCCACGCTCCTCTAGCAAACCCATCTTCGTCACCACCCCCTTGCGGCACAATCTTAAAAGTGTTGCCATCTATGACATCTATAAGCGGCACAGTGCATGCGGTTCTGCGGGCGGCGCAGGTTATGGGCACGCGTGCGCCGACCGTGGTTCGTGGGGAGAGAGGGTGGAGGGAAAAACGACAGGGTTTAGACAATCATTCGTTATGATTCACAGTATGTAAACAGCTCTCTTTACCGATAAGGCTCAGTTTTATGTTTTCGTTTGGACTTTTCCTTGTGGCTTAACGGAATTCGTTTCCATAGCAAACTCCAGTCCCAGGCCCCTCTGGCAAAACCATCTTCATCCCCACCTTGTTGTGGCTCAATGGAATAATCATTCCCATCTATGTAATCTATTAGAGGTACAGTACATGTAGTTCTGAAACATTTATAGAAGGGAAAGAAAGAGCAAAATACAATTTCAGAAGAGTAATCTGTCTAATCTGAAATTTACACCATTAATTAAGTTTATAGAGCAGTGTATATAAAAAGTCGCTTGTAAACATACTATTATAAAAATGAAGCCTCATTAGAAGAAAAAAGAGATGGTCTTTTCTTTACATTGTTTTAAGATGTTCTAAAACCAGGAAAGTTAGGTCTGAGATGCTAATATATCAACTGGTTTATCAGGACATTTTCCTTTATGTGGATTTCTTGATATTGGTCTTTTAATAAAGCACTGCTGAAGGCAACAGAGGAGTCCTCAGAGGGCCAGGGTTCTCACAGTATTATTATTTCCTGTGATTTCTATTCATATCATATCTCAGATGTCAACAAGTATGATAAACACTTAGCTTGTACTAGTGTTAGCACAGATTTTCATTATACTGTCCTATTCAAATGCCCTGAAAATCCACCAAGCTCTAAGGATAAAAAAAAACCAAACTTTACTAGTACTCTCCTAGAAGCAGTTTTCAATAGAATTCTTTCTGTTTGATTTACAATACACTCCTCATTGTGATCTATCACAACAAATATTCACCAAGGAAAAGACATTATCTTGTTTTTCTTCCCACATTTTTCAAATTAGTTTCCCAGTGACCCAGTGCTGGAGCACTTCTACCTTTTTAAATGACGCTCCAAGAGACAGAAAAGGCTGGGGAGGAAGAGACATGAAAACACCATGCTGTTCTTTGAGGCAGAAGCAGCAGCACCCTGGGTACCAGGGCCTGGAAGGAGGCTGCCAAGCACTGTCTGCTGGCATTGTGTGCCTCAGCATCTCTGCTCTGCCTGCAGCCTTCACCTCTGTGGGCAGTGCTGGAGGACCCCTCTAAAACCCCCTCTTCTCACCAGTCTTTCTTGTGTAAAACAGTAATATACAATCAATGGGAGCACACAAGAATTTCCATCTTCTTTCTAGTATCCTGGCCCAGAGTCTGGGTTGAGTTACAGCCTTTAAAACACGCAGAACCCAATTCTTCAAGAAAGTTCTGGTAGCACCGCAGGTTAACAAATAGTTTTTAGGATTAAGCACCTATTTTATGGGATTAAAGAGTTTAAACATGCACATGGTTTCCTAAACACACATACCACTGACCACACAAGCTAGGAGTGTGGTAGCACACAGCAACAACAGCATTTTCAACAGCTGGAAGAAATGAAAGCCCTGGGGATCTCTCCTTTGCCACAGATCACAGATTCCCCCCTCACAGTGCAGGCACTTCCACCACAGACTCCCAGCAAGTGCCTGGGGCTGTGGCAGAAGCAGCCTCAAGCCTGGCCTCGCTTTCCTACAGACAATGCTCCAAAGCCCTTCAGAGGAAACAGATAACACCATACATCAAGACCAAAGATGAGGAAGTTATAAACTCTTGAGATCATGGGGACTTTAAACTCCCATTAAATCAAAACATTTATTGCTACTTTTTCTCTACCAAAAGCCACAGGTTTTTCAGTTATTTTGTTCAATCATCCTCCTTGTTCAGCTAGAATGGAACATTTCTATATTAGTGCCTCAAATCACTGTAGAAGATAAGAGTTATATATAATCTACACTAGACAAAATATTCAGTATATCTATTAAAATGAACTACCTAGAGATTAATTTGCCTGACTATATTCCTTCCTCATTATGTATCTTTATTGCTCAGAGATAATATAATTATCATACAGAAAACATTGATATAGTTTGATATAGATATAAAACATATTGGCTGCACTTTGAAAAGTGAAGATTATTACTGTGACTTTTACTTTCTAAAAGGCCAGACACTGTAAATAACAGGAGAACATTACCTGTCCTTAGATATAGGAGCTATAAGTGGTGCATACCAATTAATTCCCACCTCACAATGGGCATCAAGGTAAACCAAAACCTTTGAAAGAAAAAAAAGGAAAAGTAACTTATATTTCTGTATACGAAATCATTACTTGATTAACCTTACTTACACTGAGATACATTCATATTATAAACAAGAAAATGAAGATTAAATTAGTAAAATGAATCTTTTCTTAAAACATTATCAATAATTTCCACGTGTCTACTGAAGCCACCACAAGCTTTACCCCAAAAAAAGAAAATAAGACAGACTTGTGAATGAACTGGCTCCTACCTGTCCAAGTTTAGCCTTCTGGGCTCCAATGCTTCTAGCTTGGATCAAACCTTCTCTCCTCTCATTTCGAAATACCTTTACAAGGCCATTCCACTGCTTTATATAGTTATCCAGCCTCTCTTGTAAGTGTGCTATCAGATAACAAAGAAAAGTAAAATTGATGAGGTTTAATAATAGAGAGTTTTGTACTCTTAATGTAAGCCAAAAATATCTAGACATTTACAAGAACCTTTAATTCAACCATTCACAAACACTAAGACCAAGGAGATGAAGACCACTGACCCCATGGCACATCTGAAGAAATGGCAGCTCAAGTGGTTGGCCACACCACAGGGAGCTGGGTGGACAACTCACAGTCACTTCAACATATCACACAGTGGCTTTCAGATATTTGTCTGTATTCCAAGCATCCAGAGAAGTTTCTACACTTCAGCATACAGTCTTTCCTCATCAGATGATGTCACATGGACAGCTGAAGGCACCACTTTTCAGTTAAACATTTCCCTTCACTCACTTTGTGCCTCACAAAATTTTCTGTCAGTCTATTAATAATCTGGAAACCTGAGGCAGAATCTGACCATGCTCAAATTACTGCCCTCCTTCATGAAAACCTGTTCCCTCTTGTGAAGGTCTTACTATAATCTTCTAACGAAATTAATGAGAATAACTGGAAGGCCATAAGTGGTCATACTGAGGAGACAACAAACCTTTAGCCAAAGAGGTTTCTATCAGTAAAGGGACAAGTGACCACACAAGAATCAAGATGAGCTATGCTCCAATGGTTTCAGATTTGTATTTGCAGATTTGTAATTGTCTTGGCCAAACTTCTCTGGAAACCACATTTCTACTACACAATTTGAGTAAAGGATCCTAATGTTGCTTAACATTTTTGCCCAGATGATTCTGTTCAGAAAACTCGCAAGGGCAGAAAGGCTGGTAATCAGGCACCTGCTGTTTGTGGCTGTGTTGACTTAGCTACTGGTGCTTGTTAAAAATCTATTTTTGTACTCAAAGGCTCAAAAGAATTGCCTACAGCTTCAGTTTCTCTCAGTCAGGAACCAAAACAAGCCACCTAATCTACAGTTGAGGCATCCATGCACTGGTTTCCTTTGCAGCAGCTCCAAGGGGCTGACAGATGCCATGCCTGTGCTGATCTAACAGGAGGGGAGACATGCAGAGGTGGAAGCAGAAGGATGTCTCTTTCAGCAGCAACATGCCATCAGATTACTTCAGCAGAAATATTTTCTGCAACCTGAATGAAAATTATGAAGTCTGGAGACTACTGCAATTTGGTATGTTTTTTATTCTTGTCAGCAGTATTTAAAAAAAAAGTTTGAACAGAAGCTACATGTAATTGAAAAGGAAATGGTGTTTCTTGGAAGCAAAGTTTCCAATATCGAAAATTAAGCAATTCTACCAAAGAACAATATTTTAAAATCACTATGTTTTGATACTCTTATTATCCTTCCTCTCCACCTTTATAAAGGAAAAAGTTTTCTCAACCAAGTTTTATGTATTCTCCTTTCCCACACACATTTAAAATTTCTTTGGAAATCCTTGTGCATTAGGAAAATTTCAAGGATACACAAATGTCAAACTTGAGAAAGAACAATTTTATCACATATTCTGTATAGAAGAACATGCCTTATAATAAATAGAGAATATATGATTTGATAGCTGTGATATAAATTTTTATAGGATAAAATCAACAGAGTTTTGAGGTCAGACTGAAGAGGTACTAAGAGAACCTTTACACCACACCATTATTTATGCTGCATATTCCAAGTATGTGTTACAGAAGGACTGTCAGGAATGTTTTAAAGATTTAAAACCTGAAGTGATTTCCAGCTCTCTTGCTTATGAGGCCAAATGTTTTACTTATCAAATGTTCAACTATGTAAGGCTCACAGGGAGCTGTAAAAACCTGTCATATTGATTGTGTAAAGCTTTTCTACAGTACAAGTCTCAGGACTTTGCAGTCTATTATCTGAAACCATGCCAGGGTTAGCAGCAAGTGCTATTTCCCACAGGAAAGCTGAAATTTTTCCTCCTTCCCATACTACAAAGCTTGTATGACAGTTGTGTAAAAAATCCGGATACTTTTACAGTCAAAAATATTGTTTGGCCAGCATTAAATTTTGTTCACCTAGAATCTGTATTTATGACATCTCTCAACAGCCTTACAGCAATCTGGGTTTTGTTCAAAAATGTATATTTTACCTTTCAAAATATTATAATCACCACTCTGGCCTTCCCCTATGTGAGTTCCTCTCTCATGTCTAAGTGCATGATTAAAGCATGAATCAGTGTCTTTTAAAAACACATGGTTTCTCCAAAGAATCTTGGGCACTGCAGATTACAAAGGGGGAGGAGGAGGAAAGCAAGTTTTTTCCCCCTCAACTCACAGACAGCAGTCTGAGAACCAGAAAAATGGTATCAGAAGTGCTTCCTAGAGCAGCTGCCTCCTGCCTGCGAGCACCCTGCACTGTAATATTGTTAAAGGTGGGGCTCTCAGCTCTAACACAGGCACTGATTACTGCTTGTTTCCCAGTGGCAAGCACCATTACACAGGTTAATAAAAATAATGCTGCCTGCCTATGCTCATTACTTCCCCTTTGATTATCTCATGGGATGCTGCATCAGTTAGAAATACAGGTAACAATAAAGAACATAAAAGTAAACATAAAAGGTAGACAAAGCGTTTAAATGCTACTAGGAACACAGGCATTTTTTACCTCACAGCCACCCTTTACAGGTGCAAGGCCTACAAAAGCAGTTCCAGAACTTCTGAATGCTTCAGAAAACAAGTAAGCTGGTGCCCAAATACGTAACAAGTGCTGGAGACCTAAACACACAACTGTAATTGTAGGAAGCTTTAGAAAATACAGTTTTATGAATTCCCATTGCCCTTCCAGAACAGCTGTTTCCTTCACACAACTAGCATTAGAATAAACTGCTTCTATTGAGAACAGAAGAAAAACTGGGGGATGGAAAAACCCCCCATGTGTAACAGCCTGGCCTCATTGACACTGTGGTAGAAATTGCTGCAACATTTCTTGGACTCTAAAATGAATTAATACAGAGGTCTCCATAGAAAATGGAGATAGAATCATTCAATTAGCTTGGCAATCTTCTTGTTACTGTTCTCTTTGTGCTCTGACAAAAAAACGCCAGAGTAGATTTCAGCACATATCTCTGCACAGTTCTCCACAGTCAAAGCCTGCTGTTTGCCAGAGAGATTAAGGAAAAAGTGTCATTCAGCAAAAGTACTGTTCCCCACCGACTTTATACTGAGAATTATAATAGAAAGACATTTTCCAAGCATTGCAATTGTTCCTCCCTGTAAGATATAATATATATAAAGCTTCTATGCAGCTATAACTCCCTTCTGATGAAAGATTCCTCATAAGGGGTTTTTAGGAGCCAGCCTTTAGAAATGTTTGCAACTGCTGTGCTCCATTTTAATTTCATATCACTTGAGAGGATGGCAGCTAAGAAATAAGGACAGTCACACTAAGCATGAGCAAACATCTGCCCAGTCCAGCACGTGTCACTCAGCACCAGGCTCCAAGAGCATAAGGTGGTCTGTTGGGTGGAAAGGCAGGCATGAAGTGTGCAGCCTGAAAGTAGGTGGGGAAGAAGAAAATCCTGTATCTGTGCTGTCAGCATGACTTTTCTTCTGGCTGAAAAAGCAAAAAGCTACCAGCAGCTCTGCTGTGATTAAGACTGTTTGTATTTTGCAGCTCTCCTAACAACTGGAGAGCTCTTCAGGGAGCTTGGCATGCTTTGCTGCCCATACTAGTTCATCCTTCTCTCTAGGGAGAAAGAAGTAGAGCAAGATTCTGCTCTCTTGGCCATTTTTCATCTAGAACATAATTTGAATTAATGAAATTAAGTTAATTATATTTACCAAGTAATAGCCTAAAGCAATTTGAAGAATTATTATAGTGAACTAGTGCAATTGCAGCAAGGTGTTTAGAGAATTCCAGTCCATGCTTGTCTTACCAGTCAGCCATACCTGAGAAAACTGCACCTCGATCTTTATTGAATTTTCTCATTTAAGAAAGCTATCTAGGAAATTGAAGTATGAGAAATATAGAGTCAAGGGTCTGCTGGACCTCAGATCCAGGCTAGCTGTGTCTGCTAACCATTTAGTTATGAGCAGAAAGCAAAAAAAGTTCTGCATGAAAAAAAAAATCTTTAAAAATACTGCTTTTGTTTAACAAATGTCATATATTGGAAAAATAGTACAAGTTGTTATGCCAGACAAACTCATTCCATGAACTACATATACATGGCACAGAGTCAGCTACAAGTCATGTGAAACTCAAGTATTGAGACCTATCATTAGTAAAAAGTCTGGTAAGTATTCTAGACACAATCAGTGTCACAGTTACTTTATACAGCTAAGTCAGTCCTTGAACAGCTCTGAAGGAAAGCTATGATCCTAGCTGAAAGGCAAAAACATAGCATATGTCTGCTGACTGAATTATTAAAATTATATCCCCTAGGAGAGAAGATATTTTTGGTTTATAGCATGTGTGAATATCTAAGCCAAATGCTCAACAGCTGTTAAAGGATACAGAAGACTATAATTTAGCATTCAGTATCTTTATTAGACTAAGCCAAATGTAGTCAAGTTTATAATACAGGTAACTTGCCCTCTCCTGTTACACCAAAGCGAAAATGATACCTACCTATCTACAGGTATGATGCAAAAAATAACACACAAAAACTATTTTTAATACTGGTTAATGAACAAAAAAGGCTACCTCAACTATATGATTACTTAATTTTTAAAAGTTGTAGTGAATACACCCATGGAAAACAACTACCATAAGACCGGAACTGGGAGAAGTCCAGATCACTTAATAGAAAGGAGAATTTCAGAACAGTCATCTGTTTTCTATTCCACTACACAATTCAGCTATTATGAAAACAAAGATGAGGGTATCCTGGGCTTCTCACCAAATTTACCTTTGCTCAAAGCCATCATCAACATCGTCTAGAAGAGACTGACATCCCACCCAGTCAAAATTATGTTTTTATTTATGTGTCTACTCCTTTTCTCTGTCAACATCTATTCAAGAACCATGCTGCAACAAAATCTTACAGAACGTGCAGCTTTGATACACTACTTTAAAATTTGTTTAAAGTTAAAAATCAGTCTGTTTTCCTCTGTCTCAATCAACTTATATCTCTAGGAGACCACTTTCAGTTCCCCTCTGCATTCAGCCCTGTATTGCATTAACACTGACAATCCACACCGAAAGGAAAAAACAAACAAACAGTGTATGCTTACATTTATAAGACAAGTACAAGTACATGCATCCTGACTATAAACCAAGATTAGAATGTAAATTACAAAGGAAGAAGAAAATCTCTGGACTTATGTTGATATGCAGGACTCAAAGAAAGGCAGAAATTAAAACATATTTAAATTCTTAAAAGCTTCCCCCTCTCAATAAGAAACAATAAGCAGCTTAATGTGATGTTTAATTTAAAAAGGATGTTAGAAATGAAAAAGATATTGAAAATTAATCAGAATAATTTGATAGCCTAGGTAGATTTTTATTATAGTTAAAAAAATAGATATCTGTATTCCTGTATGCAATAAAGGAAGCTTGCTACTCCTAACAGGCTTAACTCCTTTGATACTCTTCAAACTACTTGTTTTCACAAGAGCTAAGAGAGATACTGGCTATCCCAACTTTCTTCTACATACTACCCAAAAACTGCGGTAGAGAACTCGAAGGACTGTGAAGAAGAAATCTTTTCTCCCATAGTCAACTCAAACCATGGCAGATAACAAATCAAAAGAAAACTATTTCAGGAAAATAAAAAAAATTCTTTTCTACAAGGAGTGTGTTAATATTCTCAATGTACCTTTGTTGCTAAAATCATCAATCAGAACAATTTCTGCCAAGTATTTTCTTGGTGTTCTCTTGATGACACTGTGGACTGTCCTCATGAGTGTGGACCACCCTTCATTATGGAAGACGATGACAACGCTGGAGGTGAGCAGGTTATCGTCATAATGCCAGTATTTGCATCTGTAAATAGAATTGATTTTATTAGTTTTCAGACTGTGATTTACAGAGCTGCTTAACAGCATCCTTGTGCAAATGAAATCTTTGCTGACAGCTACCCTTCAGATTTAAGAGAGACAGGATATAGAAGGTAATACAGTTCAAGTGCATCACAGATACAGATACAAATAAAAATAAAAAGAAAAGCAGACTGCCAAGCACAAGTCTCAGATCTGGTCCAATTTCAATGGGCTCCTTCCTTGAAAGATATAATACATGGAGGAAAAAAAAAATGCAAGAAAAAAGAGAGATTTAAAAAAGCAAACAAAAACAGTGCAGACAGTTTTCCTAAGCAGTTAGAGATGATTTAGAAACAAGCAATGTGAATACTTCCAATACCTTCCACACTTTCCAATACTTCTAAATCACATTTGTCAACAATGGATTCAATTCGCAATTAAATTTCCCTTAGTGCATCCCTAAGTGAGACTACTCACAGTCTCCCTACAACCAGTCCAAGTGTTTCCTTAACTGGAAGTTTACCCACCTGATCACTAGCCCCTTTTCCAACTATAATAATATAGCTCCTATCACTGAACATAGCACTTTTGATTTTAATGGGAAAAATCCTTCCCTTTTTCATCTTTCAGTAAATAAAGTCTCTCCTAGAGAGATTCTGACTTTTCAAAGACAGCTATCATATTAAGAAATTATTAGTGACAAATAAAAAACTTCTAAATGTACAGATGCACAAACTTCCCTAGTTATAGCTCTCTTTATACAACAAAAAACTTAAATGCACAGAAACACTGCTGCTTTTGAAAATAATTACCTTAATCATCAGAGATCACCATAATTTCTGAAAGTACATTCAGTTAAACATGGAAAGAACTCGCCTAACAGATCCACAGGTATTTAAAGAGTTTCTCTAGTGAAGGATACATCTCACTTCTCAATGCCATCAATATGCATTTCTCACCTCATGGAAAATCAAAGACATTGCTAGAAATATACTATTAATTTTGTTCCCGTGGGAGAAGAAAATTACAGAATCAAAACAGACTATAACAAAATTTTATCTAATAAGGCATATAGTTTCTTAGGCAGCCTGTAAGCAACCTCTGAAACAGCACAATCTCTAAAAGTACAAATTTACTGACTAAAATTCCTCAGCTCGATAGTTTTTATGCCTGAAGAAGCTGCAGCTAATCATAGTTACCAATAAAAGAAGTGCTAGACTGGCTGTTTAAAAGGTTTAGGCCACGGGTGCCTTCCTTCCACAGATCTCAACTGATTACACATTGCAGTGCTTCCATTTGTAGCACAAGCATTTAAGCTGTCAACAACATACTTAGTCATCTGCAGAGATAAAATGGATACCCTACCTAGGTGTGTCAAGCAGGCTGTGTAGAAGGAAGATTTAATATGTTTAATAACAGATTTATAACAGAATAGTGTTGCTTCACACATATATTCTCAGTATTAATTTTGGTGATCTGGTTATGTTAAATGTGGAAAACAGGGTGTTATACTTTGAAAAAACCAGCATACCAGCTGAATGCCATCCAAGAGCTCTGTGTACAAGGTGGCAGAACAGCACCTTTTGTCTCAAAGGAGAAGGCAGGAGCTGATGCAGCTTGCACTGTGCTCCTGACCTGCACCTGCAGCAGTTTAGCTAGGAAACCTTTTTGCTAATTTCTGAATAAAAAGAGAAGGACAAACTACAACGTTTCAGACTGCCTTCAAGGACAAAAAAAAAACCCTTGAACTCAAATCTTTTCATCGTTTATTTCTCTCACTTCCTGCAGTATAGGTTAGCTACGTTTAGGAACAAAATGGTGAAGAGCATAAGAATGAAGGACAGTAAGTAACTTCGCATAATTTTAGAAAGTCAAACCTATTACAAAAGCCTGAATTGAACAATACATCTACGAACAATTTATAAGCATTTTTAGATCTGTATTTAATACGTTTTTGAAACACAAACCCAAAGGTCTAGACAGTCTTTTTGCTACATAGCCAACTTAAATCTCCTCAAATCAGGTGTTCCTAAATTTGCAAGCAGTGAAACACTACGTTTATATCTCTAGTAAGATCATGCTTCCAGCTTTTTCCAGACACTTTATTTCACTTACCAGACAGCCCACAGACCGGACTCATCAAGCCCATAGACTCTGACAGACTGCAGTAACCTCTGTGCAGTCTTCTTTCTCATCTTGAATTGAGAATTAGAGGTTTGAAATATAGTAGTTGTTCTAGATCTGTGCAGTCATTAAATGTTTTAATCTCTGTGGCAGTTTTTTTTTTTTTCTTCAGTAAATGTGAATGTTGCTCAGGTATTCAAGCAACAAAAGCCAGTAGCCTCAGCTTTCATTTCCTTCACATCTACAGGGACGGAAGCATGGAAAGCTTTCCTCAGTGGAGCAGCACTGACATCCAGTGGTTGGCAAACCACATACCAAGAAAAGATAAATGCACTTTCCTTACAGTATGCGTTTCTCTGTAGATTTTAGGCTCTAAAAAAGGCAAAAAATATGCCTGAATTTCCAGGAATGCTATACATTTTTAAAAGAGAGAGTAAATGAACGTTTAGGGAAAAGCTGAAAGCTACTGAAAATTGGCACAAGCAGATTCAAAGTACAGAAGGGTCTGTGACAAAGAGGATTTAAATGTTTCAACCTCTAGCTTCATCCCCTGGGTGCTTCACTCCCTGCCCACATACTAACACAGTACTCCTTCCGGTGCAGCCTGCAGGCCAGCTCCAGCAATACACTATGCACCAAATTAGTAAACAAAATCACTTAACAAAGGTATTTTGAATCCTTATTGATAGAGCTGAGAGGGTGGCACATTGCAGCAGATATGCAGGAATGTCAAGGTAGCATCCTTAAGCCAGGCTTGCCTCTAGACATTTCACATCACTTTTCCTGAGCTCTGTCAAGAGTTATTGCGTGGGGAAAGAGGAACAAGCGTGCACAGATTTACAAAGGGCTGGCAACACCTTCCCTGGGCAGTGCTGCAGGGGAAAGCTGGTCTCTTTGTGTTTCCTTTCCTTGGGGAACTCATGGGTGAAAGGAAACAACACCTTCAGATCAGTCCATGAATAAAAACTTTCCATTCTGCAATCAGCATTGGTACTACTGGGGAAAAACAGGACTGACTCATCACCGAAGCAAGATGAAACCCTTCAGAAGGCACAGTTGTGATCTAATTGAGAAACAGGGTGAGTAATGTTTTTTCTGTCTATTAGACTGCATAGTTAGGATGTGAATTAGTTCTACTCCCTCTCCACCCCTGGAGGGAATAGCTGTGCTGGAGGCTGTGCCACACCAAGGTCCCTTATCCCTCAATCACAAAGCTGTGCACCAGCCACAGCACAGAGGAGTGCTTTTACAGGAGACCCTCTGCACAAGAAGCTGAGCATCTGGCCTGGAGTGCTCCTTGGCTTGGGGAAACTTCTGCTCTTACAGCTCTGTACTCTATTCATTGGCTTGCTCCTAGGATGTGCTGGGGCCCCACAGCCATGATTGTGGATACATGGTCCAAGGCTGGGATGGCCATGCAGACTCCCTGTTAGCTACCTCTCAACATGCAGTTACAAACTCAAATTTCCTCAGGCTTAAAAAAAGCCAGAAGTGGAGTCTGCTTTTCCTGGAAGAGGAATCCAACCACCAAACAAAATGCAACATCTGAAAAAGGATAGCACCTTGACAGCAATTTAAGGGTGAGCCCCATCAGATAGATACTTAGAGGGCAATTTAAGATCTTGAGCCAACAGAAGTGTTTCTCCTGTCATGCTGAATCCCTGACTTTGCCAGCATATCAGCATCTAAGCTCCAGAAGTAAGAGGTATCATGACTATATCATGACTCTCCATCCTGATACTATTTTCCTCGTGTCAGCTCTCTGACTTGCACCTGCACATACCAAGGACACATCAGTACATCAGGACACATCAGCGGATTTTAAAGCACTGTACTTGTGTGCTAAGACCAAAATGTAACAGAAGAGATTCCTCCAAGAAGGCAGGCAGCTGCCATCACATTCCTGTTATCACTCCAGTAACCAAAGAAGCTCCTAAAAAGCTGATTAGCTATTGCAAGATGAGGGACCTGAATCAGTACAAAGCTGAAGGTCTCAATTTATTATTTATCCTGAAATCATAACCAACACTAAAAAATGGAATTTCTCTTCTCCATTAATATAGAACTGTTCATAATTTTAAACTCTATTTTAAATTTTATTTCACATTTAAAGTGGTATAAAATTCATAGTTGTATTATTACCTATTATAATTGCTTTACAGTGCATGTATTTTTCTCAAATCTTTGAAAGAGTCCAGCACAAGCAAATCCCCAAAACAAGTTAGGAGATCTGTTTTCATTTTCTAATAAGTCCTATTCTTATCTTACAAGGAGACAGGCATCCAGCTGACAGCATGCTGTGTACATAATTTTAATACTGAATTCAGGTCTCCTTCTTATTTTAGACCACAAATTTATTACGACTACTGCAGTGAACTGAATCTAACCCCCAGGAAGATGGATGGAAATCTTTTTCCACAAAACACCTTCAACTGTTTGCTCATCTGTATGGCTGACATCACCAAGGTCATAGCTGACACTGGCTCCTTAACACCTGCAAGTCAGCGGGATCATTGCCTAAGTCTAGAGTAGACAGAATAGACAGAAACAGATCACAGAACTGGGCATTTCTTTGTTAGGATACAACTAGGTAAATCTAATGCTAATACTGGATTTGTTACCTGTGAAGCCTTGCAGAGCATTTTTGTGCACCAGCAACGTTAAAATGAGATTATAGTAGTGGACTTACAAAACAGAGGTTCTGAAACAGAGGTAAACAGACAACCCAAGAAGGACAGATTGATCAGCTGAATAATTTTTTTCCCTTCGGCAGACAGCAGCCAAACCTCTATTGCACACTACCAAACAGCTTAAACCTATGCTGAAACAGCATTTGCTATTTTAAAAATAGCTACAAGCTTTGCCCTTTTCCATTCCTATGTGACTACATTTTATAATTAGAGCCCTTGGAAGCAAAAGCTGTATCTACTGTACCTCTGAAAACATCATGATCCAAATCCAGGGCAACGTTTGCATAGAAACCCAACATTAGGGATAACAAGAGAATGAGAGAAATAACCTTTGCAATTCTTCTAATCACAAGATTCTTGCCTGTACTATCACTTATCCAACACTGAAAAATTTGAAGCAATAAGCACCACAGAGCAGGAAAGCTGGGGTACCTAGGTGGGTAAAATAAAATCTTTTCCTTAGGGAAGGGGAAACTCCCATACAGGGAGATGGAGCAAAAGCCCTTCATATTTTGGTTTAAAGGGAGGAAGACATCACAGCTCCCGAGGCCTTCTGCAGTCTGGTGACACACTGTAGGTATTGCAGGGATTCATGAAATTTTTACTGGCATAACCTAATGTAATAAACAACTAGAAAGAAACTTCAGGCAGTAAGCTCAGTCCCACGGAAATACTGTATTTGCACATGCCTTGCTCATCAGATATTGAAGTCCCTACCCATGCTCACCTGGACTGCATTGTAACTTGTTATCATGCACATTTATTTGAATGCTCTAGCACAGTACAGTCTGGTTAATAGGAACAAGACAGAGCATAAGGAGTGCATTTCATTTCTTAGTTTCACGTTCAGATTACGACTCATTTGACAAAATGATTGCTTCGTGTGCCCCAGAATTTCTAGGCTGCAAGTTGTCACCTGGAGGGTTACATGAACAGCTGCAGGAAATCGCTCACACTCTTCTCTGCCCTTCCACTGAAGTCAAGGTTTAAGTCAGAATTTAAATATACTCCAGGTGCTGTTCTATGCATACGTTTTTGTTGAATAAGAGGTCATGTTCAGAGCTTGGTCATCTCATTTCAGATGGACACAGAGAGGTAAGTAAATCCAACTACAGATAGCACACCTGGTGCCTCTGTCAACCTCTTTGTACTCTTCAGGTGAATTATTTCTCCCTCAAACTTAACATTTGCAACACTAGGAGCCAACACTAAAGAGACAAAGGATTCATTTTCTCTGTAGTTTTCATTACTGGGACCTGAAATATTAACAGAAAATGCTGGGTTCTGCTTTAAGGTGAATGCCTGGAATTTAAATCTTTCCTGACCACGTGAGATGCTTTCACAATACATGTCTAATTACAATTTAAACACCTTTTTTTTTTCCCTCCAGGAGTCTTGCCTGCAATAAGGCAGCTGATAATGTGCAGTGGAAAGCTAGCCTTCCTGATTTAGTGTGACCACTATAATTCACCTGATTCTCAACTGCAGCTCTCACTGAGATGCACAAAAAAATTATATGCACATTATACAACTAGTTTTCTTTGTTACAGAACAGTTCCACTGTATTATGGGGCATTGGAATAAAAGATTTTCCCAAGGTAACATGTGAAATGAAACCAAGTCCCTAGTGTTTCGTTTCCAGTGATATAGATGCGAAAAGTAATTACTGAAATCCTTTTTCTTGTAACAGTATCAAATCTGTAATTTGTAAAGTGCTATAATTAAGGAACTAATCACATTCCTGAAGAAAGCAGGCTCCACTCCAGAGCCTTTCTATTCAATCTTCTTAGCTACAACAAGATTGACTGGACAAGTGACTACTTACTGTAAGAGAACATATTTAAATTCATGTTATTTGCCCAGAGTAATAAGACTGTCCATTTTTAATGAAGAGCAAAGACTCATCTGCCTTATTTCATATCCTGAGTAATTAGTTAAAGCTAAAGATTTTGGTATTTTTTTTACTCTGGTAACACTAACAATTTTCTATAGAATCCAAAATTTTTAATAGCGTTTGGACCATAAAAAAGGTCCAAGCTGGTACCATCAAACTATGATAGGAAAAATGTCTTTACTAACAGCTCTGCCTTACTATCACACAGCTCTGCATGTATGTACACATAGTAAAGTTAGAAGTCTATTTTTGGCAAGAATTCCCTCCTTTTTTAATACTAAAAATAATTGAAAAGTTGAAAAAACAAACACCCTTCAAAACTACATGTGTAATTTTTAAAAACAAGCCAATTCTCATTCCCTTTAGTTCTATAAAATGAGCTGCAAAGAAGTTGTCCAAAAATATGTTTCTGTATGAACATAACATTGTATTCAAGCAAGGAAGAGTTACCTTTTCAGGTTTTTCAACAAAAGCTCATTTCCAGTTGCTCTGTTTGAAGTCAAAGGTGACTTGTGGCAACAGATCCAATTATTCAAGTACAAATTTGTATGGCCCAAGGGCTATGCCCTGTCATAGCAACAATGTTCTTATAAAGGAAAACTCAAACTGGATAATCCACAGAAGGAAAAAACACTTAAAAATATTTATTCTGCCGCAATCATACTGACAGATGTGTGTGGGTGATGCAGCTGAAATTCTGGCTCACTCTGATGAGTAGACAGCAGCTATTTATTGTCATACTGAAAAAAAAATCCAGCAAGAGATTAATTTGTCTCATGCCATGAACATTAATGATGCTTCCTTTTCCAGTCAAGCTATTCTGGATAAAATTCCTTCAAAACTTGTAAAAAGAAGCTGTCAAAAAAATTTAGCTTTAATAAAGTCATAAGACTAAAACCTTCTGGGTCAGTAAGAACAATTTGTAAGCAAGTCTTCCATGGGTTGGATAACAACACCATATCAAGCCTGAGCAAAGCATGTTGAGCTCTAATCCTTTCTTTCAGCCAACACAGTTAATTACCCTGGCATGAAATCTGATCAGCACTACGAACATCCCTGGCTTAAGGGCTCTACGGTAGTGCAAGTTTGTTAATAGGAGGAACAGGGAGTTTCACAGTGCATCATTTAAAACTGTAAGAGAATGCTTCTCGACTTCAAAAGTGCAATAAACATGTCTCAAACCCAGCAAAATAAAGGAATGAAAATGGCAGGTGTGGATTGGAGTGTTCTACTGTGAAAGTGGACTTCAAAAAGGAAAACCTACATTGATTCTTTGTGCTTTTGAGCTAGAAGTATAAAAAGAGGTTACTGCAACTAATGCACCATAGGTAAGTATCTTTAGAAATACTGAATACAGGTTCCTTGGAACACCTTGCACTTGCTTTGGTCTTGTGTAATCAGGTGTAGCTCCTGTAAGCCATACACTAACCAGCCTCTTCTCAGAGCTCTGCAGCTGTGGTCATCAATGGTTTTGTCCATCAGGCAGCTTTCTCTCCCATGCATTATTTACATGTCTCCTTGTATCTGCCATAAGAAGTTAATGATTTTGGGCGCTATAACTTTGTCAAAAAGGGCCCAGGAATGGCATCTTTGAGGACAACCTCCCCAAAACATAGGAGCCATCCATTCCCACATGCAGTAAGTCAAACAGGCATGGCAGAAAACCCACCTGGCTGCACCAAGAACTCTAGAAAGTAAAGTAGGAAAGGTAGAGGCATGGACTGGCTACCTAGAAGGAGTACAGAAATATTGCCTGAGCCCATGAAGAGAGCATTAAAGGCAAAGCTTTGTAGAAACTCCTAAGACGGAAAGGGCAAAGAAAAGAGCTTGTAGGCTAAAGAAAGACTAAAGAAAACATGAGTTTACTGATAAAAGAGATGAAATTTTGTGTCAAAGGACACATAAATACCAACACATTCAACATTTGGTTTGCTAGACTGTTTACTTGCAAGGTTTGCTGTCACACCTCCCAAGTCCCTGAGTCCAAGGGCAGAAGAGAAAGAATATCCACCACAGAGGTGAGTCAGGGACCACTTCCCTGGACATATCACAGCAAATGGCATACACACAGCACAAGTCCATGAGAGTGGGTGGATGGCACCAGAGAGCACTGAAGAAGTTTGTGATGTCATTGTGTGAACATGCTCTACCATATTTACAAGGTCTTGGTGCTCAGCAGTGGTTCCTGAGGACTGACTAAAATTCTGGCTCACCTTCAAGAAGCAGGATCCAGGAAACAATGACCTTGAATTCATTAACACTGAGTGAAATTTTTTGAACTGATTAACTTCAGTCCATGAAGGATTGCTTTCTGCTAGAATAGCTCAGAGCCAGTTTACTAAAGTTTAAATGTGCCACGATTGTTTTTCAGCATAAGGTTAAGGGGAAGCCATCAATAGAACCACACAGAAGTACTGGATATCCAAGAAACACTCAGACAGCACCTCTGCATGGAAGAATCATGATGTGTATGGAAGAATCAGAGCACCTGACAGAAGACACAGGCAGGAGACACCTTCTTTTGAAAAGGGGAACTGTGAGGAAGGGAAACACAGCATGATTAAAAACCAGATGCTGTTAGCAGTAAGACATACATTCTTTAAATGTACAGGGTGGTGTCCAAACAAGGGAAACAGAAATGAGCATTAAGTGAAGCTAAGTGCATGTAAATAATAAGATAGAGTAAAAAAAAACCACCCAAAATCCAAGTTTGAGAAATAGCTCACTGAAGTATGAAAGCTGCTATTGAAATATTTTTTTCAAACACCAGAAGTAGGATGCCAGCCAGAAAGTCTGTTGGGCTGATACATGATCAAAATGAAAAGAGATCACTTCAGAAGCAGGAAAGCTAAATTAAGTATTTCCACTGAACTCTTAGCAGTGCACAATGCCACATACCCTGAGAAGAGAATAAATAAAAGGGCAAGTACACAGTGATACTTCTTACTAAATATTCCTATCTTCAGATAATCTGCATGATAGCTTCTACTGGAATTTTCTGCCATGAATAGCCTCATTGCCTTTTTAAAAATAAACCCAGTATTTCCTAAACAATGCAACATGAATTGACAAATGATTGTAGTGTACTGACTCCAATCTTGTTATCAAATAGGGGAAATACAACACCAATTTTTATCAAAGAGTTCTGGGGTTCTAAAGAATTGCAGACCACTAAGTATGACTTCTGTGTTGAATAGAAGCTAGTAATAAATAAGAAAATTGCTAACCATAGACACAACTTTTATGGAAATAAAGTCATGCCACGGAAAAATATTATCATTTTTTGAAGAAATCAAAAATTATGTGGACATGAGTGAGGCTATTAATACAATAACTGAATTTCCAAAGCATTTGATGAGGTTCTTTGCTTTCTTTACAGCACAATTCTTCATCAAAGTATGGCAGATCTCTTAAGCTAGTAACTGCTAAAGTCAATTAATTCCAAATTGTAAGCAAGTTTGTGACTTTAGCAGCATAAATGACTGTGCTGGGAGCTAAGCGGTCCACCTCCTCTTCCATGTCTTTCCTGAACAATAGCAAAGTTCTTGGTAGTTGCAATTAAAATGACTATAAACAGCTGCAGAATAATTCAAAAACACAATCAAGGAAATGAGCCAGCAGGAGAGCTCAGTGCAAGCACAAATGATTGTATATGGAGTGTTAGACCACTCAGTGACAGATCCTAAACTCTGCATTACCACTGGGGAAAAAAAAGTTAAAAACATCTTGGGGTCAAATGTGGATAGGTCTTTCAGAATTTTAGTTCAGAGTTAATGAAAAGGGAAATAAAACAGCAGGAATAATAAGGATGGAAATGAAACATTTATATAGCAACTTCATGGAGCTATCTCTGATATTCCCATATCACAGGGCAGCAGAGCCACAGAGGCACATAACAGTATCTGTATCAAGGAGAAGAGGTTAAACAAGCATCACATTCTGCAGTCACTGACTCAGGATGTCATTAATTTCAAGACTATAAATGCATTCAAAAGACAAGTCTGTACATAGAAAGAGGTCTCTGAAGCATGACAACCCTGTTGCAATTTTTGGCTCCAGTGTCCCAGTGCACTGGTTGCCAGGAATGACACTTATCTATTCTTGTATGTTTTCTCATCAGCATATGTTTTTGGCCAGAGATAAAGTTGTCAAGAGAAACAATCACTGGTCAGAAGACCCAGTACAGATGCTTTTTTAAAAATTAAATTTTAAAAATTAAATTTTAAAATAGTCCGGGCAAGTGGATCGTTATACTGGTTAAACAACTCAATTCTTGTTATTCCTAGCAGCAATTCTCTACAGTTATCTCTTGGGGTTTTTTTGAGAGGACACATTTTGTTACCTGACAGCACTCACTCTCAAACCTAGGTCCCTTTTTTATTTCCTTAGAATGGTGTATTTATCTTGGAACAAAAATACTCCTGAATACAAAAAAAAAAAAAAAAAAAGAATTCAGGGAGCAATTAAATTAATAGAATTCTTCCTAAAAGCTAACATTAATTTTATTGCAGGTCTGCTAGGAAGCAGGAATAATGTGTAAAATCCAATATAAATGACTGCTCTTAAGGGGCTGCCACCTATCAGGATAAAAATAGATCCAAAAAAGGTAAAAATCACCAAGATTAAAGAAAAAATTTTCATCCAGCTACTGTGCAGAGGTTTAGGCCTGCTAAGCCTGCTCCACTTCTTTGCTGCTAGAAATAAGTTGGAAAACAGGTATTTCTCTACCATAATCCAGTTCATGTTCCCCTTGGTCCTCTTGCAGAGTGCTGAAAGACTGCAGCGAGATGAGCCATCTTCTACATTTTGTACACTGACTTTTACATATCCACATACATTCTTGATTTTTTTAACCAAACTTATGACTTGTTGTATGTCAACACGAGTGCTGGGCATCAACACTGACATATGTTGGTTAAAATCCACAAGCCAAGAGTATGTGGTACTGGCAAAACAGAAATATTCTAATGTACCTGAAAAAAAACTTCAACACACCATCCAGTGTTATTCCTCTCTATGGGATACAGCAAGAATTAAGGCTTTTTGCAGCAGCTGAGACTGCCCAGAATCACCAGCAAAGCTCCTCCTGAATCAATAAAGCCAGCTGGCAAATCATCCTGGCAACATGTCAGACTACAAAGTCAAATCCAAACATAGCAGAATAGAATCTCCCTTTATTGGCATTTCTTTCCTCTTCTCCCTCCAGCAGGGACAAGCCCTCAGGCTACATGGCTTTTAAGCTGAGAGAGACAGTTCTTGCAGCACTATTTCACTCTTGCTAGCACAGCCTGGGAAAGCATTTGGCATACTTCACTGAACAAATCTGACTGCACAGGGTAACACTTCAAAATTCTGATGCTTGAAGAAAGGGAGGTATACCTATCTATGAACAAATAATTCAGTCTTTACCAGAAAGATCTTCCTCCATTAGATACTATTAACAATAACAACAACAATAAGAATTACTATATAGCTCTTTGGTAGGATTGAAGTGAATGTTGAGTGGCTTACCAGCCATAAATGTCTTTTTAAACAGATCAGTGGGAGGAAAATAAATGGTGCATCCAATAGGCAATCTGCTACCTTTTGCTGCATATTTCTCTCTGGTGTTGGGGAGTGAGCAGGAAAGTGAGCATGTGGGAGCCTGAAAGCATATAGCAATATCAGCCAATCTCACACTGCTTCCCCTCACTTCTGTTCCCAGGAGACAGGCAGAAGCTATAAACCTTTAACCTACTTAAGCAATTGCAAGCATTCCAAGTATTCAATACATAAAATAAAGGGATATAACGTTGTCTGAAAGATACCTTCTGTTCACATGGTTTTTTCATGCTGTTTTATTTGGTTGCTTAGAACATTAAATCATTAAATACTAAAACCTAACTGATTTGAGCTGCTGGCTTTGACTTCCACAAAGGCTTATCTACAGCTATGCTTGAAGGAAACAGTTTCTAAAATTAATTTTTTCATGGCTGTTCCTCCTCTTCCTCAAAGTATTTTATCATTTTTTGGGAGTATCTATTTATTAATATCCTTCAGAACAGAAGACAAATTCTGAGATTATGCCAAAAATACTTCAGGAAGTTACAGGTATGGAACTCTTTGAGCTATCGTGTGCTCTCTGATGCCCTTCACCTTGAGTAAAAATGAAGGGGAGGGAGTACTTGAGTTCTGCTGTCAAAGATATGGCAACTCAGCTGGGCAGAGGCAGCCCAGTCCCACCTGCATGTGACACGTTGCCACCTCTGCTTTGCTGTCCTTACAGAGCGAAGAAATGCTTCAGCAGGAGCAGCAGTGCCTAGGGAATAACCTCCTAAAAAGAAAATGCTGACCTAGACAGGTTATCCACAATATTACTTCCCTTTCAGAAAAATCTCTTTAGTATGAAGGACCGACTTCTGAGCACAGCAAAGAAAGAAAAACAAAGTGAACCTCCAGGACAGCTGGCACTTCCTTGCCACCAACAGCAGACAGGCATGGTCCTCTCATCTGACTGCCAGCAAGTGGAAACCTTTAGTAAGTCACCTGAAGAACACAGCACGAAGGAAGTGAAATGCTGAATTCTGTGTGCTTCATTTGCTTTCAATGAGTGCACACCACATAGCAAATTCAAGCAGCTGCACAGGCATGGGGTATGAGTCAGACCCACAGCTGGCCAGTTCTCTCCTACCTTGCAAAATGAAAAAAACACCCACCAGAAAAGCCCAGAGCAGAAGAGCCCCAGTAACCCGTCAACGAACGACCAAGAGATTATTTACCACAGCTGGAAACACACAGCCCAGAGACTGGCACCCAGTCAGGGATCAGCATAGCTCCACTGCTGGGGATGAGGGGAAAGTGAGAACTGCAAAGTACTTAACAGCCTATCTAATTTCATACACTGCCCACAAAACCCCAACCAAAAAACTGACTCAAAAATGCCCTACCATTAAATCAGTTTACTCAGAAACCTGCTCCTAGCTGATATTTAACACGGAAAATTATATCAAATGCAGGTTAACCTGAGAACAAAATTGGCTTCAACATGTATCAGGTCAGAATAGACTATGTAAACCTGCTAGTAATTCTTGAGCAAATGTTAGTAACTTCCCAGAATTTTCCCAAAACAAACTAGACATCCTTTCAGCAAGTAAATAAATGTTTTTTCTAAGATTGCTTTCCTCTTTAGGGCAAATGTTGTGAGAAACTGTTGGACGACTATTCCAACCCTTGCTATGGCAGATCCACACTTCTGTTACTGCAGGTAATTAGGCAGTGTTATTTAAAGAGAACAGTATTTCTTGTTTCTGTTCTCTATTTATGCTCCATTTTAAAGGCACCAGGGTAAATCAAAACTGAATAAACTAACTAGCATAGGGATGTCTAGTAAAGATAATACTTGCTTCTTGAAGACAAATCTTAAGAAGTTATGAATTAAGAAAAGATATGACAATGAAGACTATGGCTAGACATGGAATATGCAAATACATGCAATTAGACACTAAGATGATTTCAGAGATAAATCACTATAGCTTAAGTATTCATGGAAGGAATCACTGCAACAGCATTAAGAAGAATATATGGAAACATGGTATAGTACAGCATTCATGCCTTCAGTACAAGCCTTAAGTGGCCTAATAAATAATATTTTAAGAATCAATTCAGATATATGAAAAGCAAATAACTGAATCCCATAAAAAGAGAACTAAAAGAAAACAAAGGTTTGCTTACTCTTCTTGACGCAAGTCATTAACGCTCCGATCTAGTGAGATCATATCACTTGCCACCATATTAAACCCAAACTCTTTAATGCTGGCTTGAACAGATTCTTTGTAATCTGGTCCCAAAACATATGGCTTCGCTTCCTCTCCAGGGCCACCAACAACTCCAGGAGGCTCAGGCTCTTTGGGTTCAAAATTGCCAAGAACTCCAGGTCGTAACACAGGATCTGGGTATACAAATGTCTGAGGTTTAAATGTGAGATACTGCCTCTGGATGATGTTTTGCTGCCTGTTATCAACACCATGATGATTTAGTTCATTTTTGGCCTTATTTTTCCTTCGAATGGATTCCAAGTCCACTTCCACACCTTCAACATGAGGCCAAGGTACCACAGGTTTGAACTTCTCATTTCCTAGTCCATGGTCTCCTTTGTTTGGCAGGGGTCTGTTGGCTTCTTTGTCATCCTATATACAGACACAGAGAAACAGCAGACCACATGAATTGTTACATTCAGTAGCTTAATGCTCTAAGAGTTGGTACTAAATATATGTTGAGCAAGTATGGAGAAGTCTCTGTTGAGGAGCTCAATGAACACTTTTTACTAAAGCTACTGACTGCTGAAGAACACCACCAGCTGTTGTCCACACTTACCTTGGTGAGTTGGTCCTGGAAATGACCAAATACCCATGTAGGACATGTTCACCTGAATGTAGCTTGAGCCGTAGCTCAAACTGATGTACAAAGGGCACTGACAGAGCGTTTTATGAAGGAGAAGGTGGCATGGAGGCAAACAGTGCCACAGACCACATGGCATCCTTGGTCCCACTGTCAGACAGGGGTGTTTATGAGGTTTCTGTGACTCAGACTTTCGCAGTCTCAGTGGTGGCTAAAAACAGCCTCAGCTGGGAAAGAGTGCTCTATCTATGAGTAATGGCACACTCACCTGTGGCACCTGCAAGCCACGTATAATCCCTGCCCGTCACACACTTCCCCATCCCCCCACCTCGCTCCCATCAAGCTCCTCCTCTGCTGCAACAACTTATTTACAGCTGGGGGGTGATGCTGATGGCACTAGGGACAGCAGGCAGAAATGAGATCAGCTGCATGGACACAGGCAGACCTCCCTGGGGAGGCAGTGCTGAGGCTGAAGAGAACTGAACTGCCATGGCCACTGGCACCTCCTGCAGCCTTGTTTAAAAACAATTTTACTGAGCTCCTTCCTCTCTCCACACTAAGAGATTTGAAGTTCTACTGAGAAGAAAGACTGGCATTTTGAAAACTGCTCAGCATTTTCAGTGATCAGTGAGGTTGGTGGGGTTAGAACAAGGGTGGGTGATTTTGGAAGACTCTAGACAGAAAAGCCTTGAAGTGTCTGAGTGTGAAGTCTCCAGAATACAACAGCACCACCCATGAAAGCACTCCAAAACACACAGTCACAACTTTTTCCAATACTACTGTCCAAGAGTATGACAGGCAAATGCTGCTGAAGGTTCAGATATCCTGCTAAAATTGTTTATTTTTAAGCAGGACAAATGTTAGATCATTCAGAAATCTGCAGGAAACAACACACATTTTAGCAGCGTCTCAGAATCAAACAAAGTTTTGAGATTAGGAGGATAGCACTCATTCAAACCTGCTGAAGGCAGGTTCACAGTGAGATGGGTTTTTTCTCAGAGGCTTGTCCAGTCACATCCCTCTATCCAGTTTCTCAGGACAACCTGTTCCAGTTGCTTGACCCAGTGAAGGTTTTTTCCCCTCATACCTCAGTATAAGCTTCTCACATTGCATCTTGGCCTTTCAGTCTGCAATCCTCAGATTTTATTTCCATTTGCTCTGCAACTTCACTTTTTAGGGTGAAAAGATGCAATTAGACTCCCCATTAGACGTTTTTCCAGCCAAACCCAGCCTCCCTAGAAGGTCTTTGCTAGGTCCTCTGCAGATGCGAACCTCTCTCCTGTGCTGGGGAAATGTGGGAGGAGAAACCACACAGAGTTCCAGACAGCCAAGGTCTTTCTAGGGCATCCACCGATTATGCACTCTGCCTTTACTGCAACAAGGTTACAATGCTGACTCATGTCCATGTTCAATCAAACCACATAATGCTTCCTACTACATTACACTATCTTCCTCACATCATTCTGTGTAAAAAACCTTCAGAAATTAAGAAAAATACAGTGTATAATATTTCTAGATTAACACGGTAACAACAGGATTGGCTCCAATTGAAAATAAGGAGTTAATTCAAGAAACTTTCCGAGTTCTCTGTTTGTTATAGTTTGAACAGGAAGGACACAACAGGCAGAAGTGTTACATTATTCTGCTCTTCTATCATCATTTTTTCAGGACTTTTTTCCAAAGTCAGTGTTAGAAAAGGGAAGTTTAAGGGCATGTGAAAAGGCATATTTTGCAAGAAAGTTGAAGGCTGTCCTGGATCTAAATAAAACCCTGAGAGGACTTTTGAAGAGAGCATCATCTCACACTTACCCTAGAAATCAAAAGGAAGGCTTTGCCACTAGACTGTCAGAACACTGCTGAGCTCTCAGTTCACATCTAATTCCTGCTCTGAGTGCGGAGGCAGCTATAAAAGCCAACAAAACAGCATCATCAGGAAGGATGCTTAAAGAGAGAATAATTTTGACTACATAAAATTTGATGCATTCATGTATTCAGTAATACTTATTTCTGGTCTCCACATCTCAAAAGGAGTCAGAGAAAGCACAGAGTAAACCAAAATCAAGGAGAAGGTAAAAAGGTATCTTGAGATGAAAGACCAGAAAGGCCACTCACCTTTCATCTCCAAGACCCTGCAGTTTGGAGGTGTGATGGATGAGGGGCATACAACTGAAGTTTAAAAAATCATTAAAGTCACGGATAAACCCAATGGAAACTCACTGTTTACTGTGATGGATGACAAGTCCAGAGGGAGACTGTAAAAGGGCTGTGAGAAACCTTCTGAAAATTTGAATTAAACAACTGTAGATGCTGGAAGAGTCCAAAGGGAAGGCAGCATAGAAAGCAGCCAGGTTTACACACAGCCACACGCAGTCACCACCCTGGATCATCAGTCTCAATCAGACAGGAATTTCTTATTCCCCTGGTTTGTGTGGAGTTAAATAACCTTTCATTCCACTTCCATTACCTATAAAACAGTTATGAGCTTCCACTTTGCCAATTCTTTGACTGAAGCACAACTCTTCTGAAAGAAATTTATTTTGCTGCTGCCAGAACTATGATTTATCTTTTATTACATTTAGCCTCATTATAGCTATGCACATGCTATGCACGATTTGCATTATAATGCATTTATCTGTACTTCTCTTCTACACACGAAATATATTCCATATTTGCTGGAAAAATATTTCCTAAAACAAGGAAATTATACACAAACACACAGGCACACTCATTGACCCCACTCCTCCAGTATCTACGCACAGAGGACAAATAAGATAGAAAGCATTTGTTGTGGGTTAACCCCTACAAGCAGCTCAGCATGATACAGCTGCTCAATCCTTCCTCCCTACCTCTGGACACAAATCTAAAACACAGCAATCATATGGGATGCTATGAAGAACATTAACTTAATCTCAGCATTTTATGGACATTAAAAAAAAAAATAAATAGAAGAGGAACTAGCAGTGTTTAAGTGCATGGTCATTTCTCCACAGATAAAAGAGGCAAGGATTTTCCAGATACTGTCTGGAAAAAAAGCAAAGTCAAAGCACAATCAAAGAACTACTTCAGTTATCATATAAACCACAATGCCTTAGTCAGGAACTTCTAGGGCTTCCTCTCTCTTTTATGAATTATGACCCACACCCCATTTAAAAGAAAAAAAAAATTAATGATGTACCAAAAATCTGAAAGAATTTTTAATTGGTGTTCCTCACTGATTACAAGTTTGGCACAGGTAGAAGTAGTTACAGTAGTTATACAACAACAGTTAAACTGGAAGACATGCATATAAAAAAAGATAAACCACAATAACCTTTCTAAAGTGGCAAAACAAGATGGTCTGAAAATTATTTTAAAAGCTTTGAAAGAGATGGTAACAGCAAAGTGAAGGAAGGGCTCAGAAGAAGTGAACACAACATACATCTGAATACAGCACTTCTAGGTTGTCCAAAAATGAGGAAAGAGAAGCAAAAACTGTGAATTCTCTCACATCTGAAGACAAATAACAAAGGCAATGAAATTTCATTACATCTTCATAAAAAGGACACAATAGAGAAAAAAGGTTTTTTCCACAGATCATTATTTTTTCCTGTAGGGTTGGACCTAGGATTTCCTGCCAGCTTTCTAGATCCACTTTGGTGAATGCTTCCTTAATTTTTGAATGTTTTTTTCACTCCTCAGGGAAATATTTAAGAGTAACTGCAATGGGTGTTTCAGAAAAAGTTGACATGATATAAATACAGTCACTATCTGATTTGTAAATTAAAAAAAGGGGGTTATTCACTGTCATTTTACTTCACAAATTAGGTGCCTTATTGCAGAAGACAGGAATGCAGTTGAAGGTATAGAAAACGTAACTGTTTCCCTTTGAAAACATGCCTATAAATTACACAAAGTATAAAGACTGTGAGAGATCTTAATAAGGCTGCAAGATCAGTCATCTGGTAGGAGGGCTGGAGTTGTAACTGGCAATAAAACTGCCAATGTGAAAGTTGCATAATCTGCTTTTCTTCAGTTAACTAGTTCAAGACTGGCAACTCCCTAAAACCCTCTACAAAATAATGTCTGAAAAAAATGATTTTAGAAAAGTGTATTTGATTCAGAATTTTCATTTGAGAGCTTCAGAACAAATAAAATAAGCAATGATTCCCTCAACACAGTTGTCTGACTATCAAAGGGTTCCATCCCATAAGATTTCACACCTCCCAGCCCTGCCACAGTATCCTCCATTTGGGCAATTAGAACTTATACCTACTGCAGGACCAGCTGCAGACCAAAAGCACACACAAATGGAAGAACAAGCTTCTCAAACAAGGATAAAGATCTGTGGCACTTCCACTATCACTTAAAAATAAAAAAATAAATAAAGCCTTTTCAATCACTACAACTTTTTGCACAAAGAAGTCTGTTTTAAGCTCCACATGCAGCATTGCTTCCAAATAATATTTTGCTAAACCTTCCATCGAACAATTTTGTGACAAGATGACTCTGTTGACTCAAATTAAGGCTGAAGTTGGACCATGAGAGTTCTTTTGACAGATATGAGCAATGACTTTCAAGCCATTTGGCTTGAAAGGGCCATGTGCTGTCACAGTGCCTGGGCAAAACAGCCTCTATCCTGCTACGACTCCTCTCAGTGTATTTCAGAGGCACTCCAAAGGTGATGGAATGCATACATGATCAGTACCTCCTACTTGACATTTAAAACATTAGTGACATTTAAAACTTGTGGGAAATTAGAACAGATCATTTATGAGAATTGCAGAAACAGAGAGATAAATACAATTTGACACTAAGTTAGAGAAAACTTTTGAAGTTTAAAAATAATTGTTTGTAAAACTAACAGATTGCTAAATCCCTCCACTGTATGCTTTGTGCAACAAAGCACACAGAGAAGAGAGAAACCATGGTGTTGATGTTGTTCGTCACCAGCAGTTTCAGGAAAATATAAATCTGTAAGTTATATTTTTATGTTCACAGCTGCCCTCAACTTGGACATATACTGACAATATGAAAGCCTATTATGCAGTAAGTGCTATGTCTCCATAGTAGATCTCTGCCCCTTTAAATATCCTAGGGGAAACAGAACAATTTTAAACAAGACCAATTCATATCTACCATCCTGGAAAAAGTTTTGGTACACAGAACTACTACAACTGTACAGCTTTGTACCACAAACACATTGCTGTGATGGCATCTCCAAAGAGCAAGTAATCTAATCCTACAGGACAATAACCACGTGTGTTATTTTTTGGAGTCTTCAGCACGAAAACTTGGTCAGAAGCCACTTATGAATCACAAAGTCCAAACAACTAAAAAGAATTTTGATTATATAAACAAGCAAGCATTACACTATATGCATATTTACATGTATATATATATGTACATACATATATATATACATATATATATATATAAATGTTCTAATCACTAAAAAAAAGTAACACTGAAGTGTAAATGAAGTGCAAGGGCCACAAGCAGCTTTGAATAAAGGAGTGTTGAGCAGTACTTTTATATTGAGGTGTTTTGTACTCCCACCTATATCTGAGGAATGGCAAATAAAACCTTGTGGGTTGGGTTTTATTTCTTCTTTTTTTGAAACTTAATTTAAAAAAAGCTGGGTAACTTCCTCCTTCACCTGTTTCCTAGATTTCACAGCATCTATCAGGCTGATTGACATGTGATACACTACTCATTGCCCTGCAAAATCTTTTATCCAACTTGTTATTTTTCTTTTAGATCCCAAGTAGCTCTTTGAGAGGAAACAGTTTTGCCAGGAATAGATACCTGTAATAAAACTGCTAGTCATCAGCATTGAGTGAAATCCCTTTCCCACTCACTCCTTATGTCCTATGTGATAAGGCAGAACAGGACAATCACTAGTACATATATTTCCACAGTACAGAAGTTACTGAGTTTTCAGTAGATATTAGCAGACCACAGCCATTAATATTGACTCAGCCCATTGAGAGAAAAATAAAGTAGCTGTACTTTTGAGACCCCAGATTACCTGTGCTAGCCAAGGCAAAACAATTTAGTGGGGAGTCAGTTCAACAATTTTATTCTATTTTATAATTGACATTTCTGAGATAAGAGAGCATTGCTTGAGGAAAAGTGACATGTCCAAAAATAAGAAGGGCACAGAGTAAAGGAGAGGAACTGTTTGTAGAGATGGGAATTTGGTAACAGCTCAATGTTCTGCTGTAATGAAGGAGTTTGACAGAATTTAGCATTCAAGTTCTGAGTGACTTGTATTAATGTACATGAGCCTCTGCATCACTGATTCCAATTAATGGATAAAAACAACCTCCTGTTATCCAGTAATGAGTCTAAAAACTAACAATATTCACTAACATCTGAGGTCACCTCTGCTGGTGTTTGTACCTGTGAGTTCAAGAAAGACACTGAGGAAGATAAGGCTTAGTTCATGGTTGTTGAATGGTTGCTCCCTGGGCAAAAAGATCAACTAGCTCTTTGTGTCTTCTTGGATACCATCTACTTTGTCATGGCAGAAGTGTTCATCTAGGACAGCAACTTCAGGCTAATGCTGCACACTGCCACAGTGCAGCCAGCATTTCACAAGGTCCCTCTCAAGGCACAGAAACTGGTATTAAGCTATGGAAGCCCTCAAATAACAAATCCTGTGGAAGAAGGAAGAATACTTATTTTCAGTGGAAATAACCTAATTCCCTGGTTATTTGCCTAATAGAAGGGAACATAATCAATCCCGAGTTTCACCTGTTTACTTCAGAACACCTTGTTCAAAGATGTATCCAAACTTGGATGTCAGTATGATACCCATCTAAGCATCCCATTTAAATGAAATTGTTCTGTTGTGATATTATCCTTCACTTGCAAGAGGAGCTAATGATACTTCTGTCATCCTCTCTGGTCTTGCAGTGCACTTATCATTTAAAACTCATGCAAAGTAATGCAATCCTGCCACAACTGCTCTTTCAACTTGCACTGTGTTACCCCCTATCCCTGCTCCTCACTCCCTCTTCCAATGACACTACTCTCCCAGAACTTACTGCTGGATATGTCTGTCCTGGAGTCTCGATTTTCTACAAATGCAGTTGTCATATTCCTATGCTTCTCGCCCAGACTGACAAGTTCCTTTACTTTGGGAAGTTCAGATAACTTCATTGAAAGCAAAGACTACCCAGAGACCTGGCCAGAGTGTTTTGTGCCAGATTCAGTCTCTTACAAGGGATGCCACTGGTCACCCAAAAATTGCAAACTTCACTTTCTCACCTTCAGGGAGATTTAAGAGTACAAAAAATGACAGATAGAACATGGCCTGTACCTTACCTATTTTACATTATGCCTCCTTAGGAGAGGTGCAGTACACTCCTCGAATTCCTGTGTGACAAGCAGTTTCACAATTAGACTCTGCCTGACTGAAAGCAAGTAAAAGTGAAGATACTGAGTGCTTCAGAACAAATTACTGTAAAAATAGCAGTCTTAATGTCCTCCTTTTCAGTAGCACTCAGCACTTGGGGAATACTGAACCAGCTCTTAAACCTACCAATCTCCTTCCTCCTTGCTTGAGATCCAACTCTTACTCAGCTGTTACACATCTCATCCTGCCATTCCTGGTCCCGTCACACTAGCCCTGGTTCCATCTGTAGTTCAACAGTCTTCACATAGATCCATTTCACTTATGCCCAAGAACTTTGCAGAGTTAACCACAAGCAATCATAGATTTATAGAATGCTTTGGGTTGAAAGAGGACCTTGAAGACCACCTAGTTCCAATCCTCCTGCCATGGGCAGAGGCACTTTCCACTAGACCAGGTTGGCTGGAATTACATCCAACCTGGCCTTGAATACCTCCGAGGATGGCGTGTCTACAGCTTTCCTGGACAGCTTGTTCCAGTGTCTCACCACCTTCACAGGAAAGACTTTTTTCCTAATATCTCTTTGTACCTCTCAAAATACTGCTCCTTGTGGCTATGGAGAGTACCATGTAATCTGCATAGTAATTAACGAGATCTAAAATAGAAAGTCTCAGATAAATACCTGAATAAACTGATATCAATAAATCTGTCCTTGATTTTATAACTTAAGGCTAGTTTTGAAGAAAGCAAAGTAGTCTCTCAAGATTAAGATTACAATCACTTCCAAGTAACAGAAATATTCTTAAATTGAATCATAAATGAAGCTGCTGCATTACCTAAGGGGATGTATTTTAGTCTCTCCCATGCTCTAGAAATGAAAACATGTTGGCACTAGTAACCTGTGCAATGAAAAGAACACAAAACTGTATCTGCTGCAGCTTGCTGCAGAATAACAGAAAAGTTGTTAGAGGATCCCTTGATAAGACAGAAGAATGATCCAAAGCTTCTTAAATCCTATCCTTACAGACAGCACACTAAAGATGACACAAAAACTTTAAACTCAGAATAGCAAGAATTTATTGCAAGTTTATTACAACTAGACCAATCAACATTTTCAGTAGAAGAAAGCTGAATTTATCATAGAAACACAGAATGGCTTGGGTTGGAAGGAACCTTAAAAATCTCTCATTTCCAGCCCCTCTGCCATAGGCACCTTCTACTAGACCAGGTTGTTAAAGCCTCATCCAACCTAGCCTTGATCAAGTAGGATAGACATAAAGAAGCATAAAAGCAAGTATCTCCCTACACACTGCATCTTTTCAGGTATGTTTATGCTCCTTGCTAATTAAGTGGCTTTCTTTGTTGCATCCAAGTGCAATTTGTCTGGTCCTTAAGGAACCAGAGACCACAAGAGACCTGCCTGCACTGATGCTGGCCCCCTTCTAGACACGAATTGAGGAAAGACAAATACTGTAGATCACACAAGACAAGTCAGTTTAGGTTAAGCACTTAAGACTGATCTAATAAACCACCAGCTGACCCAGAGACTAAAGAAGAGTCTGCCACCAACAGCTTTCCAAACATCCATAGCCTCCTTCTTTCTCTGCTCAACAGACAAATGCATTTCTGCATACTGCAGCCTACTTTGTCATTAGCATGCATTTAGCATGGTATTTCAACTATGAACTTCTGTAGAGTATCATCCACATTAATCCATTCTTAAACAGACTGCAGTGACTTGAAGTTCTAAGCCAACAAAAAAGCACCTGTTACATTTACCCTCAAATACACCATATGGGTTACTACACCATAGATGAGACTCCACAGAAATTCAAAAACTCCCAAACTAATTTGTATGCCAGTTGACTGATTTCCTGCTAAATCCAGCCATTTGACATTTTATTGTACTTTAGTTGCTCAGAATGCTGTTAAGATAACAGCCAAGCCCCATGAAGATGCTGAAGAGAAGGAGAGCACCAAGCCCTGGGGTACAGTTCTTCTACTGCAGCACCAGAGAGAAAATCTGTCTCAGGTAAGCAAAGCCCATCAGACTCTGACCCATCTTTCCAAGATGAAGTCTAGTTTCTTGTCTAGTCTTGACAGCAGACACTAAGGACCTAATCAATTTCAGTTTTCCTTCTTTTCCTGAAGCCACTCTTCACATCAAGTCTTAGGAGATGTCAAGCTGCATCTATGCACAGAAAGGCCAACACTTACTGCCTGGAAAGTTAAACCTTTTTTTTCACTTAAAAAACATAATGAAAATATTTTCAACTTCTCAACCTGGAGGGTGCCTTGCTGCACAGGAGGATCAGCAAGGTGACTTGCTCCTGAAGCTGATGTGCCAGCTGCTGTAGGTATCAGTGGAGGAGTAAAGCAGCAGATGAACAATGCATTTCTAAAAAATTGCTTCTAGGGACACAGCCAACTCCAGAACAATGTTTAAGCAGATGAAGGCTATGGGAAATCTCCAAATACTCAGAATTCTGGTGGCCCTAATCAATGTCATCATCACTCATTTTTGCAAACATTTACTGCTATGTACTTAGTTCAAATGCCACCTTCTGCCCTCCTTTTAATTTTTCTCAAATTTCTAGTTTTGTGTACAATGTTTTGATGAAGATGATGCCATTACTTATCCTATTTGAGAAAGACAGAAGGTGAAGGCAAGAAATTTTTCCAACTCTTTCTTTCAGGCAAAAGATAAATATCAGGATATCTCTTCTGAAAAACGGACTGCAGAAATGATGGCACAAAATGCAGGATGTTTTTATCCTGTCTCCCTCCTCCAAGTGATTAAGAGTACCACATTTGCACAGGGCTATGTGGCTTGGAGCAATACAATCAGGTTTTGAAAACAATGTTTAATCAGAAGCATACTTGAGATATAGCAAATTGCTTCACAATACTTTGAATAGCTAACACCTTTCTGGCCTATGATGCAAGAAAAAAAGGGAAACATACCATAATTAGACAACTGTCCACAAGTTTTCTTTTTTAGAGAGATTTTATGAACACTTAACTGGAAAAATTATGAGTATTAAAAATAAAATGGACAATTGCATGAGACATCATCTCTATGCTGAGCTGACTGTAAGATGTAAAAGGGCCTCTGGATTTCAGGTTTCCATGACTTGTAGAGTATTTCTTACCCTCTTCATTAAAAAAACGCATTGAATTTTTTTTACTGTCCTTGCACTATAATAAGAGCCTAGCAGAAGAGGACTTTTTTTAGTAATGTAGATATGCAACTTTATTGATTAATAAAAATCAGGAGGAAAAACAGCCCGAATACTCGAAAATAGTGTTGTATTGATGTCTTAGCAATGTAGTATATGCTGTTCCATTTAGTCTAACTCTTTCTACAGGATTATTCTACTGCTGCTACACCTAAACGCTGTCAAGTACTTGGCAAACAATTCCTGTAGATTTTGCAATCAAATAGAAGGAAGACAAAGCAGACATGAGAATGAAATCGTTTGCTGCAATATTGCCACAATCCAGAACACTAACACCTCTGTCACTCGGACGTTTTCTCGGGTAATTTCTCATTTGACTCCTGCACTCTGATCTTCAATAACACATCTTCAGCTCCACCACCTTTGTCTTCTGTGCCCAGCAGCTATCTCAGTGCTTACCTTACACTCAGTGTTACTGAGTTAGACTTACACTTTGCTACAATTGCTAAGAACTTTCTTCCACAGCCCTTAATAGTTCAGCAATAACAAACACGTCCTTTCCATCCCCAAAACCTCCTTCATCCTTTTTCTTGGGAAGCTGTGCCCTCCAAGGTGAAAAGGCTTAAAACACAGCATCACTCAAGAGCTTCAATACAAAATTTGTTCTCATCACTACATTTCAACATTAAATTAAGCTTGTGACCTTTCTAGTTGAGTCATTGTTCCTTCCACGTTGTGTTTCACTCTAGCAATGTCCTTCATTTTATGCATATGTTTCAATGAGATCTTAAAAATAGAACTCATGTTTATTCATATGGATGTTAAGAATTTTTAAGAACTTCTAAGATGTCCTCTGTCCAGCTTCATTTCCTTCCAAAAAGGAAAAATTATTCTCCTTTTCCTATATAGAACTATTTCAGAGTGGACGAGGAAGGAGCAAGACTTTTAACTTTACCAAGACCAAGCCCATTTTAGGAATGTTCTCTATAAATTGAAGAAAGAAATAGATGAAACTGTTTCTTTTGGACTGAAACTACCAAAATCTAAGTAATTCAGTTTTAAACTGTAGAGATAAGCAGATAAAAACACGGAGTTTTCTCACTTTTACCAATCTGATCCTCTCTCTGATCCCACTGGTGGGGGAGTGGGTGACTGGCTGTGTGGGCTTGGCCGCTGGCTGGGCTTAAGCCACAACACAGGCATTCACTTTGAATTAAAAGAGTTACAACTACAATCCATAACCTTACTAGAGATAAAATCCAACTTCTAGTATTTTTCAGAAAGAAACAAAAACTATCATCAATCGTCATGTTCTAAGTGGCTGGGGTCAGCTTTTTTGGCTCTCCAGGCATCAGCTATGAACACTGCACTAGTTCAAACCTGCAGAGGAACTTCATTCTTATTTCTCAATCATCTGGGACAGATGGATATCTAAAAACATGCATTTCTTTTCTATAACGCAGCAAGTAAATGACATTTACAATACAATAAATCCATCACTATATGGACACGCTTGATCAAGGGATGCAGTTTTCTGTGCTATATCTTGTCCGCCTCATTTTTTAAAGACAGATACGTCAATCTCATTTCATATTTCTTGCTATTTAGGAGCAAACCACATGATTAGATTTTCATTTATCTTCAAATATTGTCACCATTCTCAAGCTTTATCACAATCTATTTCTGTCATTTTTTAAATTGCTTTTTAGAATTCGATCAACCTTACTATTTTGAAAACTTCTTCAATGAAATAGCCAGCTAAAGCCAAAACCTGCATTTTATGCAGATTATACATACAGTCTAAAACCCGCTTTTGCAAGTTTCATCTGAACTCCCAAAACATTTCAAAAATTCAGAATATTTATGTAATTACCTTGTGTATTGTTTGACTAGACAAGAGAAGGGAAATAACTTGTGACCAGTTGTGTTCTCTGCAATTTGATCTCATCTTTCCTTGGCATTCATTCCTGGTCTTTCCTACATAGGAGAATGTGTATGGTATTTGCCAATAAATTAGTTATAGTCTACAGAATCATTGAGGTAAGTTCTTATCTGCACCAAATACTTAAAGAAACCCAAAAAATCAACACAGTACATGCATTTAAAGCATAAAAAGAAAAAAGATCTGCAGCAACACTAAACTAATAAAAACCAATTTATTGAACAGATAAATCAATCTTGGTAAGCAGACTACTCTTTCTGTGACACATACAGCTAATGATATTGTTTGTTTTGCTGCGAGGCAAACATCATGAATATAAAAATCTATCTCGTAGCTTTGCTTTAGAAGCCACATAATGTATTAGCACAACTGGGGTATCTGCATCTTTCAGATAGCCAGCAAAATGCTATGATACAATCCACAAACTTCCTTACATGGGCTCCACTAAACCAGCCTGTTCTCCACTGTGCTTCCAGCTTTGCACATTTCTCTGCACTTGCCATGCAGCATCTTTTATTTGGAGCATGGAAGCCAGCATGGGCACCTTGAGACCACAGGACCAATCAGAAAGGCAGACACACTGCACCTGAACTCCAAGTAATGGACTTCCCTGACACTGACTTTATTAGTGCAGATGATCCATGGTGGTGCCAAGAATATAAACTTGAAGCTGTATGAGACTAATGATCAAAACATTACTCTCCAAGTCAATGCTGGGAACTCAAATCCCACTGCCTTCTCTTAACATGGCACCAAGGATTAACTTCTAGCCCTGAATGTCTTTTGAGGGACCTCCTTACATCTGGTAGATCCTGACCTTTGTGCTTCCAGCTCAGGTACACTATAGCTGGCATTTCTGACCACACATCTGGGGAAGATGCAAGTGAACAGCATTCTCCATCTGCACTGACTCCTCAGCAATGGGACTGTAGCATTCCACTGCTCAAATTAATGGGTGTACAACACACACAAAAGAGATGCATGAGGCTCCTTCTTGCTTGGAAAAAATGGAAGTCAGTTTTCTCAGCACAGTGCCTCTGTCTGCAGGATACTCTCACCATCCAACCAGCATAGCAACAGGCATTTCTCCGAAGCAACACCATCTTTTCAACAAATGTTCACTTCTTGTTAACACTTTTGTTATGAAATCTGAAGTTCTGGCAATTCAGACTCTCCATGTAAATACTGAGAATGGAACACCGGCTAAAAATTGATCTCAAAATGACAGTGAGCCTTTCCTCAGGGTATAATCACCCCAGTAATGCTGTTTCCATCTGGAGTGACTTCCACAAGCCCTAGGCATGTGCACTACTTGTGGTTTTCAAACAGGGGTGCTAATAACTGCACTTATGAAAACTGTGCCCTTCACTTATTGCATCTAACATAGAAGAGACATTACAAAGTCTACTTGTGGTCTATCCAGTTCATTAAATGGGTGTTTAAATTGAAATGCAGTTCACTGAATCAAGACCTTTACATGTTAGCCTTGCAATTTAACTTCTAACAATGACAATTTTGTATAAGACTGTCAGAAAACTCAATTCAAAAGCCCTCAGGAGTCCCTGGGAAAGAGAGTCTGTTGTCTCTAACACAGCAAAATCTGGCCTGCAGCTGGAAAATGAAGAGTCAGTAAGGCAGTTCATACTTTAGTCTGACTGGGGAGTGAGACAGTGCCTCCCAGGAGGAAGAATTGCAAAAGAAGAAAACTGTCAGCATTTCAATCTCCAGTGTAAGAGAGAAGCTACATACATCAGGCATCAATTACCACAGAAGGATGAACTAGCAAATGTACCAGGACAGGACACTACACAGTACAGAATTGTTTACTGTACATCAAACCAGAATCAGCAAAAGAAACCAAAATCCACACGGATGATACTCTAATCAAAATACACAATATACACAAAAATCCACTGTGTTTTGCTACTGTTCAATAACCTGCAAAACTCTTATATTGAAAATGGTAAGGAAAAGCAATATAAAAGAGCTTCTTCTCTAAGAGACCCTACATGCCCATGGTTGTCAACCATGCCAATATTATTGCTGCCAATAATCAGCTGCCTTTTGGGATGACATGCTTTCTTTTGAGAAGTTCTTACATACAAATAATGACAACAGCACAACACAAGAGGTATATGCCCTGTTTAAAACTGTCACATGCAAGTTATCCAATTCAAAATTTTCTCAATACATTACTTTATTATCCGATACAGACTTGGACAAATATTGTAAATTAAGGCAGAAAAAACCAGATTGATTCACTATTGCACTAAACATTTCCAGTAAATGATATAAATAAAGAAAAACAAACAAACAGTGCAAAAATTCCACCAAAATCTGGAACTTTTTGCTTTTCATTTCATTTCAATTAAAAGATAACAGCTTAAAATAAGCTACTATGCAGCTTTCCATTTTTAATAATTTAAACAGAACGTGAACAGCATAACTCTATGCATTTGCTGTTGCTTCAGACATAGTGTTTTACCTGGAAATAGCATATTTTCCTTTTGTTTAGTACAGCACTTCCAGTTCTGCAATTCCTGACAGTATGGCAATTGCAGATTTGTAAAGGATATCAGATTTATATAAGATGTGGTAAAGGAAAAAAAAAATCACTTGCCCATTCTTCCTACAGAGTGAAGGGGCTCAAAGCTAACTTTTCCATTTGATTTAAAAAGCAAAGTTTGGAAGGCTTCTGAATGTCAACACTGATGCATTACAGGGATGTTTATCTTCTCATCACTGCAGATATACTGCAAAACCTGAAGGGGATATTTTCCATCTCGGCTGCAATGAGAACTGTGGAACAGCAGAAATACGAATTACAAGATGCATCTAGTTCTTGCAGAAGATTTATGAAAACTGTATTTTTTAGCTGCTGCAGATGAGCTGCCTTTAAATTTTTGGTTTTTTCTAATTTGTTTTGGATTTAAACCTCTGTCTGATAGGTGCTGGATATTTCAGGCTGATGTTATGGAGTGGGATGGCTACATTTTTGCAGTCAGTTTACTTCTACACCACGAATTTTTGTCCTGTCTGCGTGCCAACATGAGCACCTTTACAGCTGCATGCTGAGCTGGATCAAGGAATCCCCGCAGACAGCTGCATGGGGAAGCCAAATGAATTTGGCATTTCTAAGTAGGGTAAACACCAGTGCTGAGCCAGTTCAAAACAGGAGTGGGGCAGGGGGAAAGCTGCTGGAAGCGAGGGATAGCAGGGAAGGGATAGCTGGAAGCGAGGGAGAAGCAAAACAGAGAGAACATTGCTGCCTACAACCATCACCTGTGCACACCGAGGCCTCAAGGGCTGCCCATCCTCAGAGGGACACCAGGGAGAACAAGCACGTGCAGAACTGCAGGACAGCAGGAGCCTGGCTGGAGTGGATTGGCTTCTTTTGTGCCTTCAAAACAAGACTACACAACTCAACTACAGCACTACACCGAGTCCAGAGGAGGGCCAGAGGGATGGAGCACCTCTCCTATGAAGGCAAGCTGAGACACTCGGGATTGTTCCACCTGGAAAAGAGAAAGCCTTGCAATGGCCCTAGAGCAGCCTTCCAGTACCTAAAGGGGCCTCCAGGAGACAAAGAGATGGACTTATAAGGACAAGGGCATGGTTTCAAACTGAGGGGGGGTCAGTTTAAATTAGATATGGGGACTTAATTATTTACTATAAGAATGGTGAGGCACTGGAACAAGTTGCCCAGAGAAGCTGTGGATGCCCCATTCCTGGAAGAGTTGAAGGCCAGGTTGGATGGGGCTTTGAGCAAACTGGTCCTGTGGAAGGTGTGCCTTCCTGTGGCAGGGAGGTTGGTACCAGACGACTTTTGAAGTCACCTCCAATCCAAACCATTCTATGGTTCTTGTGAACAAAACAAACACCAACAAACCTTCCCCACCAAGTTCTTCTCCTTAAAAATTTCTTCTCATTTGGAGGAGACCCACTTGCTGTGCTGAGAAAGCAGAGACACAAAAGGCAGCACACTTATGTGTTTAGGGTCAGATACTCATGGTGTATTGTGAGCAGAAGAAAAAAAAAGCAGCACATTTACTGAGCCACCACACCCAGATCCTGTATCAGAAATAACCCAAGTGGAAATAATCCAACTAGGAGAAGCCCACAACAGTAAAATGGATTATTTTGAGAGGTCAGTTCACTTCCCCATGGGGTGCTGTTTGTCTTCCCCATGAGCCCACAACTGCTCTCCCAGAGATTCCTGTGGCATTATGGTAATGCGGGAACACCATTATGCTCTACAAAACAAAGTATGTTCCTGTTAAATATTCTATCAATATGAATCCCCTTTTCTTCTTTCAAATAAAATCTAAAAACAAAGGATTATTTTCCTTCTTACTACAAAACTAAGGAGAAAGCTGCACATTATTATATTCATGGAGGAGAGGGAAGATGTGCATAACCAGTGGTTGCTCTCTACTAGGAAAGGGCATTTCTCACTTTTCAGGAAAGTTCTGAGTCTCAATAGAGTTTTCATTAAAATATATTTATAGAACTGGTGACTTTTCACAGCATGATGATTTGAATATGTATTTCTAGGTGTCCAAAGCTACCCTTTCCTTAGAAAGTGCCCCCAAATGTCAGGCAGAGCTACCTACTATGTACTTTCTCACTCTTTTATCCAATCTTTTATGCCACTACAGCTAGATAAGAAAGAATATTAGGGAGTGTGTCGGCCTAGTGCTGGTATGTCTTCAGTCTACAGACAAAATAAGTTAAGAAACAAAAACTTTAAAGTAAATATATTAAGGTAAAGGAATATCATGAAGGTTAACACACACTAGGATAAAAACAGTACCAGTTATAAAACATTTGAGTTGCCAAAACTGGTCTTTTTCACACAGTTTAAAGTTTCTTTGAATGCTATAGACCATACAGTATAAAATCAGTTAAGCAATATTGAGGCATAACAGAATTAATAAATTCATGTAGGGCAGAAAACGGACTTCCTGCAGGAAAGTTGTTGGGGTTTGGTGCTAGGCTATGAATAGATCTATTAAATATACACTGCTGAAAAGTTTCCACATGTAAAGCCAAAGTGACTTACAGAATATCAGAAATCTTAACTTCCTCATCACTAATACTCGGCTTTAAAATAAATGCCCATGTGTTTTACTAAAGATATAAAAAATACGATGCTCTGCAATAAAGAAATCTCAGCTTGGAGAGTAAAAAAAGGAAAAAAACAAATAATTATTTCTGACATGCAAAAGCATTCTCATCAATGAACATTTTAAGGCATCAGAGTCAAGATTATTTTGTTATGCTAATAAAATATATTTTTAAAGCATCAACTTAAAAATTATAATGAATTCTGCTTGCATCATCATGCCTTTGGTGACACTAAGTAGTACATTATGGTTGGTAGATAGACCAAATTATAGATAAAAGTTCTGTCTGTTTCTTAAAAATTAACAGCTATAAAGCCATACCTGGAAAATTATGATTGCTGGGATTAGATTGCAAACAGTATTTTGACAAGCTATCAGTACAGAATAAATTCTTGCAAATATCATACGAGATAAAATCTGTTCAAAAACCTGTTCAATATGCCCCTCCTTTGCAGCAATGCTAACTGGCCAAGTCTATTAGTAAAAAAATTGGTGCTTAATGCTTAAGGCTGTGAAGGCTTCTCTAATCAAAGACATGAATTGTAGCGTTTAAAATGAAAACTTACTTTTTGCATAAAAACCTTAGCATATATATGTTATATCCTGTGACAAACCTGTTGGAAGATACATTGCCCGAACTATTATAAAGTCAAGAGGAGAAGTCTGACCATTTATCTTTCTCCCTTAATTCCAGATATCCATCACTTAATACCTTACTGCAACACAAGAATATTCTTAAGCTGTTGAACAGGGGGTTGTGAGAATAAGCCTATTAACTCCCCCAATTCCCACAAAGAATGAAAGATGAAAAAGCCAAAACAAGCAGGAAGAAAAGAAATAGAGTAAATGAGGTATTCATCCTTTAGCTGAGGGTGAGATTGGAATAAAAACATGAAATAACCAAGATATAAGCAAGATCAATGCATCTCACTACACTAACAGGCTTGTGCTGGCTGCAGTCAATCCATGATCACCATCGAGGATCCTTGTAAGGATCCAACCATACCTTTGTCACCTGATGCAAACATGCAGGATTATTTTTTAACATTTATTTTAAAGATGAAAACCACATCATTGTTTCCAGTAAATATAAATGTTAAGAACTGATAATCAACATCTCACACACCTCACTGTAAGTGGAGGAGCCTCTCTGTTCTCGGCTTAAGAGCAAAATCATAACTGGGTACCTCTGATTACCTGCAGTTCCTGTGTGCATTTCACCACACACATACATGCAAGTCAGCTTTGATTCAGAAATTATGCACCCCTGGGAAATATTATCAAAACAAATGCCTCCCAAAGAGGCACACAGCATCTCTCAACCACAAGATCTAGGCATATGAGAATGAGAGAAAAGGGGACATAGGACAGATGAAGTGTGCTCAAGGACAACAGATTTCAAAGAATTCTAATTATTTTTAAAGTAGGCCAACCCCCAGGACATATCCATTTCATCCAGAAAAATTAATCCAGCCTGCTCCCTGCCATCCTCTTTTCCCAAGGCCCCTCAGGCATACACAAAGATTAAAAGCTACATGAACTATCCTGGCAGTCTGCTCCCTTTTATCACAACAGCTTGACAACTCCCCTGTCATCACCAGTCGTGGTAGAAGATAATAAACGGAGCAAAACTTGTTAACTCCCTGAGAGGTGACTGATGTGCCTATTCATGCAAAAGGTAAGCCTGCTCTCTAAGACAGAAACTGTGCATCTTGCAGAGATTTCTCCCCCACTGTTTCTCTACACAAAATAATGGTGATGGCTTTGACACTTTGGACACCTACTCACTGCTCTGTCAATAAGCACTCGAGAGTCTCATCATCCACTGCCAAAGCTGGGCCAGAGCAAACATTCGCCCCAAGTTTGGCATCAAAGTCTGGTCCCAGACTTGATTCCAGCCTCATGGATAGCTGCTCTCCTTAAGGATGGTTTTCAGATGACCCTGAAGGATGACATTATACCTGGACCTACTCAAAGAGCTTCACTGCCTCACTGTCACGTCAACATTTCTTGGCCCTTCTTAGCACAGACTTTCCTGTAGTGTTCACATAAACAAAAAAATAGGCAAGTATTTAAGTAAACACAATGAGGGACAGAGGACTCACCAAGATCAAATATATGAATTCAAGGAACTAAATCACAGTCTTGCTTCAGACACCCAGGGCTGGAATACCTCTACAGAGAGTACTCAAGACCTCTTTACTAACTTGGTAAATCTCATGCTGTAGGAGTACCTTACTCATACTAACTGAAATATCAGAATTTGCAGCTGAAGATCTCCAAAAAGCTATCCAAAAGGCAGCAGGAGATTCTTATTCACCAACAAGAGCTCAGGCACAGGAAACCCATGAAGCATCCTTCTGGATGGGAAGGGCTCTTGGTTAAGAACTCTGCGATTAGAAGTGGGTGATAGTGGGTGGCCAGAGTCTCATACTCCATCAAAGGAAGCAAACAACAAAACCCCACCTACTGCACATTTCTATTTCTGCTGTTTACTGAGATACTCTTCTCATGCCATCACTACTGAAAATCTTGGCTCTGTAAAGCAGAACATACCTCATAGAGGGGAGGGAAAGAAAGGTGGGAAACATGGAAGAAGTGAGAAAAAAACCCAGTATATTTCATAGCTGCAGTTTAAGGCTTCTCATAGACTTTGAAATGTTAGAATAACACTGTGGAGACGGAATAGCAGAGACAGAGCAGGGGAAGCAGTCCAATAAAAGCAATATATTACAAGCCTTGAAGAACTGACTTCAAGGCCTCATTTAACTGAGAGTGTAGCACAACTTGTTTCAAGACTAAAGCGTGCAGAGAACAATCAATATTCTCTGAAGATCCCGTTATCTTAATACTGTCTTTCTTGATCCTCTTTCCTCAATAGGGAAAAAAGGGAACTTTTAAAAAGAGGTAGCTTGGTTACTTTTCTAAGGTTTTTCTTCAAAATGTTATTACAGATGAGACATTTTCTACAGCAAATTTAAAATGGTAAATACTTTCTCTGTCATAGCTTTAATTCTTAACTGAAAAGAAAGACAATGCCTCAACATCTCAAAAACATAAAGGCAGGAACTGAGAAATAAAATGGGATGCTATGCTTTGGCCCTTTGTTCATTTATTAATGCTTAAAAAGAAAATGTTTCACTGCAGGTTAAAACCAAAGCAAATTTTAATCCCCAAACTGTGGTAAAAATGCTTGAAAAAGACTGCATTTGATTTCATTAAAAATACTGTATTTTTTTTCTAAAACACAATATTTAAAGTAATATCTTTCTGCTTTATTAAAAAGATCAACTCAACTCAGAACAGTTCTTGCTGAGCCATTTTCATTGCCAATTTCTGCAGAGACAACAAAAATAAGTACAAAACTTTGTGGGTTGAGCACCATCTGCTCATGCTGTAATTTCACTAACAATTATATTTTGAGACTGTCACCTGTAAAGCAAGTTTTCGACATGTAAACAGCATATAAACTTTTACCTTCCTTCAATTCTCTCCTGCTGCTCAGAGGTTCACACATCAGTGCTGACTGATGCTATTTGCAATTGAAGGTTCCAGAAAGAAATCAAAGGAAAATACATTGTAGCCTAGGAAAGTAAAAGCAATACTACAAAATGTTACCACATTCAAGGATTAGAATCAGGGATTCAAGAAGACACAGTAAAAGAAACTTAAAGGAAGTACATGCTACCATAGAGTAGCAAGCAATTAGTTTATTATAATAGAGAGAAAAAATAAAAGAGCAATTTGTTGTCTTGAAAAGAGATATGCTTATGCAGGGAGAAGCACGCTTAATTCCTAATTAATACAATTCTTTTTAAAGCATCATCTCTTAATTACAAAAGTAGTCATTTTTGTTTCAGTAATAATATCTGCATGCAGCCTGGTAAGAAAAATATTTTGTTCCCAAATGGGAAATCCACGGGTTTTCAAAAAATAGGAATTTTGTGCTAAAAAAATGCACCTGGAAGAAAAGCACCAACCTATTAGAAAAACAGCTCATTCTGTTTCAGGTTTTTTCAAATTTCAGACCTGCCAATTCAAATTATATTCCAATGACTAAGCAAATATTTCAAAATTATTTGATCCCAAGCAAGGGGATGCTTATTTGAAAAACAAAGAGAGAATACAAGTATCAGCTTTCTCCTCCATATCTTTGTACAGCTATTAACAACAGAATACTCTTTTTCCACAAAAGCACATATCTTCCCCACAAGCTCCTTCACAGAGGCGGAGGCTACAATTAAACTGATAACTCCTAATCTGCCATAAAGCACAATCTTAAACTCTTTAAGTTTATAGAAGCCGGCTGAGTTTAATTTTTTCTTCTACAACCTGTATGAAGTGAAAAGCCAGAAAACCCCCAAATCCAGGCCTCAACAGTAGCACAGGTTGTGAGGACGTGCATGCTGCTGGATGCTAACTACTCCCCTTTGCTGGGGACACCTTTCCTCCTCAACACACACCCGAGCACTGCACTTAGCAATGGGAGGAACCTCACTCATCCAAATTGTGTCTAACCTAATGCACTGTGAGGCAGAGGTGGATGGACTGCTAAAAGACTGATTCAAGCAAGATAAATTCCCTTTGATTCACAAAAATATTAAAGAAAACTGATGGGGATGGTGGCCTTTTGACCAGCATGAGCTCAATTGGAATTGATGTTGACCAGATCTGTGGGGGACAATAAAATGATTTCTTTAAAATACATCGTCAAAAGGCAGTGCAGAAATGCCATCATCTGTTACAGGACGAGGATGGTCACCTCACACTCAGGGATAGTGACAAGGTGGAGATGACTAATGATTTCTTTGCCTCTGTCTTCAACACTGATGATGGACTACCCTGGCTGTGAAAACGCTAAACTCCCACCGGACCCTGAAGTTCTGAGGAATCTGCTGCTCCAGCTGGATCCATATAAATTTATGGGGCCTGATGAGATTAATCCAAGAATAACTAAAGACCTGGCTATGTCATCTCAAGGCCTCTCTGGGTGGTTTTTGAAAGGTGTTGAGAATCTGTAGATATCCCAGTTGACTGGAGGCTGCTTACCAAAGTTCCCATTTTCAAAAGGGGCAAGAGGGAGGCCCCTAGAAACTACAGAGCTGTCAGTCTCATTTCAGTGACGGGTAAAGTTGTGGAGATTATTCTGGGAGGTATTGGGAAACACGTGAAAGACAACACAGTCATTGGTAACAGCCAACATGCCTTCATGAGGGGAAACCCTGCTTGCCAAATCTGATTTCCTTTTATGACAAGGTAACCCAAGTAGCTGATCAAGGGAAGCCAGTCAATGTAATCTTTTAGGATTTCACTAAAGCTTTTGATATGATCTCTCAGTGTCTATCTGGACAAAACATCCATCATACAGCTGGAAAAGCACCTGGGTGGGCAAACCTTGATGTATGTACAGCCTCCTGCTGTGCCTCCCAGTGTCTGGTCACCTGGTCCCTGGGCTCTTTGTTACACACAGGATCCAAGTTCATACACAGCCTCTTGCCTGGGGTACCTCTGCCAGTCAGAGCTCAACCTGCAGCTCCAACTGCAGCAGCACACAGCTGCCTGCACTGCATGTATTCCATAACACTGCCCTCAGGAGCATCAGGCACACCAAGGGCTAGGGAGGGGACTGTCCTGCTCTGCTCTGCACTGGGGAAGCCTCCCCTTGAACACTGTGTCCAGTTTTGGGCACTGAAACAGAAAAAAGATATTGAAGTATTAGAGAAGATCCAAAGGACAGCCATAAAAGTGTTGAAGGGCCTCGAGGGGAAGCCAAGGGAGGAGCAGCTGAAATCACTTGGTCTGTTCAGCCTGGAGGAGACTGAGGGGAAACCTCGTTGCATGTACAGTTTCCTTGTGAGAAGAAGAGGAGGGGCAGGCATTGATCTCTGCTCTGTGGGGACAGTGACAGGACCCGAGAGAATGGCCTGGAACTGTGTCAGGGGAGGTTTAGGTTGGATATCAGAAAAAGTTCCTCACCCAGAGGGTGTGTGGACACTGGAACAGGGTCCCCAGAGAAGGGGTCACAGCACCAGCCTGAGAGTTCAAGGAATGTTTGGACAATGCTCTCAGGCACACGGTGTGGCTCTCAGGGATAGTGCTGTGCAGCACTGGGAGCTGGACTCGATCATCCTTGTGTGTCCCTTCCAACTCAGAATAGTCTGTGATTCTATGTTACTAATTTTAAACTAATCGTCCGGAGCAGACATTTGTTTTCCATACTTACAGAGTAAATCTAGTAATTAAATGCAACTGTTGCCAGACTTAAAGCCCTCTCAGATGATATGGCCTAGTTACTGTAAAAAGCATCCTCCCAGCCCCCCCCCCCAGGTAGAAGTCAAACCTATTAATGTTACAGCTTATCCTGCCCTATTTCCACTTGGCAGTCTCCTGTAATGCTGATTTAATATCTGACAAAAATAGGACAAAGACGCTGTCATTTTTCATTAGAGAACGTCAGCTCAATACAAGCAATTTTAACTCTGCTGAGCTTGGGTTAGGGAAGGTGAATGCTGCTTGGTCATGTGGAGAAAAATCTACGTATGTACTTCTGGACAATGCTGTCCTCCTGATGACCCAATGAGTCTTTTGCAATAACAAAATTTACTAGCATCAGAATTTCTACTACTTCAGCCTAGCCATCCATATTCACCAGCTTTAAAACCGAAAGTTAACTATTACCTAGAATTTTATTTAAAAGAGGAATTATTATATGCTATTTTCAATCTCCCACCATCTGGACCCTAAACAGCACAAATTACCACTTCTGTTTTGGTTTTTTCACCCGAAACCACAAATTACAGCCTACCCAGTCCATGGTGTTGATCCCAATCTCTGTGGTGTTACTCACAAGTTTATTCATTAGGTACTGCAACAGATTAATAGCTTTACCTGTGTGATCCCCAAAACAGATACAACTGTTATGTTTTTGTTGCATTATCTTACCTAAGTGGGCAGAGTCACCTTTCATCCTATGCTGAGGATCCTGCCAAGTGTTTCCTAGATACCTCTAGATCCCTCTTCTCCTGCAATGTGATTCTTGAAAAGCAAATGCCAGTCTTAGCTTAAGATCTTTGATTTTTCAGTTGTCCAGTTCTTTTACATTATTCACAAATGGTTACACCTGGAGCTAAAATAGGACAAAAGGAATTTTGTCACATACATAAAAATGGTATAAAACTGCCCTTTAAAGAGGAGTAAACATATACATAATTAACAGTCTTGAGATAATGAGTTCTTTACCTAACTTAGTAGAAGGGTTTTTTGAACGATAAGAGAGTTCAAGTAATTTTTAATATAATTTATATATGTATACTAAATTGTAGGTATCATATAGGTTTTCTTTTTTTTCCCATTTCTTCACACTATCTGCTCTGTGGTCACTGATTCTGCAACCTAACTGGAAGAACATGTCAAACGATTTCCCTTTTAATATGATAGAGATTGGGGTTTTTATACTCTCCCAAGGGTGATAGATTTTTACAAGCTTTTTCAAAGCAAATTTAGATAAACCACATATTAAAAACTTATAATTTAATATCTCAAAACATTTTGCCTATTATTGTTGCTAGCAACACAAAAGATTACTGTAAGAAGTGATGGTTGCTTTCTACAACAGCAATACTTTGGCTATAGCAAGCTCATTATCTCACTGCACACAGTCTTCAAACAAAATTTGTTGAGCACGAAAAGTTTGCCAAGATGTTAATTTCTGGTGAATATCACACAAGAAGTAGCACTTATTACAGCTCTGATTGTAGGAGGCCCTGCATGTTTAGCCCTGCACCTGTACAGAGCCTTTCAAACCCAGGTGATGAATGACTGTGTTCAGCTTTCAGATAATGCCAGAGTAGCAGTGCCCTTTGTGTTGCTGCCACTCAATTACAGAAAGGTAAACCAGTTAAAAAAGTGACCAACGTATAGATAACTATACAAAGCAATTGGAGAGAGATCATTTTGTCATTTAATCACTTATGTACCACCATGCATAATGATTTTTACCAAGTTCAGAAAACTCGAATCCCTTCACTACCGAACACCACTGTCCCTTTTACATTAGGCGTTTTGTCTTATTTCAATTCCCGCCTTTCCTCCAGTAATGATATCAACTGCAAATTCCCATGTCTCAGGTTTTGTTCTAAGCACACTTACTCCTCAAGGGAAAGTGAACATTTCCTTTGGGATTTCCACATAAAGAATCTAATTTAAACCACAACAACACTTCAAGTTCAGTCTACAACTTGTCATTAAGATCTCAGGCACAATCAAGCCAAGGTATACAGGATATTAGCAGTTCCTAAAGTGAGGGAGAAGGAGTGTCACCAGAAAGCTCAGAAAATGTCCATTCAGCTTTTATTTCTTCATTTTTTTCTAAAGCTTCTGCCTCCACATCATAAACTCTTCACCTTCTATTGGCCACGTGGGAATTGTAATGTTTAAACTTGGCAGCTGGTGAAGGCCCACAGCCCTAGAGCCCTAGCTGGAAGATCATCATCTTGTTTCCCGAACCAGAGGGATGTGCCAGAATTGCCACTTGACCAGGGCACTCAGAAAAGCCTCCTCTCCCTATCCAAGGGCAACCACTCTTCCCTCACTCTGGCACGGGTGCCATGACATCTGGCAGCAAGGACAGTTAGCTGTCCTGGCAGGGAGATGAGAGTATAAATGTCTAAGGGTGGGAGACTGACCTCACAAGCTCCTGTTAAGCACATCTGGTACCCCAGACATGCACACTTTCAGGGGTGGAAGGAGGAGGGGGACAGTTGTTGTCCAACTACTCATGCACTCTTTGAAAAAACCCCTGCAACACAGACCAGAAAGTCTGAGAACTACTCATAAACAAATACGACCTCAACAAAACCCTAGTAAAATCATGTGACTTACAGACACAGAAAATTAAATGCCTTCAATATATGGCAAGTCCATTGGTGGCTCAGGTGTAGCTATGGAAAATGCTGAATTTACTGTAATGTTTCAAATCTGAAGCATAAGGGCCCCACATATAAGACCAAGCAGCCTGTGCCAAATTTTCAGGAAGTTCTCCTCATTACACCTGTGAGCAGGACAGACTACAGAATTTATTTTGTGGGTTTAGCAATCTCATCACTACATTTCTGCCTTGTGCAAGGTCAGGCACATACTTCCAGCAAATCTTTTACTACTTTACTATCTCCCTCTGGACCCTAGGAACACAACAGACACTGTTCCTTACTGTCCTTCAAAAAGACAAATGAATGGGGTAATTTGTAATTGGTCAGATTTGGAGAGTTAAAGTTGACCTACAGTACATTTATTCCTTTAAATAAGCTTTCAGCTTTTCAGTAACGAATCTTTCTTTACTGTTTCAACCCATTGGTTCTGTCTGCTGTACTACCTACTCCTTGACAACAGCAGCTTCAAGGCTGTACCTCTGAGGCTGATCATTAGCAACACATCTCACTGGAGAACAACAAATACTGTAGCTGGGATCCCTACAGCAATCTTGTTAGGATGAATGGCCTCAGTGGTGTGATTGGCACATGGTGTGACTCCTGATGTGTCCTGTGCAGGGCCAGCAGCTGGAATCCATGATCCTGATGGGTCCCTTCCAACTCAGCATATTCTGTGATTCTCATTCATTTCCTGCTGGCTCCAGAACTGTGACCCCTTCATCCAGAAGACCGGAAGGTATCAGAAAGCATCCAAAAGACACAAAATGGTAATCAAATCAATGATTCTACCTATTTTTTTCTAACAGCTATAAACAGAGTCTCTGCCTAAATATTTGGTAGCCTTACAATCCTTACTATCACACAGCAGGTATCACTCACACAAAAGATGTGCACTTAAGACTCTGAGAACAGACCTTAATGTATTTTCATTGTTGTGATTTGTTTTAGATTGGAAACCGAAAGTTCTTAAAGATCAGAGTTAGTTTAAAATATCTTTAGATATTTCTGCTAATGCAAATGAATACTTAATCTCTCACTCCAAATCCCACAAGCACTTTTTCCTCAAATGGAGGAAGTTCCATGCGAGGTTACTCAGAGAACAGCCTCCTAACTTCTGCATATGCATCAGTCAGAGCCTTCTGAAAGAAAGGCGTTATCTCCAACTATCTGTATTACTGCTACTGCCACTTTGTTCTCATTTCCTTCCTAAACAGCCATCCCTCCACTTTCATTTTTGTTTTGAAAACTCACTGTACATTTATCATTTTTACTTTCCTAAAGACCTCTGAAATCTTTTAAATCAGGAAAAGAAAGGGTAACACAATATTTGAAAGGATATTTTTTAAAGGTCCATATTTATAACACTAAAAGATCTTCTGTATTACCTATTGTCTGCTGCTATGAGCAGGAAAACATTGAAGTTATAACATAAAAAATAACAACACAGCAAATCTTTTAATCTTTGCATCCTTGGTGCTTTGATATTATTAAAAAGTACCCAGAGTTACAATGCAGAGAGGAAAAGGGTATCGCCTGAAGTTAGCTAAAAAAGCTAAATTCTATTTTAAGCTGGTACTGTTTGACAAGGAATTTCATTTTGTTGGTTAGAGCTTTTAGTGCAAGAAAAGGGAGGAGGGTGTTGTACAGGAAGATTTATTTATCTGTCATCTTTAGCTTAACAAACTTTTGGGCAACTGACAACAGAGTGAACACACACATTTCTACGACTGAACAATGAGTACACCACTGCATTTCTGAGAAGCAGTCGAGATTAAACTCCTACTTCCCTTATGCTGAAGCTGCACCAAGGCACACGCTGCTCCCAGGTGCTGCAGGGAGCACACTCCAAGATACAAGCTCATGTCAGGGGGGTCAGCTCTGCCTCTCCTAACACAATGCAGGGTATGCAGGTCCTAACCTCTGGACATATTCCTGGGCTCTGACAGGTTCCCAGTAATGTGCCAGAGCAATGTTAGTAGGAAACACAGTCATTACTGTTTCATAACTCATATCCCTTACCTGAGCAGCTTCTGAGATGGAAAGCACTCCAAACCAAAACACGAATTTAGTAATAACAACAATGTTTCTCAGAAAATGATGAAGCAGCATGTGTTATTCTCATATATATCACAAAGGCAAGTAAACAGCTGATCTAGCTAATGAATCAGACACTGTTTAGATTTCATCTTTGACAGTGTTTACTTAATATAATTGTATTTGTTCTCAACAAAGATTGAATTATTTCCTGAGATGGCTGTCATGGATATTTCCTCCTCAGGTCAAGACCAGGTAACCAAGACAGAATGCTGCCTTATCAGGGGCAGGACTGTAAAACTCTTGCAATTTTTTTATTGGTACACAAATGAGCTAAAAAAGATTTCTGAATTAGACCTCACATGTGAATGGAAGCAGGTTGAGCTCAAAAGTCTCCGAGCAAAAGCCTTCAGGCTCATGAGAAAGGACAGCATGATGCATTACAGCACCTGAATAAGTTGATACAGCACACGCACGGCAGGGCTACAATACTTCAGTGGTCACCCCAGAATAAGCATCTGAAGATGGTCACTGCCCTACACAGCAATGCAACCGCAAGTTTTTTTCCCCGAGATTGTCACTTTGAATGTCTGTTCACAGTCCTTTCCTGTGCAGGAAAAGTAATTTAACCGGTTGTGATGCAAAATGTCTACTGCCTGACACTTTCTTGGAGGCATACAAATAAATTCCTGAAGATTTTTTCCACACACAGAAAATCCCACATTGTGTCTAGAAGAACAGACTACAAAAACTTCACCACTTAATAAACTGCTTATCTTAAAAAAACCCGCTATGGTCTATTATCTCAGCAGTCACTGCCAAGATAGAGCAAACTGTAACAGCTTCAGAAGACAGAGCATCTGCTGAAGGAGTCCAAAATTATATCCAGTTTTCAAAAACAAGAGTTCTGTCAACTCACTTGCCTTACACAATTATCCAAAGCAGCCCACTAGAGAGGTCCAAGATCATTAGTGAACACATAATAAGAGATCTCTTTTTAAGATAATCACTGGAAAATTTACCAAGATTATTTTAATCTTGGCTAATCTTACTTCAAGGAGATCTCCTTAAGTCCAGTTATGTCCTTGAGCTCTAAAACATCTGGGGAAAACGGAAGAATTACTTTGACTCCTTCTAAGACCCTCGTGTCAAAGGGTCAGATTATTTTCACCTGACTAATACAAGGCCACGGCAAGACTCATACTGCAGATTTGTTCGTCTGACCTCCTGAAGCATTTCTAGAAGTTAGCTGAAGTGCTGCCCATCTCGCGTGTCACCTGTACTCCCACCATTTCGGCATGAGAGACCTGCACCACCAGCTGGGTAAATCCAGCGCCTTTTGGCTTTCCGCAAGCTGCTCTTATGGTTACCTGATCTGCCGCTTCTCCTTGGCCAAACCTGCCCTTTGGTTAGTAAAGCGTCGGGAAGCCGATCCGCGGCAGCTAGGTGAGTTGGCGAGGAAACACCTGCACCCTTTGTTGAAGGTGCTCTGGGGCACCTTTGCAGGATACTTACGCAGGGGACACCGGCGCGGTTATTTAGGGATGGAAAACCCCCAAAGGGAAGACGATCCCGCGCGTTTCGGGTGCCCAGGGCAGCGGCGGCGGGGAAGGTCCCGGGGAGGGAAGGGCCCCGGCGGGACGCTGCCCGCAGCACCGCGCCGGTGGCGGACACCGGCGGCGCGCTCCCGGCGGGCGGGGGGGCTGCGGCGGCTCCAGCCGGGTGGGGCGGCGCGGACCGGACCTCACCTCGCCCGGGCTCGGCCGCCCGGGCCCCTCGGAACACGGCGCCCCAGGGCCCCGCCGCGGGCGGCCCCGGGGCGCGCCGCCGCCCGGGCAGGGACGCCGGCTCCGGGGGCCGGATGGGGCCGGCCCCGCCGCTCCGCACTCCCCTCTCGGGCCTGCAAGGCTCCGCAGGCCGCAGCCCGGGCAGCCGCCCCCCCGCCCGCCCGCAGCCGCCGCCGGTCACATCCCGGGCGGCGGCCCCTCCACCCGCTCCGTCGCGCCCGCCCCGGCGCCCGGCGCGGCCGCGCACTCACCCGCGTCCGTCCCGGGAGATCCGGCTCCTCGGCGCGGGTCGACAGCGAGGACCAGAGCAGCAGCAGCCCCAAGAAGCTGCCCGCCAGCAGCACGGCGCGCAGCAGGAAGCCCAGCTTCAGCCGCATCCTCCCGCCCGCCCTCTGCCTCCCGCCGCCGCGCACGCAGCGCCCGGCCCCGCGCACCGGCCGCCTTCCGTCCCCCGCGGCACCGCTCGGCGCGGCCCCGCCGCCGCTCCCCCGCCTCCCCCGGCCGCCGCTGCTCTCCGGCAGCCGCCCGCCTGCGGAGGCTGTCCTCTCGCCGCCGCCGCACGTACAAACTTTCTTTTTTTTCCTTTTTTTTTTTTTTTTTCTCTTCCTCCCCCCCCTTTTTTTCTCTCTCTCCCCCGCGCCGCCCCGGTAGGCTGCGGGCTGCGGGCTTGCCTCCCCGCCGGGCGCAGGGGCCGGGGCGATGCGGAGCAGGAAGTGGCCGCTGCGGGAGCCGCGCGGTTCCACGTGGCCGCCCCGCACCGGGGCGGGAGCGCCTCGCCCCGGGCCGCCGCTCGCTCCTGCCCCCGCCCCGGCACAGCGCCGGGCGTGCGCTGCCGTGCACCTGCTCCGCCCGGACCGCGGCTGCGGACAGCCGCGCCTGCAGCCCTCCGGGACAGGGGGGAGCAGGAGGACACCTCCAGTGGGCTCTGGGCTTTCACAGTTGGGTGGGCAGCGCTGCTTGGGCACCGTTTTGTAAAAATTAAGGTGCAAATGTTTAACTTCAGGGATTGTCATATAGACGTAGGGTAACGCAGGCCCATTAATTGTTGTGTGCACCCTAGGCAGAGTAGAACTGGAAAGTGAACAGATCTTTCTTGGGGATAGCAGATTAAGTACAAGATTATAGAGATGCTATCAGCCTCACAGCTTGTGTGTTGTTACTAATTTTCTCCGCTAAAAGTTATGCATCCTATTTCCTTCTTTGAAGGAATGTCACACACGCACATACAAACACACACACACACACACACACACACACACACAGAGAAACCTGATAGTGTAAGCTCTCCAAAAAACCGGAGTGATGCGAAACCAGCCCTTCGAATGTAATAGGACTTTTGTCTTTTCTGTGTATTCAGTATTATTCCCTTGCTCCGATGTTTTTAGTTCTATTTCTTATGTGCACTGGGAGGGTTTCAGATCCATGGATCTTGAACATTGACTTTCAATGATAAGGACCACAGAAACAAAACAGGATATTACACCTTGAACAGGATAAGTTTGAAGGAAAAAACTGCCCACACCTAACTGACCTTTGTAGTTGGACACACCTAGACATAAAAGTCTTTGTTTATTCTTATAACTTACGCTACAGCACTGTGTGATGTATTTTTTTTTCTTCCTCATTCTGTAAGATCAAGGTAGGAGACACAGACAAATGCAGTGTTTAAGGTATGAGCAACAGCTCTAATCCTTACAAGTGTTTGCACAGCCCTGTGACTTCCACAGGAGCACGGAAATGTTTTCCTCAAAGCCTCCTCCCTGTCTGCAGTTGCAGCAACCACACAAATATCCCAACGCAAAGATTTAGGTGACTGTTTTCAGGTAGATAACAACATCTGCACAGGGCTGGGAAGGACTGTTAGGGGTTTTTTGGATGGGAAACAGAGTTGAGATGCCTAGCTCTGTAGAGATCCCCTGGCTTGCTGAGCCCAGAAGGAAAAGACAAGTTGGGGCTGTAAACTTAGAAAGTCAGTAGGCTGTCAAAGAAGTATAGAAGTATCTCCCCAACTCTTCCTTCACTCCTTAGTGGAGACGTTACTGCAGCAAACAGTGCTCTTTTCTTGTTTCATTCTTAATTTTTGGCATCCCTTTTTAATGCCCTGTGCTGTTGCTCTCAGCACACTCAAGAAAAGTGAGAAGAAAAAAACGTTAATTATAGCAATGCATGGAGGGTACGGCCATGGGATGTGATACTGCTCTGCTGCTGCTCTTCAGAGCTGAGAGTGATAGGGACAGAGCCCTCTGCGTGCAAGTTGGTATGATGAGAACTCATATTTGTAAGGCTGCCTGCCAAAACCAGATTATTTCTTTTTTCACATGGAGGTGTATGTTCTCCATGAAGCCATAGGGAAAGGTAAACCATGCATTCATGACTTCATAGAGAGCTACACCCTTGGAAGATCATCAAGAGCTTTGTCGTTTTGGTTTTAGATACCCGAAGTCTTGCTGTGAGTGAACTCCCCCATTAGCTATCCGAGGACAATGGCTTCTGTACCAAGAATTTTAAACCCCCCTGCGTTTTATCCCGAAGGAGAAGTAGCTGATGCCCACTGGGAGGCAGTACGGGCCAATGGACAGGATGTTCATGCCAGCCAGCCCCTCTCTCTGCCGGAATCACCAATAACAGCAGATTGGAGAAGGTGTCATGTTTCTATTTGACCATTATATCTGCCTGCCCTGATTCCTCAACAGCGAGCATCATCTACCTTTTTTCTTCTCACACACAGGCCATCCAGTCTGATTCCAGAAGTATCAGGTTAATACTGACCTTGGAAGAAGTTTTATTTCAATTGTATCCTCATTAAGGATGTGCTCAAGTTTCAAATTCTGCACTTACAGTTCCTCCTATGTAGTAAAGTGCCTAAAAGACCTAAAGAACATATTTCCACTCTTGTTGAATTTGTATCAGCTAAGACAGAAAATTCAAATTAAATTTGGCTTTGGATTGCCTCCAGTACTATTCAAAACCACTTTTCAAAGTCTTTTACAACCTGGAGAGAAGAAGAGGGAGGGTTAAACACAGGTTTTAGTCTCACTCAGTTACAAAATGTAAGTAAATATAAATTTATATATAAAAATATAAATATATATAAACAAATACATAATAGATAAATGTATAAATATATAAATATATAAATATATAAATATATAAATATATATAAATCATGATGCTTTTACTATACAGGCAGTATTAAAATACAATTCTGTTATTAGGGACTCAATCTCTGTTTGATATTCAGTCATTCAAATCTTTCAAACAGGCTGGCAACTGTCACAATGTTTATATCTTTATGTGGACATCTACTGCTTGTCACACAGAAATCATATGTTCACTTTTCCATGTATGACTCCAAATAAATATGCAATGGCATTTAAATCATTACAAAGACTTGCTGCTCTTGAACCAGAGACCTATGATGACCTGGAGGTGAGGTATCCGATTACCAATCCCCTAAGCCATGCAGTTGACTTATTGCTGGGGATTTGGGGGATGGTGTCTGGAGCAGGGTCACTAACGAATGTCAAAACCTCATGCAGTGCCTCTCATGGGAGAAGCGTCTGGATGTGATCTATCCCTTAACTCTTGTCCTGAATATCTGGCCACAAAAAACCACTCTGCTTGTTCAGAGCACAATTCCTGAAAGGTAATTCCTACAGACTTTTGTACCTCTCAAGGTGAAAGTCATGTTCCATAATACAACAAGCTGCTGTAAAGGCTTCACTCTACATAAAACCTCACATTTTGCTCATTTGAGGGTTTTCTTCTGTCAACACACAGACAATCTTTGTAAAATCTGCAGTTCAGAGACCAAATTTTCTTTCTACTTAGTGCAGAGAGCACAAAACACAACTGGGGTTTTTTTTGGTCATGTTTGAAATTACAAATGGTGTGCTGGTTTTGGCTGGGGTAGTGTTTATCTTCATAGTAGTTGGTATGGCGCTACATTTTGGGTTTGTGCTGGAAAGGATAACGCCAGGATGTTTTGGTTGTTGCTGTGCAGGACTTTCCCAGAATCAAGGCCTTTTGTGCTCCTCACCCCATCCTGCCAGAGAGGAGGCTGGGGGTACACAAGGAATTAGGAGAGGACACAGTTGGGACAGCTGTCCTCCACTGACCAAAGGGATATTCCAGACCATATGGCACCATGGGAAGGAGGAGGAAGGGGATGACATTTGGAGTGATGTTGTCTGTCTTCCCAAGTCACCATTAGGCATGATGGAGCCCAGCTTTCCTAGAGATGGCTGAACACCTGCCTGCCCATAGGAAGGGGTGAATGAGTTCCTTTTGTTGTTTTGCTTGTGTGCCTGGCTTTTCCTTTACTTATTTAAATGTCTTTGTCTCAACCCAAAAGTTTTCTCACTACCCTTCCAGTTCTCACCCACATCCTGCTGGGGGTGATGTGTGAGAGGTGGCATAGTGCTTAGTTGCCAGCTGAGGTTAAACCATGACAAATGGATTCTAGACCTCAAAAAGTTACACTTTCCTTAGATGTTTCCAGATATAACTACCAGCACTTCATTAAGTGCAGTATTTCCCTACACCATATACTCTAGGCTTCATATAACAGCAAAATCAGTCATGCTTTGATTAAAGGAAGTGGTGGAAAATGCCAGCTGGCAGAAAGTAACTTGCATTCCTAAATGGAATACTCTCAACACAAGGAACACCTTTGCTCCAGTGAAACCTTCCAGCTCCATGTAATCTCTTTTCCCATCCTGACCTTGCATTTAGATGGCCATCTCTGAACAAAGACTTTGCTGTTTTCCATGCTGTTACTTTGGATCTAAGGCAAGCTGGCCATTGACACTTATGGAAAGCTCGTGCAGTGTCTTAGCCCTACAGCAGATTTATTAGTACAGCATATCAGAGTCCTGGGGTGTCCTGGTGGAATCCAGGACATGCCTTCCCTAGTTTTCATCTGAGAAAGTAGGAACTCAACGTATGGCTGAAGATGCCTGGCCAGATCTTCCTTACTTTATGTTAAGCTCATATTCCCTTCTGACTCCATCCCCAGCACTGAAAGATTTGAAGAAAGATTCTGGATTAAAGAGGTGGTCATTTCTAGGAATAATAGAAAGGGCACAATTTGGCATACATTATCATGAATATAAAATTATGCCCTAAATATTTAAAATGTGTGTATATTTAACCTCAGAGTTGACAAAAAGGAACTGAAGTACAGGATTTAAATTCTTCTTAATTTCTGAGATTGTTTTAAAAGTACTTTAATCAAATAAGTGCCTCTAGGGAGTACTTAATATATGCTTTTGCAACCTAGACTATGATTGCTTCATCTTCACTGTTTTGTGTTCATGATCTCCAGTCTTTAGTATCATCCTTCCCGTAATTCTCAATTATCCTTCTTCTTTTTTTACACCAGCAGTTTAGCCATGCATGTCCAACCAAAAATTATCTTTCAGTATTTCAGCATTTGAAGAGATGCTTTTGGCAGAGTGCTGTTCGCCTCCTTTGCTTTTCCTGTCACTCTTATGAAGAATGTGTTATGAAGTTCCTGTCATTACATTTAGCCCCCATACTCCTGTCATGCCTACTTAGTCTGTTTTATTCCTGCAGTATCACCTCTAGCTCCTCTTCTCTTTTCCCACACAGCAACAGTAAGCAAGCTCATTATTTTGTACCGGTCTGAATTCTACCAATGTCCTGAAGATTGGAATGTAAAATGATTTTTTTTCCCAGCTGCCCTTTCTGATAATGAGTACCAGTCAATGTTTATGAACTATGTTGTATTATTAATACTGCTTTTGTCCAAAAAAATTAACTTTTTTTGCACCTACAAGTCCTCAGAATATTCACGCTGATGAGTGTTGACAATCCTTGACAGATTTAGATCTCATTAAAATAGTGGATGGGATAGTCTGTTACGTGGGTGATTCTGAGCATGGTTTTGCCATTTAAAAAGTAAATTATATATTTTAAATTACTTTTCAAAGAAACTCTTACCTGTATTTTGAGCCAGACAAAGTATGAGTAGTCATATACTCACACCAGTCTCAGGTCTGGAAAATTTCCTTTTCCAAGGTGCTATATTTCTGAGTATTTCAAACAGAAATTAACTTTGCATCATTTCTTGAATCTAGGGCAGAGAAAATTGAAATAGGTTGCTGCAATTTCTGTTATGCTGAAAAAATGAATGTTTTAAACACCCACAATTTCAGATGCTGAGCTATTTTTCTAAAAGACTTTTCCAGTATAGTAAATTAGTGGAGTTAATTTGATGAAATTGTCAGCCTGAACAAGAACCACAGTGCCTTTGAGAGAAAAAAATGGAAAATTTTACAACTGTAAATTTATTAGATTTTTGTATTTCTTAGGATTTTTTTAATTTAGTGATAAACCATTGACATCTTAGCAAATAACTGGCAACTTGAGTATTATCAATTCAATATGTTTGACACAATTCTTTCAAGATATATTCTGCCATTTTGTTCAAAATTAAACAAAAACTAACTACTGAAGATATGAAGCATTTGTAAAGCATTAGAAAAGTTAAATAAAGCCAATGTGTCAATCTGCACAAGATAAAGCCTTATGAAGTTTCACAAAGAAATATAAAAAGACACTCAAAATTGGTTACATGGAAAAGTGTGGATGTACAGCAGTTACTAGATGCTAAAACCAGGATATGTTTTTTGTTCTAAGTTAGTCACCATTTCAAAAAGAGTGGCCTGCCTCATCTTACATAAATGCATAAAAGGTCCATGAATAATTACTAGTAAAGACCAGTCCAGTAGATAGATTCATACACTGCAGAGTTCTGCCAGACTCTGATTTTCAAACTGGGATCCTGGGGAATGCTGTTTGCAACACAGAATGATAGCGAGACTATGGCTGTTAGCCATATAAAGTTTGTGGTATATATCACAAATTGTTAACTGGAAGTTAAGGGTCTTAGTAGCAGTAAATCACAAAAGCATTGCTAGGCAGCTCTGAGCTCTCTTAATTTGCAGATTTCAAAAACTGTTAAGTTCAATGTTATTAGTGGTTGGAAACAAACACCACAATGCTGAGCAGTCTCTTTTCTTAGCAAGCTGCCATTTGGAGAGAAATTCTCAAACAGTAGATTATTTCTATTATGTATCGTCTGACACCAAGTTGTATTGATTAGTAATTCAATGAAATTATTCCCTTATAAGAGGCATGTTTTGCAGGAATTGCAGGCAATAGCAGCTGTTGTATCATAACATTGCACACATTCAAATCTTCTACTAAATATAACCACAATGAAAGAGATTTCATAAGGGCTTTAGTACACCATGTAGATACAGAATCCTGTGGCAGTTTTTCCCTTTCCTCAGGTCCAAAGCTAGATATCCCTACTTGGTACAAATTAAATGATTTCTAACTTTTATATCTTTATCTCAGGTATCAATATAGATAATTCTTTTTATTTTTTTTAGTGTTTTCCATATTTTTTGCAAACTGAGAGGTCAACAAAAAAAAAAACCCCAAAACCCAACAAAACAAAAAATAAACTACCAAAAAAACCCAAAAAATCCCCAACAAAACCAAACCAAATGAACAAAAAATCCCAAACAAACCCAACTCTCCAAAAAACCCCAGACCTAACCAACTAAAGGGTAAAAATTATTAGACAAGTCAAAAAGACATTGATATGAAAGTAAAGACTTGTAATAAAGTCATCATCTTGGCAAGCCAAACTCCACTGCTTTTCAGTCACCCATGACAAGTAAGAGTGATAAGGGCAGGATTTCATCCATCTTCAAATATTGCAGGTTTCCAGATCCCTCAGATCACTGATCTGAGATCACTGCCACTCACCCCCCCTTTTTCTAATACATAACAGTGTGCTGGTTTTGGCTGGTTTTCTCTTCCCCAGGCTGGTATGGGGCTGTGTTTTGGATTTGTGCTGAACACAGGGTTGATAATGTGGAGATGTTTTCGTTATTGCTGAGCAGGGGTTGCATGAAGCCAAGGCCATTTCTGCTTTTCGTTCTGTAATGCTGGGGAGGAGACTGGGGGTGCATGGGAGGTTGGGAGGAGACACAGCCAGGACAGGACCCAAAACGACCTCCAGACCATACAACATCATGCTCAGTATATAAAGTTGGGGCAGATGGATAAAGGGAGGTACATTTGGAGTGATGGAGTTTGTCTTCCAAAATCATCATTAGATGTGATGGGGCCCTGCTCTTCTGGCAATGGCTGAACACCTGCCTGCCATGGGAAGCAGTGAATTAATTCCTTGTTTTGCTTTGCTTGTGTGCTAGGCTTTTTTTTCTTCCCTTAAACAGTTTTTATCTTTTTATTATTTTGTCCATGAGTTCTCTGGCTTTTCTTGTTCTGATTCTCTCCCTGATTCTGCTGGTGGGGAAGTGAGTGAGTGGCCGTGTGGGGCTTGGCTGCTGGCTGAGGTGAATCCATAACAAACTGCAGTGATTTAAAAACTAGTTAGCTGAGTAGTTGAATTAAAAACTTTTCTAAATTCCCAGGTGTGTGCAATTAGCAAGAAGCAGATCTCTAGACTGTACTCCTATTTTTACTCTGATGCCTAGAGGAGCTGGAACAGAGGCTAGACAGAGTTAAGAGGAATAAAATGGATATGGATATTTATTGAGAGGCCTTCAAAGGCCACACCCTGGCAGTACCAGTCGTGGGCCCTGCCTGGATGACTCCAAGATGGAAGCAAAAGAGGGCTTGGTCACCAGATCTTGCATCTTTACAGGTTTTAGTCCATTTGCATGCAGGAGTCAACTGTCCAATTAATAGTCTCAAATTGTGATGTTTCATCCTCCTTGCTTGCTTGCCTTCCTGCCCTCCTCTTTCCATGTTGTTTATGCTTAGGGCCTGAAGTTTGAAGAAATTATCCTTGAGTCCTTAGCTGGAATAGGACTGTTTTGTCTTCACCACCCAAGCACAACAGAAAAGCACACCCAAGCACAACAGAAAAACTTAAAACTTAAGGCATCAAACTCTAGCTTAACCAAGTCTTTGTTCCGAGTAGTTTGATCAAATCAGGGACAACCCTTAGGATTAGATGTTTGAGTTTACAGGATAAGTGGGAAAAGGTTGATTTACAGTTTTGTCCTTAAAAAAAAAATCACTCGATTCAACTTCTAAAACATATTTATAGAGCAGAAGACTAATCCAATTAACATTATTTCAAATTAAACTGAAGAATCACTGATTTACCCTTATTTCCATTCACTGATCCTTTGAGTAATGAAAGCTGCTCCTGGAAACCTTAGGCTGAAGTTTATTTCATTCCTGATTTACTATCAACAACTCTGACATTTGTATATATCCCAAAATGAACACATCATCATTGTTTGGATTTTTTTCTTTTTGCCTGCAAATAGTGCTTTAGGACAAAGCAGAAATGACAGGAAAAGTTCATATTCAATTAAAGCATGGTGATTTAGCACAGGACTTTTTTAGACTGTTGGCTAACTGCTTGAAAAATCTGGATGACTTCTTACTAATATCCAAGATACAGCAAGCATGTCTTCAAAACATTTTAGATTTAAATGAGCAGTCTTATAATATGACTGAAAATGAGTGTAACAGTTTGCCTCTCTTTATATCCAAGTTTATATCCAAACTTGCCCTGCTAAGTGTTTGGTGTCAGGGCTGATTAGAAGAAAGCAGGAGATAGAGGCTCTGTTCCTCCCAACATTTAGGTCAGCTCTGATACTCTCTCGTGTGTATCTAGGCCACATCTAATTAATCCCAGAATATTCCATCACTGCTGGATTACCTCTGTCAGCTTCTCCCTCAGAAACCTGGCAGCAAAGATTTTACCTTAGGTGAAGATTTTTCCTTTCCTAAAGGCAAATGGAAGTGTTTTTTTTCATTGTCTAACGACATAATGTTTATGCAACAACTTACAGAGCCCTCAGGATGTAAAGTATTTAGTAGAGGTGAATAGCTTCACTTGAAATTACTGGAATGTTGCCAGATTTAAATGGAGCCAAGATTTCACTCCCGATTGTTTTAAGGATGAAATTTACCAGCCTTCTCATCTTCAAGTTTGATGCTGCTATGCAAAAGAATCACATACTTTTTCTAAGCCAAACGTGAATACAAAGTGCTTAATCAAACTAAGATCAGAAAAGACAAAAGATCTAAAAAACACAATAAAAATTCCACCTTGAAGCCTGCTGGAGATCAGCAAAAGTTAAGGAACTAAACTGTATTTTTGCACTTTAAGCTGCAGCCTGCAGTCTGCCATGGTCATCACTAGAATTACATAAACTGTTTGCAAAGACACATAACAGCACCAGGAGGTGCTTAAATCAAGACAAGCCAACACTATGGAGCAGTGAATATACAGCTGGTGGCTTCTGAAAAATAACCCAGAGCATTTACTCAGCTAAGCACATGCTGCATCTGTGTTCTGTGTATCACAATAGTGAAGCACAGAATCACAGTACTGAAAACATTAATTAGATCATTAATTTATTATTTATTTTACCATTAATTTATTAGACCATTAACTAACAATGCAAAATTTATATGCAATTATGCAAGGTGCTGGCTGTCTCAAGCAGTACCACATTTGTACACCAAGAGTGAAGTACTGTGACTGTTGGAATCAGTGCTCTGTAAACGTGCATTCATCTATGCAAAAAGCCAGTGGATTTTTAATTATACCTGATGATAAAGTACTACATGACAAGACAGCTTACTACTTGCAGAACAAGACATACCTGTTATTTGAGATCTATTAATATGCACTTTAAAACACAGGAAAAGAACAGCCCAGGCATTTTTGCAATGGGTGAGGTATGTTCTTTAACTTCACCCTCCATTTCTCAGATTATGTCCTTGCAATCTCAAAAGGATTTTCACTGCATTTTGTACAGGATTGTTGTCAATACCTTCATTTAAATGCTGCTACTGATACCTTCAGAATTATGTAATATTAAAAATGTAAATAAGATGCAGATCTGTCACATACTCATTTTCCTTTCCTATGTGAGTTGATTACTAAAGCAGGAAATGCTATTCATAAATGCTCACTAACACACTAAAAAATCCACATAGCAAAACTTTTTTTTAATGTCACTAGAAAAACAGTCAAATCAGTATCAGTCATGAGTTTTGCATGAGTTAAGATTTACCTGCCCTCCAGATGTGCAGCTGTGGGTAATTGACATACTTGGCACCTGTGTTTGAGAAGTCATTTTATGTTTTAGCTCATATTCGAAGTAGGAAGGCAGATTTTCTGAGATGTAGGATGAGTGTACCTGCAGCAAAAGTACAATAGGGGTATTGCAATCCATAGCAATGCAGGGAAAGTGCCAAATCCTGCTGTCTTGCATTTAATGTCTTATCATGAGCACACAGATAGGTAAAAAAATATTATCATTTTGACAGGTGAAAAATGCACACTGGCTGGTGATATGATATTAAAAACACTCCAGCTTAGTGTAAGCCCTTACAATTCACATTTCTCTTCCACCAAGGTCCCCTACTATGATACTGGACTTCACCAGAGGAGGACTCTCATCTTTTCTGTCATGGCCCAAATTTCTGGCTGTATCTAAGAGTCCTTTATGCATATGTGTCTCTGCCTGAATTCTGGTCATGCAGTTCAATTCAGAGCAGAAGGATGAACTAGATTATTACTGATGTTTTAACTGTGATAAGCTTCCTGATGCTATGCATTAAGTAAGATACCAAAATAAGCTTGATGGTGTGGGATACTACCATTATTGAGAGATTATAGCATTTTTGTCCTTTTGCTTTGGAGATTTATCCCTTCTTGTGCTTCATCACTCAGTTCACACTCTGTACAAACTGTGCTTTTGTGGTGGTAGCAAGGTAAAATGCTCTTGCTCTTGTAGAGAGCCAAAATGCTCTCTAATCTTGTAATTCCCCGTCATGTACAATGCCCACTAGGCTACTAAATTTTCACCATCTTTTTTGTGGCCAGCATCTCAGACTCATCAGCCTTAAGTAGCACAATAAAAGTTACAGTTGTTAGAGTTATCGATAGTCTTCATGGTAGCATCTTGATGAGAGAGAGAAAGGCGTGTTATTTGTGCTGATCCTACTGGGTCTAAACTTGGAATGCTATTGCCCTGTATGAAGAAGAAAACGTGAAGTTGTTATGCAAAAAGTGTATCAGACGTTAATTTAAAAATACCCTACATTCAAGAATGTAGATTTTAGAGTCAGCTAGGCATCATTTTCCTTGTAACACCTACAGAAATTAATTAAACTTTGCAATCCAGACAGCGATGCACTATTAGCTTAGACAAGAATGATAAATAACCTGCACTCTAAGAGAGTAAGTACACATAGTACATGTAAAATGCATGCTATTATTTTAAAAAGAGCTTTTAAGTTTTTATGAGTACCTGCACAACTTGCATTGTTGTTGAAAAATTTAAACAGTTCATTGTATGCCTTGAATGCTAGAAATTGCTTCATATCATAATAGTGTCCTCTCTGACCATTCAGAGCTTTCACCTAATTCTTCCTTTCCTTTTACTGCCCTTTTGTTAGTCTGCTATTCTTTCCTCTCCTGAAAAAAAAAAGAAGAAAAAAAGAAAAAAGAAAAAAGAAAAATTGTTTATAATATATTATGAATTCCTCATTAGGCTCCTGATACCAGGATTCCAGTTTCCTGGTCAATTATCTGGGTACAGTTAAATGATTATCTTCATTCAATTATCCACAATAATTGCCAGTAGGAAGACAAGTGTTTCACTGTGCACCGTGGTGCATGGAAAGGACCAGCAATACCATCAGCATTTACACTTGTTACACAGACTAATATAAAGCCAGACCTTTCTAAAGCTGCTGTCACAGCCTTCTCCCTGCTACTTGCAGGTGTAGGAGGAGCAGCTTCTCACAGTGACCAAACAAGTCTCCAAACAAGCCACTTTGGGTGTCGCAGTGTGTCGCTGATGAAACCTGAGACCTGGTATAAAAGGCAAACAGCAGGCAGAATCACTCAGCAAATGGATGTCATGGTTCAAGAGCTTCTGACAGTCAAAGCCCTCAACAAATACCTGCACTCTGCCTAAGTTTATGACTTCAATGTTCCTCAGCTCTGCATAACAACACATGCCTTCATTACAACAATCCTTGTATTGTGCACCAAAACCTGAGCTCTAAAGTGGCAGAAATCAAGCTAACAAATCTTCACATAGTTGTCTGAACACACCCAGCTTTCCACCAAGTCTAAGCTCAGGGGTTCTGGGGATGAGCATCCTGATGAGATTTGAGCCAAACTAAAATGATGGATAGAGCTTCTCTTTTCTTTTGACATAATAAAGGCCTGGTGTCCATTGTTGGTTACCTCAGATCTGAAGCACTGTCCTGTCCAACTTCTAAAATAAAGAACATCATTACGTAAATTGATCTGTCCAGAAATCCTCAGCAGATGTATTTGGTTTTCTTCATTCTCCTGTGATGTTGTGTTTCAAATTCAATACATTATTTTATATATCCTGCTGACAATGTTTATTTTTAAGAGCATGAAACTCTCAGTGCTTATCTATTCTTCCTGAATGCTTACAGTGCTCTGAACATGGCACTGGCTCTCTGAAGCAAGGTAAATGAAACAGGAGTCTTCTTAGAAATTATTCTGCTTAACATCAGGACAGAGATTACTTTGCCTTCTGGTTTTGAAATTTCAGCATGCAGAATGCAAAAAAGGATCCTAGGAGCTCTGCAGGTTTAGCAAGGAGTACAAAGTTTGGGTACTGTTATGCTGACCTGGTTCACCTCTTTCTTTATCTTTGTTGTCTTTTTGCTTGGTACACTGTCTATTGTGTATCCTTGTCCTGTGTTTGCTCAGTTGCCTAGCACAGACCAGTCCAGGATGTTATTAGAGCACCTACAGGATGGGACTTGTATTTGCAGTCTCTTAATCCTGGAAGAAGTTGAGACCTCAGGCAGGCACACACATGCACACACAGCCTACTTATCCGGGATTTCAATATGTTTTCTATAGATACAAAAGCCCACAGGAATTTGTATCTGCACTAATTGGAATTCGTATGATTTGTGTGCCAGAGCTTTACTCATCACCTTAAATTGCCCTCATCCACCCTAATTTTAGCATTCATATCATCCTGCTTTGTTGTGAAGACAAATTTGAAAATGAGTTTCAAGCTCACAATCCATCTCTAAAGCAGTAATGAATCCTGTGACAATTTTTGTTTTCAATAAACCAGCTTGCATAGCAAGTCACAGCTTTTATTACTGTCAAGTTTCTTAATTCTGTAAGACTCCTGAGGCTGAAATACCTGCAGCTGCTCAGGACCACTGACTAGGTATTTAATCTCTGAGAGTATAAGAACTTTTTGTGCATCAAATTCTGCATACTGCTTTTTTGGGGTAGTATTTTAATAAGCTTTTATCACTATTTTTGCCCAATCATTCTTAAGGTCCACAGGCTAGATACTGAGTATGTATAAATCATCCATATTGAAATACATGAAAGAAATTATATTAATTTGTCCCAGGATTTGGCTTCTTACTTCCAGTTTTACCAGACTTTTATTTAACTAATCTTGTGAATGCCTTAACCACATCCACTTCCTACTGTACTCCTCTCAAGCCCTTTCAGTTACCTCCTTCTTTACTTGTAACACCCCTCCCCCAATTATTTCCTTGTAAGTCCTTTTAAATCCTAATTTTTCTTCTCCCCCTATTTTTTTTTAATTAGCTAATTGTTAGAAGCATTTGTAACTCTTTGAAATTGTACTTCTGAATGCATTGTGGTATATTGACTCTAAGGGCTAAAGTTTCTAAGCAGCTTTCAGAATAATGAGATTTGTGGGCATGACTCCCTTGCACTGCTATAAAGATTTACTCTTTAGAGCTAAAAGATTTTCAAAAAATCGGTTTCTTTGTGCTGCTAGCTTGTAAACACTGTGCTTGGAGCATGGATCCTTTACAGCAGAGTTAGCCTTTCTTTTTCAAGTTACTTACTGTGCTTGAGAACATCTACTCTTAACTTTATAACCCAAGGGTGTGCCATCCTTAGCAGCAGCTGATACATGCTGCAGTTTTTGTCCAATTTGCCTCCACTCTGCACTTAGCATTTGTGTGTGTAAAATATTTGCACTACACATTTCTTTAACAGGCAACTTATTCTCTTTCTTTGCCTGACCACATTTCCACTGATAAGCGGCAGCAGCTTGCAGATATCTTATGGAAAGTCTCAGTCCAATCAAAAATGGTAACTCACGGGCCACATTTCTCAAGTTAGCAATGCCCGAAATGCTAATCTAAAATGCTTGGGTTTTGCAGACAATTGTTCCTGACGTTTCATAATTCCTTATACTTTCTGTTACTATTTCCCATCAAGTTTCATGACAAGTAAGCCTACCTCACATGTAACTATTGTCTGCAGTATGCCCGACCTGGTGATTTGGGCTGGGTTTGCTTTCGGATACCTTTGTTTGCTTTCGCAGTGATGCTGTAGCACAGCTATATCAGCTTGCCAAGCAGGGTGAGGTGGCTTCACTGATTGCACCAGCTGGTGCTCGAGTGTTTGCATTGCCTGAGGCCAGCCCGGCACTCCTCCACCACACCCGCTGCTGTGTGTGCTCTCCCTGGGTGCTGTGGGACATTTATCAACCTGAAATCCAACTTCCTGATGCAATCCAGGATGCAGACACGTATTACTGCTTTTTTCCCCTTCCTTCACCTCCCCTGGCACAATGAAACCACATATTATCCTGCTGTTTTCTTCCGAGCTAGTCAAAGCATGTGGTGAAGCTCCCTGCATACCAAAAATGCATATTGTGCTATTGCTTCCTCAAGACGTCACCAGATTTTGGGTGTCACAGTTTTTCCCCATCAGCAGCTTTTTGCTTAGATGATGCTGTTAATAATGAGCTATAATATAATTACAAAGAACTGGAGAATAAGAATGCAGTGCAAGTCTCATGGAAGGGACGGAAGGAGGAAAAAAAAAAGCTATCTAGTACATGTGTAGGTTTTCACACATGGCCTCATTTGCCTTCCACTTTCCTCAGGAATTACACAATAGTCAATCTATGATGACCCTGTTATCATAAAGTTATACATATGCCTAAGTAATTTGATAACCAAGATACTAAGGCTTGTGCTGTGTCTGTCATGCTGCCCAAAGCTGCATAAATATATTGACTTTTTCATAATCAAAACAGCAATATCCATTCATTGGAATTAACTGTCTGCTGAAGAAAAACATAACCAGAACTGTTAGCTGTAGATTTTACAGACCCTGGAAAATGTTAAAGTTACCAGAATAACATGCATAGACATGAAAAGGTGAAAGGCAGGTAGAAAGGTAAAGAATTTTAAAAATAATTGTTAAAAATGGTAAGAATTGTTGAGTATTTCCACACATTAAAGTGTTTAGAAGGCTTCATTCTTACTTATTTCTTGTACCAGCTATGCTTTTATATTATTTTTTAAATCCTTTATGTCTTAGTAATACAACAAGCATTTGTAAGTATCTTAAAGTGTTTTCATTTTATAGAAAAAAAGTCTCCTGCATTCAGAATCACCTCCTTGCTTAGCATGCACTGGGAGTAGAGATGGTTGCAGTACCAAGGATGTGTCTGAATCCTCAATACATGTTCCCATCCAGCACCTTTTAGCTTATCCCCTTTAAATACAGGGGGTTTGGGGAGGGGTGTGGTGGTGGCATCTTTTTTTTTTTACTTCATTTTGCTGCCCAGTGATGTGGCTTAGCATGGCTACTTTAGGGGAGGCAAAGGCAAGGTGACTGGAATCAGGCTTTTGTTCCTTGGCCAGTGCAATGTTTCAGGTCAGTGAACCAGGCTGCCTTTGCTGCTGTGCATTCACCTTCTTTCCTGTATGAACCCCAGCAGCCTTAATACACCTTTTCTTGGCGGGGGGAACTTTTCTTCCCAGTGTAGTTGTTTTCAGATTTAGTTTTTACAGGTTAAGCATTACACAAATGCTTTAAGCATGCAAGAGTGAACTAGAATCATATACAGCCTTAAGCATGAAAGGATGCTTCAAGAATTGTAACTTTTTAAAAAGCTTTCCACTTAGAAAGTGATCCAGCCTGGATCTGGTAAATTGATCCAACAGTTCCTCAACTCCAGGATGTCACAAGTGGTGGGACCAAGTTACAGAACCCAGATTAGTACTGTAACAAGCACTCCCAAAAGCAGCATGCTGTGTTTTGTATCTGCTCTGCCAAATGCTGGACTGGGACAGTGCAGAAAAAAGCCAACGGCAATATATTTTCTCCTTTTTATGCCAGCTCTTGCAACTCCAGGGCTTTTTCTGTAAGGTCTCAGCCCTTACAGCTTTATAAATAAATTCAAGCTGGGGCAACTGAAGAAAACCAGAGTCTTCCCATCCTTGCTCCCCAAGCCATGTCACCCTTCAATCTCCCCTAAAACCATGCAGAGTGCTTAAATAGTCCTAAAGGCAATAAAAACACATTAAACATATGCTTTATGAGATAAACTGGAAATTTTGTATGCTTGCCCTTGGCAAATGATTTTGTCTTTTCAGCTTCAGACTTGTGCCTCTTCCTCTTTGAGGATAAAGGGTTTCCCAGGGTTTCTAAAGGACTCTGGTGACCTTTTCTGGACTCAGCTGGCAGCACTTCAGTTGCCATGGCAGTGGTGGCCAGGGCCCCAGCTCTAGTCAAAAGCATTGGGGGATTTCTTCTGAAGCATCATTGCCACAAGTAATAGAGCAATTAGGTGAGGATATATAGATGCTGCCTGGGTTGTCTGACATGGCGCATTTTGCTACAGATAGGTAGTTATGCCATTCATGGAGCAAATCACTTCTTTGTGAATTTCATCACGCAAAAAGTCCACTTAGGGACCTCTTCTATACTTCACTGTGGCCTGAGAACACGTGCTTCAAAACAGTGAGTGATGGTGTACTGTGTAAGGGGAATTACAGCAGCTCCATCTTTCTGGGGAGAGCCAAGAGCTAATAGGCATTCTTCTTGTAAATCGTATTTCATTAAGAACTAGGAGACTTCTTGCCCCCTCCACATGAGCAGCTGCTGTTCACAGTCTGAGACACAAACCATCCAGAGCCACAGAACAGGTTTGGCTTTGCAGATGAGAACATCTCCATGCAAGTAGCTCATATTTGACCCTTGCACACAGCTGTCACCATTGCTAGTCAATAAAGCTTAGAGAGAGGTCTGCAATACAGTTTTGTGACCAGATGCACTCTAATGACAGCAATACAAAATCCCCTTGTGCCACTTAGTTCACTCAGTTCACAGGACACAGAAGGATCAAGAGTCCGCCCCAGGGTTATGTACTGACAGGGCTCTTCCTAGCCCTTTCATACTCCCTGCTGATATCTCCCCTCAGTTCTCCACAATCTTTGGAAAAATAAGTGCTCTGTGGAGGTATTTTTTGATTCTTTTTTGCCTCTCCAGTCAACTGATGAGATCATATGTTTGGGTTTTTTGTGGTGGTGTTGTTTCATGTTTTTTCAAGAAAACCAGAGAAAAGAGGGACCAAGATGATTCTCAGTAAAAATGTTCTTCTTTTGGTTAGGTTTTTTACATTGCTTAAAAGTAGAACACTTATGAGCTTATGTTGGTTCTCCCCAGAAAAGTAAATAAAGACTATGATCTATTTTAAAAAAATTAAAAAACATCCACAAGAAGCTAAACACACCTTACATGCCACATACTATAAAAGCTCAGATCTAAGTCACTACTGCTTTTCATAGAATATAAATTCAAAGATGCCAGACAAGGTCTAATCCTTTTACTTACAGAAAACTACTTAGCACACAAATAAAAACCTTTGTTAAAAAAAAAAAACAAACAGATGTAATCCTTAAATGCATACACAAACTACTGTTAAATAGTTTGTAAATTGCTGCTCTTCTGGGCAGAGTAAATATTTTGTGATATACTGTTGTCTCTTCATCTGAAATGCAAATTGTTTTCTTTATTACTGATATAATAATGCTTTTTTAAAAAATGAGCTGCAATATTTACATATACAAATGGCAGCATATACATGTGCTCAGACACCAAGTAAAGAATATTCCAGTAGTCAAATAATACAAAAATATGTAGTTCCCCTTTGTCAAACATGTGCTTTAGAAGGAAAATAATTTTATTTGATGGAAGCCCTCAGGGGAACTAGAAAAAGTGACCTTATTCATGACTAGACTTCCCTTAATTTCATTACATATGCATTGACAAGACTGTTCCGAGAATCAGCACAGCTGCAGCCTTTGGGTGTAAGCTAGCTGAAGATTATCTCAGTAATGAGTCAGGTGAAGACCTAATGCAAGAGAAAGATTTTTCCAATGGAACAGAAGTTCAGCAATGTTCCCTATACCAAAAGTAGCTAGCACACAGGGCATTAAATTAATTGTCGTTAATTTTCATTTACTGGAAATTAGGATGTGGCAGCTCCTAAACCAACATATGAATTTTTTAGTAGAAAAGCTGTGCCTCCCCACCTTCCTCTCCCACAGGCTGCAATCTCAGAAAGAGTTAAACAGACAGTTCTTGCTCTCAGGACTACAACTACAAATGACTTCATGAGCTCTCTTCTGATACTGACACTTGACTTGCCAACATCAAGAAGTTTAATCACTGACCTGATTGGTTGGTGTGGTCTCATGTCAGTTGTGTGTCCCAGTCCTTGAAGAGTCAGGGTCATACCTTCTTAAAGAGCTGCAAATGTAGGCTTCTTGTCATGAAGATGGAGAAAGCTCAGCTGGTCGCTAAGGAGGAGGTACAAACAAGACCCCAGGTCAAACAGCTGAAAAAACACCAACCTTGAGCATGTACTTATAAAGGTTTTATATCAATCTTTGTCATGGTCTGTTGCTTAGTGGGATTGATGAGGAGCTGGCAGTTCCTACCCCTGATTGCAGTCACCTGTGCTGTTGGTACTAGTATGGACCCTCTTGGGTCACCTGAAGCATGTGGGGTGGCCTAAGGAGGCACTTCAGGGGGATGTCCAATGATAACAGGTTTCCTGCTCTCCACTGGAGTTCTGGGAAGCACCGAGGAGATGACAATAACCAAGTAATCCAGACAAAGTGCACATCTCCTCTAGTTCAGGCATTAGCTACAGAGCCAACCTCTGTGGCAAAGGGCTGTGACAGATTAGTTTGCAGGAGCTACTACTGGGGTTAGTCCCCCCCAGCTGCACTCTCAGAACTCTTCCCACTTCTCTCTTAGGAGACACTATCCTTCTACTGACCAGTTCTGCTTCCCCCGCCAAAATAAAAGTTTACCCTGGCATTTCCTTGAAGTAGAAGCTCAACAATTCTAAATGGGGAGGCATGTTTAATTAAAACAGTAGTGAATGTCACTTGAGAATCACTTAGGCAGAAGAAAAAAACGCTATTAAAAACTCCTGTGTTTTTTCCCCCTCATCTTAAAAGCAAAAAAAAAAAAAAAAAAAAACAAAAAAACCCCCAACTAATTAGAGGAATCATCCAAATACAAACATGCCACCAGCCACCCTCCTCTGCATCTACTCACCAAGGCTTCCAGCTGAAGAAGTCACTACAATTTCCCTCCAAAAACCAGAGGGCAGATACTGGTGCTGACCAGGAGTGCAGACACATCTTCCCACCTGGCTGGGGCAGTGTGTTGTCCAGACTTCAAAGCAATTCCCACTGTGCAGACAGGCAACACTCCTACAACTGCTGTGAAGAATTATCAGCCAGAGAAGCAGGGATGTAAGCACCACCACTGAGCAGCTAATGTTCAGAGCTCTTGCCCAAGCTGATGGTGCAAAAGCTTTTCATAAAGGGAATTCAAGGCCAGCTGGCCCATTCAAGCCCTAAGACAGAGCTGTGTCTGTAGGCTGAGTTCTTGTCACTGACCTCCTCTGTCAGAGCTCTGCTACCTCTGCAAGGAGCTGCCCAGGCAGCAGGATCACAAAGTGCACTCACCCTTCCCCATCCACAGACATTGCAGAGGAAGGAGGGAGGCCAGGAGGTAGGAGCCTTGGATTCTCTCCTTCTTTACTATCAGGAATACATGGCAACATCTCAGCCTAGAAGCAAGAGTCCAAGTAGAAACTTGCCTAGTCTCCCTGTCTCTCTTCCCAAGCTGTGAGGCTGCATTTGAAGATAATAAACATGCTCCAGTAACCGTTGTGTAACTCTTATCTCTCACATTCTTGCAGCCAGGGACAGGACGTTCATTTCAGTACAAAATGCAGTTCCTTCTCCCTGCAACAAGTCTCATTACTCTCCTAATACACCAGTACCTGCAAGAGCTCTTTAAATCTTTTTCCTTGAAGGTTTGCACCTGATATTATCAAAGGTAATTAGATAATTGACACACAATTCACAAAAGGCTCTCTGGTTACTTATACACAATATTTTTCTTGGGCTGTGAACTTTAAATGATGCAAATGGAAAAATTCTCTGTTGTTTTACAGCTTTTAACTTTAGGCTATATTAAAACTAATGCCTAATTGATCTTGATATATCTAAAACACTTTACTGTTCTTTTAGTAATAATTCTTCCCTGTTCCTAGTTGTTCTCCTGAAAAGGGTCGTGCCTGTAATGTTAATGAGTCCAGTCCCTTTAGGGACTGATAGAAGTTTTCGTTATTCACCAAAGCCCCTGACTTACAATTTGTTTTGTTGTTATAACCATCATTTCAATGCGAAGATATTTACCAAGGTTGGTTCAATAGAACTGCTTGTAAGAAATTAGTCCCAAACAGTTTAAGTGGAAAGGTTAGAGAGAAAATCACATTTTTTTTCCCCTGACTGAGCTATCTTCAGTTTGAATTTGACTACAGTAGCCTTTAAGCTCTCTAGACAAGGAGGAGTCACATTTTCAATGCATGCTTATAGTTCTCTTAGTTTTGCTAGTTTTGATGTTCAGAGGTCTTCGGAAGCAATATTCACTTTAACTGCTCCCTCAGAAACAAATAAAAATTAAATTGTGTCCACCTAAATCCTACAATAACTCTGCCATACGTAGTAGATGTCAGGGATGGATTTAATGAACAATTTTTGATTAGAAGATTTTTGGATAGATGTACAGCACTGAAGAACTGAAATGCATGAGTATGCATAAAATTAAGTTATAGGACTTAAAGAGACACAAATTAAAACCAAAGAAAAATAATTCCTTTAAAGATAAATAATCTATAATAATAAACTCTTTCTTCCTTAGCCTTTGAAGATGATTGATTGACTAATACTGTTCTTCTATATGACTTAAAATTTTGCAGTTAATCTTCTTTATGAAGATTATGTATTTTATGTCTTACCAATTGTAGGTAGAAGGACTAGTGGTGCTGGGAATTTCTAGGGAGTTTTTTGTTATTGCTTTGTTGGTGTTTTTTGTTTTGTTTTTTGTGGAAGTGGGACAAATAAATCTTGACTTACATGACTTTTTACTGGAATCAAGCCCTTATAAACTTTTTCAATGCTTCCTTACTTGTCACTTGTGGACCATTATGTGTATACAACTGTTTTGTCCTCACTTCTTTATTTCTCTATTTAGGTGGCCATTTAAGACATGATTTACAGCATTGCCAGAGCTTACAGTGCTCTTTGTTAAAGGAGAGGACTTTGTTTTCTCCTTCTGGTGATATTACCTGGTTGGCATGGCTGGAGCTGCGGGAATGGGAGCAGCAATATGACTCTGGGCAGTTGGTTGGGCTTGCCCAGTTCTTCACCCACCTGACACAGCAGATTATTTTAGCAGCAGGAGATGTACAACAAACTGAAAAAATTATGCTGTAGCTTCTGAGAGGTATTTATTCATTCAGATCGTGGTAATTTTTTGAAACTGCTGTCAGCAATCCTTTACTTTGTATCCTGTAACATAATACATCCAAATATAAAATAGGACAGGTGTACAATTTTTATTCCAGAGTTCAGCTTCTTCATTACAGTCCAGAAATTTACAGACATGTGCTCTCTGTAAATCCTTTAAGCATGTCCTGAAAACATTATTCAGTAAGTTGGTCAGTTTCTACAGCTGTTGTTTAATAATATCTAAGCCAACTATCTCAGACTAGTCAGCACAGAAGTGTATGTTTTCATTTTACTTATTATAATGTATATATTACTAATTGTAGTCTATTGTATAATACTTCAAATGCACACATCTGAAAATATCTCCCCCATATTTTAGAGAGCTATATTTCCTAAATCACAAATATTTTGACCTTGTTTCACAGAAAATTAGACAACTCCATTTTACTTTTGATTGATTTCTACTATAGCTGCCTATCAGCCCAGCTCATTTCTGTCTGTCTTGCCTACTGGGACATTGGACAGGGGTTACAGAAAGTTATCTCCAGTTCTTCTTGGCCCTTTATATATAGTTTATAATAGCTGAATTGCCAGGAAATGTTTTGTCCTGAATGTTGTTTAACAGCAAGTGAAGGCTGTATTTCCAGACTCTCAGAAAAGTGAGAGAAATGGATATTTTGCAGGATACCTGCAGGAAAGTATGTTTATTCACAGAGATGCCTGGAAAACACGCTGACCATCAGAAAGACTAGTTGATAAGTAGAAGCATTTCAGAGGCTCAGAAGGGACCACATATTTCTATTTTGCTACCTAGGACTTCTTAACCATATATGTATGTGTGTGTGGACTAGACTGCTGTGAGGTGTTGAGAGATGTGCAATGAACCACATTACCTGGAGAGCTGGGCAATATCAATCTACTTCAACCAACAGAGTTTGAGGTGGAAAACTGCAGGTCAAGCCAAAGTTGGAAGGAATATACCTCTTGCCAGGATAACAACTGTGCAGAACAATCTCCAACCCCAAAGAATAGGTTTATATAGCCACGCTGCAGATTTGTATGAAAAACTGGCAGCAGAGGCTTGATGCATCACTATCCTTCCAGGTGTAGATTACCATGATATGTTTTGATATAGAGCAGTAGCTGCAATTTGGAGGCTGCTATGACAGGAATAAAGGACAAGAAACTTTAGAATCATAGAGTGGTTTGGGTTGGAAGGGACCTCAAAGATCACCTCATTCCAACCCCCCACCATGGGCCAGGGACACCTTCCAGGTTGTTCAAAGCCTCATTCAACCTGGTCTTGAACACTTCCAGGGATGGGGCATCCACAACTTCTCTGGGCAACTGATTCCAGTACCTCACCATCCTCACAGTAAAGAATTTAGCCCTCTCATTTTCAGGCTGGACAATCCCAATTCTCTCAGCCTTTCCTCACAGGAGAGGAGATCCATCCCTCTAATTAACTTGGTGACCCTGCTCTGCCCTTACTCCCCCAGGACCATGTCCTTCCTGTGCTGGGTACCGAGAGTTGGGTGCAGCACTGCAGGTGGGGTCTGAGCAGAGCAGAGGGGCAGAATCCATTCCTTGGCCCTGCTGGCCACGCTACTTTTGGTGCAGCCCAGGACACGTTTGGCTTTCTGAAAATGGCTGGATCATGTCCATTTAGGTCTTATTTTCCTTTTGTATGAAACTCTCGTTCCTTGGCTGATAATCCTTTGGACAGCGCATTTGTACAGCCTTTACACTGGTACTGTGGTTTCCTAGGAACTTGTTTAGTGAAAGGACAGGGTATAACTTTTATCCATATGTTCTGGTTACAAATAAACTCTGGAGGTGCATAAAGACATACAGGAAACTGGTGAAAGGATTCTCTTCTAGTAGGAAGGAAAAGGTGATGCTTTACTGCCATCCCTGCAATTGTTGCTTCGACAATGGGAATCATTATAGATATTGATTTTGCTGACGTGCTGGGGAATAAACTAGAGCCCTGTACATCTGTAAGCAAAAGGCTTCTGCACGTTGGACAATCTCTCTCTTTTTGTAAATAAAGCCCCTCTGAGTCTCTGCAGCTTGACTAGAGGTTAAACTGTATCATGCATTCATCACAGATTACACATCCACTTCAGATTTGGAATAATGCCTTCAGTTAAAGTTGTTATAACCCCTTGATGGCTTGTAAAAAAAAAAACACTTTAAAAAATAGCTCTACTCAGTTTCTTGTATCCATATTAGCTCAATAGGGATAACCATAATTTAAAAACTTGAAGTCAAGAAGTTCAGTTGCTTCTAAATATTTGTACAAAGTACAATTAAACATGAAACAAAGTATAAAAATTAAACTAAGTATATCCACTGAATAAGATACTTCCTGCTCTTATATACTCCCCTCTCTGGGCAGCACTGAATTTTGAAAATGGATGAGAAAGTAGATCACCAATGCAATTTTTTTCCCCCCAAAGATGTTTGTCTGTCCGTACAATGAGCTGTAACTCTTCCATGGACAATATCTGCAGTGAAACTGGCCCATAACAACAGAACTCCCTTCTCCTCAGGTGCCTTTCTCCTCCCCATCCCTCTGCTAGAACAAACCAGGTACCCCGAGGCAGAAGGGCTTGAGGCTCTGCCATGTCAAGATCGAAGCAGCTTTAGTTGCTCTTATCTCAAGGAAGGGGTCTGCAGAAACACCTTTGTCACAGACCAGAAAGGTAGGAAGAAAGAGGACTCGTAGATAGCGAGCCAGAAGAAAGTAAGAAACACAAAATAGAAAAAAATTCCATAACTGAAATGCATAAACGAGGTGAATGCTGCAAGGAGCCATGAAAGCAGAGCCACAAGAGCTGTATGAAATGTCCGAAGAGAAACACTTATCTTGATCCGCAAAGGGAGTAGGCAGAGCTACTTCACACCGATCCAAGTTGACATTTCCTAGGAAAATTTAGCTAAATACTTTTCTTCTTTCAAAATTGCCTGAGATAGAGAGAAATAGTAAACGAAAGTAAAAAAGTAGACCATAATGTTCTGCTTCTATGTACTATCTATAAAGTATCCTCAGGAACACACACACACCATCGGTGGAAAACTCAGAACAAACTCGGGGTCCTGCAAAGCTTTTCTCTGTTATGATCATGTATTTCACAATCAATACATTTCAGATTAGGCAGTTCTCCTTATTCTAAATTTAATTCCTTGCAAAAGGGCCTGACTGCCTCTCAGTTTCTGAGTATTTGTGATGGAAATAAACATGCAAGCCCTGCTATGAAGAGGTATCCAAAATTATCAGTGTCTGACCCTTGTGGGACACACTTCCTTCATATATGGAGTTAAACCTGATTCCTACTTTTTCCGTTTTACCACTTATTTCCTCCTTCCTCTCTCAATTAAACTGCCAACTCCTAATCTCACGATTTGGCCTTTCACCTCCTTGAAAGCTCACAATTCTTGATCTTCTTAATCCAGGATCATTACCATCAATCACTCCTTTAGGCAAGTAAAACCTTTTTTTCACAGAGGGATGCCAGAGGCCTACAGATCTTTTGGGCTGATAATATTGTTTTAGTTCTGGTGTCAGTTGGGGTTTTTGACTAAACTGTACCTAATGGTATCTTTTGCCGATTAGATGCTCCAAAGTGATCAGCAGAAATTTGCTTGGACTGTGGTTCCTTCCAGGTTGAGTCATTTAGTGGGGAGATCAAGGATTAATTTAATTAAATCAGCTAATACTTTGATAGTCTTAGGGATCCTGCTAAGATTAATGAGGAGTAAGGTTAATGAGGACCGAGTTTTCCTTTCCTATATCTTACTATCTTTAAGATAGTACCACTCACCAGACTTGCCTCACTGCAGCTCCCCTCACATTCCGTGCATTGTCCATGATACCTATCTCAATGTCTTATTCATCTGCTTCTCTAAAGCAGATCATTCTGAGTTTTTCTACATCTTTTACTGAGTACAAGCTTTTCTACTGGCCCACTTTGCAAGGCTCCTTCTCATTCATCTATTTCCTGAAGCAGCTACCAAAGTGGATGCACAAAATAAACTTATCTTTGTATATAATTAACCTACTGGACAGTGCTGTGGTAAACCCACCTTTAGGTAATCACAAATTATTATTGTTTTAACCCATGTCCTCTTTGTTTCGCTGTTGCCTCCATTGTTTTCATAAGGCCCATTGAAGCACCTACTGCACTGCTAGGTCCTGTAAAAAGACAAAAAACCCCCTAAGATAACAGAAACCTTAGAAACAAGGAAAATCTTCAGGCATATCAGATTGCAATGCTTGAATGCTATTTTTTCAGAAGCTCTTTCTAGATTTTTCTCCCCTCTGGCACCATGCTCTCCAAATGCTAGTAACACCAGTTTCAGAAGTCCTGTCCCAGAAGTAGTACCACTGATATTAATGATACACTGAAAGAACAGAAAACCACTGCACAGAGCAAATGTATTTTCTGACTGCTGCTGAAGCTTTGGTAATGTGATGCATTTCTCTGAATTTCTCTAGCTAAACTTCCTCATTAATTGTTTTTGCATATGTTTCTTAACTTTTAGAGAATTTTTAATATATTTGGATTTTCTTAAATCCAGTGCATTCAGAATTATAACAAGGAAATATAAGGAGAGAAATATTTCAGGAGACTGAGGAACAGATTTATATATTACATGTGGTTAAAAAAAACCAACCTGTCAGCAACTAACCACACAAATTCACTACATTTTTTTTAAATTAAAAATCTTAAATAGAAAGCACTACACACTGAAGATTTAATAACTCTATTACTTACTAATCTAAAATTTTCCAGTTGAAAGATACTATCTTAGCAAACTTTTAGCAAAGTCTCTTGGTGCACTAGATATAATAGGTATTTTTCTTTGGGTTTTTATATTACCTTTTGGTTAACATTTCCTAATTTTTTAAAGGCTTTTCAAAACTTTCAGATAGGGCAAGATCCTGAAAAAGTTATATAAAAGCATTCTTGGACCCTTGTGCTCTTTTTAGGAGAATATGGAACATATTTGGGAGGGGTTAAACAAAGGAATAAATTAACATCACTATAAAAATATTACTTTTGATCACTTTGTGTTGTTTTCAATGCCTTTGAAATTACTTCCCTAACAACCTTGATGGATTAAAAAATAAAAATAAAACCATTATCATATTTCTTTTCTTTAACATACATGCTGTGTTCTCTTGAAGGCACTGGGTTATCAGCATTACAGATGCTCTTTAAATAGCAAATGGATGCACCCCTAGTGTCAGCCACACTGAAAGCTTGCAAATACTGCCTTCCTAAAATGCTCCATCTCCAATCCATCCAGACACGCTAAAAGGGTCTCCCTCACTCAGTCCCTTGCAGAAGTTATCAGTAAAAATGCAAATGAATTGTGATTATGACTTTTTTTTTTTAAACAAAGGTAACACTCACTCCTGCACAAGTGCCACCTATCTAATCAATTTGGTCAACCTATTTATACACATTTCTTCTATGTGGCATAAGGTTTCACTAAGGTCACTGGAGACACTGATGCCTGGTAAATTGCCAGTAATCAAAGGTTGTTAAGTGCTTGTCAGCTTCCTTTAAAGCTTAGTCTATCTTTATCATGAGACAGACTTAGTTCAGCAGCTAGAGACCATTTATTCATAAACAGATCACACTCAGGAGTAATGCATTATATCATTAAAATATCCATACTGCTGCAGAAACATTTGTTCTAAAGCAATCTAATTTTTCCGAAATAAGACTGTGGCCAGTGAAAAGTGAAGTCTTGTCATGTCTCTGCAACAAGGCTACTCTCCCACACATGAAAGACTTTGCTTCCCAGGTCCTCCTCCCTCCTTTGAGCCTTGTCCCCCAAGGCCTCTGTTTAGTTTGGATTCTGCAATACATGCAGGGAAAGATGTGTTATTTTGGAGTTTTAGTTGCACTTGGAGTTTATTTCAGTTTTTCCAGTTGCTCTCTCCAGTTGTAATAGTTTGCTGGCCACAAAAGGAGAGGTCAGTTAACCTTAAATGGAAAACATTTAGGGTAGATGCTGATGAACTCTTGAAGATACAAAGATCTTATTTTCAGACCTCTTGATTAAAGCCATGAAATAATCAATTGAAAAAAACAGAAGCAAGCAATTAATTGGGGAAATCAGTATAGCTCCACTGAAATGATGAGCCCACATTAGTTAATGCCACCTGTGCACTAGATTTAAAATGTGTTCAGAACTATCTGATATTTAAAAAAAAAAATCTGTGAAGAAATTTAATAGTCTTTTGAAGAAACACGTGTTAGAGTTAAATGCTCCTCTATCAAATTTTTCAGAAATTTATTGGCTGGAAAATATATGGTTGCAGGAAGAATTAAAGAAATTCTGAATTGTAAATTAGTAATGAAATACTCTTATCAGTGGAAACCTTTGGAGAACACCCAAGACAGACTTGAACTGAAAGGCAGTGATGATCATTTATTATTAATAAAACTTTTGTTGAAGGAGTTCTGTGCAAGAACTGTTCTCTTTCTCCACAACATCTATTAGTCATATGGATTGCTTTCTGTCAAGGACTGCAAGAGTTTACAATTTGTGATCAAATGTAAGTAAGTAGAAGGCTTCCTCTGGCAGCATAAGGTGCTGTGTAACACGACTCAACAAGGGCTGTAAAAGGCATAGAATGTCTTTGCCCTAAGAGCAGCCTAGTTCCCAGCAGACATCTCAAAATCAGACCACTGAGATGCAGTCAGACACTGAACGACATAACCCTACCAATCTGTTCTGGTTTAGCAATCCTTCTTTGCTTCTCTATTTTGGGCATAAGTGTTGCTTCCAGGACTGACAGTTTGGGGGCAGTTACAATCAGCAGCTTGAGGGCTGCATTTATATTTGAAGCAGCCATTTTCTTATTTTCCCAAACCCTCTTTCCTCATGATCAGGCTGCAAATAAATGATGCTGTGAGCACCCCATCTGGGAAAGCTGACCATTTGCAGAGGCTAGGCTGGTTCTGTGTACTGACAGCTAAACAAACCTGAAGTATCCTTATACTGGAGCCTTAATTCTTCTGTTCCTGAGCACACCGTACCTTCAAATTAAATTTAAACAATACCTAAACAAGCTCACTTGTTTTCAAATCATAAAATGACAACTCTATGGACACATCTCTTTAAATTACTTGAAAGATCTCTCCAATAACTTGCAGCAATTGCTCAATATATTGGAAATTTCACAATTTCCCAAGTGCATGCATCTTGAATGCTATAGGACCTCATTCCCCTTCTAAAACTTCCATATGACCTGCAACTACAAGATGCTGCCATAAAATAGCACACTGGTACTAGAACCATCCTCTGGATGCAATCAGCACTCTTTGTGCATAAACAGAGCTTAAGGAGAAATAAACAAAACACAGTCACTCCACTCCCTTAAAACAGGGAAGATTGCACATCAGTATTTTGGTTAGTCAGTCACCTCACCAGCAATCAAAATTAGCAACTTAATTACAAATGTTATTTTTGGAACCTGAAAGGAGTTACAGCACAGAGGATGTGATCTATCTACATTTATGGTGCTTTCATCTGTAAATTCATCTTTCAAGCAAAAGCCACATATTTACTTGATACAAATTTATACACACTCTTTCCTTGAACAATCTCAAAGTCACGCTCCACACATCAGTATGAACTGAGAAGAACCATAGACACACTACCTAAAATGTTTTAGAGGCCTCTCTCTCCAACAGCTTGATAGGTCTGAGGGACCCATCATGATAATCAGTGTGATGGATGTCTGTGGTACCCAGAATGGTGCCTATGCCTAAAGCACCAAAATACTGTAATGTGTGACTTGCTTGCACTTATTTCCTCCCTCATGACATCTACAATACCATTCACTTGCTCACTGTGGAAAGTTCATGATTTCCATCACAGATTTCAAAAACTCTGAAACCACCCAACTATTTCCTGTCAATTTTTCTCTCCACTCCTCTGTGTCAAGAGTACTGCAAGATCTTTTAAGCTGCACTGCAGCGAGTCAACATGCTTTTAGGTGATGGCAGCATACCAGTATTAATTTGACTAACCTAGTTCAGCATGCAGTATGCAATTATTTCCCACTCTCCTCCCTACTTCTTTCCCCAGCCTATTTTCAATTTAATTTATATGTTGGTAAAGATTCTACCTTTAAAAAAGACAGATAGTCCACAAGCCTTCTGTTGCGCTGCAGCTGCTGCTGTTCTATTTGTCACTAAAAAAAATCTCACCTTGTGTGACAATGGGATTTGAATCACAACTGCTAAATATATCATATGTAGAAATTTGATTGCTTTGCTTTATTTATCCTGAAGGGGGAAAATGTGAGGGCAAAACCATACAGTTTATTTCATGCTTCACTACAGTGTAATTCTAGATCCTAAGATTTCTACCATTCCTATTTTGGTAATGAATGGAATGTAAAACAGAGGTATTTAAAATTAATTGCAGCAGTTCTGAGGGTTAAACCTGCTTAACCCAACCTTTTATTAAGAGAATGTCAACAGAGCATATATCTTGTCTAGGGAATGCTGGGACATCATTATTCTTCTACCAGCATGTTTAATTCTAAAACCTGGGATTTCTTCAGGTTCCTGTAGGTGTCATGCACTCCATAAGCCCATCCCAAATCATAGTGTCTGTTCTGAGCTAATCACTACAGCAGGATTTGACCTGAGAAACTCTAGAATTTTGTTTTACTTTATTAACTTGGAGTACTTTTAAACAGTTTTTAAACAAAGTTTTTCCCTTGACCAGCAAGGGAATTTTCAGCCTGAAGTTCTCAGCAGCATCCGGTGAGGCTCTTGGCCAAGTTCTCCAGATACTGTATATCCACAAGGACAGCCTGCTGGCTCTTGCTGTGGCATTTTCTTAATCCTCAGAACAGATTTCCTGGATCTAGGAAATTTAATTCCTGACTCCTTTGACCCAGATGCTGGCAAAAATGTAGTCTGCAGTCTGTACGTAAATAGGTGCGTTCATTTTTTCCTTTTTTTTTTTTTTTTTCCTTCTAGGAACTGGCCTTGCTGTTAAATTTTTCTAAAACAGTCATATTAATGTGTTCAAAAATCCACTGTTGCGTTTCAGATAAAGGATCACATCTGTTCATGAAAATCTTCTTCTCAGCTGGGTTGCAATCTATGCAGCTGCTGCTTACCGGATGGAACAAAGTTTTGTCCTACAGGAATGAAAAAAAAAATAGAATTAAGTAGCAAATGCCGAATCATTGGAAGTGTTCTAATTTTACAGAGCATGGATTAAAATGGTTAATGCACTAATGGTGCACTCTTTGCACTAACCCTATGTAATAACAACGGCTATTATTAGAAAGATGTAGAGAATGGAGTATTTTCTTCCCTTGGGCTATTATCCTTTATGAAAGTGGGAATTCAAGAAAGAGGGAGACATCATCTGGTCTTTGACTAACAACCGCAAAATATAATGAAAAAATAGAATATCTTAATAGCTTTGTGTGCCATGTATTTGCTTGGAGCCCATTTAAATGTCTGAACCTAAAAAATGGATTTGTTTGTTTTTTTGTTAGAGATGTCTTGCTCTCGACAGTGTTGTGTTTCTTGGTAGGGGGAGCTGTGAAATCTTCAACTTGATGAGGATGTTAAAAATGAATTATTAACTGAAGTGGTGGACAGATGGACACAGGATTGATGTTCTCATCTCATTCAATGCCTGTGGCCTCACTAAGACCAGCCACTGAAATACACTCTCTCTCCTAATAAGATGGAAATCCTAGCACTGATTTAGTTCCATATGGAGATTTTGGGAGGGTAAGCACGGATTAAGTTGCTTTAAAAAGCATATTTATCATGATCAATTTTATTAATTTTATTTCACAAAACTGGAGTGAATATTAAGTAACCTGATGTGAATCTTTGTGAAAGCAGTCAGTTGAGCAGATGATGACTTGGGTAGCTTCAATGTTCTTAGTTCAGTGGGCAAGTGTTTTGAGAAAGACATATGTGGGAGTCATTAGATTATTTGAAAGTTTCCAGGGACTACACTGCATCTGTTGAAATAAATTTCAGATTACTCTTGGTAAACCACATTCAGACTTTTCCCATCCCCTCAATGATGACCTGACAGTATTTTTATACTAATCCAGGATGTGCCTGCATGCCCAGTTTGTGAGAGGGAAAAAAAATCTACTTGTCAAATTGCAATTGATTAAAAACTCACACAAGTACTTTGGGTGCTGAGCAGCAATCATAGAAACTTCTCTTTAAAAATACCCCACATTAAAAAGAAAAAAAGTACAAAACCAAACAGAAACATCAGCTATTCAAAACCACTTTGAAAAATTGTTTGTTTTTTTTTTTTTTTTAATTTAGGAAAGATTAAATTCATTGATTTGTGGTTTGTGAAAAAAATGGTAAAGTACAATGTCTCTTTTTAAAATTAATATATGCAATAGAGAACCAAGTCAAAAGTACCTTGTGCTCTGGCTGAGGGGGATGTTATTACATCTGCCTTTCATGCTGTTTTACCTTCAGCACCAGCTTTTCCCCAAAACCAGTGGATGAACATCCCCTTCCTCCCACCAGACTGAAATTCAAAGGGATGCCATCAAAGCTGACAGGAACAAAACAAATGAGTAGAGGCCTTTCTCTCATGTTCTACAAGGAATGCAGGCAGGATACTCTAGCTTGCAAGAAGGGGGTAACTGTACTCTATACAAAGGGCTACTATGTCCCTGCTAGGATGAGGTGGGCCTGCAAGAACTGCCAGGCATCCTATGGGGTGGTGCAGGCACACATCTGCACTTTGGCAGCTCCTCCTGCACTAATAACAGCTTGATGGAATGGCACAGTGACTGTGCCATGGCCACCCTGCCTGAGATGGGACCTTGAAGGAAGGAGGCATATGGTTTTCCTTGCAGTATAGCTGAGCATGTGGGACAGCCAAGATATTAGGAAGCCAAAGTCACAAAAAGCTTCCTATGAAAAACACACAGCATTTCCAGAAAGCTGGTGGTCTTTCTTATAGAAATATCACAGGCAGGCAATTTTTGAGTGAAGCATTATTGGTGCTTTTTTTTAGGAAAGAAGAGTGTCTTTTAACAATAGGGACAGAGTTACCACTCTGGAAAAACTTCTGGCTGACTTAGCTATATATATAAAAATATATAAAAATATATTAAAATATATCTAAATATATATATAAAATATATATAAATATATATATATATATATAACACTATTAATTTATCATCTCAAGCTTATGCTGATTTAAGGTCAAAGCCTGGTGGTCTTATCTTCCACTGGATTTCAGTGGAAACAGGTTCAGGACTTCAAGGGGTAACAGTTGCATGCATCCCAGAGAAGAACTTTACAAGAGAAATACACAAATTCCCTTTACACCAATATTGAGAAACCACAAACACTCTTGTGGAGACATTTCCAACATTTGAAAACAGCAGAATATTTTTTTCCTTCTGCATGAAGGCAAGCCTGAAGATTATCTTCAGGAGAAACTCCTCCATCCGATAATTGGTCTCGACAGCTCAGGGGGGTTGGTAATGACACAGAGAGTCTTTCATTTCTTATAGGTCACTGCTTTAACTATGGCCAATGTCAAGAGCAACTGGTAGTCATTATCAGCTGGTAGCTGTGGTAGTTTATCTGAAACTAGTTGGTAGCTCCAGTGCAGTTTCAGCAGGACTGATGTCCATACAATGAAAGGCACTATCACTATGACATGTCTTCATCTGTCTGAGGGAATAATCTACGCACCTCCCGCGTGACGAGTCAATCGACTCTTACAGTTTGTCCCTGCAGCTGTCAGGAGACTATGAGCAAACCCCTGTCTTCTGGGCACAGTTTTTGATGCTGTCAGTCTAGCATCTATCATAATCACTAGGCTCAGGGTAGAATTACCATATAATGAAATTGATTTTGCACAATTGTTTCTTTTTAGAGACCTACTAAATCAGCTCTCTCTTGGATAGTTCTGCTTTACAAATAGCAGTAGTGGGCCTATGGCACATAAATTGAATCATACTTTATCAGAATCAGTGCACTGCCTGTCAGGCCAGAATGACGCTACATTGAAAACCAGAGGTGCATTCCTTCACTACAAGGAACAGAAATTTGTAGGCACTGCTCATCATTGGTTCTGGCATGCTTAGGTATATCAAACAGAGCCAAAGAAATGGCTTTAGCTTGGGAAGCTAAAGCCATTCTCCCAAATATCTAATAATTACAGATTATTTACTTTTATCTATCCAATATCTTACATTGCTCCAATATGGTGCCAGTATTTTTTGTCCTGGCTTTACTCACATTCTTGTATTTACAACCCACAGCAATGTTTGCAGTACTGCTTGGATTTATTTTGCTCCATTGCTTCTTACTGGGTTTTCTCAAAGGTATACTTGGCTGCAGACCAGTATTTCACACTGGTCATAAGAAAATTGATTACTTAATACTGCAGACCTACGAGACTTTCAAATAGCTACCCAGATGTAGTTTAAGCAGTATGGGAATAAGAACAGGTTTTTTGACACATGTTTATTAGTGGTAGTTTTGGCTTCATTCATCTGAAAAGAATGTGGTTTGCATGCTCTGAGACTGCACTGCAACGAGAAGCAAAGTGCATGTAATGGGGATAGGCTGTAAATTTTTTCCAGAGGAGCACTCCGTACCCAAAGTAAAATATTAATGTATTTTACTTGCCACTAAAATATTTAAGCTGGTTTTATTCACCAGGATCCAAAACCAGGTTGTTACGATTTCTATGCTATAAGAACATGAAATTTGAAAATAGTGCCTGGCTTCATATTGCATTTGCAGCATTTTGTAATCACTTCACACCCATAACTTCTTATCAGTGGCTCAAGGATGCAAATGATCATGAGAAGACACTCATTTTTAAATGAATAAAAGCCTCTTATCTTCTAGTTTTATAGAAATAATATGACAGCATGATAAGAAATGCTTCATATTAGGTATCTCACAAGACACTGACAAGAAAGGTCATTTCTCCTAAAGCATGAGAAGAATTTTTGGCAGGATGGGTACATGACCATTAGGCAGCTATAGTGTCTATAAGTGGTGCAGAGAACAGAAGAGAGTGTCTGACCTGATGTCTGCTTTTTAAAGGGAAACACTTTTCTTAACTACATTATTGCTCTTATTTATTTAGGGTGCAGATACAGTAGCATACCATTCCCTAGGTAAAAGGCTCTAGCACTGATCAGTTTTTGTTTTGTAGAGGGGAAAACACTAAAAGTTCTATTGCCAAGATGCTTTCAAAGCTGGAAAAGGATTATATCATATATAAGTTTTTTGGAGGCGTAGCTGTACTACCAGAAATCTCTAGTATCCTTTATCTGAAGAAACAGACTATAGGAAACATTAAAAAATACTTACTGTGTAGCAAACTAAAAGTAAGCTTAAAGAAAATCATGTATATATAATTCTATTATGCCAATGCAGTTTCTTAACTTGAAGGTTTATGCAAATTGACCAGCTTGCTGTTGGGTTGGGATTACAGTTAAGAAGGTGTCAGTACTTCCATCGTAACAAAACTCTGTGGTGTTTCTTGCTGAGATGGAAATGCTTGTCTTGCATTGAGAATTTTTATACTAGCCCTGTCAGCCTTCTGGAAATTAAAAACGAAGCTGTGCAGAGAATATAATAAAACTTACACTGTGTATTTTTTCCAAATGTCATTTCTTTTGGTTCCTGCTATATTCTGCCCTCATTAAAGGTGATGAGTCTTACAGAGGGTAGCTCCAGACCTGCATTTTGTCTTATGAACCAGCTATATTAAGCAACAGTGAAGTGCAAAAGGTATGAAAGCTTTTTGATTTGCAGCTTAGGTAGGCAAAAAGATAAATCGGAAGGGTTTTGATGCAAGAAGGGATTATTATGGCATTATAAAGTCAGATAGGCAGCAACACAACCACCACAATTTCTATCCTCTAAATATCTGCCCCATATATTCTAACTTTCTTACAAGTAATGCCTCCGCTTCAAAGGGATTACATTTCTGGAAAATCTTATGATGGACCTCAATTTGCAACATAAATAAGGTAAAAAGGCACAAGCTAATAAGTAGGCCCTCAGAAAAAAAGCATCGGGAGAAACCTATTTTTAATGGTTCTGAATTACTTTTGTACTATATATATTTTTAAACTAGAAAATGGTATTGAGGTTTATCCGGCAAAGACCAGTTCCTGGTGCTTCGGCCTCAGCTTAAACAAGGTGAAGGGCAAGGCACAATGGTCAAAGAAAACTGAAGCATGTGTGAGAGAAATCCTCAGTGCTTCAGAGAAATTATTATCCTGAATGAAATACAGAGTTTATTAGTGAAATCTTCAATCAAGACAACTTGCTGATAAACTATGAAAAAACCCTGACAACAACAACAAATCAGTAGCATTATCAGGACTCTTTACCATAACTGAAGCTCTGACAGTTTCTAGTTTGACCTCCAGTTTCCAGTGATTTATAAAAATGGGCTGAAATTCATCAGATCAAAGTAGTGTCTAAGCTGCTTATTTTTAGTTTATAAACTCCTGCCTCCTTTGGGCTTACAGCAGTGCTTTTAATGTTAGGTGGGTTTGTTGTTTTTTTTTTTTTTTTTTTTTTTTTTTTTTGTTTGCTTGCTTTGTTTTTTTGAGGGAGATTTTTCTGCCACTTATAATCTTTAAAATGTAGTAAAGTACATTTAGCTCATGAGCAGCATGTCTTGCTGGTGTCACATTGGATGAAAATATTTCCAACAGTCCCTCTGTTAAAATGACACAAGCATCTTGAAGTGCCAGAATGGTAAAACACCTTTCAGGGAACAGATCCAATACAGACACCCTCTAAGCTGGATCAGATCCATTTTCATTTAAATTTGACCTAAATATCTGAATGCTCAAAAGGAACATAGTCTACAGAGATTACCACAGAATTAAATTGGAATAGGATGTGATGGATTTGAAAACAGAACTTCTTTGATGGGAAAGCACAAGCTTGTGCTAAACTGAACACAGGCTCAAGATGGTCTGAACCTCTGAGATGCCCCACAGTGACTCTGACCTTCCTATAGCTCCAGTGCTGGTTTCCCTTCATCCCATGACAGTCATACAGTGTGACAGGGCTACTGTGTGAGATGGCGTCAAAGCAGAACTTCCTGGTGTGAAGTGGCTCCCCAGGGCGGATGTCTTCTCTCCAACCAAAGGTGAAGAGCTGGGAAAACAATCAGGCAAGGCAATGATACATTATTAGTGAAAAACGTTTAAAATAGCACACAAGAGCTTAATGCAGGATTCCCTTTACACACACCCCAGATGCTGGTTGAACAAGGCCCTGCCTGTGTACAATTCAGTGAGGCCAACTGCCTTAATTAAGTGCATCAGTGGCCATGTAGAATATACCCCAGGAAGGCACAATCCCGATGTCAGGGAAGGAAAAAGTCTCTAGTGACACAGTACTGCAGAGAGGAGAGGGGCTTTGCTGTATTAAAGCCTTTAGTTACCGCAGTTAAAGCAGCAGCTGTATGCACTAGGATTTCAGCTCCCTAGGACTCAGAAAGCTGCCAGCAGTGATGCTCCTTTAGCTCTCATTTGGGTCTGAACACAGTGCCCAGAGAGATCTTCCCATCACAGCCTCTTTCCTATGTTTAATGAGCAGTTTCCTTCTGTTTATGGGGGACACTGTTACCATAGCCTCTCTCAACTGTCTTTTTTTTTGCCAAACAACACATATTAAATGATCTTCATCTTTCTACTGTGAAACCTGTGAGCTACAGGCAGCTTGTCAAAGCCCTTTTTCTCACTGCCTGAGAGGAGTCATGGAGGGTCACAGTTAATAGAGGAATCCTTCTCAATTAGACACCAGCTGTCTGAAGTGATGCTGTGACACTGCAGTCTTTCAATCATCAGATGAAGGTGACAGGTCTGACAGCATCAAATTTAAAGACGTGGAGTGCATTTTCCTTTCCATGGACCAATCCTTGCAGAAAAGAGGTTGCAGGCTGTAAATTACTACCTAGAAGCTCTGTCAAGACCTGTGAGGTTATTTTCTTTTCTTTCTTTCTTTTTTTTTTTTTTTGAGTGAGTGCTATTCAGCTTTCTGCATGACTTTTCATTTGCCACAGGAAAAAAGAAAAGAAACTTAACACTGAGAAAGTGAAGCTCTCTTTAAATGAGCAAACTTTGCTAGTAAAAACTGTTCAGACAAGATGGTTCATGTGGAACTGCACGCAGGCTCATTATCCAGAGAAGTAGCTCCCCATACTGAATTCAGACTGTCTCCAACACCTCATCTCAGCTTCCTTTTGGTCCTTATCTAGCACCCTGCTCCTCCAGTGCATACATTCTCTCATAAAACCAGCTATAAATTGAAGCTTAATAAATATCATGTGGGTTTGTTCCTGAACAATTCTGTAGTGGTTCTCAGGTTTTAACGTTTTCATTGCTATAGTTTTCTTTCCATGGTCTTCCTGAAAGAAACACCTCTTAAAAATACTGCACCTTCAGTGCTGTACCATCCTCTGAATACCACATCTGAAAGGTGTTACTGTCTCTTTTGGCTTGTGGGCCCTAAATACAAGCATATATCCGAATATTTACCATTTTTACTGTGTCTTATTGTAAGCTCTTGTTCTCTCTCTTAGTTGCTGTTACTCTCTATTTATATCTGCATTATAGGTTTTCTAGAGAGTGTTTTCTTAATCCGTCTCTGTGTCCTGCTTATTTCTTCCATCTCCCAAAGTGCATTTAATATTTATCTGCAGTAAAATGCAGTGGACAGCTTTAACCTCATTTTCAAAGCAATTTCTGCTTTTCAAAAGGTTAAATCTTTTTCCACTTTTCTTCATGTTTCTTTGAAGCATCATCATGGACTCCCTACACCAGCAAAGACAAAAGTAAGATTTGGTACAGAAAAACGTTACACTACTCTTTCTTCAGGAAAAGAGAAGCATGAGACAATTTTCCTTTAACAAAAAGCCAACAAGAGCCATTTTCTTTATCTTATCCTTTACCTTTCTAAGGACACATAATAAACCTAGAGTTCAAAGTGATGAATAACAAATACCTAGAGGAATGGTGTGGAACAGTGCTTCTGTGATATTCTCACTCTCATTACTACTACTGCAGAGAGAGAGATTCTATTTTGGGACCAGCCTCATCTTTCCTAGTGGGTGGCTCACCAAATTTCTCATTCTGTGCATGAGTGGTGAGCTGAGGGACCAATTCTTGCTGCTCTCTGGACCTTGGCCATAGGACTATTACACTACTGAATGCATCAGTACGCCTGAAAGAGCTCAAGGCAGCCTTTAAATCAGATCATACTGATCCAGACTATTCCTTTGCTCTTTCCACTCCTGTGTGTTTCTGAAGACTGCCAGGGCTGTGACCTGTTTGCAAGACAAGACATGGTAACAGCAGGGGGTTTTTATTCCCTTCCAATGAAAACAAGGATCTGTGTAATACTAGATCTCAACGTTTAGACTAGTTTAGATTCTTTTTCCTCCTTCGTTATCCTCCCATTTTTAAAAAACAGTTTTATTTTTAAATCATTAAGTATGTCTTCTTGTTAGTGATACTATTATAAAACCAATCTTGTTAAGGACAGGAACTCAGTTTTAGGACTAAGAGAGAGAAGAGGAAAAAAAATCAGAAAAAAGGTTATACATTTCTATGCACCCAATTGGTATTAAGATCTTGCAGTTACAGACACAGCATGAAGGTGTACAATCTTTCCAATCTCATAATTCTAAGCTTTCCTCTTTTAAACAGCCATTTTCCTCTAGTTAACACTAAACCTGGCCAATATAAATATTATCTCCGCACTCCATAATGCCCAACAATGCTACATGTTAATAGCTGGAGCCCAGAGTATATAATGTTCTGCTTTGCCACCACTTGTCACTTTGGATTTTGTTGTTCTTTTGTCAGGAACAAACTGTTTCAGATTTTACAAGAAATGGCTGAGCCTTTTTGTACCCTTTTTGTGCCCTTTTTGTACTTCATTCATTTCTGACTGCTTGTTGATTTGAAACAAGGCTGCACGAAATTCCCAGACACATTATTAACAAACAGCAGGCTGATTCTTCACCTGCAACACATGGGGTTGCTGTTCACTGTTCTCTGCTGGACCCAAGATACCCTCTGTCCTGGCTCAGTGGATGCTCATTCTCCTCTTTCATCTTCTCTCATACCAGAGTCTGTAAAATACAGCCCCATCCTCTGCATTTGCAATCAAGCAACCCTTCAGCTCTCATGCTTTGCCTTTTCATGTAGCCGAGCCCTGTCATGCAGTAACTGGGAAATACAGCTTTCCAGCTTCATTTATAATTGGCACAGGGCCTGAAGAATGATTGCCTGATAGAGCCATTGGCCTGGGACTGTCTATAGGACAAAGGCCTTTTTGATGCCATTAATGCTTTCCAGCCTGGCAACGTTGTTCAATTACTCGCTGTCTGGCTGGGGTCCGTCAACTGGTGCTGTGCTTTGACTGTGCCATTACACTTGAGGGGACAATGTGTGCTCCCATCCAAAGATGAAATGCCACGTTTCAGAGCTGCTCTCTGCTTTGAGCTATATCTCCAAGCAGAGAAGGAAGAGCTGGGCATTTCTGAGCCATGTTAGAGATGGTGCCACCCATTCCCTGGCAAGGCTGGGGAACTTGATAAGAGCCAGCGATACCTGTCATTTTCCTTTACTGTTGGTTATCCATCCAGCAGAGTCTCAGTTTCCCCTGAAGCCAAAAGCTAGCTTTGGGAAAACAGAGATGGAAGAATGCAGTGCCACGACATATCCTCCTGTCCCTTTTCTTCCCCTCTGGCTCTTAACTTTGGGGAAGTTTCCAGAAACCACAGTGACATATCCTCACTTCTCACCCATCTCCTGCTTACCAGAAAGCCTGCAAGCCCCCAGTGGGGCTTGCACAGCCCTAAGGTGGAAGGTCATCTTCCTCCTCCTGGGGTCTGCTAAAGTGCTGTGCCCCTGGCATGGTGGCTGAGACTGTCAGCTTTTAATTCCTGCCCTGGTAACATGACATGAATCAGGTGGCACAAAGGATCATCTCTGTCTGGCACTGATGCCTGTCACACTGCTCACATTAAGCTACTATAGCTTGCCACTGAACTCTGTAAATTTATACCAGAAGTTATGAGTCCAGCTCAGTGCCAATCCATGCTATTTGAAATATGATAATAAAACACTTGATACTTTCACTAATACTGCTAGTTTCTACTGGTGTATGCAGAACTCATGGCGGCAACAAATTCTGTGAGATAATAAAGGAAGGAAGAGGAGCTCGGTGAGGCTGGCCCGGGGTTTGACGCCCCACAGACGAGTGTGACAGCAGCGCAGGGCTGGTCCTGAGGGACACAGGCCATGAGGGGCGCCGGCTCTCAGGGGAGCCGTCTGTGAGGGACCCTGGCCGTGAGGGGCGCCGTGATGGGCTCTGTCTGTGAGGGGCGCTGCCCGTGACGATCGCTGGCTCTGAGGGGAGCTGCCTGTGATGGGCTCTGTCTGTGATGGGCGCTGGCCGTGACGATCGCTGGCTCTGAGGGGAGCTGTCTGTGATGGGCTCTGTCTGTGAGGGGCGCTGCCCGTGACGATCGCTGGCTCTGAGGGGAGCTGTCTGTGATGGGCGCGGGCCCTGCGGGGCGCGGGCCGGTGCCGGGCGGGCCGGTTCCGCTGGGCCGCGCTGCCCCCTGCCGGCCGCCTGCCGCGCCGCACCGCTCCGCCGCAAGGATGAGGGAGATGCTCCCGGGAAGTTCGCGACGCTCGCCGGCAATGCGAGAGTTTGCGCTGTTCCACACCAGCCTGGAGGGGACGATTCGTTCTGTTCCTGGGGCACACGTCGAGCACCGAAGTGCTTGAGGCTTTCCCACCTCTGGTTCTGGGATCTGAGGAGCTGGCTGGTTGAACTCCCTTCGTGCTAGCTTCACCTACTGATTCTAATGAAATCACTTTGTATCCTTAGCACAGAGCAAGACCTTCAGATCCAGTCTGATCCCAAATGCTGCAGTACGCTGAAACACGGATTCCTCCCTAACATGCTTCTCCCTTCGTGTCATTTCCCCTTTCTTCCAGCCTTTACTCTTTCAAAAGATATTTCAAGTCTCCCTTTTCCTCTGCTAACATTTTTTTATTCTCTCACCTTTTCATCCATTTTTTTCCTCCTTTCTCGTATATGGCAGCCTCAGCATTCCCCCCTTGCCTTCTTGAGGAGGGTTTGGAGCTTTGCAGATTTTAAAGCCAGAGAACACTGAGATGGGTCCAGTCTGGACCATACAACTTCCTTCAAATAACTCCTTGAATTTCAGAAACAAAACAGAATTATATTTATCTAGTCTTGGCACCCTATCCCCATGCAGTATCTTTGGTAGCTATCTGAAGAAGTCTTCCTTCAGCAACTTCCTTTTTTGCCATGTTGGAATTTATCTAAATTGAGATAATCCTTCAGTTTCTCACTTTCATGCAATTGCAGCTCTCTTCCTGCATTTCTCAGTATCCTCAGAGCATGCTTTTTTGACCTCAGCACTTCAAATACCCCTGAGAACTCCTCGCTCCTGAGCTTTTAAGTTTTTAAAAAGTGTCATGTGTGACTGCCAGGTCAATTTTTCTCCTCAGCAGTAGGAATCTTTTACTAATCTGGGACCTTTTCCTGTGAAAGAGTCACTCACCAAATCTGCTAATAAATGGTTAGGTTGTACTTTTCATCTGAATTCTGCTCACATTGGAAAGACCCGTGGCATGTAAGTCAGGATCCCTTTCCTGTGGCACTCACAATGAGTAAAAATTAGAGCTCTTTTCCTCCATGCTCCCGAGAACTAATAGTTTTCTGCCTAACCAACCTAAATAAAAGCTTTTTAGAGTCTTTATAACTTCTTGTCTTTTGAAATGCTTTTTTGCTTGCTTTTACCCATTTATCTCATTTATGCCTCATATTTGTTTAAAATATAACTGCTTGTTGAGATAAAAGCATTAAAACAGACGATGACTGGAGCTGTAAAAGGCCTGCTACTGTAGTTAAAATATTTTCTGGTAACTCAACCAAAATCAACATGTTTTCATGACACAGTGGGGGAGAATGGGGGCCTCAAAAAGCTCCCTGGGCATTCCAATTCCTTTTGGAAATGAAGACAGCCCAGGTGCTGTTGGAATTTCTGAGGTTATGTTAAGGAGGACTTTGTAAAAGCTATTAAGGTCAGTAATAATTCAAAAATTATTTCTACACTCTGTTTTACCTTAAGAAAAAGAGAAGCCCTCAGAAAATGTTTAAAACCTGGGACAACAATTTTACACTGATTTTCTCTTTGCACCATTAAAATACCTGTTCATGTGACCATGTTCGTTCTGAGCCGTCCTTCACACAGATGTCCAGTCTCAGCTCAGTCCCTGTGGCTCCGTGTTTGCTGTCCACACAGAGGTTGGCTGCCACATTTCGAATCTGCAAAACCAAGCAGCAACATTTCACATTAAACTGGGCCACAGAACTGAGCTTTCAGTGTCGGGGGTTAGGAGTTTAGCTCTGAAGAACTTGAGATTGACCATTAGTTATGTACAACTGGTAAGAATTACATTTTACAGGGTAGAAAGCCATGTCCTGGAATGAACTATTCTTTTTAGGAGAAGCTTCAAAAGATGCAAAATTTGAAATATTTTGCTTAACAAATGAAAGGTAGGTCTTAGACAAAAAAAATACCTTAATGCCAAAAAACTAAGAGAAAAATAGTCTGAGAAGTTCAAAGCTTGTCTGACTGCATCTTCCATCCTATGACAGCAAGAGAGATCAACAGTATTAGAAAGAACTGATTTCTGTATGAGTCCTTCCCAGGCATGGGAGCAGTCAGTATGCATTAGAAATTCAGGCATGCCCTGTTCCAATCCATGCTCTTTGACACAATAACACCATTGTAGATAAGGTCACACATTACTCCCTGAAGTGCATAAAATTAAAAAGTACTTAACAAATCTGTACTGAAACCTAAGCTTACCCATGGAGGTTCCTCCTGCATGCCTGCTGCAAACATTGCAGTGTAACTTGTTCTTAAAAGGAAAATCTTGTTCTTGAGGCCGAAGCAACTGAGTAATAATTAACCTGTGACTATCAATCACACCAGATACTACTGCTGACATGTAAATTTTCTTTGAAACATTAAGTTGAAAAGTAGATTTGCCCACTGCAACCAAAAAAAGCAAAATCTTTATGTTGCAAATCTATGCACATTTCTCCTTGACTACTTTAGCTGGGCTAGTTAAAAATCCTTTAGACACCACCATAATGAAAAGGATTTCTTAAAAAAAACTTACCCTCAATGAGATAAACAGAAACCGAGTAATAAAAGTGCATGGTAACATGCACAAATTCTAAATGTATAATATATAAAAAGCATATTTTGATATTCTGGATGCTACTTTGATCCTTTTTAAAAAGAAAGCTAGATGCTGAATGAAGATACAATTGAGTAGTCATTTTTACTTTTTCATGAGAAATACTTTAGAAGTCACTGCCATAATATGCCAGACAAATGTACACATTGCCACTGCATACCTCACAGGCATCCTAAGGATGGAAAACTTCTCAGTGTTGCACAAAAAACACTGAGAGGAAGGGAGATCCTTGTGCATGCAAGACCCATGCCAGAGCTACTCTGCTCTTCTGATTCTGGAGGAGTGGGATTGAGTCTGTTAACCATGATCAAGAAAGATTTACACAGATGGGAAAGCAACAGATACTGAGAAAATGTAAAAACTGACATGCTCAGGAAAGGTTTCAGGAGGTATATTTGTTTAGCTTAGAAAGTCGCAGACTGAGCAAAAGATGGGGGAGCATCAGTTTGAACAATTGCCTTCAGGAACATTTGATCCTTCACCAGAACTCAGAGAAGCAATTAAAAAAAAATTGGACCAGCCCTGTCCTAGGATACTTTTTCTTTTTTCAGTACAATAAAAGTTGCTAAAGATGAGGTAAAACACTAGCTATTCAAACACATAACCAGCTACAGAAATCTAGCACTGGGCAGCCTCACAGTAAAAAAGATGAAAGGTAATTAGTTCTCAACAACCTTCATATTCATACCACCCCGCAAAAGAGGCATGAAAGAATAATGAGGGGAATAGAATTTAATGTCATATTTTTAAAGTTTCATGTGAAATACCTTCTCCAAGTATAATTTTTTTGAGAATGTTCAATCATTTCTCAATGCACTTAAATTTCCATTGTATAGATAAAGATTTCTGGTCTAATAGAAAATTAAATGATACATCAGTTCTTACAGCATGCAAGTTAATTAAAATGGAACTGCTAACAATTGTCATTAATAATTGGGTATATTTTTGTGATTCAGAATTCCAAAATGACAGTGAATACACTCCACATCCAATTAATGCTTATTGCATTAAAAGGCTTTCATAATTTTGTCTTGATGGCATCACTCCATCCCAGTCTCTGTCATTTGGACTGTACAGTAAATGTGTTCAGTTAATTTCTGGAAAAGGCTTGAGCTGAAGTTACATTTAGTTCCTTCACTGCTAGAATCTGTCTCACATTCTTTATTTCCTCCCTTCTTCCCTCTGCTCTTGAAAGGCTTGCTTGAGTTAGTTTTTCCTCTGGTTTTTTGCAGCTTACATGTTAGCTCATCCTTTTTTTTTGTTTCATCCTTTTAGCTGCAGAGGGGTCATGATTTGTTTTTTATTTTCTTTTTGTAATATGGCATTTCAATCAAGTCTGTGCTTTTATTCTCTGGTGTTACTGTGTGGCCTTGGCAGTTGCTAGAAACTGGACTGAGCCATCGTGCCAGAGCCACAGGGAATATTCTGCCAAGTGTCAACACCACACAGCCTGCAAACCCCCAAGATGCTTCCATAGACAAAGAAAGGAAAGCAGAAAGACAGGGCTTTTTTTTTTTTTTTTTCCTCATTTATACACCAATATGCTTTTGAACTGCCTTGTCTCCAGTCACACAGCACAATGGATTTAGGATCTTTGAGGTTATGAGTTACAGCTAGAAACAAAATAGCTAGTGATCCTAACACATTTCCAACATTCCTATTTGTGCAATTGTAAGACCAGGGATGAAAATGAGACAGATTTTATCAGCCATGCAGGTAGGGCATTGAGTTGCTATATACAAAACTTTTTTGATCAGCCTTAAAGGCCACCATTTGTACAGACAGATAAGTATACAGAAAAATCATGCTTCCAAGGACTTTGATGTATGGACTTACAAGGATGGTTAGTGGTGATATTAAAGGCTGTTTCAGAATTAAACAAATTCTGACAAGAGCACAGGATGCTATCTGTAAGCCATTATACATATTCAGTTCTTGAAATGCCATCCTAACTCACTATGGGCACTGTAGTCCTTACAGAGAGCAGATGAGGTATAGAAACATAGAGAATACAGCTTCCTAGAGCCCAGCACTCACATAATTATAAAACTCTACAACTTTTCCCAGGCATATGAGTTCCTGCAAGACTTGCTGTTGAGGTAGTAGCTGACGTCCTGGCTCCTGCAGCCTTGCCCTGCCTGCATGGCAGCCAGGCTGTCACCCAGGTACACTTCAGCCTTCATGGAGCCAGGGAGGGGTGACCTGGAGCGGGACAGCCAAACTCCCACAGGTTCTGGGAGCTGCCCAGCATGCTCATCATGGCATGAAACTGTCCATGCCAAAAGCAGAAAGAGGGAAAGTGCAGCAGTCTAAAGACAACTGTATGCTCAATATGGTCATCTGTGAACAATGACTGCAGAGAAGGCGTCAGGACAATCCTTTGGGATACAGCAACAACAGAAGCACTTTGTGCTATCAGCTTATATAATACTCTCCCTATATCTGATTTAATGCCTTAAATATGAAAATGACTTTAACTCTTAGAAGATATTAGCAATATTCATTTATGTTACTTTTTTTTTGTCTGAGCAGCACTTAGAGCCAGTTGTAGTGCACTGTGTTCTCAGATAGCCCTAGGGCCATCGATGTCTATGGATCAAATATGGAAAAATGAACCATGTCTCCTCTCAACTGATACACAGTCATTTTAGAAGTATTTATCCTATGTGTGAGCCATAAAACAGAAAAAGTCAAAGGTAAAGAAGTCAAGCACTACCAAAAACCTTACTGAAGAAACACAGGACTCTTATTCAGTGTGACATTGATCCTGATAAAACAATTTGAACAGTCCAGCTGTGCAGTACTTGGTCTGTGCAGGGTGGGGTTATATCACTTCTGTATAACAGATGTGTGACACTTGCTGGGCTCAGATTGACTCATTAAGGATAAGAGGATGACACATTTAAAAAAAAGAAAAATAACCAAAAGAGAAGTTAATGAGTTCTTAGACTTTCTTCTTTTTTCAAATGTGCCACTTGACTTTACGACATATCATGTCAGTGCTGTAAAATGGTTCTGTAAAATCCATGAGTTTGGGGCTGAGAAAGGAGTACTTTCAGGTTCTACAGCTTAGCACTGCTGCAGTGACTGAGAGACTTCCTCATTAAATTACTGAAGTTCACGTAACAGCAAGTGAAGACAAGATTAAATAATTCTCTTTTGACTGAGTAAAACAACTTTTTTTTTTCCATCACCTTGACTATAGAACTCATGAAATCTAGAATAAATGGCAATGCCTGACATTATATGATTGATTTAATGTAAAACCTGTTTTCAAAGATATTGGAAGCTGTGATATCTGCACAATATATTCATGCTGGATCACAGCTTGTAGATTCATGAGTACTTCCAAGAAAACACCTTGTGTCCAATTCACACCTATTGTTTTAGGTAGTAGGACTTCAAATACATATTACAAATATATTATTCTGTCTTAGAAAGAGCACGTATTTCTGTTTTCAACTGCTAGCAGACTTCCCAGTATATTCTAAAGAGTAAGAACAAAACCTAATTGAAAACTTTCCTCTTTTCCACCGTGGAAAAGAGTACAGATACCTCACTCAAACACAGAACTGACAGTCTCACTAACCTAATCTGTCTGGATTTGCTGTTACATTGCTTTACTGCACATATTTCAGATGCTACAAGGCAGAACAGATTATCAAGGGTATGTACACCCTGCCAGCTACAAGGACAAAAGGCACAAACACACGTAAGAGATAAGGCCATGACAAGTGCAGGAAAAAAGACTGTTTTTTGTTTTCTAAGTGTCCTTTTCTTTCATAAACAGATTTTTTCAAGAAATGTAAAAATCAGATCTTAAATAAATGTGCTTGCAAAAAAAGAGGAGCTGAGCAGAGGGTATTTATGAGACTTCTGTTTTCACACCACATGCTTTTACTAACTCAATATCAAACATTAGAGCCAAACTTGTCTGCGTACTTCCTTGTTTACTCTTTCTCAGACTGGCATAGGCAAGCAGATGTAAAGTATTTCCGAATGGAAGCAGAGAGGGTACTAAATGACAGTGTTGGCACAGATTCAAGGTGTGTATAATCAACAAGGTTTCTAGAGCTCCAGGATTCTTACAAAGTAGTAACATTACAATCTGCTTCCCTCTTTCAGCTTCTCACGGCCATTGACCTTCAAGGTTTTTCAAGGTCCTTGCAAGTGCCAACAAATTAATTAAAACTGCACAGGAATGTGGCAGTCTCAGGAAAAACAAGAGAAGTAGGGCTGAAAGTTCTCTTCCTGTTATTTTAGAGAAAGTATGTTTTAGACAAAAAGGAAAATCTTTGGTCTTCATGTCCTTCCTAAGAACTCAGTAAATGCTTTTAAGGCACAGATTTCACATCATCGATATGATTTTGATTTACTGTTAAAAATACTTGGGTTTATGCAGAGATTATATTAATATTGCTGTGAAAAGAATGAATATCTGGATCACAAGCTCCTCCTCTTAGACCCTCTTAATTGAGTTAAGAATTGTCCAGCTGGCCAGAGAAGTTACACATCTCCTGATCACAGTCCTCCAAGGACACCCGTGTATACATGTAAAAGATGGTGAAGGAAAATCATAGCAGCAGTCACAGCAATCTGATCCAGCCTGACTTCTACTGATAAATTCCTTACTTCTCAGTACACATTAATCTCATAAAGAGTGTGCAGCAGGACCAAAAAGAAGAAACTTTAACAACAAAGGAATTAATTACTGCCACGAAGTAGGAAATAGATATAAACTGTTTATATACAACACATATAAATTGGATTTTTTTTGAACATCTGTAACTGATACCTTATGATGGAGAAGAATTAAGGATTGCTAGTACCAGAGAAAGTTATTTTTAAAATCTCACTATGAGGTAATTTGCCTTTCTAAAAAGAAATTCTGGAGAATTTGTCCCAGTCTGGACCACTGGGAATATGCAGAGTTTTGTCTGATCTTACCCAAAGTTTCAACTTCATCCTCTGGTTTCAAATATAAATGTTAATATTCTGACAGCCCCAAGAACATCTCCCAGAAAATCAGAGAAGGCTAGAACTCACAGTACAGCTATTCCTATGTTTTTTGGGTTTTTTTAAGTAGCTCAATACACTGGAAGAGTGAAGCCTTCTTTATATATCTTAATGAACTGAAAGGAAAAAGCCCTCTTTGCACGCAACCTACCCATGGAATGAAGCTGCTGTAGTTCTTGTGGGCAAAGGCCACAGCAATTTTTCAGTGCAACTAAGCAAGTAATTTCCTTTCCTGGCACTCCTTGTGTTCTCATTTCTTCTGCACAAAACAAACTGTCAAAGCAAGGTTTGCTACAGCTCTGCTCTTCAGAGAGGTCTGAATGCAGAACATCTTTGATCACAGGTGGAGATCTGCTGTTTGCTCAGCCCCTGCTCTGGAGTGATGCTCAGATATTGGCTTTTCTTTTGTGGTCTCTCCCTCCCCTCATCCATCAATGGATAAATTGTACTTGTCTGCTACTGCTACTCAGTCATGACAGCACCTACAGAATGTAGAGAACAGCTGAGCAAAATCAGTCATTTTAAAAGCAAAGTATCCAGGCCTGGCTTGCCACATTTCACATGAGAGCAAACCTAACTCCATCTGCACACAATTGTCCTTGTAAGGACAGGAGGAGGTATACCAGTAGATAGGCAAAAAACCTCAAGCAGTGACTTCAGATCTCTTTTTACTAAGGTGATTCTCTGAATCTAAAATCTTCTGTGACATGCAGTAATGAGTGCTACATACTTTTTCCTTCATTCTTGTCCTCATTGTGCATAAATCATATGCCCTGTACACACAAAATTGTAATGAGTTACAAAAGCAACAGTGATAGGTCTAAGACATGACAGTTTCTCATTTTAATGGATAGTTCAGGGATTGTTTCAACCACTGTGGACTTCCTTAATAACACCACTACTTACCATCAGGTTGACTCTGATTTAATAATTTTAATTTCCCACAATCTTAAATGTTAGATTCTTTTAAATTCGATCTATTCCTCACCTCCCCCCAGGCAGCAGGTGGAGGCTCCACAGGAGGATAATATTTGGGGACATCCCAAGCCACTGCAGCCATGAACCACTTGAAATCTTTACACTTGAGGTGCTTGCGCAGCTCCTTCTGGGCAGAGATGTCACCAGTTGAGAGATGTCTGTACTCGGGCCGTCGCTGGTAAATGTACTCTGCAAACTCATCCATCCACGTCTCAGCCACTCGCTTCAGGTTCTGTGGGGCACAAAAAAATTTCTTCATGTTTTGAGTGAATGATATTCGTAACAGGGAACATTTTAAACAAAGGAAAACAAAAAATCAGAATTCCACACAATTTTTAAGCTTAGCTGGTCTCATTTCTCAGTCTTAAAACCTGAAAAAGTTCCAGTAACTGTATGCTATCTTCATTATAGTGTTGAGCAAACACTACAGAGTATTTACCCTGCTTTCCTGCTGGCTCTGTGAGAGACAGTCTTCTGTCTGTTGAACATCTTATTTTCCTTCACATTCTTTATGCATATTCTTCACATGGGTTTTTGATTAATGATGGATGTTGAATACAAATTTCCTTTCAGCTGCCTGTTTTTTCCCTGTTAATTCAGACCTGCTAATATGGAAGAATGGCTCAAATTCTTCCTTCTGATGTATTTCACTTTGCATTTGAAAGGCATCTCAATTTCAGTCTGTCATGATACTGCTTAGTCACCAAGCAATTCCTACCTAAATTTTAGGGTCAGATCTTACAAGTGAATGTTTGGGGGCAAGCACATTGAAGGGGAGTTGGTCTAAAAAAAAAGACCCCCTGGGACAGGAGCCACAACAACCTGTGCCTTTCTGCACTCACTCATCCTATGAACATATCTAAGGCTATTTAGGTTCCACGATGCCTAGTTCTGGCTGTGTTCCACAAAGTTTATTTTTGTTGGCATTTTTTAGGAAACAGAATTACCTATTTTGCTGCATAAATAATTTGAATAAATTCAAATTATAATTAATTAAATTAGCTGCCTCAAATTATAAAACAAAACAAACACTGTGGCAAAGAAATATTCTGGGTAGACTGAAGAGATCTATTTTATTGTTATTTACCACCAAGAAGGGGGCATTTTTTTCTGTATTTTTGTTTGCTTTTAAAATTCCTCCTGCAACTCATTCCACACAAATTTATATGCAGATGTTGTAGTGGAGCATGGGCTTGGTCTGTTCTGCCACAGCTGCCCAATAACCTTTTATCCCACCAACAAAGCAACATCTCTCTGCATAACTTTGAGGCACTAGGGTGTTCTTATTGCTTCGCTTGTAAAAACACGATAATCAAGTTGTATAATATTCTTTTTATAGAACGTTAACTACAAAATGCTGAGATTCACGCTGTAATAAGCTGGAGGACGACACAGATCTGATTATCATCAACATAAGGTAATGTTTCTTTTCAGAACATCCTCTGCATCTAAGTAAGTCGGATTCATACTCTGACTTGCCTTCTAGATTAACTGGAAAATTCTTTTCCTGAATTTTATTAATCCACATAAACTAAATGTCTCTGAACTAATAAGGCTTATCTGAATACAAAGACAGCAAGACACAGAACAAAGGAAGTACTTTTAGCTGACGCTGCAAGATAAGTTTTTATGTGCTTTCTCTCTGTGAAGCAAATACGTTAATCCTGCAGGGATAAAGCAAGCAACATTAAAGCAGTGTAAGAATTAACAACACTCATATCCCTATTAAAAAATGGCTTGTACCCCACATAAATTTGACTTATGTTGTAATTTCATGAAGACTTAAATAACTTTACAAGAAATTCGAATTCAAGAATAGGAACTGGGTAGGACACAGAAAAACAGAAAAAAATCAAGAGCCTCATCTAAATGAGAATCTCACCTTTCTGACAGAAAATTTTCTGATAAGTAAAAATAATATGTGATGGTATTTTGTATATGATGGAAAAAAATATGATTAGGAACATTAAACAAAAAGCCAGAATAATGAAAATATATGTGATTCCTAGCATATCTTTCACTGCAATGCTGCATACCTTGTTTGCTACAATGCAAATGCAATTTAGGATTGTTCTATAAAATGTTTTTTTGCAATCACTTCATCTAATAGGCTATTTTCATATTTAAAAACCATACTATAAAAAGAGCCATACAGTGAAAGTAAAAAAAAATTCTCTTAGGATAGAGAAATTCTAGTTATGTCTTGCAGCACCCCACCAATATTAAGAGTAGTCTCTGATGGACTTTTTTCTTTAGTTACTTGGCTGCACTAAGAGGACTGCATTCTGCTTTAGATGATTGTTACTGATAAAATATAAGTCCAACAAAAATCCTGATATTATACCTGGTCACTAACTCAAAATTCTAATTCACCAGTCAAAACCTTTTTGTTTTTCAATAACATCTTTATAACTGTTTGGGTTTAGTGTGTGTGTGTGTGTGTGTGTGTGTGTGTGTGTGTGTGTGTGTGTGTGTGTGTGTGTGTGTAAACCCACCACACACTGAATTAAAAAAAAAAATCAGTTCTTCCCACCATTCCCCAAGTATCAGGTAGGACACTTTGGACAAATCTATTTAAAACTTTGTTTCCCTGTCTTCCAAGACTGTTCTTCTCATCACATGCTAAAAAATCGCCTGTAATGAACTTACATATTATCCTTACTATGTTTATATATTGATGTTATAAGCCAAACCCTTATGAGGCAGCCTTTGAATTTCAAAAGGTTTGTTTTAAAAAATACAAACTCTTGATTTGCTAGCTCTAAATCTCCATACTACTTATGAACATGACCAAAAAGAACACTGTGTTCTGGGTTAGTGAGAAGCTGTTTCTGCATCAAACAAGCACTCAGCATCTAAACAATTTAGTTTTAAAGAGATTTCTTGACCTCAGTTAGCCCCGGTTAGCATTTCTTATCCTTATTACCACTCAGAAATCACCATACTTCCTTTTAACATAAATGTGTCCAGACTAGTAGTAAAACCCCCCCATACTTGAATCGAATTGAATGCAGTCAGGAAGAGCTGCTGTACTGAAAGCTGGTTTGGTGCAACCTTACACAGAAAAGGCAATCATTTACATTCTTATTTAGAATGCTCTAACCCAGCACGTTCCTGGAGCAAAAATACAGGCTGTCCAAGATGAGATGGGTGAACTTATAAGCTGAAAATCCCCACTCTGGGGCTGCCTAGCAGCATGATAAACTGCAGACAACCTCTTAGGATCATAACTCTCTCTGCAAATTATGGCAAGGAACTGCTGGGCTTTTACTCATTTTTTACTTTTACCCCTATATGAGGAGTACAACAAAAATGAGAGCCCTCATCTCTGAGCAGTTTAGGCCTACCAATCAAATGACTTACTGCAAGATAAGGATGTGATTTCAAGTCCTTTACAAGTCTTCCAGAGTTGCCATTCCATAATCCAAGTGGATGTGTGACATAGTGGATGGAGGAAGGAGAATGGTCGCTCCTCCTTGCCTGACCCTCAGGTGAGGCTAGATACAATCTGAGCATGTCATATAGGCCCCACAAGTGGGAATGGTTTTGAATAGCTACCCAACCTTGGCAGAGTCTAACTGTAAAACAGGCTTTAAGCAGTTTGACTTTGATATTATTTTACTCTGTCTGTGTACACTGCCACAGAACTTGCATGTAAAAGAACTTCAAGAGCCTACAAGATTAGGTCGTATTTTGTGAATGTCTTACAGCATCATTTAAGCACTCATTTCATTTTAATCATCAGGAGACAGTCAAGTTTCACAGTGAAAATAATCTTCAAATAATTTAGAGTCAACAGGAATTAGATTTGAATCTTCTTGATTTCTGTCTCCTGTTACTATTTATATAATCTTCTAGAGAAAACTCCTTTAAATGCCAGTTTCTCAAATGGCATCAAATATCACTATAGGAAGAACCAGTTTTAGCATATCTTTGTGGTAGATCACTCTTGCTTGGATTCAATCTGAAAATCTCATGTAAATGCATGTGGAAAGGAAAAAATGAAAAATAGAATCACAGAATCATTTAGATTTGAACTGACCTCAAAGACCATTGAGTCCAGCTGTTAACCCAGCACTGCCAAGTCCACCACTAAACCATGTCCCTAAGTGTCACATCTACATGTCTTTTAAATACCTCCAGGGACGGTGACTCAACCACTTCCCCGGGCAGCCTGTTCCAATGCTTGACAACATGTTTCTACAGCTGAAAATGGCGTGGCTTAGCTTGGTTGACAAATTCATTGCAAGGCTACAGATGTCCAGATTGGTTACTCTTAATAGGAAAAAAAAAAGGAAAAAATTAAATAAAAACAATCAAATGAAGATCAATTAATTATTAATTAGTTACACGAGTTGACACACAAAATAAAGAAGTCATAGGGACTCTGAGTGGACATCTAAGGAGTTTCTTAGGACCTATCCAAGAAGACCAATGACAATTTGTTCTCTCATGTTATTTTCAGTGAAAAATTTCTGTATGAGAATAAATAAGGCCCAGTGGTATTCCAGTAGATGTGTATTTCTATATGCTAGGTTTTAACAGCTATGACAAAGAAACTGTGAGATGAATACAACAGTGACAGCAACCACACTGAGTCACCAGCTGTCATCAGTTGCTCATTTATGCATTCTTGATATAATTTTAATCACTGTTACAATTTTACTCTCTGGTAAATTCTTTACCACTGGGCTTACATTTAGACAAGTTTTATTTAAGTTGATATGAACTCACACATTTAAGACTGTGATTTTGCTTTGTATTTTTACTCAATAATAGTCTACAAGACAGTAAGTTACAATGTCACTGATACAGGGATATCACAGTTTAACATCAGCTGAAAAGTAAGCACCACTTAGGTGCTTAGGAATTGCTTGGTGACAGCCACTTACTCAGTCCCTCTTAAAGGGCTGAGAGAGAGAATCTGAAGAGTGAAGGTGAGAGAACTCAAGAATCGAGATAAAGACAATTTAACACAGAAAGGAAAAACTGTGCACACAAGCAAAGCCATTCACCTCTCCCCATGGGCATAAAGGTGTTCTGCCATTCCAGGAAAGCAGGGCTCCATCATACCTAACGATGACTTGGGAGGACAAACACTACCACTCTAAACACACACCACCCCCCCTTCCTCCATAGCTTTATATACTAGCCTGATGCCACGTGGTCTGGAATGTCCCTGCGGTCAATTGGGATCAGCTGTCCTGGCTGTGTCTCTTCCCACTTGCTCACCCTGCTTGCTGGGGGGCTGGTGGGAGGAGCAGAAAAGGCCTTGACCCAGTGCAAGTCCTGCTCAGCAATCAGGAAAATATCTCTACATTGATAACAGTTTCCAGCGCTAATGCAAAACACAGCCCCATACTAACTACTCTCAAGAAAATTAACTCTATCTCAGCCAAAGCCAGCAAAGCAGACTTCAATAAGGGAGTTTAAATCAACTTGACTGGAAAAAGAGAGAGACAAATGAGGACTCCTGCACTTGAAAAAAGATAATTTTTCATGAGGCATTTTGTTCAGTGATTAGGGTAGATACATCTCCGTACTCAAGTGACTAACCCATTTTTAAGTGTGCAAGATCACCTGTCATTTTCAAGAGATGTGATATTACTCGGTGAGAAAGAAGCAGACACTGGCCCTGAGAATGGAATAGCAGAGTGAGACAGGGGCATATTAAAGGACAGGCCCATAAATACCAGCTTTAAGCAAAGTTTAACTGGATCAGTCCTAATATGAGAGGGGTAGTTCCTCATTTTGTCACTGTGGCTGGTGTGCTGGCTTGAGATGATCGCACTTGTAGGAGAGCTCCTGAACTATACTGCAAGCTAGCATACCTCCATGCTCTAAGGTGCATCTTATCCAATTAACATTTTAGATGCAGCAGTTGGACTAATATAAAAATGCCGTTCCTGTTTTTAGTTTCTCCATATGTTCTAAAGATTTTTATTAAGTGTCACTAAAGGAGCACAATGGTTCTATTGTTTGTTTCATTTCACCTGCATAACCTGTTTTTTCTGCCTTTGTGCCTATCTCACTGCATGAAACTGACCCTGACCTCAGTAATTTTTAATTTTGTCAATATTAAACTGGAACATTTGAAACCTGTAATGAGATCCTACTGTCCTGCATTTAATCTGAACATTTTCCAGGAAGCTGGATGTCACCAGCTGGTATTTGTCACATGAGCCAGGACATCAAAATCACTTTCAATTATGCCAGTCAAATACGAATCACCACAGCATGGCTGAGGCCTGACTGTATTTTGGTTGTGAAATGTAAGAGGGAATATTACTGTTTACTTGCCAAGAATAACACAACAATCTTGGCAACAACTGACATATTAATCAGTTAATTCGAGTGGGATTATTTTCACCTCACCTACATAATCTAAAAAATTTAAATTTTTCTTTTTGTTTTGTGAAGCAGAGTATTGTTGCGACTCCAAAATGAGTGCCCTGTTTACCTGTAAAAGCAGCTGTATTTCACTTGGCTGGAAATAACATAATATACAGTTTGTTTTACACAAAATGTATTTAAAAAGTGCATTGGGATCTATCCAGTCAAGACAACTCCGTGTTCCTCTGGAATATGGGTAGCATAATGTTACAATGAATCATCACAGAGAAGAGAACGAAGTATGACTAGAGGAGCTCATCCAACAAGTATGGATTAATATGCCAGAAGCAGCAGGGTACAAAACTCCACTTTTCACAAGGAGAAAAACAATAACCTCAGTTTTGTGCAAAGGTCCTTCCATCAGTGTCAGAATACAATGTTTACCATTTCTGTGTATTTCTACAGCAGACATACAATAAAATATTTCCTGAACATTAACCACAGTCTTGTGATGTTCAGGTTTCAATACTTTAATCTGCCCACATCAGTTAAGCCTCAATGGGGGCTTTCATACCTTTCCCCTTCTCCCCTAACTCCCTGTTAATTTACTCAGTTCTACTGTTTGTCAATATTTCCCCTTCTTGGGTATCTTATTTTGGTTCGTTACACATAACTGTTTAAAATTTAACTGGGTTTCATATTAGAAATATTTATATAAAAAACCCCAAGAACCAGCAAAACCCAACCAAATAAAGAGATGTCTGCAGGCATAAAAGAAATGCATCTGCATGGAAGACAGTATTCTAACTAGGTGACAAAGCTGGTGCAGTATATAAATAAATCTTTTATGAGTTAGCACAGCTGGCAGAGAGGCAAGAGCCTATTTATTTTCAGCCAGTAGTCTGAAAATACCTGGAACTAAAATTCCACAGACGTCATCTGAAAACAAACAGGATTTCATTCTCTCTATAAAAGTTTGCATCTCCACCGGTACACAAAAATAAAAATTTAAGATCCATGCATTGAAAAATCTATACTTCCTGCTCACATGAGACCAACCCACAGAGTTTGGGGACAGGGATGTTTCCTGTCCTAGTGAGGATGCTACCTGCCCCCAGCTCTGTGGCTGTGAGGGAGCTGTGGAACACAGAGTGGCACTACCAGAACATCTCCACAAATCTCCTGGCTGGTGCCATGCTTGTGCTACAGACCCATAGAGAACACAGCCCATCCCTGCAGCTGAGCCTGGAATAGTTCAGGGGTTTAACTCAAAACAGATTTATTTAGCCTTGTAACTTGGGTTCCAGTGCTAGCCTATGGAATAAATCCTGACAAATAGCTACCACCACTTTGATGTACTTACTGTCCAAGAATATCTAGTTCTCCATCTTCTTCGTGATCTTTTTGGATAGCTAAGATCTTTATCTCGTTGTATTCATTAACTTAAAAGTAAAACTTCTCTTCAGATTGGCGAAAACATAAAAAAAAAACCCACAAAAAATTACTCTGCCTTTTTTGTATTCAAGGATTAGAAGATCAAAGAATCACAGAATGGGTAATGCTGGCAGGGACCTAAGTGGATCATCTGGTCCAGCCTACCTGCTTCAGCAGGGTCATGCTAGAGTACATGGCACAGGATTGTGTCCAGATGGTTCTTGAGCATCTCCAGTAAGGGAGACTACAACCTTCCTGGACAACCTGTTCTGGTGCTCAGTCACCCACACAGTAAAGAAGTTCTTCCTCATGTTCAGGTGGAATTTCCTGTGCATCAGTTTCTGCCTCTTGTCCCATTGCTTGGCACCACTGAACAGAGCCTGGCTCCATCCTCCCATCAGATACTGACAGACATCGATGAGGTCCCCTCTCAGTTGCTCCTTCTCAAGGCTGAACAGGCCCAGCTCCCTCAGCTTTTCCTCATGAAAGAGAAGCTCCAGTTAATCATCTTTATTGCTCTCTCCAGGAGCTCCATGTCTCTCTTGTTCTGAGGAGCCCAGAACTGGGCACAGCACTCCAGATCTGTCCTCACCAGGGATGGGCAGAGGTGCAGGATCATCTCTCGTGCCCTGCTGCAATGCTCTTCCTAATGCACCCCAGGTCACCATTGGCCTCTTGGCCACAGGGTCACACTGCTGGCTCATGGACAGCTTGGTGTCCATCAGGATCCCCATGTCCTTCTCCACAAGCTGCTTCCCAGCAGATCAGCCTCAGCCTGTCTGGTGCCTGGGGTTATTCCCTCCCCAGCTGCAGGACCCTGCAGTTGCCTTTGTTGAATTTCAGCTGGTTCCTCTCTGCCCATCTCTCCAACCTGCCAAGGTCCCTCTGAAGAGCTGCGCAGCACTCTGGGGTACTGGCCACTTCTCCCAGCTTTATGTCATCAGCCAACTTGCTGAGGAGGCCTCTGCCCCTTCATTACAGTAATTTTGAATGAATAAGTTAAATAATACTGGGCCCAGTGACAGGCCTCCAACTAGACCCTGATTACAACCCTCTGGGATCTGCCATTCTTCCTCATAGAGCCAGTCCTCTATCCACCTCACTGTCCACTCATCGAACCATCTCCTTAAGTTTGCCTATGAGGATATTGTGTGAGATTGTGTCAAAAACCTTGTCAAAGTCAAGTATAATAATTTAAATATTTTCTTTGGTAAGTACTCTGAGATCTTAGTTTAATTAATTTTAATGACGAATTTATAAATCCCTTAATGAAAAATATTACAATGGAAGCACAACAGCTGTATTGTGTAATAATCACAGTTATCATATATTATAGCAGTGCTGTTCTAAGAAGGTGATTCTTCCTTGATTCCTAAATAATGTGCCTGTTCCAAGCTGACATTGCACCTGCTTACTGTGGTGGCTGAATCATAGCTGACTTTGCTACAGTCTTTTGTGCTACAGAGGTGATTGCAGAAGTGCCAGCAGTGTTCCCTGAACAGCAAGCCACACCTAACCATTTGCACTCCAGTCACGAGAAAATATAGCCATCACCTAACTAATTGTTCTGATTCTTTAATCTGCCTGGAAAAAGAATATAAAATGTTCATGGACCACTTTAAGAAACTCCCAAATATTGTTTGCAGTTTGCAGGAAAAAAAATAGACCAAACTGTCACTATGTTAAAGAAAGCTTTGAAAAAATTGCAAATGTGGCCAGAGCACCAGATGATATAGTTACAAAAATTTTCTTTGAAGACCTCTTTTGAAGCCATGCAAAAAAGGCTGAGACAATGGTTCAGATGGGAATCTGAACCCACCTTTACCAGTTGAATTCCTAAACCCAAACTCATGCAAGTTCTAATTCAGCTACACCATGTAATGAGAGAAATGTCATTGTGCTTGTGCCTGATGTGTCAGACAATCATGGATCACTGTGCTGTGGGAATCTCATATCCTGGCAGGCAGGGAGGAATTCAGTTTAAGGTTAGGATTCACTACCCTGCTGGGTTAGCATTCAATTTGAATTCCAATGGGATTGCCCTTCCCTTCAAAAAGGCTTTATGTGCTAACATTCTGTGATTAATTCTAAAATGCTGTGTAAAATACCTGCAAGAAAAAAAAATCTATAGATATATTTTAAAACTTAGTTCATCTCTGCATATCCTATGCAACGGTGAGATTTTATTGATATATTTCTTACAGCTTGTATAGAACCACAAACAGAAAAAAAACCACCCAAAAAGCCAATAGAAAACTAAAGAAAATAAATAATAAATTGAGATACACCTAGAATAAAATGCTAAGAATATTCTGAAGTCTAATTTTGTAGGTAACTGGCTAAAACTAAATAGCTTAGCTAAAATTGTTAAAAGGGAAGCAACAATCAGAAATGCAAAAAACAACTAAAATAATCCAGTAAAACAATTCAGCAGTTTTTAGGATCTGGGGGTTTGCTTTCTAAACATGCATTACCTAAAACAAAGAGGCAAAATTAGTTATTATTTACTGCAGTTTTGTGCAGAGATTGACAGGTTTGGAATGAATGAATAATTATGTGGTGCTTCCGGGTTCTAAAGTGGAATCAGTGTTGACATCTGCAGGCCTATTAATATTTCTTTACGTGCAATTGCCTGCAAATTTAACACTGCTTTTGGCAAGCAGAAATATCTTAAGACATCTTCAGACAAAATATTCAGTCTTTTTATCTACATTTGATTGTCAGAATATGTTTATAAATGTACTATGCATGTTTATGGCTTCCTCTAATTTTGCTCTGAACCAGCAAACAATATTACTGTTTTATATGTGTATGCTTTTCAATTTATGTGGGAGGTGGCAGCAACCAATATTCCTAAGTTTTCCAGATCTTGAGTGACAGATAAGATAGAAAATTTATGTCATGATCCATACTATTGTGTGTGGTACAATAATGGTTATATAGTGATGGGGAGGTGCAACAAAGTTTTTGACAGGTCTCTTGAGTTCTTAAAGCATATGTGAGCCTCATGCCAGGTTACAGCTCTCAAAACAGATACTGAGACTGATCAAGTGTTCTGTAGCTGAAACTGTGTGTTGAAACTCACTGCTAAAAGATAAAGGGGAGTGAAATCCCAAGGGAAGGTAAAATGCTCACTTTAAAGATTATGTTTTAAGGTTAAACATTAGTTGAAAGAGCTCGAAAGGAAACCCAGGCCATGATTTGGGCTATGCCTGAATTTGTCTGGAAGCTCTGTTCTCTTCCTAATTCCAGTCCCTATTTCCCTTGTGCTGGGGAATAGGATGGGAAAATTTCTCAACCTTTTATGCAGTATCTGTACAAGGGGAAATTCCCCCTTGATTAACAAAGGCCTCTTGCAATCATTAATAGAATTGGAATTGGGCTTTCTGGGGCTCATTCCTTTGTGAACTGCATCTCTGGCATGCTTCTTTAAAAGCAGAAGGTGGAAAAGGATTTAGTAAAAACTTTGTGGAAACTACTTAGCAGTGAAAAGTACTGCTTTTGGCAGCGGGGATAATATTTACAGATATTCTTGAGTGTGCTATTCATTATATATTTGAACTAGGAGGAAGTTTTAGATAAAAAACTCATAAAGTGTAGATTATAATCTTTGGATAATATAACATTTGGAGGATAATGCTAAGACAGTTGAATTATTCAGGCCACTTCTGTGAATAATTGTCTAATATTATTTTGGCTAACAGCTCCATTTGGGCTGATACACTGAAGATTAATCTTGATTAATCTTGATTTTCTTTTTCTGGTGAGGATGAGCAAAAGAGAATATTTTTAGATTTAAAATTACACACAATATGATAGGTCGAGGACAAAATTCTCTTCCTTGGCTATTTGTTGAAATAGCCCAAACAGATGGTCTTGTGTTCTTGTTAGCCTTGATGCAATGCAAAGAATACTGTGCTGAAAAGAAGCCGTGAATCTGAGAATTCAAAGTTTCTTTTAGTGGTAATTGGATGTCACAAATTTACTAAGCATAATGTTTTGGACTGCCACAACACAGAAAAAATTATCTTTTTTTTGAATGGAAGGATAAGAACCACCACTAGATCTTTTCCCACAAGTTATAGGGTAATCAGTCTGTGCATGGGCAGAGATACCAGTTTTATAACTGGAAATGTTTTTCAGTAATATTTCATGAGTGATTAATTGAAATCAAGTAAAAATAAATAGTACAGGGAGGCTGCAGGCTGTGGCTACCTAATGGTTGTAGGTATTTCCAGTGCCATCATGAAAGCCCTCAGTGCTGCAGATGCCAGTAGTACAAATAGAAATTACTGTATTCTGCTCCTACAGGTAGTGCATGAGACAGCATATTGTCTAATGAGATACTATGTGCTGTAACAGAAGAAAACAGAGACTGAGGTTTGAATTTCTCATTTCCAGTTGTGTGTGATTTTTTGCAGGGAATATCATAAATGGATGGAGCAACTCTGACATGACACAGAGCTACACTTGGAGAAGATATTAATCTCACAATTTAGCAATAGAGTTTTTGCTCCCACCACTAATCCCATTACTTGTGTGTCACAGTGTCTGCAATGATGCCCTGTTAAGGCAAATTATTCTTTCTCTCTAGCCAGCTGTCAGGCAGGCAGCCTCGTTTTTCTGCTGCAGATAGTACAGCAAGCCTGGTCCTGTAGTGCTGAAACCAAGGATATCTCCCCCTTAAAGCAAGAAATTAATTATTTTATTCATACCACATTTTCGTTATTAAGAAAAAACTATGATTCATAAAGCATTACCCTATGGCAATATGCAGACTTTAATATTAATGCCATTTTATATTAAAAAAATCCTCTAAATCAGAAAAGATTAAACTCAAGCATAAATAAATACTAGTATCTTCCTGGAAGCTACATCTGTGCCCTTCATCTCCCATCTTTTGACATCCTGTGAACATCTCCAGAAAGTTACAGAACATTTTCTTTTGAGCAAAAAGCCCCTCATGGACATGAATGTGTTCTGTAGTGTTTGAGAAATGTCTAGAGGTCTTGTAATTTCTCACTCTCACAGCTCCAAGCTGGCTGTATTGCACAACCAGATTTTACACAATAATCAGACGGTCGCTCAAATAATTGTTACTCAGTCCTTTTGCCTCAGAAAACATCCCTTCCATGAGATTCTGCCTGTTCTGCTGACTGATAAGAAAATGTGCATTTAAATTGGTCCTGTTTATAAAAACTATGACTGACAACACTGTGCAATTTGAGAACTGCAAGCCTTAGGTTATTCCTAGGTTCTTTTGAATCAGCATGAAACATGCTTCTGTGCTGAGATGTCCAACCCTGTAATTTTAAGCTTCCATTTTATTCTTGGCAATCTTATCTCTGAAAGGCAGAATAACTGCAGTAATTGCACATCTCATTTCAGAAAAATAAAGAAACATTCATTTTCCATTTTAATAGTTTACTGGAAACTGGTTCACAAGGAATGAAGAGACTGATAATGAATGAAAATGAAAAACACCAAAACCCAATTACTCACCCGTGCTAGGCTGGTTCCAGAAGGGACTTTATATGGAACATACTTCCTGTAGATATGTCCAACTCGAGAGCATGGAACATCATACATGCCACCTCCACACATCCACACCTAGAAAGCAGACAGAAAGAAAGTGAAAGAATGATTCCTGGAAAAAAATGAGGCAAAAAATTAAAGCATTTTAACTAATGTGCATGTGAAAATAACACATCATTCTGTGCTGACCCGTCCCTCAGTCATGGTGGCCTTCTTGGCATGCCTGTAACTGGGATATGGTAACGTGGCCGACTTTCCCACCCAGAATCTCACTGTGCAAAAGCAGAGTATGTTCAAAAGAAAAATATAATATAAATAGAAATAGAAATGAATAGTTTGGGCTGGAAGGGAGTTTAAGTTTGGCCACTTTCATTGTGCTTGCCTGTTTGTGTTACAGTGGGTTTATCTGCTGCGTCCTGGAATTCAGCCCCTGCCTGATTGTGCTATTCATACTGTGAATGGAGAAAATAGGGGTTAGAGTGAAGGCTTGAATTACAAAGTGATTTAGGTAGCTGCTTCTCATGGATCATTTGTGTATCAGCCCTTACAGTCCCTTAGCAGTTAGCCATCTGATTATGAAATGTTTGAGGATCTAACCTCATTACAGAGGAAACCTAAATACAGTAATGTAAATGTCAACCCATCACACTCAGGAATCTTGAAACCAGTGAAAGTGGGGCTTTATCCTTAAATTCCATGGACACCAATGTGCAGTCAGGTAGAGTTGAGAGCTGCTTGGGAAGGTGGTGCTTACTACCTCCCATCACAGAATTGACTAAGGCATAGGAGCTCTGGGTAGGTGCCTCTGGACATGTCATCTCCTCTCCTAGTGAGCACAGTCCTCCTCAGGGAGGAAGTTTACTGGTGGATTACGAATGGAGACCCAAATGAATGCTCTGCCTCCATGCCAAAATAGCTTATTACCACCCAAAGCAATCTTGCACATAGTCAAGCCATGTGGACATGAGGATCATTTTCTTTTAAAAAATATTTTTGAAAAAATATGCCTCTTAAATAAACCTTGAAATCCTCACCTGTTTCATCTCACGACACCTAATTCACTGGAAAACATCCATAAACATAGTAAAAAATAAAAGCAAGAGTGTTAAAATAATGATATTCCCTTTTCTAACAATATTTCCTTTATATGCTACATCACTTGTACTGGTTTTAAGTGGGAATTTCCTCTCTGTGCCTGTCTTCAAAAAATCCAGTGCACCAATGAAAGTGCAGACTTATGTTTACCATTTGTTCTTGTTTTTTAAATGGAGGTGCCTAGACAAACTATTACTGTGATTAATCAAGGCTTCTTAGCCTTTGAAGAATGGACAGCATACCAGTGTGACTCAAAGGTCAGCCCCAGCACAAATTTAAAAGACAAGAAAGCAGAAATTATATATATATATATATATATATATATATATATATATATAGGCCAGTATTACTTTAACTCAGGCAGTGAGAGCTGCAGTAGACATATTGCATTTCCTCTAAAACAGCAGGATAACAGTTAAAAAAACCCAAAAAACCAAAACCCCAGTCAGATATGCTGAGGCAATAACAAGTGGGAGGAAATAACACTGTGTTAGGCTTATATTTGATAGATATAAAACCTGAAAATGCTGTACTGCACCTGAGGTATGCTTTGCAGGGTAATTGAAATGAATCTTGGGCTGCCTCGAAGGACATTTAGCAGCTGTTCCTGTTTATCTTTCAGCTTCAGAATGGTATTAAAAGCATTTTTTATATTTTCCTGAGAAGATCAATTCTGGCAACTTTGTCTTTAAAATGTGCATTTTTATGTCACATGCACTAAATACAAGAAATTGGAGACTGACTTCTGTGTTAAGTATTACAGATCTCCAGTATACTATGAAAGAAATTCAGGTGGTATGGGACATTTGGCCAAATTATATCAAGAAGCAATGAAACTCTCAGGATCATTAATGTCTCCTTCTTGCAAAAGCAATGAATCTGGTCTACAGCTGAGGTATAAAAAACAAAGATGAAACTAAAATAATGCAATTCCAGCTTGCAAAGATCAAAAGAGTAGTTTATGTGTCAACTAGAGACTATCTCACAATTTATCTTTATATGGCTCCTTCCAACAGAATGTTGCAAAACACTTTATAGGGATGGTTGAAAGCAAAAAAGCAGGCATTAACACAAGCTTTAAAAGAAATTAAGCTGTGGTTATGTGGCTTTGTTCCTGACTGGAGTTTAAATGCCACAGATGTATTTTTTGGCTCTGTTCCACAGCTCCTGTGGGATTTTGGGTGAATCACTCTCTTTTCACATTACTTCTTTGTCTTTAAAATTGAATTCTGCCTTCTCCTGTGGTTCCCCCACCTTATCTCTTTGGTTTGTGAGTGACCCAGCCTAAAAACTACTTGAAAAATGTAAATACTGTGCATGCAAGACTGAGAGTCCAACCCATAAACTACACTGTAGTCATAATTACTGTAGTAAGAGACTCATGATTTTTGAGCAGTGGAGGAAGTGTTGCTGGGGAAAAGGAACATAAATGTACAGCAAATTATGTCAAGGATTTAGAGGGTACTAAATGGACTTTGGATTAGGATTCAAAACTAACTGAGAAATATACTGCTGCTGAGAGTCAGTAATAAGACAGACAACAGTGAGAAATATTGAAATGAAGGGAAAATGCAAACAGTAACTTGGTGGAAGAGGAACATAAAGTATTTCATGGAAAGGTGGCAACTTGGTGCTCTTCATATTGTGCAAGAGGGAAGGATTACAAACAGAGAAATGTAGTACAATAGTGGGGCTAAAAAAGTTGTAGAAAATAAGAATACAAAAAATTTATGGGATTTTTCACTCTTTTGAAATATAAGCCAAAAGAACAGATCTGGCAGTTGTAGAAAAGGAGAAAGAACAATATTTTCCTGTGAACTTTTACATGCAGTGAGAATGTTCTTCTAAATGAAAAAAATATTGAAAAATAGGATCACTGACTGCAAATCTACAGTCAATGAGTTCACAAATTGCAAAACCATTTACTGGTGGTGCAGTGGGATTGCCTGTCAGGAAATATTAAAACTGTACCATGTAAACTGGGAACTGATGACTGCGGGTATTTCAACAATACTCACCAGCACCTCTAAAATTCTGAGAAAACTGGCAATATACTGGCAATATTCCATATTTGTCAGTCTTTCATACAGATTATAACTGCACTGGCAAGTGGTAATGCTCCTCCACTCCCTATTTCCTGCCAAGATTGACAGCTGTAGAGGGAATTAATGATTATGACGATAATCATGAGAAACAAAGGGATTAATGAACTTGGAGATGTGTTTTGGAAAACAGCAATGAAGAGAATTTGGAAGATGTACTGGCATGGATAAGGATAAAAAACCTGTAGATACAGATGACTACCTTCAAGAGGCTAGGGAATCACTATTAGCATTTTTATTAAGGTATGATTTACAATGCCTAAGGGATGTCTGGTGCAAAGGATTGCATAGGGTTTGCATGGCCAGGTTTTGGCAGCAGGGGTGGCTTCTGTGAGAAGCTGCCAGAAGCTTCCCTCAGGTTCAACAGGGCCAATGGCAGCTGTCTCCAGGATGGACACGCCCTTGTTCAAGGCCATCAGCGATGGTGGTAGTGCCTCTGGGATAACAGATTTAAGAAGAGGGAGAAGTTACTGTGCAGCTCGAGCCAGAGAGAGGAGTGACACTATGTGAGAGCACCAGCTCTCCAGACATCAAGGTCAGGGAAGAAGGAGGGGGAGGAGGTGCCCCAGGTGCTAGAGCAGAGATTCCCTTGCAGCTTGTGGTGAAAACCATGGTGAGGCAGCTGTGTCCCTGTAGCCTCTGAAAGGTTCGTGGCAGAGCAGAGATCACAGAGATCCACCTGCTGCCCCTGGAAGACCTCATGCTGGAGCAGGTGAAGTGTGTGAGAAGTCCTCTCCATGAGGAGGAAGGAGCAGCAGAGACAACATATGATGAACTGACGTAGCCCCCATTTCCCATTCTCCTAAGAGTGAGGAGGAAGAGAAAACAGGGAGTGAAGTTGAGCTTGAGAAGAAGGGAGGGGTGGGGGAAGATGTTTTAAAATTTGGGTTTCTCATTGCCCTACTCTGATTTGATTGATAATAAAATATTTTTTCCTCTGGTCAAGCCAGCTTTGCCCATGATGGTGACTGGTGAGTGATCTCTCCCTCTCCTTCTCTTGATCCATGAGCCTTTTGTTATATTTTCTTTCCCTCACCCACATGAGGAGGGGTGTGTTAGAGCAGCTTTGCTGGGCACCAGGCATGCAGCCAAGGTCAGCCACAAGGGCCTTCAGGAAACACAGGACATTAGTATCTTTTGCTCTGTGTTGTGGTGATTACTGCATAAACTGTGCCTGTCTAATAGATTTAAATTTAGGATTTTCCAAATAATACCTTTCCTTGTTATTGTGAAGAGATGCTATTAATCAGGTGAGTTCCAGTGCTTTGCCAGCTTTCACAAGTCTAGCACACACCAAAGAATACTGCCAGCAAGATGTCATACACCCTTTTAATTTAAGAAAATTAATCCTGATGTTGCCAAAGAATAAAATCCTGAACACTTTCTTATGTAAAAAATAACCTAAGAAACTATTTAATGAAGAGGTCATATTTTGAGACAGTTTATGGCTGCGTCACCATCCAGAGTACCCAAAATAATTGTTTGCCAAGCAAATTAATGTAAGATGTGGCATCAACACAGAGCACCATCTGACAACACTTCCATAGGCCATAGATATGGATGCTCTAAGAAAGAGTAAATTGTCATCTCTAGATTCACTCGAGTGAAGCCAAGGAAGCTGAACCAGTCTGGTTGTCTGGCTTTTTCACTGACTTTTACTGACTTTGGAATAGCTTGCAAGTCCACTATCTTACCAAGTTTTGTGCACAGATCTGGTAAATTGAACTATCTGGCTAACTTGTCCTCATTTAAATAAGTTTTAAGATGACTCAATCAATAGCTACAGTAGAATCTGCTGAAGCAGACACCTTTCACAAGCTGACAGTGGTGATTTTGACATCATAAACCCCAGTTCCTTCTGTTTCTCTCTTCCACCTCTGGGATTTTTTCCTAATGTTTAGTTATTCCAAACCAAACAGCAATATTTTTTTTAAAAAAATTACACTTCTTTAACTCTTCCAATAGGAATTTACTCCTATTTGGCAGTCATTTCTAATGACTACTTTTTTCTGTTTTTAATACTAGTAAGAAAGGACAAGGATCCTGAGGTCATTATATACTAATGAGATAGATTCAGAGATATGACTGAAATAACACCCAATGTGACACAGCTGCCTCCAAAAGAAACCCCTCTAACTTGAACAAAACACACTGGGACAATCTGGTGTCTCAATTTCCAGTGGTGTTACCATGATTTCTATACAAAATCTGGAGAGAACAACCAGTATATTATATGCAAAGATGAATAAAAGGAATATTTGAAATAGGAAAATAAAATCATGGGTGATCTGTCAGAGCCCATTCTGACAGATTTAAGTAACTGTTTATATTTGCCTCTGAAACAATCAAAATGGACAGAAGGTAAATCAATATATTCTAAACATATGGTCTAGCTATTGAGTTTCCCCTGCCTTCCTGTTTTATTTTGCCGAGGTATAAAAATGATTTGGAGAAACATGAGAGTAAGCCAGTTAATGCAAAACATTTTGCAGTTCTTGGAACTCCTGTAAAGACAGCCTGGAAAACCAGTGCTGAGTAACACTGTACATTTCATTTGACAAAATGGCCTCAGCACTGTTTTAATTGCAGCTGAAACTCAGATTCAGCAAGATATCTGATATTATTTGTGGCTGATCATGCTAAATATATTTAAAGAGCGTTACACTGACAGAGTTTGGAAGCAGGCTGGAAAGATCCTGGAGCTAAATTTGAATTGTAATTTCAGTTTCAAGCTTTATCCAAATACGTTTGACTCAAATTATCCAAGTCATGAAACTCTATCAAGTCCTTGAAAAACTTTGCAAGTAGAGACCATGAGGTAAAATTTTTATGTCCTTGTGTATACTGGAAAGTAAACTCAGTTTTCAGAATTAGACATGTTAGTCCTCAGAGAAATTAATACAAATGCTTGTTTTACATGTAGAAAGTAACATGACTTTCAGCTCTACACGTAAATGCCAAGTAACTGATTTCAATACACACGCCCACACACAGGAAATGAGGGTACACTGTAGCATGGCTGGTTGTACATTACCTGAGCACTTGACAACTCCCCATGTGTCATTACAATAACTTAAATGCAATTTAAAAAATCTGCTTTGGAACAGCTGGCCTGCAGACAACAGCTCGTGGCAGCTGAGCTGCTCTAGTGACCCACTGCTATTGAAAGGAGCCTTTCTTCCTATGACTTTCTCTATTTCCACCTATTTTCTTGAGCTGACTCCAGGGGACCCTATCCCCAGAGATGATTAAACTTGTTGATCTGGACAGAAAAAATTATTCCTTTTTTTTTTTTTCTGGATTAGTTCTCTGTTGGCTTGTTGAACTGAGCTCAACGCTTGAGCACAAACACAGCATCTGAGCAAAGGTAAGTAGTGAAGATTTGATAAAAGGAAAAAGGTGGAACTTCATTCTTTGACAGTGGCAAGCTACCACGTTTTCAGAGGGAGCTGCACTCAATGTGATTTTTGTATAGTTTCTGGAACAATTTTTTATGGCACTGTGGAAATTCCTAATAAAAAGAACTATTGTATTAAATTAATTTTAGTTAAAAAAGATAGAAGCCCAGATGAATGAGAGCATTATGATAACACCAGCAATGAAGTATTCTATAAAGTGGCTTGATGACTTACCTTGAAGGAGATTTCATACTGCTCTCCTCCCCATATTTCTAATCCTGGATCATAGCCTCCCAGCTCCCAAAACCATTTCCGGTTAACGGCAAACAGACCTCCAGCCATTACAGGAGACCTGGAGGATGAATAAAGCAACACAAACAATGATGAAGATGTTTGGACCATGTGTGTGTGTCTCTGGGTGTGTTTGTATGGATGTTGTTTGAATTGCAAAGCTATGAAAGGCATAGATGAACAATAGTGTAACCAAACAATATTCACCTTTATTCATCCAAAAAGGGGCTCTAGATGAGAAATAGGCAAAGTGGCAGATATAGAGAATGATAGACACTCATGCACAAAATCCTTTAAAAAAAAAATCCCAACAAAACTGAGCCCAAGAAACCAATAGCCCCTCCAAAAGTTTTGTTTGTTGCTAAGTAACAGCGAAAGAAAGGGACTCTGGAAACCTGCCAAAGTACTTAATGCGTCTGAGTACTCCATGTGAAGTAATGTGCATTTGAAAGTGAGCAGAAGTTTTCATTTCATTTCAGTCTCATAGGTGCTGGCTAGAGAAAAGCAGAAAGGTGGAAGAAGATGGCTGAAGAGAAGCTGTTGGGAGTTAAACATCTGCTTTCCTAAACATTTATAACTCCTCAAATGTGTCTCACAGTGGTAACGTCACTTATAAGCAAATAATTTGCTATGCTTCCCATATTTCTATTTATTTCATTAATAAGTATATGGAATTTTCTTCAATTAACTCAGTCTTCTTCATAGACAACATAGAAAACAAATGAGATATTTAAAGTTATTGTTAGAGAATAATGACAAAAACATATTTTAAATTTATAAGCATAAATTTTGTACTGGAAAACAAGCATTTTCCCTTTTCATTTTCTTTCAGTACCAAGAAGACCATGTTTCTAATGCAGTAAATACACTGACAGCTCTCAGGATTCAAATGTTGCTCTTGAACTGATTCCTTGAAGTCACGGTGGAAGGGCAACGCAAAGGTATCAAGGCTGAGCAGGAGGGAAACAACACGCTTCAGAAAGTCCAACCCAACTATGCAATTCCATCAGTGCAGATCAACACTAGCCTTATGAGTTTTAGAGCAAGAGGCCAGAAGGAACACATGCTGATGGCTGATCAGAGAGGGAAGAAAAGACAAAGCCATGGGAGACCTGGACGGCTTCCAGGCAATGTTTCCTTAGCAGAGAGCCGACATGAAACTGGGTCCTATGCCCTGTGTCTTGTAACAGTGAAGCCCCAAGGGAAAAATATTCCATCCTGGGGCATTTTTGTTTTGAATTACTGCTGGTGGTTTGTTTGGGGCTATGGAAGCAGATGGTATCATCCCAGAAGTCCTGACCGGAAAATAAAAACTTCCCCCTTTGCCGCTGGTTTAGGATTTGGCAGTGAACTTGAGACTGGTAAATATTTCAGGAATCCATGCATAAGTTAGAAGTTTATTGAAGAGGACATCATGTTACTGGAACATTCTGCCATATTTTCTCTGCCTTAACACTTTTTTATACTGTTGTCTTTTATCCAAAAGTAGTAGAAATGATAAAATAGCAAGCAAACAGCTGAGTGGTCTCTGCCACAATTCAGCAGCCAGTGAATCCCCACGTATGAGTGTTAGAAAATTATCCCCTCATTTGCATTCATAGTAATGAGAAACATTATGCATAATTTTCCTTTCACTTCTATATGGCAGCTTAAAAAAAAGAAAAATAAATTAAACTACCCATTTTCATGACTCTTACAGACTAATTTCATTTTCCTTTAGAGATTATATTTTTAAAAGCACACAGAAGCTTTGAGAAACAAATCTTTGTGAAAAAAATCCAAACTGGCAAGGCTGTGCACTGTAACATACACTGAATGCTAATACTTTTTTACTTTTATTGACATTTCGTATTTCAATATTGACTGTATTTCCACATATGAATAAATTCAAAGGAGATTTTATTAGAAATCTTTCCCTGAGGATTCTGACTACTACAATACATTTTCAATTCCTTACAAAGTAAATCTAATTACAACATGTCCTTTTTGACTTCAGGTTTTAAATAATCAAAACATAATGTCATTTTATGAAGAAGGACTTACATAGAGAATAGAGAATGCTTATAACTAAACTGCTACTGACAGAAGAAAAGTAGTCCCAGAAATCACTGGGAAAATGCAGGATTTCTCTGATTCTCATAGATACAGTATCTCTCCTAAGCATTTCTCTCGGTATTGTGAATGGCCTGTAAAAAAGGGCAATTCCGCAGGTAAATCAGATGGAAGATAAAAAAACCCAGAGACTTAAAATTTCAAAATAATTGGCAAATACTTAGAAATTATATTTGAATCGATAGATTTTTCCAGTGATAAATACTGAGTAACAAAACCCCTTTTTCTTCAGATGTGAAAGTTCAGAACATTTATGGCAATTAACAAAACTACCTAATGACTGGAACAGTAGCATACTCATATTTTTTGCATTTCCTTAAAAAATAAGAGAAGAAATGGAATGTAATGTTGCTCCATTAATTCCTATTCCACAAGATGTTCTGACATTTGTTGTTTTGTAGGAAGAGCAATGAAGAGGAAAAGCAGGATGGCCTTTTGGTTTTCATTAGAGTGGAATTAGTAATAAACTGTGTGAAACTGAGTGCTTGGCACAGCATGAATTCCACTCCACGCCACAAGCAGCTACTGCTGAACAGGCCTTAAATTGTCTCCAAAATATGAAGACAAGAGCCCAGTCTTGCAATCGTGGCTGATATGAAAAGTCCTTATGCATCAATAGGATCACTAACACAGAAAAAAGAATTGCATAAGCCCAAAGGAGAAGAATTAATCTCTTGTTTAGTGGCTTCTGTATAGAAATGTCAAGTACAAAGCCATGTTTGTAGAAGTATTTTTTTCATGAAATGTCCTACTCAGATGCTTAAACAATCAGACTTGAGCTATTATAGCATAATATTATGTGAGTAATTACAGTGGAAAGCTGTAAAGTGCTTATGGTCAAAACATTAAAAGGACAAATACTCTTAAAACATCACAAAAGGAAGGGTAAGGTTGCTCAACTTAAAAATATTTGTAAAAATCCTTCCACATGAGAACTACTGCACAGAATCACTGAATATACATGAAAGAATAATATTGGAAGTAAAAGCTAGCTGATTGAAAAATGGCCCAGGTGGTCAAAAATTGCTGGACTGAGACAGAAAAAGAATTTGATTAAGTTAGAGTGTAAAACCTGCCCCCTAAACCCAACAAAACTTGCTTTGCAAATAAAGAGAGACTGAGACAAAGGCAGCTTACAAACAAAAAACTGCACTAAAAGAAGTGCAGCAGTAGCTCAAACTGTAGCCAGCAAAGATTTTTATAAGTGCTTGCAATTAACATGCAGAGGAAGGAAAGAGATAATCTCAACTACTGCTTTCCAAGGTAAGAGAAAAATGACATGAACTTCAAAGGAGTGAGAAGCTTCTTGCATTAGAAACAAATGTGGTATGTTGCAAATAAGCAAACTGCATAGCAGGGTTTAGAATCATTACCCTGCAAGAGTGATACATACAGTGGAACTAAAGGATTGTGAAAAGGGAAGAGAAGCTTTGACAGCCTGCAGAACGAAAAGGAGAGAAATGAAAATGGGAAAGCACTTGTGCTGGATGACGTGCAGAGCAGGTGCACTGATAGGAACCACCTGCCCAAAACAGCTGAAATCTGGCCATTATCGAATGCAGGGAATGGCACATACTGCACTCTGCACCTCTCTGTACAACCCCGACTGATTAAAGGCTCTGTGCTGAACTACTGAACAGAGACGGGTGAGCGCTGGAGAGGGGAATCCATCTCGTGCAGGACACATCAGACAAACCGACCTTCAGTGCCAAACCCACTGGAACATGATACAGAAACAAGGCAAATAGCCCACAGCATAAATCAGGACTAGGTCCTACTGACCTTGTGGCATCAGGGATTTAATGGAAAAGGAGGAAAGGGGCCATGCTGCTGCTGGCACAGCAGCAGCCCCAGAAATGACTGGTGACCTACTGAATGCAGCTTTGAGCTAGGCTTCTGCATTTTTTATAATGAATTTCAATGTCTTCTTAAGCAAGAAGTGTCCTTTCACCCTAGTGATGCCACATGAAGGCACCTCAGGAGGGGGGATAAATTCATTTACCTTGTTTCACTGGTGACTGCTCCATGTCCTCCCTGCAGTGATTCCTGATGCTGTATCAAAGACTGTTAAAGCAAATAGCAGAAGCTAACACTAATCCTAGATAAAGGGTCTAAAAACCTGAAAATTAAAATTTATGTATGTGTAATGTAAGTGACAGACTTGGCTACTCAGAAGAAGTGAATGCAGAAGTAAACCAAACTGAAATTAAGATGAATTGATGAGATGGCAAGAAAGTGATGTAGGTTAAGAAAAAAGATGACAAAAAAAAAAATTTAGTGGTTGCTCCCCCAAAAGACAGTTTCTATACTGTGCATAGGAAAATATGTCAAAGTAGCTGAAATGGATATTGATAAGTCTTCCTGAATTTCTCAGGAAGTAAAAAAAAAACCCAAAAAACTCAACCTGGAATATTTTATATACTTAATTCTCTAATCAAATACAATTACAATGTATTAAAATGTATTTTTAAATGTACCAACTCTTTTACGTCTAATACTTCTGTAAGACATTGTTTTATCTTTTATTCATTCTAACAACATGACCCATTTCAATGTTTATAAATCATCAACATTCAGAAAGTAAAACCTGTCTCTGTGACATTAGCCTATGGCAGTTACTCTTTCTTTTTTAACTCAAGTGTCCATTTTTCTGAACAAATTTTACCCTAGATAAATGTGTGCAAACTACCAGTTCAAATGATCATTGTGCTGAAACATGTAGCAGCCAAGTTGTTAAATTTAACTCCCAAGTCTCTCTATAATCACACTCAGTTTTTAAACTCCACTTTTGTTTGGGAAATATTAAGATAAAACCCCATTCTTCAAATGGTGAGCCAGAAAGCCGTGGAGAGTCAGCTACAAAGAAACCTCTAAAAGTGCATGACTTTCAGTTTATAGAGTTTTCCATGTTTTTTCATCACACATTCTTATTTTTCTTACCACACGGCTAAACTTCATTTAAAAATTGTATTATAAAAAAAGCAATGAGTCTTTATGTGGGTGATGAGGCCCTTTTAGCCTTTTTTCTCATATTTAGAAAATGAATGAAAAAGAGGTGAGCTGGGTAGAGATGGAAGAGTGAAGAAAAGGTTTCCCCTTCCCATGGTTAACTCTCATAATCCAAGGGAAATCTGTCTGAATTATTGTTAGAGGAGATCTACAGCACTCAAACTAAGCAGGTGGGTCAGCACAAATGAGCATCCTGAAGCATCCATGAAAGCTTCTGGAAATGTCCTGCAGGCAACAGTGTTCAGAAGGATAAAACCAGGGAGCAAATTAACAGCTGGAAGTCATACAAAAGAGACAAATTTAATGCACAAACAGTCTCACAAAATTGAGGCCTGAGTGCTGCAAAAGCAAGAAAGCAGAGCTGAGAGCAGCACCTCAGCTGAGCCACATTCATGTCATGAGGACAGATGGATCTTGGACATGTGGAGTTCAACAGCAGCAAAAAATCCTTCAATCTGTTAGTAGGAAGTAAGAACTGCTGGAGAAAACAAAAACAACCTCTAAACACAACTTGAAACAACTCTGTCATGTTTAGCACATTTTCATATTGATGGGTATTATCTGCATTCATAGTTTTCCCTTGAAAAGATAAGCTTTGAAAATTAAATGTAGAAATAAAGATAGATTGGAGGGAAAATAGTATCAACTGTCCCTAAAATAGGAATTTTAGGTTTCCTGGCTTTTGTTGAGCTTTGATTTGATTCTGTATTTCTATGAATAACAACTGTCATTAAATCCCACCACTATCTTCGAGGAAGCTCTCTCAGAACATATGGGGGCAGTGTCTGAACAGAATTTCTACCCAATGTTTTCTTCCCCTCTTTAGACAGAGAGATATAAACCAGAGAATTATCTTCCAGGGCTTACTTTTGCTTTATTGATTTAATTAAGCCCAGTAAAGCACCATAAGCAAAGTTTAAACTCAAGGAGAAATTTTCAATTTCATTGAAGATAATAAAGGATTCCTTTTGAAATATAACAACTGGCCTGAAAATAGGTTATTTTCAAAAGTCCTTTAATTCGGACTTTGTCCTCCCAAGACAGATTCCTAGATTACAAATCCAATCAGTTAGGTGTCTGCTGTCAAAAGTTACAGGTGATTTTGACTAAATTATTTGGATTACTATAGCTCTACGTTTTCTAAAACTCTGTAACATTACATACTTATGGCAGATTAAAGTAGATTTAAAGACATTTCAGCCCACCCAAAATAGTTTTGTACATAAGGTGCACATCCAGCTTGGGTGGTTTTAGGAATGTCCAGCGAGGAAAAGAAGCCCTTCTGAATACTACATGCTACTGTCTAGCATCACCTGTCTATTTGTAGCAGTTAGGAACTTGGAAAAAAGTCCAACAAGGCAGCTGAATTGCAATCACCACCATAAACTCCACAGAAGAGAAGCCTTTGATTGTTCTGGATCGCCTTCAGTATTTCAGGCTCTGGCTTTGTTTGTGCAATACCAAATTGATTCAGGCGGGCAAATGAGAAGTGTTAGTATTAAAGCACTGCAAGGAAATGGCACCTAGAGTTTCAGAAGTTTTTCATTTCTGCTCCTGCCACTGTTCACACACCAGATCAGACTGAATAGTTAGTGAAGGTAATTTCCAGAACATTTCTGAATTGCAAAGATTTTGAATAAGTGGAAGTATAGTTAAGGTAACCTTCTCCTGATTTTTTAGCAAAGTCTCTAAAAATCCTGCTGCCTAGCATTCCGATGGCATTGGCTTTTCTTCAGGGTCCCACAGACCGCCCCTGGTGACTCTGACTCAAGCAGACAGAGCTCTCACAGTAGGCTAATCAGATGAGACATAGAGTTAATGATATGGCTGTGATCTGCAATGGAGCTGAGGATGTTATTCCTTTGATCAGCTCTTCCATAGGACTGTCAGCAAGTGCCCTCACTCTACCCTTATGCACAAACACTGCTTCAAAAGCAAGCAGGAAGTCGGGACAAAAGGTAATTTTAATATTTCATTTATGTCTGTCTTTGGGGATTAATTCAGAAGCCTGAAAAGATTTCATGCTGACAGGGAAGGAGGCTGGAGCTCGTGTAGCTGTGCTATTGCTACAAAAAGTGGCTCATCCATTTGCCAATGGTCAAAGATTTCATGAACATTAAGTTTCAAGAGGGCAAAAAAATTATTCCTGAAGAGGCTAATATGCAGCCAAAGGTATCCTGAGATCCTGGAAACGTTCTCTTAGATGCATCATTGCCATTAATTAAAGCTCTGTAATTTGCTGTGTTACTGTATTATGGAGAGTAATGGGGAGCCAGGCATTAGATTTCTCCTAGTCTGCACCAGAGGCACAAGAATATTTTCTTGTAAAAACTGTGAAGCAGTGAAAACAGTTTTCCAAGTACAGAACAGACAGAAAAAACACTGGAAAGTACTTCTCAATGGAGCATGAAGGAGCTGAAAACTGATGAGGTCGAGCACTTGATAGTGCGATGATAACATCTACTTTTAATTTGATGTTGTAAAGATGGACAAAAGCCGTGGAAAACCAGAGAAATGAACCTTCCTGGTTTACTATCAACTGCAGTGAAATTAAGCTAAGTATGTGAACTCTGTACCTGATTTTGAAGGCAAATACAGATAATCAGTTTGCCATGGAGCTCTGCTGATTTACACAGGCCATAGTGGAAACTGCAGAGCAAACCACACTGGTCACAGAGTTGGGAACGAGAATCCCTATATAGGGCCAGTGACTCCTTCACCCAAGGAGCTGCACACTATAATTCTCTTCTAGCTGGAGGGTACAGGATACATTTCTAAGAACAGCTGGCAAAAGGGGACCTTTGGGAATAATTCAAAAGCAGGATAATGGGAGATGATATGGGCTCAGGCTGGACTGGGTGTATTTCTGGCTTTTAGGTGACTCACCAACAGAGACTGCAGCTGCCTTGCAAATTTTTCCCTCATGGATCTGGAAGGTCACACAGCCCAGATACTCTTGTGCCAGCACTGTCCCACTGCCTGCCATGTAACAGCACATGGATCAAGAGGGGTCACCCTAACCTACAGATATCTATAAGGAAAATTTGAAGAAGAAAAAACTGAGTGCTGAAAAAAAAAAACCATAGAATCAATGCAACTGCATTAACTCAAATCCCACGATTCCTGTCTCCAAAAAACTTGCTTCCAGAAAAAAAATATTCTTTTGCAATTATCTAGACTAATAATACATGAAAAAAAAAAAAAAGTGTGATGGTTGTTTTGGTTATTTTAAGAAACATCTCAAGATACGGAGAAATTGATTTAGGCAATCAATAATGCCCAAATAATTTTAAAAAATGTGCTAGAGATAGTCCTATCACTACAGAATTACATTAGAAAGCACAAAAAAAGGTGTATCAAATCCTGAACTAGCAGGAAGGTAAGCTGAACAGTAATAAGAACTCTTGTAAGTGGCGAGATCACAGAATCTTCTGGATTGGAAGGGATCCACGAGTAAATGGCCTGTACAGGGATGAAATCCACAACCTTGGCACTACCAGCAACATGCTCTAACCAAATGAGGTGATATAACCCAGACAGGTTTTATTGTTAAGAGATTGCAAAAAAAACCAGCCCCAAACCCACTGAAAATCAACACAAAAAACACAACAGAAAAAGCAAATCCTTAATCACAAGCATCAGAAAAATCTTTGTCAGAAATGGCAGCTACAGACCTCACTAAAACTAATTTCACTTGATCTCCATTGTTGGCCACATTCACCACCTCAAACAAATGGGGTCTATATCATCCAGATAATTACTGACAGATAGTCTCACTAAGTAGATGGTATTCATAGGAGGAACTGGTAATACTGTTATCATTTTACAGACTACACAAAGAGTCCTTAGTGCTTCTGATTCAATGGATTTCTTAGCTCCTCTGAGAAAAAACTCAAACGTAGATTCAAAGATAACTAAGGGTCCTCTTTAAGGCCTTGAGTCCTCACTTTTCTCGAGCTTCTCGGCCTCAAAGGTTGAGGCTGTCCTTGGGGTCGCAAATTGAATCTCAGTGAGAGGCTGAGGTGCTGCTGTCAGCCCTGACTTGGTGTCAGCACATAGATGGGCTTCAGGCCTCAGATCACGTTTCCCCCAAGGAGACAAACTGCTCCATCTGTCCAAAAGCCTCTCACCCTGGGACTTACTTTAGCCCCACAGATACTTACACCACCTTTGATTATGCTGCAGTAATCTACCCTTAATCTTTGAGATTATCATCTGTTATTTGGTGGCCAGGGTCAGCACAGATTATGCTGGCTGATTAAAATCCTCCAAAGGATAGAAATCTTTTGATGATGTGTGCCTATACTATCATGATAACCTTCTTTCTTTTTCATCTCTTGAGCTGAGTTTCCTAAACACTTGGCTTCAACCCTGTCCTATAGCTCATTCTCCAACTCCCTGCCTAGGAGGCTTGGCCAGGATCCCTGAAAAACTCTCAGGGGATGCTTCTCCCTGCAACTGGTGTGAACTGGGGAACATGGATCTCACCAGCAGGTTTCACTCCTGCCATTTACTTTTTAAAATAAAAATTATCCCTCACTACCAGCTAAACAGAAAGGAGAATTGTGATGCCATAAAGACCAAGATAATAAATCTGAATATTCTGCTAGAGAAAACATTTTCAAACCACTCATCTCCAGCTAGCAGAAAAGAAGAGAGCCCATAGAGACTGTAGAGAAGAGCAGTAGTTAGGTCAGTCTGACATATGTTGTCCTACATTTATGAAAATATTTTCCTAAAAACTTCAGTGGTACAACAACACAGACTCAAACTTAATACACACAGTAAATTGCTGACTGTCATTACCAGCAATAAGATAGAAGAGTTATGGCTGTAAAGCAGCTGCTGAAGCATTTGTAGCATTCAGCCACATTCTACTGGCAAGAAAAAAACTAATGAAAGATTTAAAGGAAGAATGTTATGCATGAACCTTCTTAGACATGCAATTAAATACAAATTGCAAAAGACAAATAAGTACATTATGAAACACAGAACTGCAGGTCAAAGATTGAAATCATTAGCATTGACAGAATTGCATTTAAAGCTTTCATTCTGAAGCTATACACAGGATGCTATTTTCTAAATGCTGCACTTATAAATGAAGATATAATGAAACAGAACACTACGAATATTTTCTCCTCATAACTATACATTAAAAGCAGAACCGCGCTTCCACCGTAATTACACAGGATGTTATTCCATTAACAATTAATATTAGGAGCAAGTGAGAAAGCAAACAGGCCAAAGGGGGAAAATCTGCTTTCAAGTATTGCTAAAAGAACTCAATTCATAACTTAGCTTTTTTATTAGTGATGAGGCTTAATCTCCCCATAGAGGCAGAAAAGCTATATGGTCACAACTAAACGGTGTTCTGGGTTTAGTTGAAGTGGATTCCTGACATCTTTCAATCACTTGCAGGTGCAACTATTCCTGGAGACGGAAACCTGTTCTACCTGGAAGGTACAATTTCTTGACAAAGAATAATAAGAAAGAAAGGAAGGAAGGAAGGAAGGAAGGAAGGAAGGAAGGAAGGAAGGAAGGAAGGAAGGAAGGAAGGAAGGAAGGAAGGAAGGAAGGAAGGAAGGAAGGAAGGAAGGAAGGAAGGAAGGAAGGAAGGAAGGAAGGAAGGAAGGAAGGAAGGAAGGAAGGAAGGAAGGAAGGAAGGAAGGAAGGAAGGAAGGAAGGAAGGAAGGAAGGAAGGAAGGAAGGAAGAAAGAAAGAAAGAAAGAAAGAAAGAAAGAAAGAAAGAAAGAAAGAAAGAAAGAAAGAAAGAGAAAGAAAGAAAGAAAGAGAAAGAAAGAAAGAAAGAAAGAAAGAAAGAAAGAAAGAAAGAAAGAAAGAAAGAAAGAGAGAAAGAAAGAAAGAAAGAAAGAAAGAAAGAAAGAAAGAAAGAAAGAAAGAGAAAGAAAGAAAGACTAAGTGCATTTTCTTAGAAGAAGAATGAGCTTCACAGGGGTCAGCATTTTGTCTTCATTGCTTCTCCTTCCAGAGCAGGGAGAACAGCTTCAAGCAAATCTGACACAGCATGCTCTGCATTAGCAGTCTTCTTCCTCCATACATCACCTTGTTTGTACCAATACCCTTTAGATACCTTCCCAATAATCCAGGAGTGCTTTATACACCTGTGTTTTCCAAGGAGAAAACTCAGCTCCAAAACCTCATGCAGAAGCAAGAAACAAAGCAACCTTCCTGCATCACAGGGGAGGGATTCACCTTGAGACTTGATTTCACTTCCTGGGGGATTTATTAAGTCAGAGAGAAATGGATTCAAGGGATGTACCATCTGTTTGGGGTTTTAAGAGTTTTTAAAGACCCTGTCTGCTGTAGGATACAGACTCTAATTATAGACAGAATCACAATTAAAATTAATTAGAATTACATTCTAATTGCCATCTGAAGTGATGACTAAGAAGAAAATTAGGAGACAGTGAAAAAAGTCTTCCTATTTTTGTTTCAGTAAATTGAACAACTCTGAAATTACACAGTAGATGCGAGCACAAGATCCATGTATGCATTCGTGGTAGTCCTTCAAGATCATCACATTATTTGCCATGCACTAATAATAAAGATGGGTGCCAGGCAAAACTCCAAGTGAACAATGTCATTCTCCACAAAGTCCCATTCCCATGAGCAATGGTGTCCACATGATGAACACTCCACAACCGAGCCAATATTCCTTCACCTCTCTGTGGAATAATGAAGTTCACTCCACTGTCAAGATCCATTCAGAGCATGTGTGTATGCATTTCATTATCAAGACAAAAGCCAACAGCCAAGTATGCAGCAAGAAAGATGTATCATATTCTTGACAAATAATGTATGTAATAAAAAGCTCCTGTTTCAGAGAAAGGAATATAATCAAGAACATTTCTTTCCTCGCATGAAAGATTTTGAGTTCATTTTTCCAGCTACAGTTCTATCGATGAAGCAGAGCTAATTTGTACTCTAGCTGGAGACTAATGTAAGATCTTTCAAACATATTTTCTAATAAGAAGTCAGCATACAATCTATTGCAGTAAGTAGTAAAACATAGAAATAATCCATTTTCAGGAAGTGCATGGCTTGTCTGCTGATGTAAATAATCCTTTGGAATATCAATTCTTGCAAAAAAAGATGTTCTCAAAAATCGCATCAAGAAACTGATATGTGAGGAGGGCTTTCCTCAGTCACTAGACCACAATAGCTGTGCCTCTATACTGACCTATAATACTGAATAAAATGTTTTTAGGGCTATTATATAGGAAGCTACATTTAAAACAATTTTTAAAAATATTATTTCACACATTCCCCAAATGTTAACTTTGAATATATTGTTTGCATTCTTCTTTGAATTGCTTTACAGTATTAGAAATGTTGAAATAAAACTTTTCCCAGTTAAACATTCCCTGTTATTGTAAGCCTTGCAAACTGACTTTATCATAAAAGGTTTGATTATTACGTTATGTTTCCCTCTCAAGAAACAAACACATAAATGAAGTACATTAGTGAATTAGCACACTCCTCCCTCCATCTCAGTTACTAAATTAAGTCCCTTGACTCAGCTGGAGAGTTCAATTACTAAGCACTTTTCTTTGTCTGTGGAAAAGCAATTTTCATAGCAAAAAAACCAACTGTACACAAATAAACCACCACTTCCACTGAAGTTTTAATATCATCCTCTGTAAAATATTAAGGACTGATGAACTTCAGCCAGTTTTCTCCTTGATCACATTACAAACTGCCTTTGCCTCATACAAACTTCAGTAAATAAACAAAGGGGGAACAATGAAAAACCTGCCCCAGTCTCTATTGGAACAATTCAACATTATCCTCTTTTTAATGACTTTCCATATCAGAAAGATACAGCGTCCTCCCTCTCTCAGTTCTCTCTGTTCTGAAGTACATCTGGAGTCTCCAAACAACTATTTCATGGTTCCAAGACACGGTGGTCAAATTTGGACATGGATGACAGATACGACTGGAATATCTACCTGCAACTTTTATGGATGTTGACACATCACACGATGAAAATGGAGCTTTATTTAACAATATAACACTTTCATCCCTTCCTGTCATGGTGGTATCTAACTAGCTATTTGCATTCATGCTTTCAGTTTCTCCTCAGCTATGGCATTCTTTGCTTTTTAGTGCTGAATTTCATGTTATTTCCTTCTAATTATTTCTTCAATTTGTCAGGACCAACCAATACTGCATTTTGACTATCTTCTCAAAGAGTTGTAAGCCCCTGCCAATGCCAGTTTACTTGGGTTTTAAGTATTTATTGTTCAGATAATTAATGAAGACACTCAACTGAGATGTGTGGTTCTGTAGAGCCATTTCCCTCAGGGACCTGCATCAATATTTGAGGCAATCTCAGAGTTTAACATCAAACCATTCAGAGATACTCTTTGATAGCAACTTCTTCTCAGCCTGTCATGTGGTCATCTGATGAAAAATGAAAATGATAAAGGTGTATCCACACTCTACCAACTCTAGGAGAAAGAAACACTGGCAATACCAAAAGCCTTGAAAGGGATATCACAATCATTGCCTCCCTGTTCTTTTAAATAGCCAAGTTCCTAATACAGCTTAAGGTCTTGCTGCTCCTAAAGGGAGAGAACTCCCTGCTCATTCCTCTAACCCACCCTGCTATAGCCTGCAGGTGTGTGGTCTTATCCCCACAGAACAACAGCTTTATCTTCCTCAAACTGCTGAATTCACCCAAGCACTAGAAAACAAGAAAATTTTCCTGAGTGTAGTGGGTTTTCTTGAGTTTACATGGCTCCTGGAGGTGGGTATTGTAAAGCACAGGAGGCAGCACCAAGCCACCAGTGTGACAGACTGTCCCACAGCAGGAGTATCCTTCCTCTGACCTGGTGGAGCTCATTTTATCCCTGTGTCTAATGGCACCATATCCCCCATCAAAGAAGGAAATTACAGTTCTATGACAGAGTCACTTCCTGACAAGCCCATATTAATATTTTTATTACATTTTAGATAACTGAAAGTGTATTATTTAGTATTTTTTACAAAATTTTGATTAATGATCAAAGAGAACCGTATTCACTTTCTTTATGATTACAAAATCACAGAGTCATCAAGGTTGGAAGAGCCTTTCAAGATCATGTAGTCTAACCATTAACCCAATGCCACCATAACCACCCTGAATTGGGTAGTTTAAACATAGATTAAGTATTCTGTCAATACCATCATCCTTTTCTTTTCCCTTCTTCCCTCATCCCGAGTGAGTCAATAAACCTGTCTCTTGCCTGTCCCAAAACTTCTTAGCAAGCAAACATAACCCTGCACACCACACAAATCCTCCTCCTCACACTAGGCCAGGTTTACAAATCCCTGGGGTAATCCCTGCATCTGCTGTACCTGGTAGAGCGCTCCTGAGAGCATTCTGGATTTTAGGCTGCTTCTGAGACCAAGAAGAATATGCCCACCTTTTCCAGTCACACTGTACCCAGTAGTACCATTGGCACCTGCAATGATGCCCCAGATCTGTAGGTTTCTGGGTGCTTGAAATCAGAGTCACACAATCATCCCAGTTCTGGAAGAATCTGGGGAAGCCACAGACAGCACAACCTTCTTCTCAAACAGCTTTTCCCTGGCTCACCTCCTCTGCTTGCTGTCGTTGCTATCAGAGTTTATTAACCCTACCTTCAGGGCAGGAAAGGACACTCAGCATTTCATGTGGAGAACACCAGCTGGAGAGTCCCTGGAGCCAGCTCTGACATCACTCCTGCAGATAACTAATATGGATGGATGGCTAATTTGGCTTGAAGCCTGTCCTCCAGGATGTTTTACTCAGGCATCAAGCTTACTTCTGACAATGATAAAACGTAAGAACTCTAACAAAACTTTTGACTTTATGCCAGTGTTTCTGATTGTTCTCATTTATTTTTAGTATCACTGACATTTATATTCAGAAATCTCAAATTCAAAACACTTTCCTTGTTGAAATCAGCTTATTTCTTAGGCTTATAAAATATTTGCATGCACTTCTCTCTGAGCATTTTTGCCGCTCAAAATTATTTCATTAATAATACTTTGAAATTTATCCTCGGGGATCAGAAGTTCCATATTTGAACGGTTTTTGTTGTGACCAGTCAGCCTAGTCACCTGGTATGATACTGCTTTTTCTCCTTGCTTCACTGTAAATAACCTGTTGGCTATTTCCTTTCCTGTAAGGACCATACACAGAAAGCTGAAATGTATTTTCTACCTGTTTGCAAGATAATAAAACTCTGTAACCATCAGATGAAGACCAAGAGAAAGAGATTCTAGTTACCATTAAATACTGGTGAAATTTTTTTTTTGTGCCATTTATTTAAATTCTTACAGATAAGAACTATATGTCCAAAATTACTTCAGGAAATGCTTGATTAAAAAAAAAAAAAAAATTCTTCCAAAGAGCTAATTAACTAGTTAAATTAAGTAAGTTATAAAGCAAACTAACAGCTGGAGAAAATGGGGGAAGAAGGCCCAAGATATGGTACCAAAATTTGGCCTCAACAGTGTCCTCTGTGGATACTCCTATGATAAGTCACTTACTCTGTGCTTCATCTGTAAAATTCAGTATTAATATCTTTCTACTTCAGTAGGATGCTTTCATAATATTCAAACTTGTGATACAAATAAAAGCTTTTAAGGAAGACCCTCTTTAAAAGCTCCTTGTGAAAGGTCAAAGAAACAAGAAGTAATTTAACTAAGTGCACACAGAATTAAAAAAAAAAATTCTCCCTTTATTTCTTAAAATTTTGTTTCGATCCCAAGAAGAGTGTACATTGTTTTTTCAGACTTTCAAGGGTTCATTTTAGCCAGCAGCCATCTGACACAAACATCTGTCTTCTAAAGGATAAACCAAAGTGGTTTCACTTGGCACTGACAAAGGACCAGAAAGCCTGTTTTTCCCACATGCCTCAGTCATGGCAAAGACAGAGGTTATGTATTCTGCACACCTCATAGCAACTTTTGCCATAGATTAGAGAGTCACAATCACTGTCAAGAAAGACTGTGCTCTTCAAACTAAACCAGCCTATTTTTATTGAAAGGAAACCAACTGGGAATATTCTGAGTGACCATGAGAAAAACATTAAAGCACCTAGACACTTAATCAAAAACTTACCAAATTCCCAAACCTGAAACATCATTTCTTTTTTAGAAATATATAGTTCCAGCAGTAAAAGTAGTAGATCAAACACTAGCAAAATATTTACCATTATTATAATGGTAAAAACTATATTAATTTCAATTTCCAAAAAACGGTAAGGCATGGAAAAAGAACAACCAAAGTATTTAACACATGGAGAAAGGAAGGGACATTCCTTCTGTTTCTCTTAAAAATGAGGTAGATGTAGGATAGCCCATATATCAACATTAGTTTGTGTCTGTCTGTTTTTACATGTCTTGAAAGGTTTAACTTTTCATACCATAGGAGTTTTGGTATTAATTTGACTGAGACTAGGGTATCTTTTCCAGAGTTTTCCAGCCCTGGCTTGCAGGTTCAGTTGAACTATAGTTGGTATTTTCAACTGCTATTCAAGTACTCACAAAACAATGAATATATAATTGGGACATTTCTTTTTTCCTGTTTTTACCCATTGCTTAGCTAATTATGCTCCAGAGACACTCTCTGGCTAAGCAGCAGCAATGCTGAATAATTCAGAAATAAGGAGTATCAATGTGCAGAAAGGCAAGCTGTCATGAAAATCCCCAAGGATCTGTTTTAGCTAACGAATCTGACAGCATGTCAGTGACCAGCCCTGCCTCTGGCACTGTGGTGAGCCTCTACTGCTCCAGCTATTGTTTTCATCTACAGATTTGCTGTGTCCCAACAAGATACTCTCCAAAACACTGCATTCTTCAGACTGAATTACCTAACTTTGAAAAATGGATTAAGGACACCTAAGTTTACTTTTCCCATCACTATTACATCTCTGGAAGGATGTGTACAGTGTTAATATTACTCTTACAGGGACAAAACTCAGAGAGACAGAAAAAGGCTCAGAAAGGCAGAATTGTCCAATGTAAATATTAACAGACAGTGTCTTATGGCTAACATCAACTTTATTTATAGAAACAGAAAATGTACAAGACACCAGAAATTTCAAGGTGCATTTTGAATATCAAAATGCTAGTCATCCCTGTCAGACTCCCTTGCCAAATTTGCTTACTAAAATCTTGCTCACCAGTAGCATAAGCTCATCTACGGGTTTCAGAAATTTCAGAATAATCAACTGCTACAGTTCTTCCCCTAAAATTTTTTTCATGCTGTTACATATACAAATCACAATATGAAAATTAATTCCCAAAAGAAAATTAGTGAGTTTACATTAGCTTTTTAATAAAAGAGGATCTCTGTTAAGATAAGGTGACACCAAGGAGTTCAAATTAGGTTTTAACTAAGATTCACATGGACTGCCTCTTCCCTAGACAAACTAGTTTAAATGTAGAGATGTTAAGTGTTAGTTATATTGGGATAGACCAAACAACTCAAAACACTCCTCTTCCCAACATACAGGATCTATCCAAAATAATTTTGACTTCTGCCTCCAGCTTTACAATAACTATTCCTGGTGCTATTTCTAGCTACTATTATCAATGATGTTGTTGAAAATAACAAAGGAAACTAAAAAGCTATGCTAATTTCAGGCTCCATTAGAAATGGAAATGAAAAAAAGGACAATGCTTATTGAATGAAAATGGATTCAAGTATTGGAAAAACAACATCAAAGTTCTCAGGGAATCTTTCAAGTACATCTCATCTTGCTGCTCTTCCATACACTTTGAGTCCATTACTACATCAGAGCCACGACTGGATCAATTGAACATTTGCAAGAATAATTGCCCCAGGTATCTGAGATATGCAAGGTTGGATTGTTCAGGAATGGAGGAAACAAGCAACAGATAAGCTTTGGAAAGGGCAAACACTACTTTAAGATCTATTAGTAAGGGTCTTTCCAGCAGATATAGCTCATGTGCTGAGGATTGTATGTAGTATGATTCTGCATGCAAATCTGGCCTGCACTCTTCAAAATGGAGATGTGAAAATAAACCTAGAGCTGTGCCAGAACCACCAGAGTAATATGGAGTATTTTATGTAAAGAGGCTGCAAAAGGCCAAGGCAGTGAAGACTGAAACAGGATGTGAGTTCTCTTTAGCAACAGACCAGTAATTATCTGACAGATCAAATATTGTTACACAGCCTGACTGCTTAGGTATGTTCAATTAATTTCCAAAAAGACCAGTATCATCTCTGCTGCTGTCAAGTTGCAGGAAGCCCTCTACTCTTGCTGGTGTTCCTGCTTTATGGGTTGAACTCCACATCTTTCTGCTTTGATCCCTTCTCTTGGGGTATTTTCTGGTTTTCTATTATGTCTGGAATGTCAAAACATACAGAAACTCAGAAATTCATTTAAGTTTCATAATTAATTTTTCTATTTTAGTCAAATGAAAGCATTCAAAAGTCAGCTATCTTGTGAACTACAGAGATTGTCTCACTAGGTAATTAAGGTTTCTGCTGGTGCCTATTGTTTACAGATACAAAGCAAAGTATCTTTCAATTTTCTTTCAGTTATCTTCCACAATTTTGGAAAATTTATGTTCCAGATGGGTAATAGCTATTTTTCCATTCAGGACATGCTCCTATTTTGTGTTATTATTGAAACTATTTGAATAAATTGCTCAGAGAAAAAAAAAAACAAATTCAAAAGAAGCCTACATCACTTAGCATCTGAATTCTAACACTGCTGTCCTAGTTTACACAAACTTCTGCAGAAAAAGATATTTAATTCTAAGTGGCTCATTCTTGTAGACGGACCTGATGTGGTATCTAGATCTAAACTGATCTCCATAAAATTAGCATGGTGAGTGTGTGAGTTTCTATTACTCAGCCCAAGCAGCAGATTTCCAGTTTCATCATGCACTGTACTGTATTTATTCTTTATATGACTGCTAGGAAGATTGTGTACTTAAAGATCCTCACAATAGTTTTTACTTTAAAAAGTGTATTTTTAGTAGGAAGCTTTCTGAAGCCAGAAAATGGCTAATTAAACGGAAATTAAGTAGAAATGCCAGTCAAGACATTTTAAGGGGGTGGTAGACAGGACATGACATCAGCTTTCACAGGTGAATGCTCCATCATAAAGAATAAGAAAGCAAAATCTTTGGAGACAACTAAGGTATGAAAGAACACCCTATGCCCTAGTTTTATGTCTATTTAAAGTTCTCCCCTTCTCCTTCAAGAAACGTGGATGAAGTTGTAGTGTCTCAAAGACAAGAGAACAAACAGAACCCATGTGAGGGCGTGAGATGATATCCTGACTTGTGAGGAAATGGGGTAGGGTCAGCTGGGATTTGGAAATATTTTGTAACCAGGACCAAAGGCTACAGGCAAAATAAGTTCCAGGCTTGCATTTGCCTTTTCACAGTTGTTGTTGTAGTGGAGAGCCATTGTTATCTATGATCATCAGCTTCTACAAATAGCTTTTCTCTTCCTCTACTGCTACCAATGGATGATACTACTCTGAAAGAAATTCTCATTGCCAGTCCACCTTGACTTTGAAGTTTTGTTACCAAATTTCAACCTGCTCTTTTTGCAAACTTCTAAACTGACATTGAGATTATTTTTCTTTGCCTTTTTTTTCCTTCTGGATGCAGCACTAATACTGATAATCACCTGGTCGGTCATCTGAGTGCTCTGCTACAAGACATTTTTCTGTTTGTCTTTTAAAAGATTATTTCTCTACTGCTGTCATTTTCATTATGCTATTAACCATGACTGAGTTACATAGGAATAATTTTCTATAGGTTTACTGTGTACTTGGCTATTGGATGTACTCATGCATTCCCTCTGAAAGACAGACAGATAGATAGATAGATATTTTTTCCTGATTTAAAAATTCTGTCATAATTTCATTATTAAGACCAAAGCTAATACACATAGGTCAACAAGTTGAAAATCAGTGGCTCCATTGTATAGGTGGTCAAACAACTTCGAAAAAACCTCATCCGAAAATTGTGGCTATAATTGAATAAGAAAAGCTTTAACAGACAAAAACACTGCTTGAATTTCATTTAAACTAACATTTTAAAGGGACTTTGTCATATCAGCCAGCAGGTGGAGATGTAAGTCCAGTAAAAGCAGAAAACAACTATTTGGCAGACCTACAATTGAAGGCTTGTATAATACAACTTAACCGAGGTTAGATTTCTTAATAAGTATTAGATTAGACAGATGAAATCTGTCTGCAGTTAAAGCCCATCTATCAGCCTTCTTTGTCTTACAGCCTAGGGCCAGCTGTGCCTGCAGAGCTTAGGAAACCTTCATATCCAACAAACTATTAATGAAAGTAATCAGGCAAAAAGCTAAATAAGTGATGAAAAACATAATTTTTAATACACAAATATGTATATTCAAGTATTTTAAAAACTTGGTAAGTATCCTGCTATACCACATTAAAAAAACATGGCAGTATAAAAAATATAGTCTCAGGCATTCTAATACTCGCATTTTGATAATTTTTGAGTCCTTTTATGCCTACAAAAATTATGAGCATGTTGAGCATGTTATTACCTTCCAGTACATATACAAATGTTTTTAAAGTATTACCACTTCCATTAAGACAGTCACAATACTCTGTCTTGGCATTAAAAATTTATTAATCTATTAAATTACCATTACAGGACTCATACTGGAAATTGGTTGCAATAGCAATAATACCTTGTGATTTACAAAAAACACAATCATGTCTCTTAACATCACTCTTCTGTAGAATACTAATATCCCTATATGTAGCAGAAATGGAAATGCAAGCAAATGCAGTAAGGTAAGTGTAAAAATTAAGGCAATATAGTTTATATTCAACGTTTATAATAATATCTTTGTTTTGGTTATGCTGTTTGGTTTAAGGTCAAATGAAAACACCCCTGAAATAACAGGGCCCATATGATTAAGCCATGTCGACTAATTACATATATATGACTGACAAAGGACTATTCATCTTCCCTGAATGCCCTTTGAACAAGTCAGGAACAAAGATTGTGCATTGAACAGTTTTGCTGTTTAAATTGTCATTCTGTCAAAAAAATCACTACATGACAGGCTAGGCATTAAAACCGACTGCAAAGCAGAGAGCTGGGGACTTGAAACATTTCCTGTGGACTGAGAGCTTAGGGTTTGTTCTCCTTCAGGGTCTTTTGAGAGTCTTTTCAAAACCACTGCCCTGTGCTCCTCAGACAGTGGTCTGAAAACACTCCTCCAAACTACTTTCTCCCCTGCTGTTTACCTTTTCCCTGGGTATTTTGAGAGGTCCTTGGCATGTTTGCAGTGCTTTGAAAAGGAAAATTATTGTTACTGTTCTCCCACTGTGCTCTTCCTGACTTGTCACCATCTCTCCACTCCCAATTCACTGCATACCCACATGTCATTTGCACTCACGGGAAAACAGAGTGGTTATTTGCCCTAGCATGAAAATGCCAGGGGAATTCTGCAGCATCAGCTAAACTTTCTGCTGGAGAACAAGGAGAGTGGAGTGCATGGGATCTCCTCTCACCTTGCAGGCATCTCATTCTCTGTAGGGGGCAAATGGACTTCTGTACTTTCATGTAGAGTGCCTCTCCAGCACTGAAAATAACACTGATCCACCATCTTAAAACCAGAAAACATCACAGGGATTGATTTTCCAAATAATTCACCTAAAAAAACATTTCTGTGCCGTTTTCCTACAAACTAAAGAGGTACATTTTGAAATTGGTAAAGCTTATACAAGAATCTTGTTCCCTGACAAAGGATACTGTCTTTGGCAGTTTATCAAAGAACTAATGTCAACTCTTTTGAGTCTTATTTGTTCCTGGTCTATCAAGAGACATGCATAGCATTTTATAAATAACTAACAGAGCAAATCTCAGAGTGTTTATCTTAATTTTCACTTCACACACTGCAGGAGGCATTTACCTCTGCCTCCTGACAAAAACTTTTCTTCCAGCTACAATAATGATATTTTTTCATGTAAGTAACATGAAAATGAAACCAATGCTGTTTTTTGTCTGGGGATAATGCAGAATAAGGTGCTCATCAGGTCAATGCCTATACTGAACTCTCCTAAGACTACAAACAAAATATCTATTCACTTTTCTTTTCTCACTCAAGTCGGAGATAAATAATCTGAATCACAGATAAACTGCCAGTTTAACCCAGTTTTTAATTTACATAATTGCTGTCACAGAGATGTAAAACCTGCTGATATCCTATAATCTAAAACCAAAATAGAAATTGTCTTGAGATCATCTGCAGACATTGCCCTGTATCTGATTCAGTTCAACGTTGCATTAAAATCTGCAGGGTGCAATTCAGCAGCTGCATGGAGTGGAGGGCTTTGTGCATAACTGGATCAGATTGGATCATGTGCCCATGAAATCCTAGATCTTGATCTCAAGGCTGGAAATGGACCTGAAGTGCAAGCTGCTATTGTACTGTAAATCAGATGCCATCTACAGGATGTGGAGGTATTCTTTGGTACCATTTTGTAAAGGTTTGCTTAGCAAGAAGCTTACAAATTTTTAAGGGCCACAGCGTGGTACACAATGTATTTCTGGCTGAGAAAATGGATTGTTGGAAAGCCAGGAGCTTTGCATGTCTCGATTTCTGGCATGGACCAAGCAGACATTATTACAATCAGAATTTGGAACAGAATTTGCCATTTGTTAAAACCTCAACTAAAGCTCAAGTAACATTGCAGTAGGCTGTAGGAGGGTTAAGCAGAATAAAAATCTTAGCAAATTGGAGAAGTGAAGTAAAAAAAGGAAAAGAAGATAAAATTCCAAATGTGCAGATACAAAATATCACACTGATCTATGGATAATGAAGACAGATCACTCTTTTAGACACAGAACTTGAAATAGATATGAATATAAATGCCTTGCCTTTACACATGTAAAATCTGAATTACAAGAGGAGGATGATGAATACTTGGCTAGACACCAGTTCTGCAGAAAATGATGTGCAGGTTATACCAGAGCACAAGCCTGGCATGAATCAATACTGTCAAGGGAATGTAAACAGGAACATAGCCTCTGAGAGAGGCAAAGGTAAGACTCTGGCTGGTGCTGAATGCTCTCAGGATGGAAACAGTCTGCAGAGGGACAAAGATAATCATCAGAGATCTAGGAAACACTATTTATTAAGGGAGGCTGAAGGAAAGAATATAATTTACTTGAAAATGAACAATGAACTTATCTGAGTCCTCAAGTGCTTAAAAGCTCTGCTCCCACTGTACAGAGTATGTGATTTAAAATTTGAAGGGGTTAAAGCTGTGACAGGAAAGTTTCTGATTGGATATTTTAAGAATAGTACTGAAACACTGGCTATATACAAATTTCTTTTCCCAGCACACATTGCTTTGGCAGCCCAATTTTTTCAGAGTGGAAGCCAGACAAATCTCATTACCTCAGGGCTACACCAAGATAGCTGGACAGGCAGAACTATTCCATGCAGAGTCAAAAAAATTCACAAGGTATATATTGGCAAGTGAAGCTGCTTTTATGTCATGCTTAATTGATCACTGCCTCTGAAAAAAGAACCCTGGGCATTGGAGGAATGCACTGTGATACTGTGGAGTTCCTGCAGACCTCACAGAGCAAGGGGTAAATGACACATATATCCCACTCTGGACAGATGCTAAAGAGTATTAATAAACCAGGGCCAATGAGCATGTATGGAACTTGCATCAATGTACAGGTCTGGAACTGGTTTGACACAGAGCAATCCCATAAAATTGACTGGTTCAGCCTTTGTGCTTTCTTCTGTTGGAAGCAACTGCAGCACTAGATTGAAGTTTCAGACAGCAGTAGATCATTCTTTAAATGAACCACAACAACCAAATGGATGCAGAGGTTGCTCCCAAATTTATGCTGATAAACACTATCAAATGTAAGAGAAGGGTGTTAGTATTCTCTTTCTCAGAACCAATAGGTGTCACCAAATTCTGCATGAAAGTTCTAGAGAAAATGGCTTAAAATATATACAAATAAGAATAGAAAGAATTGCTTTAAAAAGGTGATTTATTTTTCTTTATGGAAGGCTGCTCAGACATGATTTTATAATTTTGAAAGTGAAGCCATCTGTGTCAACAGTATCGTGATAGTTTTAAATAGCTCACCTGCACACACTGAGCAACATAGCTCTGTCTTCTTCTTGGAAACCATCCTAGTCTTTTTTATGTAAAGACGTATTAAAATCAGGCCCAGAAGCTACTTAATTTTCTAATTACTAGTAGTATTCATGACCCATTCTATGAATCTGCCCCAGCATATGGGCATATAGACTGTCAAGCTCCAAAGTTAATACTTGTGTGAAGTAGCAGGCTAACAGCTCTAGAAGCATTATACTCAAGATGTTTCTATTTTTATGCTAAATATGATGTCTCAGGTATTAAAGAAAATGGTAAATATGAGTTTAGGCATTAGGAACAAAATTAGTACTCTTTTGTCTTGGGTGGCATGAGCCACAATGACCACTTCAGTGAAAGGTTGTGTATCAAATCTGAATCTATCCAATTCAACTAGCATGTAAAACTTGATTAGTGATTGATTTCCTTGATTGAAAATTAAAATTAAATCAGCAGCAGCTTTTTATTCTTGATTTTTTTTTACATTCTGACAGGTTACATCTCTGTAGAGTTCTCTTCTCTTCTCTGTAGTGGTCCTCAGAGAAAATGTACTGGTTGTACAGAACCTCTACACTGAAATTCTGTCAAAGTTGGGAGAAAATGATTCAATACAAGCATATGCATACTCACAAACTCTGTGTTAGTGTCGGTATCTCTCATTGAAAAAAATTCTGAGATTTCAAGGGGCCATGGGTGGATGACAGTTTGCAAAAGCTATTTTTATATCCACTATTGTCATCTGCACTAGCAGTCTTTTACAGACCATAGCTTGTCAAAACAATAAATCAAGACTGTAACTTACACAAACTCATACTGGTTGGAGACTGCTTCACTGTAGAATAATACCTTTGCATAAAACTTTCCTATTGCACAGTTCAAAACAGTAGATTTTACTCAGGCTTTTAAAAAATAGATGATTGTTTCTGGTTGTGAGAGGTTTTATGAATATGTTTATAGGGAGAAATCAGCCATAAAAGACATAGGCTATAAAGCACTGGGAGCTATAGAACAGAAATCATTGTCCAAAGCACTTTCTGAACTTCAGGAAACGACAATAAAATTGTAAAAGTACTTGTCAGATTTGAAATGCAGTCTTAGCAAAGACTTTCTTTGCACCAACATGTTGTAAAAAGTATGTATTTAAATACTGAAAGTAAGGAGCTGCAGAAAAAGAGTATTTCTGAGAGTATATCAAATTCGAATAAAAGAGCATCCAGATGACAGTTTACAAAATAATAATGTGATTTTTGGTACGCAATTCAACAGAAAATGACAAGTAACCTTCCAGTCTTACACACAAATAGCTACATTAGGGTCATAAATTACATTCAAGGTTGAGAGCCTGTGATGCAAGGGAAAAGAAAAATGTACTGATCACCCAATTTTATCCCTTGAGCATGTCCAAAATTTTACCCAAAAGTACATCCATTAAACCTAAGTGGCTCCTATTACTGTGAGAGCCTTGTGATGGTGGAGTGATTCTATTTCTATATCATAAACAGGAAACTCAGTACAGGAACTAAAATGTCAGATGTTACAAAGTTGTTTCTACTTTCTTAAATAGCTCAGCATTTGCAAAACCACTGTCCTAGTCCTTTGCTAGAGTTACATGACTCTTCAGCTTCGTCTCCCCTCAGGGAGGTCTGGAGATCACAGCACTACATTGGAAGGCAAAGAACTCTTGGAGAGTAGGGAGTGGCCACACACCAAAACACTTCTAAATTCCTCAGATAGGTGCTAGGAGTCTTGGCATCCAGTAAATTGCACAACACTTCTGTCATTGGTTTAAGTTTCCATCTTGAGCTGCAATTCAACAGCAATGTTGTTAGGTCTCACCTGCACCTTTCTCTCCTTCCTGCATTATGAAGTTACACCACCATAAAACTGCTCCAAGGAGCTCTGCAGCCCCTTCCAAATTTTTTGAGTTGAACTGATGTTTCCTTGTCTGGTTAAAAGTATCTTGCATCTGGCATGAAACTAATATCAGTTTTAATATCAGGCATATGATAACATGAATTGATGTAATGTAAGTGTTGCCAGGAAATAAAGAGCAGTCATCCCCAGCAGGCCTGAGCATATCAAAACTCCACTTTGAACTTCCACAGAGCTTTTAGCTCAGATAGGATATTAAATCATATTAACTGACAAGCTGTATATCACAGTCCACTATAGTAACAAGGTTATCCTGTTAGTTTAAGTGGCGATTGCTTGGGTTAGGCAAACTCTGCTGGAGACCAGAGTCCCCCATGGAAAGGAATAGCCCCAGAGGGGCATGCTCTTATGTCCCAAACCTATGTGTCCTGTAAGGGCAAGCTCTCAAACCTCTGCTGTGACAGAGGAATGAACCAGCAGTAGATGATAAGCCAAGACGACCCTTGCCAGAAAGTAGATAAACATCTCTGGTCCTCCCTGCATATAAACTAGAATAAAATCTCCCAAGTGATCTCCAATTCTGCTGAATGATCACTGATCCTGAGATCAAGACAGCGAGCATCATCATGACATGATCTTGATTCCACAATTGTCTGACAATTTCCCACCATGCATCAAAACAACAACTTGTTTGCACAACCCCAGATGCTGCAAACAGCATGAAGCACCCTTCAGAGTATATTCGGGTATTTGTACACAAATTGCAAGACAAAAATCACTACAGTTACCATGATGATCTGCAACTGGGACAGATCAGTTGAATGGAATATAAAACCTCTGTTGTTTTTGTGGCACATGAAAAAGGGAAATCAAGGAGTTCACAGACTTAGTGTCTGGATGAGGAGGCAATTTTATTAGAGGAGAAGTCCAGCTTTCATGCCATGCTATTCCTTCTATACAAGGATTCAATATATCCTGAAAAATAGTCACACAGATCTATCAAAAAAATTGCTAATCTTAAAAGCTACATGATATCCATTTATGGAATAGCTGTTAAACTTTCCTATATGCTACAATGAGCATAGAAAAATATCCAATCATTCACATGGGAGCTTTGACTGAAAATACATTTTATATGGCCGCAGTTCAGTTCAGTGAAACCTACAGGAAATTTGGCATGGTCAATGACAAACTACTATATGTGAACCAAACTGATACAATTTGTGCATGAATGCTGCCTTGTCCAAGTGCAGTTAAAAATTTGTCATATTTGTCCCCCACTGGTGCTAGTACATCATCTGCACCTGAATTTGACACTGGAAGCCTTTGAGATTGTTTTACAGTCTTAAAGTCATAAACATCAAGTCATATCTTGATGTAAAGCTACTGGTTGTGAACAATTGCAGAGGGCTTGAGAATGGGTGAGAGTGTACATCAGAAAAAGCTGAGAGCTGCAGTGAAGCTCCAAGTTCTGTCACACCAAAGGACGGAGATGCCACCCAAGTGACACTGCAGGTATAGGAACAATAAATCGTGACTATACTCACACCACAAATGGATGAGAATGTCTCTTCTTCACAAGAGGGATTTTGATCCGGAAGATGATGTTGAGATAGATGGCACCCAATGGGAGAGCACCTGGTCAAAACTGACCACAGTGGAATACAATTGAAAAAAATCAATTAATTCCAGAACACTAGCTGAGCTGGCATTGGAGCTTAGTAAGATTCGTGCTCCTGTCATACCAAGAGCCTACCTGTCAGCACTTCAGCTGGTTGTGTCAGCTGCAGACACACTGCTGGTGTCTGCTGCAGCAGTACTTTGATCATGTGCAGATGGAAAGCAAATGTACCATGCAGATAATACAACAACTGCTCTTAGGTCTTCTGTAGTTTGATCTGGTTTTATGTACATTATTTCTTAGGCTGATGTGACCTTTTCTGCTTCACACATATACTGCGTTGGCATTTTAAGTGAGGGGAAAAGCTCATCAGCACACTTTTTGGATCGTGTATCCATTATTTGCTGGTGTTTTACTAAAAATGCTGGCAATTTTCCAGTTCATTAGGGATCATCTCAGATCTGACTCTGCTGGCAAGAAATAAAACTATTATGATACCAACAGTAAAATATTTAACCTAAATAAAAAAAAAAAAAATCCCTAATGCTTACAAAATAGTAGCGTAATAATTATGGTGCTGGCTGAAGCAGTTTCTGGTTTTAGTGTAAATGTACCTAAAGGAAAACTGTTCTATATCTTTTATTCCACAAAAGCTGTCTTGGTCAATTAAGTTGCTGATAGGCAAAATGGTTTGCAACGTTTACTATATTTGTTGTAAGCAAGATATTAAAAACTTGAGGACTCAGCAGAGAAGGCCCTAGGAGAGAAGCAGTACTGACTTTGTATTAGAAAATAATCTTTCCCCTAAGCAAAATTCATACTGATTATTTAAGACATATCTATTCCCATTTGCCATTTTAGGCAGAGGGTGCTTTTAAGCCAGCACATTGTCCTAGCACAGCCAGCCTTCAGTCCTGCTGGCATGTGTGGGGACAGACACGATGGCTCCCTGTGCAACGCTGCTTTTCCAGCTGCATTGCTCTGATGCACATCCTGTTATGGGGAAAACAAAGGAAGACTCTCACTGATTTGTGTAAGAACTGGGAAGCCTTTCCACCTGACAACCACTCAGATGACAAGAGATTTATAGGCTGCACTGTACTATATGTTGTTCCTTGAGAAGCCATTAATCTGCCTGTGTCACACGCTGGCAGGGCAAGGCGGGTACCAACTGCAGCCATGCTGACTGGAACAGCAGCTCATGCAAAGCCACCACATCTATTCTGTACTGCACAACACCTCGTCTTTCTAGAAAGTTTTCTTGAGAGATTCCTCTTCAGCCCTCTTTAGTCTTTGCAATAAGGTTCTACAAGATGCATATGACAAACAGAAAATGTGAAACAACTGATAAGCAACCCTGTAGCTACACTGGCAATAGAGAAGTTTTACTTATGCAAACTTTGAATGCTGAACCAAATCATACAATGGTTACTTTCAGTAAGTGTCAAGAAACTACAACTGCTCAGAGGACCAAGAAGACTTAGAGCAATAGAAGATCGAGCAGCTCTGGAGTGTTACGTGATTGCACTAGCTGCATCTATGTTGTGGAGCAGTGTAGCAGGGCACCTCACCCCTCAGAAGAGTTTATCTGTGTCTTGTTAGCTGGTGAAATAACTCAGGGAGTCTTGCCCTTCACAAGAGCTTGCCAATTGGTGAAATAACTCAATCAAGACACCTTGTTTTGCAGTGCCTTTTTTTTGACGCCATGAAAAAAATGCTTCCAGCTGTCAATAGATATCTTGCTGTGGAATTGAGATCTGGAAAGATAAGCTGGAATTTCTGACTGACAGTTCACTTTACAAACTATAAAAGCCTCACCAAATTTTCACAAAGCGGAAATCTTCTGCATGTTCCCTGGAAATGTGTGGGGCTTTCTCCCCAAAGCTGGGATGCCTACTTTATGGTTACTGTCCCAGGAGCTGTGTGAAAGCACTCGGTCCACTATCATTATTTTGGTGGTAAATTACATTGACTCTTAATCTATACTAGTTCTTTGCTAGCTTTAATATAGGTACCTCAATATTGTGCACTGTTTTATGTAATCTACTAGTTCTCTTTGTTTTATACTGTGTAATAAGTAACTCTGTTTAAGGCCTTTTGTCTGTTATTGCCTATCTAATATTTAGAGCTAGAATAACGAGTTATTCAATAAATAACTCATTTTATAATAAACCTGATCTGTCTTCCTTAGAACTTGCAGGCTGGAGTGATTTTAGGTGCAGGCTACACTAAATTTAAGCTGCTGCTAAAAATCTGAAGCTTACCTAAATCTCCCACCTGATCAGTAACAAGTGCTCACATTGGCACCTGAGGTAAAGTATTCATTGGCACTTATGCTAATGCAAGATGAAGACTGAAGGGCACGGATGGAGATAAGTAAAAACGAACAAGTAAAATAATGAAAATGAGCCCACAAATGTCATAGTTACCTACTCCTCCCTGCTGGTCATTCCCTGGATATTAGTGTCAGAGACATAGTTCTTCTGTTGCTATTGTTTCCAGGTTTTGCTTTGGGAAAGGGAGTATTCTGAGGTTTCAAACTGCTATAACCTACAGTGTGGAGGTTCAGCCAGGGCTAATGAGTGTCAGAGCCTACTCCACTGGCAGCCCTGATGGGATGTGCCTATGTGAGAGACCTGGAGGCTTTTCCACATTAGAACCTTGTCCGTCTGTCTATCCTTTCTCTTTTGATAAGGATTAATCCAAGCTGATCCTTACATGAGAATAATTATAAGAAAAGATAAGAAAAAAATATGTACCTTTGTGAAAACAAGATAATTTCTGTGAACGAGCTGATCTCTACAGTACTGGGATCAGAGGCTGTCTTACCTAAAACTATTTACAAATCATCTTGACACTGTTCAGGTTTGACAGTTCTGTGTTTAAGTTACAGCACTGCATATACAGCAGCCATATCACCACTTATGAATAAAGCATCTGCTTGGCATAACGTGGACTCAACTGATGATGAATATATTGCATCAATCTCCAGCAAATAAAACATTAAATAAAGTTTCTGTGAAATAACTAAAATATATGTCATTGCAATAATTTCTTGTCTGATGCCAATACTTAACTTTAATTGTTGCCTTGATCTTTTTCCTACATTTCAGGTTTTATAAACGTGTATAAAAGCTGTTTTCTTCTACTACCTTTCATTAGCAGAAAGTAGCTTACATGGAAATGTCAGGTCTTGGGTTCTGCCACAGTTACATCTTTTGCTTGCCCTTCTTCACGTTCCCACTCTTTCCTTTATCACTACTTACTCAAAGGGGTCGCTGGGATCAGCTCTCTGGAGCTCTGGAGGAATCGGTATTCTTTTGTAGTACATTTCCCAGTCAAAAGCTCCTCGCATGGCATCCCCCGCCTGTGCCTCGTAGCCAAAGTGATTGTGGTCAATGACATCGATCATAGGACACACGATGGTTTTGTGGTTAAGTGCAATCTGGTCTGAAAAATGAAAGTAGAAAATAGGAAACGGCATGTCTAGTCAAGCCATCTATCGTATTACTGCAAAGTGAATCCCACCGGTTTCTCATGTTTGAAGACTGGTTGCTTTTTGCCCTATCCCCCAATAATTTCATTTTTCAAATCTGTATCAAACCTTTATTTAATGTAGAATTAATGCAGTTGGGCAATGATTAGAAGTATTTATGGTTCTTTAAAGGGAAGCACATGCCTGTGAGACCCACAGGAGTCCAGTCATCTGTATCTCTCTCACATTGCTACTCTGAGCTGTCCCCAATCTGTCAGCTATGGAACAAGCTAGCAAACAAATGGTAAAAATTCTCCTTCATCTGTGGGGAGCGCGTATGGGAAGCCCCTGCAAGAGAGATTTATTCCTAAATGTGAACCTTGGCCCTTGTGACCATTTAGTCACTGTTTCTGTCGCTGTAGTGTGCATCAGCTTTGAAATCAAATGCTCCAAATTAAAGGCAAACTCCAACACAAAGAGCAAAACAGGGCTTGTGTCCTTTTTTTTTGTATCAATCTTTGAGTTATAAAGAAAGCTTCACGGTATTATTCTTACCTGCTTTCTAAAGAAAGGAGTTTAGTTTTGCTTTTAAAAGAAAATTAGAACTGTGAGACTAAATCAAATTCCCATCTCTAGCATAAGGTCAGCTGGGCCTGAGTCTGCTTTGGTGAATCCTATTGCTTAATTCTATAGAACTCCTCTGAAAAGAAAGACAAGTAAAGAAGACAGGCCAACATCAAGAACCAGGCAGAAGAATAAAGGTTTGAAATGAGGAAATACAGAGAAAACCTATAGCTATGTTGACACGAAAGGACAGTAAAAAACTACCTAGGAACCCTCAAAAAAGCCCTAAAATCTTAAAATTCCAAGTATAATAAAGCTAATAAAGCTTTTTCTCCAAATGGCAGCTTAGACCCTTTACATTATTTAGTACATTTTAGGGCCTATGTAGAAAACTTTTGTTTTGTTTTGTTTTGTTCAGCAAGTTTTTACATCCTTATCCTTTAATAGTGAAATAAATTTAGAGCACAGGTTCTCACAAAATTCTAGGAAACTCATCTCAGAGATAATGGCTGCCTTACTGTTGCTATTGCCAAATATAATTACATTCAGTGGCACACTGTATAGTGTTATCTGTGATCATTATATAAAGTCACTTTTACATAATCTCTTTCCTGTGATGGCCCTCCTAATAGTTATAGGGCTTATAATAATCTGTCTCTGATCCCCCCTTCTAAATTGATCGGAGTAGAGAAACTAAAGGGGATTGATTTGTCTGGAGCAGGTCAAAGGTAGACTCATAATGCTTTAGCATCCACCTCTTCATCTTTAAAAGCTTCTGTCCTTAAATACACTGAAGGATTTGAAGTCTCCAAGTCATATGCAGAGATAGTCAGGGAGAAATCAATTTCAGCAACGCTCAAGCTCAATCCCAATCCCAGTCTTTATTTCGGAAAGTCTCAAGAATTCTGCAAGTATGATGATGCTTACCTGCCTGTTTTATTTTGTTTCTGCAGAACTTTTCAGCCTCTAAAATATTTTAGAGATAAGGAACCACAGGAAAAATCTTGACTTTTGATGAAATCAAGGTGTTTGTAGTTTTGCACACCAAAAGAAAAAGTAACCAAACTTGCAGCCCCAATGTTTCCTTCAGTATGCTTAAAATAATGATTTTTACATATATACTACTTAGGCTTAAATGTAACCCCAGTTTGAATTTAGGATACTGAAAGAAAAGGCTATAGGGCTAACTTACACAATTTCACAAGTGTGGTGGTATCACAGACTTACATATGTAAACGTGCTGCTCCCTTTTTTAGCCACTGCTCTTTCCTCCACCTGCTCCTAATGCCAGACACTGAAAGACACACCTGAAATACCTTACAGTTTCTCTTCCATTGCCTTTACTCCTCATCCCCTTACAGATTCCTACTGGTCTGAAAATATCCATGCATTATTTCACTGTATGTATGCTTCATTTAAAGAGAAGAACAAACAGATAAGCATCACTGTACATGCAGAACAAGAGGGACATTGCTCAGAGTTTTCTCCCAAGAAATTTTAACCAATATATACACATATATTTCAATTCAGCACTTTTAGGATCAAGCAGAGTAAGTATATATGGCAACAAACAAGTTTTCAATATTGGATGAGTCACTATCTCAGAAATATAAGTTTTATCTCTATGAGAAACAGGTACCCTTTTAATTTCAAGTGCATGTTTCAAACTGGGCTGGATAAAGTAACAATGGCAAATTTCAAATACTCTTATCTTTGCAATTTTTCAACGCAATTTTTTTTACTGTCATATTTAAAAACTTGATTACAGATAGTGACAACATTTGAGTGACTCAGCAACTGAGTTGCCATAAGTAGTTGTACCCTCAGTTTCTCCACTGCCAAGCAATACATCATATACATGCTGTGAAGATGGATAACAAGCAGGTGTTTTGATAACTTGCTAAGCATAATCTGAACATGATATATTTTTAATTCTTAGTCAGGAAAGGAATCTGTTTTAACAAACCTACTTCTGGTAGCCTATGTCACTAGTGATCTACTGTCCATCTCTCCTCTTACTGCTCCTGCAGCAACATCAGCAGAAGGAAATACGTGCCTGCACATTTCTGTTTTGCCACTCAAGTTTCTTACCTGCAGTAGGTGTGTAACTGTGACTTCACACTGCACTAAACTGTCAACTGCTGGAGCTCAAGTCACATCTTTCCTTCTGATGAGTGACAACAAACAGCAGTGTTTGCCAGCCTTTTTACATCACTGCCTACTTAATGAGCATCAGTTAAAACTCTCTCATATCTCAGAATGTCTTACCTAAGCTTAAGAGCCCATTTAATCAAAGAAATAAACTAAATAAAACTTAAAGACATTAAAGGCATTTTATATCCATTTTTAAAGAAAACAAAACAAAGGACTGCAGCTGAAAACAACTGTGGCTCAGCTCCACAAAACCATTTAGATACCCTAAAAGTACTGAAATAACTCAGTCCTCCTTTGGTCTAAAAGCTGATAGTTAATTCTGAAAACATAAGTTAGATACTTAAATAGCTCTGAGAATCATCTTTAAGTGATGGCTCTTGGTTCCTCATTCCCCTCCCCAACCTCTAACTTTCAAGGTCTCATTTGGAACAAAACCTGGAAACTGTTCCAGTTTCCCCGGAACAGTGGAAACTGCTGCTCCTCTCAGCAAAGACTGCCAGTCCAGAGCAGGGCTGAACCGTGTGCTTGTTGAGGATTTTTCAATACACATGCCAGATACAATCAGAGCTAAACCAGGGCAGCTTCAAAGCGAGAAACACTCAACATGTCCTCTGTTGTAGCTTCCCCGAATGACTTTCAGTCACATGCAGTGCTGAGTGAATCACAAAATGTAACTTCTGAAAAACACTTGTCATCTGATTTCAGGATAGTAAATATTTGCCATCTAAAGATTATAAAAAAATTCTCTCATTCCTTTAGAAAAACAAGGCACAGGGAAAATATACTAGATATGTGTTCATTTTCTGTTTGTCCTTTATGTAATGCTTTACTTTTCCTTTCAAAATAAAATAGATTTGATTTTGGGCTTCAGTATTCCTCAAGACTTATTTCTAGGTCTCTGGCTGGTTAGTTATCTACAGGTATTCTACTATATATGGAATGGAAAGATCTCATTCCTCTTGAGAACTGAGGGGCACTAGTGCAGTTGCTCTCATCTTTCCAGTTTTCTGATTTGAGGCTGAGGGTTCAATACCCAACTGCAACCTGGCTGCAATTATGAATCCTTTGTTGCCATCCTATTTATTTTTAGGTTTTTACAGGGTGAAATCTAGCTAGATGTATGAAACAGTTTATCTCATGTGAGATCACACAGGCTAGGGGATCAGCCCCAGCCAGAAAAAGTTTATGAAAGTCTGGTACTGCCTGACTAACATGATCTATAAGCAGGTAACCTGCCTAGTGGATGTGGGGAAAGGATGTGTATGTTGTCTACCTGGACTTCAGTAAAGCCTTTGATACTGGCACTCACAGCAGTCTCCTGGAGAAGCTGGAAGCTTAGAAAGGTGCACTCTTCACTGGATAAAAAAGTGGCTGGATGGCCAGCCCAGAGAGTGGTGGTAAATGAAGTAAAATCCAGCTGGTGGAAGACTGAGAGTGTTGTTCCCCAGGGAATCAGTACTGGGGCCAGTACATTTTAACATCTTTATTGATGATCTAGAGAGGGGATCCAGTGCACCCTCAGCCAGGATGCAGATGACACCAAGCTGGATGGGAGTGTCAATCTGCTGGAGGGCAGGCAGGCTCTACAGAGGAATCTGGACAGGCTCGATCAGGAACTGAGGTCCTTGGGTCATAACAACCCCATGTAGCACTACTGGCCTACAGATGCACATCTGGGAAGCTGCCCAGAGGAAAAGGGCCTGGGGGTGCTGATTGACAGTGGCTGAACATGAGCCAGCTGTGCCCAGGTGGTCAGGAAGGCCAATGGCATCCTGGCCTGGATCAGCAATAGTGTGGCCAGCAGGAGCAGGGCAGTGATTGTCTCTCTGTACTCAGCACATCAAGTGAGACTGCACATCAAGTCCTGTGCTCAGTTCTGGGCCTCTCAATACAGGAAACACATTGAGGGTCTGGAGTGTGTCCAGACAAGAGCAATAGAGCTGGGGAAGGGTCTGGAGCACAAGTCCTGTGAGGAGCAACTGAGGGAGCTGGGGTTGTTCAGCCTGGAGAAAAAGAGGCTCATGGAAGACCTTATCACTCTCTACAACTGCTTAAAAGGAGGTTGAGGTGAGGTGGGGGTTGGTATCCTCTCCTAGTGATAGGACAAGGGGAACTGGCCTCAACTTGGATTTCTCTCTGCTCCTTTATGACATTTATGCTTCACATGAAGACATAGAGGTTATTTATAAAAATGCAGATGCTGTGATTGAGGGCAAGGGGGTAACAACAGGAACAACTGTATGCATGATTTGATATGGAAGCAAAGAAGGATAAAAATTTGGAATTTTGTGCATTATCTTATTACTGATCTGAAAAGAAATTATTTAATAGTATTTTTCTTGATCTCTACTGATAGCTCATTAAAAGAACAGCACATGCTGCTGCAAATGCTTCATCAGCTTACTGTGTGGCCCAAGAGTCCTACCAACAGAATTCAAGGAACAATAACCATTAATTAGCAAAACCATAACCTTCTGTGTATTTACAGCAAACTTTTTTAATGAATACAAATTTCTTTATTAGGCAACTCAGAAATTTTCTTTGGTTATGGTAGCAAAAAGCACTCACTTTGCAAAGCATATATACTTTGCATGTAATCAGGTGTATAGAAAAGAGAACATTATTTCCTGAAGTGAAATCCTAGACTACAGCAATTGATTCTTTCCATTCCTTTAACTAATGGAGCTTTGCTGGCTGCAGCTGGAATGCAGTAAAGCAGTCAATAACAAATCATTCTTTCTGAGGTTCCTGTTGTGAATGCTATTGCTATTGGATTTAACACTGAGGCCCTGGATATATTTACAGCACAAACTATTTTAATGCAATGTGTAAAACTAGGAAGGAGTACAATACCTTCATAACAAACCTTTTCAGGTGTATAGTAAGGACATAGCATTATACTAGATATCGCAATGCATTTAGTAGTAGTAATAATAAAATAAATTGTAACTATTATAAACTAAAGTGATACTGAAAGATTTTACAAATTCTTTAGTCACAGGAAACAAAATGCAACTGCTCACATTTCTTGGAGTTCTCTCTCATACTGACACTTCAGACAGATCAGAACTGCAGCAGAATCCCAAACACTTTGATACAGTGTATGTCCTGATAACTGTGGGACATAACCTCAATTGTTGGTTGTATGTTCTGATTTTAATGTCTGATGAATGCTCATGCACTTACTAAGCAAAGGTGGCAGCCAATTCACGTTGACTTCGCAGTGGGAATCCAGAAATGTCAGGACTTCTCCTCTAGCCAGTGAGGCTCCCAGCAGCCTGGTCCGAATGAGCCCTTCTCGTTTCTTGGTACGCACAATCCTCACCTTGGCAAAACGCACCATGTACTCCTCCAGCTTCTCTTTTAAATGTTCTAGAAGGAAGGGAGAAAAAAGCGTCAGTGGTGTCACGCCTGGAGGAGCCAACAGAAGGACAGGTTGGTGCACAACCTGCAAGCTCCTTATCTACTTCCATCTCTAGTCACTTCAAGTCCTCCAAACTCTGCCACAAATCCTCCTGAGAGATGGTTCAGAAAGTGCAAATATTCTCTGTTTTATCACACAGAGGAAGATACTGACACTCTGCTGCAGTTGCTACTGGCAACCTGCCACACACAATATAATGGCCAAAACAGCTGCAGGATATTCATCCATTCTCTGGCTCCTGCAGCCCAGGGCCAGATAAACATTCTGGCTGTGTCATTTTATAAACAGTGTCATTTCCAAGCCAGCTTCCTATATCAATTTATTATGAAGAACTATGCATGGAAATAAATTTAAAAAATAAAACTAGCACAATGAGGTTGCTTTTGTAATAGGAAGAGAAACAGAAATGAAGAAAGATCTTAATAGTTAGATACCAGCATGAAGCGCACAGACAGCTGACTTCCTAATAAAATTAGACTGCAAATGTAGAGTAGTTCAAAAGTTCTCTGAAAATCTGGTTCTGTTTGTCTTGCAAAACATCATCATTGGGAACATTTATTCTTCTGACAAGAAGCACACACTAAGCATCATTAGAAAAACCCAACAACAAAAAAACACCCTACAGTTTTGCCTCTTCCTAAATACATCTAAAACACAAGTCCTGATCTTTTGTCATTGCTATAACACCTCAGCCTGCCACTCATTACTTTGGAAAATGATGACAATTTCATTAATCAGTGGAAAACAGAGAGAAAACCTAGTCTCTAATAATTAAAACTGTTGATAAGATACATTTAGTGATGCTAAGGATTGCAAGCTAGGTCTCACGGAAATGGCTTTGTAAGGTTATGCTTGTTTCTCATATCAGCTACTAATTCTTTGGACTTTTATGGACAACACAGGCCTTGCTCCTGTTCTCACATTACAAATTGCAAGAAGTTTGCTGTGGACTAGCCAAAAGGATTTTCATTTAGCAGTATCCCGGAGTATATAATGCTGACACACAAATTTAAGGCAATAGGCAAACAAGTCACAGCACAGACAATACAGGATCTTGTGTAAAAATGAAATTAAGCTCCAGTGAAATAGAGGTCCCTCCCCATGTCTCTTTTCATTTGTTTTTTTTCCTAGCTGACAAAGCTACTTGAAGATTAGGAAGAAGTAGAACACTGATGTGTATTTAGTGAAAGAGTACTACATGGGATGGTCCTCCATCCTAAGGAATCCTGGTGTACACTGGCACAGAAGAGGGACTGGGAACATCACACTGCAATGATTACAAAACAGGTTGGGGCTTCTAGAAAGAGAAACTCAACACTCTGGTAACATCTTGAGTCAAGAGAGAGGCTTGTACTCATAGTACTGCCTGGGAGAAGCATTAGGTCAAGTGAGGAAAGTCAAGTCTAAGACAAAAATAACAAAAATAACAAAAAAAAAAACAAAACAAAAAAACAACACCAAACCAAAAAAAAAATCCAAACAAAAAAAGAGAACGATATTCAGATAAATATAGAAAGTTCTTGTCTTCTACTCTGTGGCTGACTGTAGAATATACATGTAAATTCCCAAATAAGAAGGAAAGAAGTATCCCTTTTTCCATCCTGTTTCACTATTACATATTCAATAAAATCCCAACAGTAACAATGTCAAGAGATGTTCTGTGTCTTGAATGGTGGGTTTTGTATGACCAATCATATTCACAGGACAAGGCCTGTGTGCTACTCTGACTCATTTTAGCTACCAGCTACACTTCAGTTTTGTGACTGAACTGAGGTTTATTCAAGCCCTGGATCATTTTGTGCCCACAGGCAAGACTGTTTAAAGTGTATATTTATTGAACTGTTTTTCTGTTTTTATGAGCTCCATTGAGACTATTCCCATAGCGCAGGAATATAGAAGAAGGGAAATAGACCTTAAAAACAAAGATACAAAGACCTTGCAAGTAATATAAGAAAGTCTGTTAGGGCTGTCAGTCTGGATGTTTTTCTATATTGTAAACTGTATCATCTAATAGCCATGAAAAGAGAAAAAGCTCCAAAGTGACAGGTAATTACATATTTCCAAAGTAAATAAAATCTAATCTAATCAGTTAGGTACCATAGGTTCTGTTAGTCCTCAGACACCAGAAATTTCCTGTAGTTCTCAAAGGTCACCTAACCCCTCTCCTTTTCCATCCACAAGTCTTCAGTTTCTTTGCACTGAATAGTGCACAGGGACCCAGCACCAAGAGCAAGACTACACTGCTGCACGTTGTTCAGACAAGGACTAAAAATAATCGGGATTCTCAGCCAGAACACACCTCTCCAGCTCTGGAAGCATTCACTAAATGCCTTGGCTATAGCACAAATCCCCCATCATCACCTGCCCACCCTCAGAGATGGATTCACTGATGAGACACTAGTTGACCAGAGGAGCTGATCAGCTAATACATAGCTCTGAATTGCATTATGCGTTAGACGTAATTGCTTTACTCCTTCCTGTTTCTAGGCAGTTTCCCTCTTTGTAGGTGAAGGTAGCCATCAAGAAAGCACCTAAATGCTCTAAAATGGAGAGAAGCAGGAGCCTTACTTGGACAACCCAAGTTGTTTGTGGTGTTGGTAGGCTCTCTGGTGCCTGCAGAGAGTTGGGGTTTCACTCTTTGGGTGTCACAAGGGTCAGGGTAAGGCCCTTACAGCAGGCGGTTTGAAAATGGCCACCACTGATTAAATGAACTAATACAAGTGCACCCTTTTTGTGCATTCTGATTGTTATCACTTTTCTTGTGCCAAATTAATTCACTGAAATTCAGTGTCATACAAAGAAATTAATTTCACTCCTTCCACATCTTTCAGTGAGCAAATTCTGAAAGATGAGTGCCTATCTTCTCAGGAAAACACTTCAGGGAGAGATGATGTAAACTATCAAATTATGATACATTCTTTTCTGTTCTTATATCAATTGCTAAATAACAATAGAGTTGAATAATATGATTTGATTGCCATTAGTTGTATTGGAGCTTGAAATCTATTAAATTGATGGTAGCTCATACTGTTCTTTCATTGCTTCAGATTCCTTACAAACCCAGGAAAAAGGTCTTGCAAATTTTAAATATTTTTTTTTCCTTTGGCAAGGATAATATCTCAAATTCTGTGGAACAAACAAAAGCTCTGTACCATCTTTCTCCCTTTCTCTCAGACAGGTCTTTACACATTTAAACAGAATGTCACCTCATTTGTGAAGAACTGCATTAAAACATCCAGCACATCTTTTGATGCCAGGATTACATATCCCAAAATTATTTTCATCTACTTAATTAATCTCATGACCAAATGATTTAATTATTTTCTCCTTGTTGCTTAAGGAACAAGTTGCAAAGAAGCAGAAACACACAAATAGAATTTGGACATCTTGTTTACACAGAATTCTAAATGCATCCTCATTTAGACATACCTGGAAATAGTAAGGAAGAAAGCAAAATTAGTAACTCATGAATTTTATAGAGCTTAGTTAGACAAGTGAGATGAAAAGATCAGGTCTACATACAAACCAAAGTCTATGCATTACTAGAGATACATAAGGTACTTAAATTTTATATAGCAGTTACATATTAGTAACACCCTAACAGTAAGTCATGACATAGGCAGGTAGAGGCCTGCAACGATACCTACTGTATCTTTAGTTTTGAGACATGGCAAGGAAGGTGGTTTGGAAATTTATTTGGGAAAAAAACTCAGTAACTACAAATACCTATAAAAACATCACAAAGTATTTAAGTTCAATGACCACCTCCAATATGGTAGGGAGAATGAAAATACCTTAAAGTGAAGGAAAAAAAATCCCTTTTGGATCCAAAAGTAATGATTTTTTTAAACTTAAATCATTAAAAAAGTACTCTCATACTCTAATTTGTCCTGTGATGTCTTGTGGCACAATCTGTTTAAAATTTTACCAATCTCTAAAAGCAAAAATAAAGACTGAGTAACACCCAGAGACAGTAGAACATAGTAGTTTTTAAGAAAACTGCAGTATTTTCTACTATTTATATAAATAGTAAAAACATATCTTCCATTTTGAACCACATTTTTGATTAACAAATAATCTCAGCGTTCATGACTACTAACAAATTTAGATTTTTAAAATCTTGTCTTTTGCCAAATCTATTAGAATAAAATTCCCCTTTTCACAGAACTCCATACATTTTCCTCACAGAAGGGAACACCAAATATTGTATTTCCTATAGTACAACAGCGTTCTCACAAATCCCAACTGTTTTGTTGCTAGTATTATCTCCAGAAGAAGCATCTCACACACAAATCCCATATGTTACACATATACATTAACGACTAAGCAAACTCAAGTGCACAAGTAAACATGCATGAATTAATGTCAGCTCAAAACTGTAATTCTAGAGAAATTATTTGGAAAAATTATAATGCAGTGTGTAAAATAGAAAGCAACACGTAATAAAAAGACATTTAAATGTCCAGAAGACAACACATTCTGCCCATTCACTACCAAAGGAAACTGTTTGAATAGATTTGCTATGACAATAGAACAGGGAGGTAAGGTGGTTTAAGTCATATTCTGTAGTACTATATAAATTCCACTTTCAGAGAGAGAAGCCAGTATTTAAATTCTACAGTAAACTATAAATGGTACTTTTTGCATATAAAGAAGCCAAAGCCCCTTTCATTAGATATGGGGAGCAAATACCTAATTTGAAATTTAAAAGAAAATACATCATACTTTTCTTTACAGCTGATCAAATGAATCCCTGAATCATAAGTTTGACACATGCCAGGCACCTGCTAGGACAAGAGCTGGCACAAGTGGTGACAACTAAAGAATAATGCATGGGCAGGCTGTCTATAGGCTGTCACTGCTCTGACAAGTGATGATAAAGGGAAGCATTATGTCTCTTCTAGTGATAGCCTGTAAACAAATTCTCCATTGTAATTGTTCCGTACGGGCCTCCTCTGTCTTAATTTAAAGTCTGGAGAAGTATTTCTAAAATAATAGCAGAGAAACAATTGCTTAGCCATAATAATTGAAGATCTACTCAAGCAGAGTAGCTATTTACTTAATTTGGTGCCCAGAAATAAACTGTAAACCAGGGTTCTGTCTTTGTCAGGAAAAGAATCGTAGTAGTAAAAAGCAGAACTGAAATTCTTCTCTCATGTTGGGATGCATACAGAGAGTATTTCATTATCACATTAGTACCCATGTTACCATGTGACAAGAAATGTTCCTCCAGGGTACTGAGAATGTGTTAAGGGACACTTAAAAGCTTACATGACAGCTGGTCTTCAGGATGTGGTTGACTGCAGCATGGACCATGAAAAAGGAAGAAAAATACAAAGAAAATAAAGCATTTTGTTAAGTCCCACTTCTGTCTGACCAGGCAAGTCCACCCAAATCTTTGCCTGTAACAGAGCCCTTTTCCACATCTGTAGCACCTCAAATTTCTGTTCAAAAGTACTAACAATTTCTGTTAAGGATCACTGACCAGCAAATTATCAAATAATTAAGAACAGCAACAGAGTCTAAATGACTGGATAAACAATTTGAACTAAATCTGTTTATTTCTAACCTGAATTGACTGAGAGGTATGTAATTACATTCCATGCTCTGTCATTCCCAACATGAACCATATGAAAACAGTCCAAAAAAACCTTACAGTAATTGAAAAAGTACATTGGCCTCTCCTGTTATCTCAGCACAGGCACATATGTAAGGAAGTAATGTGGCCAAAATTATAGTAGTCTGTGGCCTTAGGTCAGTAAAACAATACACAAACTATTTCTCTTGGCGAAAATTAAAGCAGTAAATGGCTATTTTGCCTTGAAATAGACACAAGGCCAGCTTCTTTGAGGCCAGCTCAAGAAGACTTTTCTCTATCTTTTTTACTCTCTGGCCAGCAACAAAGAGCTTTGTGCCAATATACAGACAAACCTGCAAGTACACTTTTGCACCCTCCATGGCTCTCATAGTGAGAAGAAACTCTATCACCTTATTATGTCCCCTTATGTAAGACGGGATTATCTTCCCAGGTAAAATTAGCAAGGATATCCTCATTTTGTTTCCTGAAGCCTTGACCATACCTTTTTCCCAGAACAGCTTAATCTTTTGATGACTGACTTAAGCTTGACACAAAATACATAAAGGAAATAGAGTGGCCTATGCTTATTCACTCATTCCTCGTTTTGTGCTGCTACTGACAAAATAGCCCTCTCTAATGCATTGCCATTCTTTTTATTTTCACTGCCTGTATGTCTGCTACCTTACAAGAAAATCAGTCTGAATAGAGAATACAAGGTGAGCCTATGAATTTGGGTACATCATATTCCTTTCTTCTAGTTTCCTTCTAAGTTTCATATTTGAAGAATGTTGATTGGAAGTGCTGGTTAAACACAGAATAGTGGCACAGTCTATACCAGGTCAGCTGCCACTTTTCACAGCCAAGTCAAAGTCTACAAGAAGGACAAGTCCCCTGGTTATAACTCTGGAAAACAAATCCACTTCTGCACTGCCCTTCTTGAGAATAAGTCTTCTGTAAAGTCCAAACTGAATCCTCCAAGCTGCATCCTGGGGTTGATGCTTCTTATTATACCATCTGTCAGTATCAGGAGGAATTTATTTTTGTGATCTCTGCAATTCTCATACCAGTTACTGTGGGCAGATGTTAGAGCACCATTTAGCTGCTGCTTTGGCAGACTAAACAAGCCCAGGTTTGTTAGCCTCTTCTCAAAGGTCACATACTTTTAGCCCTGACAATTCTGCCAGTCGTCAGCTAAGCTGATTCCAGCTGTAGTTCTTCTTGAATTGCAGGGCCCAAAACTGGATGTAGAATTACAGCTCTGTGCAGAATCAACATTATAAAACGCATAATTTAGTTTTATCTGCTTACTCTCATCCTAGGATAGCCCGATCCAGTTTGCCTTCCTGGTGATGCAAGGCCAACACTTTCTCCTATACACTTGGTATCCACTACGACCTTTGCAGGTCCTTACATCACACCAGCTAGCCAGTTTGCATCCTTACCGGTATATGGAGTTATTCACTTAGGTGCAGAACCTATCACTCCTTGTTGAACTTAATGAGATTTCTTTTACCCAATCCTTGAGCTTCCTATATTATTTTATGTCAGTAAGTTTCTCCATTTTTGTATCACACACATATTTGCTGAGGGTGCACTGTCTCATCATGAAAATTACCTGTGATTAACACTGAACTTAGTATTTACCCAAGCTATTCTGCCAATTAGTCCTTACTAAGGAAATCTGGAGGAAGGATGGGGAAGTTTTCTGCCAAACAGATTTTAGCAGATCTGATCCATAGCCTTTCCAGAAAACAAGAAGTTCCAGAACCAGACAGGTAGTGTGGAAACTTGGGTATGGTAAATTCTGATACAGACTGATAAATAAGAGAAAAATTCATAGCTACTTAATAGCAATTGGCTAAGAGCCATCTTATTTTAGTATGAGATAACCCATTCTTTCCAAACAAGTTTGCACACCAAAGACTAAGATCACTTGAGATTACCATGTACTTACTGCTGATCTGGAAGTAGCACTGCTTAGAGAGACACTTGTCTTGCCAAACACTCAGAAACTTGTTTTGGCTGTGATGTTTGGGTTAACTGGCTTGAGTCAAGCTAAAATGCAATCTCTTTTTCTGATATTAATAATGACTCAAAGTCCTTGCATGATATACTACAAGGCCTTGGAGAGTATCCTGAATGTGCAATGATTCTGTTCATTTCTTGCACTTCAGTGACTGTGAACTCCCAGACAGCATCCTCATTTTGATGTTCAATTTCAACTACAGCCTGTTAAAGTTGAAAGAATATCCAAACTCCATAGTAAATGCACATTCTTTTGCCACAACCTGAAAAGGTCAGCATTTTTAAGAGCAAGAGGCTGAACAGAGCTGATGAATATAGCTTGATTTTATTCAGGACAGACTTAAGGTAAACTTCTCTGAACAAATCTGTTTTGTTGTGCATGGGCTTTCATATAGTCATGAAAGGAGTGATGGGGACTTCAGAATCTGTGAGGCAAGCTGGATTTGCTGAGACTTCTCCAACTATAGCCCCATTAAATAGAGACATGCAGAGATCCTGGTACCTCTTTGTTCCACTTCCCTGAGCCCAGATAATTGTGACTTACCAGTCGTTCTGTCACCAGCAGAGAAGTGCCTTTGTCAACAAGATGAGTGTTCAGGTAATTGAAAACCTAGATATCAGGTGTGGTGGCTGCTTACACAGATGTCACTGACACATCATTAAACTCGAGGTACTTTTTCATTCCAGATTTTTGAACAGGAAAAGGAGTGAAACACTTCATTTTTAGGTTGCAGTCATGCAGCACAGTAAGTTGAACCACCTCATAAGCAGCTAAGGCTGACTTCATAGTTTGTTGGTAGTACTGACACAGCTCCAAATTCTACTTCCTTATAAGGAAACAGTGAAAGATTTTTAAATGGATTTACTCCAACTGCCAGTTGTATGAGGTGGTTCTTGAAACTTTCAATGGCGTTGTAGTATGGTAGGATGTCTTTCCCACAGCTGATAGCAGGCTCCTTCATTTGCAGAACATTTTGTTCCCTGGAATTCCTTTACTACAAGAGCAGCATGGATGATGGAATAAACTTCAACCAAACTGGGAAGAATTTCTTTCCAGTATCATCTTGGTAGCCCTGAACTTCATGTGATCCACACAAATTCGCTCAGGGACACATTGCCCATCCAGAGGATGAGAAGGAAGGAAGAGGAGGTTGCAAAAGCTTTTTAAATGGACAATTTTTTTACAACAGAGACTTTACTGTGGATGCACACACTTCTTTTGGCACTTTCTTACACCCCTAATTCAATGAGTGTTACTGTGGCTACAGCTCAAACAAGAATTTGGACAACTGGATTACCTATCAGGGAAAATATTTCAGTATACAGTAAGATAATGCAGAAATGTACAGCTGCCTTTATAGGTCATTCTCTGAACACAATTACGTAGCACAGACCTGTAAAAAGAGTGACCTTGCTGCATTAAAATTTGATTATTTTTAACAAGTCTTTTACTACAGAGGTATTTATACAGTAACTCGTCCCCAAGGGAAGTATATTGTCAGGTTTCTTCCAGGTTGCAAGGCCAATTAGAAGGTTATTTGGAAGTGAATCCATGAAAGAGAAACTTTACTTGAGATCAATACATTACTCACAAATGCTATCCTCTTTCTTTCACAGTCACAATTTTGCATCCTGACAATATTGATTCTTAAAAATTGTAAATGATGACCTGTCAAGCAGCACTTCCTTTTGTAATGTATTTTTAACACTGCAAACAGCCTTGCAGATTTTGAGACTTGTCTTTAGACTGACATTTTCTCTGTTTTGCCTGAAACTATCTTTGACATACTTTTAGTTCTTCCTCCAAACTATACCACTGACTTTTGCAATAGGTGCTGTCTCTAGAGAACAGCTTTCTCTCATTCCACTCTTCTTAACCTCTCAAATGCCAAGGACAGATTGTATTGCAGAACTGGTGAAACACCGCTGTGAGGATGGCACTGACCTTATATTTGCAGAGGACCGTAACACTGATTCTTGGGAGGACTGGAAATAGGAGTCACAGAACACATGTAATTACTTATCAAGTGGCATCAGATTCTGGTAGAGCTCCCTACATGGAACACTTATTTCCCAGAGTAATTCCACTGACATTCTAACGTGTTGCAAACCTTAGGCTTGACTAACCTAAAGGTATTGGAATATGGCCATTTACCCACAGAACAGCCTCCTGACTAACTGAAAGTGCTATACTTCTTTAGTTCTTTCCATTCTATGTGTTAACCATCACAGGTTGATCAGGTTCTTAATAGAGCTTGAAGTTAGTCCTTTTCCTCAAGAATTCAGTGAGGTTTTTTTCCCTAGTGCCCAGGATTTTTGATGTAAATAAGAGAAGCCCTTGAAATATACTTTGAAACTCAGATTTCAAAACACAAAAGAGGTCATGGACAATACCTTATTTATTGTCATTGAAATTTTATACTATATCAAGTTGATCTTGTCTTCCAAATTTTGCATCAATATTTTTCTTTTTAAAAATGCCCTCTCTGACAGAGGAATTGGAGTTCTGAGGTAAAAAATCTTTCCTGTGGAGTGATGAATTTACCTATGCTCTGCATAGTGCAACAGGATAAAACATGTAAATGCTCAATGAGGTTTCTCTGACCTATTCAAAGAAGCCTCAAATTCCTAGCACTGCAAATGCTAGAAGCATGGAGCCATAGACTTCTAATTATCCTTCATATCTCCCGAATTTTATTTCCCGTAACAAAGCACCTGGTAATACTAGACCTTTTTTACAGGTGGAATCCAGGGCTTTATAAGCTTCAAGTATGCCTATTGATGAAGCAAGTATCCAGTTCCTTCTCTCAATTGCTGCATTTCATCATCCAAACTTTCTTATCTTAGCTGTTATTTCAAGAGTTTTTTCCTTTTTCAGTTTCCTCCAGAGTGGAAATACAACCCTTCTTCTGATACTTTCAAACTAAAAAGTTTCTGTTTTTTACAAAGCTAGAACTGTAGTTTTCAAAACTGTTTCAATCATTTAACTGTAGAAGTTAGCCCTGTTAGTCGTATAACCTTTGCACTCACTGCTATGTCAAGGAACACAGTGAAAGAAGATGGAGTTATTATTGCTGAAGAGGTTTTCAGAAAGCTGCAGTTCATGGAAATTCTCTGACAACCTACTAGCAAAGAAAAGCAGCCAATTTAAGTCATGTGTTTTAGATTAGGTCAGGTACCTTGTTTACCCCATTTCATTATTTGCAACAAACAGTTTGCTTCCAAAATTAGGTCTATTGAAGTCTTACAGTGAGAGTTGTTTGGGTTACACACTTTGAAGCATGAGAATTAATTATCAAAAAGGAAACCATTCTCTGTTCACAGACTATTTGCTATGATGATGTTCCTCTACATAATGAGACAAACATTGATGCATAATTAGGCATCTTCTAACATCACTGTGAGCTATTAATCAAACAAGAACACCATGTTTTATCATGGATATAAGATCTGCTTTTCACTTTTTATTAAAAACAAGAAAAAGAATAAATAAATGAGCTGCTACCTAAATCAAACTTTGGAAAGGGAGACATTGAGTTCTTTCTTTGTTATGTTTTTCTACTTTTGTTTTAAACATTGAATCAACCTGTCTTTTCCTATCTCCCTCAGTTGTCACAATTGCTCTGCAGTATCACTAATGCTCTTCACATTCTCTTTAGTCTGGCAGGTTGCCTCATTAAGGGCAAGAAAGAGAAAGACATTGAATATTAAATGAACACCTAAGACTTAAAGTTTAACTAACTAACTACTGAATATTAACTAGCAGACCCAAGCTCCAGGCAGCTTTCATACAATAACAAACTGATTAGGCTAAGACTATGCCCATACATTTCTATATATCTTATTTTGAATACTCCTCCACCACTTCCCCTCACTCAAACAGCTGTCTGTCTTGCAGCACCAAAAGACAGAGGATATAACCTAGTATTTTGTATTTTACATGCAACAAAGTTTATGGTGACAGAGTCACCTCTGGGTACAAGGAATGAGGATGGCATGGACTGTTCTTATTCTCTCTGGAAAACTGAGCCTTAGGCTTGTTCCATCTTTCTACAGACAGCCACATGAATCCAGATTCAAACACAAGGTTTGTTACATGGGGCTATACATGTTACTTGTATAAACACAGTACTGTCCTAGTGATCTTTTCTAATCTGTCATAAGTAAAGGATCAGCAGATTAGCTGGTATCAAGTGAGAAATAAATCATTGCCATAAAAGTGTCTTCTTGCTCTTAGAAAGTGCAAAGCTACTTCCAAACTGGAATGGTTATATCGACTTTACAGCATTTTACCCATCCTTAAAGATAGACAAAACGCTGTAATTCTGAATGCAATTTTCACACCTTTATTACTGTTAAAACTGCAGATTATGGATTTAATAGAGGATATAAACTTTGTATTTCATACTTCCATGACATATAAAGAATTACCATTTAAATGTACAATAGAAATACCTGAATTTAAGAAATATCTTAATAGAAAAACAAAAGACTGTATCATTTTCATTTTAAAACACTTTTTACTGAGTATTCAGTACACTGTCAATATCTTGACTGATCCAAGAAGTTCCACTGGTCCTGACCTGAGCTATATGAATCTTCCCCTCACCAGCAACTTTTCAATAAACTGGAAGTGTGGTTCACACACTCTGTGTCACTTCTCAACAGTTTTGTGCTGGTGTGAGGTTTCCCACTTTTAGCAGACCAAGGTTTTGTTTTTTTTAAAAAAAAAAGTGTAACAAAAGGAGTGGGAAAGTTACTGCCTTTCCCTGCAAACTTTTAAAAAAAATCTATGTGTCCTTTGCACTCTGCACAATTGAAAACCACCCATGTGAAGATTTACTCTGGTAAGCATGCTAAGTGCAATGCAAAAATAAATCAGGGCAGAAAACCGTCTCCCTGGAAAAACTTTTCATTCTGTAAGTCACATTTCAAGAGATAATCTCTTCCAGCTACTCAGAATTACACAAGCAGCAGTATCTTTCCAAAAATCAACTTACTCATCTCTGTGGCAGCTCTAGCAAGGGCTTTCCTGGGAAAAATACAAGTACTTTTGCATTTAACTGTGCTTTAATTTGTAGAGTTGGTAGGTTTTTCCCATGGAAATGCTTCAATCACATCTCTCTTTTTTTTTTTTTTTTCAGGTTTTGATTAATTTTTTATAACTTATTACCTAAGTCATTTCTGCTTCTTGTGAGGGCATAGCTTAGGCCCAAGGAGAACAATTAGGAAACAAATTGAATAGGTATAGGCAAAAGCACAGACAAGCAAACAGAGAAACTGCCATCAATGACCCAGGTACCAGTTTTGTAACTGTTGTCATGTAGTGAATTTTTAGAAACTAATGAAAAATTGAAAAAAATATTAAATTCTACTAAAGTTTCTGATTACCTAAGACCTTCCTAGATCTATTTATCATCATCTGGAGTGGTAGATGCTTATCAGGCTCTGGAATGTAAACTGTGACAGCACTTTTACACCAAGAAATTTATTTAGCTTAATTTTAAAGCTACCTGAGAGCTGGAGCTCTGAATTCTTTCTAGAGTAATGTTTCTGTGTTCATATATTCTTGAAAGAAGCTGAAAGAAACTAAGAGCAACAGAAAAATAACAGGGGAGTTAATAAAACTTACAGTGAGCAAAGCTGAATACAGAAACATTGTAAAACCCAAACCAGCAGATAGCACATAAATAAAACGTAAAATAAAAATAGCTACCAATATTCTGATATGGATATGACTTCTATTCATACAAGACTATCATTCTGCTGTAGGGTTGGGCTTTTAGTTCTGTTGTAAAGAGCACACTGTATTTTAGCAATACATCTTGTAATTTGATTCACTTTGTGACTTGGAGCCAAAGGGGAAATACTTAAAACTCAGACAAAAGAACCCAATTTCCAAAAGAACAGCTGGAGATGTTCAGAAGAAGGATACAACATGCTGCCTGGTTTCTTTCACTCAGACATGTTCAGGTTGCCATGAGGAAACTCTCTAGCATAAGAGAGATAAATTCCTTTAACAGGAAATTTCCCTCGGTATGAAAGTGACATGCTTCATTTATTAAGATTACCAGACAACTTTTTTAAAGCAAGAGTTTTACACAAGTGAAAATTTCAGTTCCAAAGGAATTAGGGATTTAAAGACTGATCTATGCTGTAGTTCTGTGGACCTCCCAGTGTGGCATGGCCAAGTGTATCAACAGACCTCAGTTTTTATAAAAAAAAAATTAAACACATCAGGACAAGGGACTTGTACTGTGTCTTGAAGTTATTCTATCTTGATTTGCTGTATCTGTAAAAATGCATAAGGAACCTAGACTATATCTGCAACTTGCTTAAAGAGCTCATGATTATTGTCCAGCTTGCCCTAGTTGTAATATCACAATACTGGTGGGAAATTGGCTGCTGCTCATTCTGTGTTTCTAAGCTTTAGTTATACTATCAGGTTTATCTTCTGTTGTATTTTGTTTAGCTCTGTGTAGTTGCATGGTTCTCTCTCTAAAAGGAAATCATAGCATCTATAGGGAAGGATTAAAGAACCTGACTAATCGTGCCTGGGAGGAAGAAATCCTCATCCCCTACTTCGTACTCCTGATGGCAAAAACTCAACTCAGTGGAGCAACACATAAGAGGGTGAACAGATCACCAGAGAAAAGGGTAGATAATAAGATGCTGGCTTAAAACGACTTTAGTAGCATCATTAATAGCAACAAGGAATAATTAGATAATTTACATAAGTGTAAATACAATTTAAATTGCACTAAGTTAACTGACTGTGATATCTTGATTAGGCAATTAAAGCATTAGATCAAGAGTACATTTTAATTCCTGGATACAAATGTGTATTCTTTTGTTTACCAAAATGGTATATAAATTGTATATATAATATAACAGCACACTTACACCATGCTTTTGGCAGGATCCCAGAGAATGTGAGAAAATAAGAAATACTTCGGTTTCCTTTGAACATGTCCTAGAAACTTCTCATGATATCTTGTTTCAACAACCCTACCATGTGTTTCGTTTAGCAACTACTCCAGCAAAACTCTGCAGAATACCTTGAAAGCAACTAAGTCAGCAAGGCCAATATTTCATCTATTCGTCAATGTCAATATTGTTTTTACTTTTAAGGCCCTTTGCAGCCTCCAAACACCAGAGCTATCTGTTTCATCAGACAACAGTTTACCACGGGACTTCGGGCTTGTTAATGTAATGATTCAGTATCTGCCAAAAGACTAAGGAAGCTTTACACACAAAAGCAATTGCTTTATACATTTATCAAGTTTACGAAAATGCACTTTGTTTTTAGCCAAGATCTTCTGAAAAGGAATTTCATATAACACAGATAATTTGTGAAATATACAGGGAGAACTGCAGCATATACAAAAGAAGAGGAGGTAGATAGAAAAATATAAAGCCATCTCCATATTTGATGGCTCAAATGAGCTTCACTAAACCTCAGCCAGCCAGACACAAACTGTGACAGCTGCTGTTCACCAGAGCTGCTAAAGTACTGTGGGACCCCAGCTGAGTCCCTGTCTCATTTCATTTTTCCTGGATCTTATTTTCGGGGAGTGTGAAGGGCTTAAGGTCACTACCAAGAGGAGCTTTAAGAACTGCTGGCGAAGCAGGGAAATTTCTGACTGCAATGAGGCAGTGAAGCCTAAGGACTGCACAGGGCAGCACAAAGTCTTTAAGACATTGCCCCCCAGTAGCAAGACAGACATTCTACCCGTGTGGGTATTCACATGAGCATGGGAGGTGACAGCAGATGGGAAACTCACTCTCTGTGAAGCTCCTGTCTCACCCTGGTGACTGGTTAGACAACAAAAGTGAACAAATTACCATCTCAGGTGGTGACAACAGAGAACAAATACTTCAACTCAGGGCTATTTATTTGGTAGGAGCCAATTTAACACCATGACTGAGTTTTTCTGTGTACTTCTGTTCACTTTGGAGTTTTCACCAAATTAATTGTTAAGCTACAGAAATTTTAGTTTCTTTTTTCAGTGAAGCCAAATTTGCTTGTTTTTCCCAAACTTCACCTATGTTTTGAACGTCTACATAGAGAATAACTGGAACTATGAATCTATTGTATGCTTCTGATTAATTTAGTCTTGTTTTTTTCTATAGGCTTCACATTTCTTCATAGTCTCTCTTCCTGAGCAAAAATGGATTGATTGCAAAAAAAAAAAAAAAAGAGAGGGATTTTAAAGTCAATTAAACAAGTATTCATACATTGCCATACACTCTACATTATTGCCATTATAGCTATGTTCACATGAAATTAAAGAACAAAATTGGACAGCTGGCACTCTTTTAGGGAAAAAGACAACACTTGTTATTTTTCATTAATATAAGCTAAAATTAATTTAATTTTCATATTTCTGACTGAAAAGGTGATTGCCTTAGTAAAAATGGAGAATGGTGACTATTGGTAACTTTGTGAAACACTTAGTTATTCAGCACTGGAATGACATAATGTATTTCATGTCATGTAAGACTTACTAAAGTGCCTAAACCATAAAGACTCTCCAGGACATTTTTCCCTTTTAATATTTTACAGTACTGTCACATGCACTTTTAAACACTCAATTAATTTTTATGAATGTTCTGATTTTTTCTGAAAACAAGCTCAAGGTGAATATATGTAGTTTTAAAAACGGCTACCTTACACTGAATTTCTCCTGGAAAACTTCAGCTAATACAGCAAAGCACAAATAGTCATCTGATTCATGGTATCATTTCTCTCAGATTTTTCTGTCATCAGTAATGAAAACTCAGTATAAAGAATGACTTGTTTATTTGCTTTCTTTCTGTTATACATCCCAGTTTGAAACAACACAGCATATGACCAATCATAAATACACGTGTCTAGGCTTTCGATTTTTTTTTAATTTTATTTTTTTTCTGCATCACTGATCTATATTTCCTCACTTTTCATGTCATTTAAATGACTTTCCTTCTACCTGGTTGCTGCATTTTCCCCTGTAATTGCCACAGGAACACCTGCTCTTGAATCCGACCTTTCTGCAGGACAATGTACAGCTGGAAAACTGTGACTGCTGTTACCACAGATCAATGCTTACAGGAAGCATGGAATGGTATGCCCTGTGGCAGCAATTAAATTATTGCTTTTAGAACTGAAAACTTCTCCCCAGGTATAATCTAGATCCCATAAGTGTTCCTGCTGAGGGAAAACTGCAAAGACTGCATTCAAAAGGCCTCACTGAAAGATTCATGTTCTTTTTACTTTACACAATTCATCCGTGCAAGGATAAGTTATGAAGATATGCTTTAGCAACAATTGCTCACATTAAAACCTTCAGACAGCTATGAATTGCACACATTAGGCAGGAAGATTTTTCTACATAATGTAAAATTTTTACAGTTCAGCCACATGTTGCAGAGCACAAGGGGAAGAGCTGCCATTTATTTAATCTCTAAAGATACCTCTGCCTCTTTATCTGAAGTGAGAGGAATTAATGGCAGTCAGTCAGGTGCTTTTAGAAGTTTCATTGCTTACATTTGTAAGTCCTCATTAAAAAAATACAGCTAAACTAAATGCAGAAAATCCTTTAAAAAGCAATAACCATGTCAGATAAACTAATTGTTAAGTAATGGCTAGAATTGCTAGAATCCTAAAGCTCTTCAAGCATTGAGTAGTCCCTGATAACAATGAGAGGTAAGTATTTAAATACTTCTAAAACTCTCATTATTACAAAAAAAGCATAAGACTATTCTGACCTCACTTCCTGTTATTTTTCTTCAGCAAGTTCATTTGTAAGAGCTACCTGAAAAACGGAATTGGATATAATTAGAGAGCAGTATTTATCACTGAACAATGGCTTAAAATCAGTTCACGTGTACTGACTAACCAAAGCACTGTAACTCAGATAAGGAGGAGAGGGGTGAGCAAACCCAGAAGTTTGAGTATTGCTATTAATTTGATTGCCTTATGACATTCCGAATCATCTATGCTTTAGAATTATGTTCCTTTATGAATGAAACATTTTGGTCATTGCTAGTTACTAAAAATCTCATGTTCCTTCAAATGCAAACTATTTTGCAGGTTTCTTAACTACTTTGTAGATAACAAGTAGAAATAAACTTTGCACACCTACAGCTTCAGGCAGATAAAGACCGTGAGGACATATTATAGTCAGAAATGTTCAGCATGTTCAGAAAAGACTTTGTAATTTTTCAAGTAAGTTTGCAAATGTTACTGGATAATACAATCCAGTAATACTAATAATATGGAAGCAGTTAATCGTAAAAAATACAAAAAGAGAAGTGATCCATGATCTTCACAGATCTCGAAAGAAAAATGTTAATCTGCACATCCCAAGCAAAATCTTAGAAGATGCTCTTCATTAGAAGTGATAATTATCACTTAATGACTCATGACATTCAGAATTTATCATCAGCTTTCAAGCTAGCTGCATGTGTTATTGAGATTATTATCACTCTGACTGACACTGTGGAAATCTCCCTCTGGAACTGTTTACAGATTGTTAAAATACCAGCCAGTAAACCATATTTTGTTGGCACTTATTCAGTGGCAAAAACACGGGGAAAGAGGTAGAAAAATTAACAGAAATATTTCCTTTCTCTCTTGCTGACCATAACCAAATTGTGGTGACCAATAACTATTCAGCAAGTTTTGAGACAAACTTCCACAAAATGGTACATAGCTGCATTTCATACGCCACAGAAAGGATATTTTGATTGCTTCTGATATTTAAAGCACAGGACTAAACATTTTACATCTGGTTTAACACACCTTACTGTTAAACTAAAATTACGTCTACATATTGAAGAAACTCTTTGGCCAGGAGTAAGTGTACTGTAAGCAAAGTTGTCGCAGTATCTGTACAAATTAACAATCTGATCCAACAGCTTTAACTCTGACAAAGTTCCTATTGATGCACCTGATGTAGTACAAGGCAGCAAAATGTAGTACAAGTAGCAAAATGACTTTTTGTCATTAGGCACTATTAGAATTGAAAAAGCAGTAAGTTCTACCAGCTAATTTAGCATTAGTAGAGTAACTACCATGTTACATCAGGTTTTGTGGCTCGCTGATACTCAGATTGCTGAAAATCACATTGTGTGGAAGACGACTCCAGTTCTGGTCTATCCTATGCTATTCCCTATTTTGAGCCAGCCTTCTGCAGCCCCTACCTGGGTAGGTGGAAACCAGAGCCCAGAGAGCAGTAGCTACATGTCCAGGCAGTGAAATCAGGATACAGTCAGCCATGCACTCATATCTATGTGAGTCTAGGGATGCCTGGAACTCTGAAATCTATCTAACCCTGGTGGGCTGTGAAGGTTGAATATAAGATCATACTAGTTTTAACTAATAAAAATTCCAGTCGTTATTATTTCTGAACATTGGTCCACGAAGAATTCTAAATATCATTATGAATTAGAATTTTGCATTTCTCATGCTGGGAAAAACAAGTAAAATAAAGTAGTACTCTAAGCTTGAACTGGACTAAACTTAGTGAACATAGAATCTGTTTCCCTATATGACAGTTTAGATTGGTTTTCCAAATTACTGATGTGTATTAATGAAAACTTGTGAGTCTAATGAATTGAGGCACAACCTTCACTATTATATCACGCCTTATGCATTAGGAAGTCACTTCTGGAAAAAATAATCAGAATAAGAAAAAAAAAGAAATAAAAATAAGTCTTGGCACTGATACAGTGCTTATAACAAAGGGATTTAAAATAGAGGCTTTACCCATTAAAAATTCAATCACGATGCAGCTATTTAAGCACTGACATGGATAGGTACTTATTCACTCTGGGCCCAAATGTTGACTTATCTACAAATTTGATTGTGCAAAACCTTTTTTGCTATGTAAGGCTCTTTTGGGTGTGATTTGGGACTTACTTCAGCCCAAATCTGCTAAGTTTTCTACAGAGACTCTCTTTTTTTTCCCCACTCCTCCCTATTTATTTAGTTTCATAATGAAATATTTCCCTGTCTACATTTGCAAAATTAGACTAGTTTGTGGACTGAACAAATGGAGTTAATAACTTCAGTCATGATATGGGTCTGAAAGGGGAAGACTTAGACCCTAGAGGACAGAGATCTATGATGTTTGAGCTGGATATAGGAAAAGAAAATGCTGATAATGATAATACAGCATGATAATTGTAATGGTGTTTATAATGAGCATAAATTCTTACACATTTTGTAATAATAGCAGAAGTTATTAATCATTTCAGGAAATATTACATTTATCCCAGCAGCAATCCCGTGCATTGAGTTATAATGCCCAAACCACACATCCTTCAAAGTTTGAAAAATGTCTTAAGTAGTTTGTATGCATCATGCATAGCATTCACAAAATTGGCAATGTGTGAAGTAGAAGTTTTAGTAGCACATTTATTTGGGATTCACAGAAATTTTGGTGGTTTTCTCTTGCTAATTTCAACCTTTACACTCATCATCATATTTGCACTCTCTACTGTACATCTCATACAATTATCTACACACTCATTTCTATGCTAGAACATTACAATTTATGTCCAACTACACCTAATAATGACTTATGAGGGATGAATAAAATGTTTGCTTACAAGAAAGACAGAGTATATGAAGCATCTTCCATTACCACAATACTTGGAAAATCTGGCGTGATCTTGCAGGCTCATCTATGTTGACGCAACCATGAAAAGACTTAATGCTGCAGATATTTATGTTCAGTCTTTGCTTTAGTAATCTGGACAGTCTCTGGTAAATGGGACTTAATTGTTTAAAGTTAAAATGCTTTTTATAAGCTTACAGTCAGTGATAAGACTAAGATAACAAACAAAACCCAAATCCAATGTTAAGCTTTTAGAAATATTATTTAAACATTCTTACTGAAGTTAGCTGAAGAATTCCATAGTCTACTGCTCAGGTGAGTGGTCAGCGAACAGGCTGATGTGCACTTGAGTCATATATTGATTGACTGTCATGAGAAATCAATTCTGAGATGCTCTTTCAGTATATTTATACAAGAATAGGTAATTTAAAACATGTAGCACACACAGTGTCAGGAACTATTAATGCTAGTCCAAAATAACAGAGATCCAGGTTAATTTCTAATTTATGAGAAGACTCCAGAGAAGATAGCTCCAGAGGAGACAGATTGCTCCAGAGAGCAAGTTTCACCAAGTTCCTACTAACCATTATTATATGCTATGGCAGGAGTCTAAAAATATGAGACTCAAAGGACACAAGATAAAACTCAAACCCAAGAAAGAGGAAGAAAATGGTTAAAGGTGTTGTTGCTGGTAGTTTTCTTTCTTTTCACTCTCTTTGTGGAAATTCGTTTTAAATAGTACACAAGTAATTTAGTTACCTAATGTCACTCATGGCAAGAGAGTCTCTGATGCTTTAGGAAAATTATGTTTACAGGAGAATTTCAAACATCAGTGTTAGGTACCTGTGACAGTAAAAGTGTACAGGGGAAATAAAGGTTTGCAGTATAGATCAGATCCTTCATTAAAGTAGGTGATATGAAAAATATAGTTTTTTTCAATTGGGTCATCAGGTACAACAAGAAGATATTACGTAAATAAAATACATATTAATAAAGCATAATCTCACTTTAAGGAAGTGAGAGGGATGAATTCAAGTTAGCAGTCTATAATTTGAAGTGATATATGTCCAAGGCATTTAGCAACACATACTTGCAAAAAATCCCCTTCTAGGTTATAAAGATATCGAAACAATGTATTTTTAATTTCTTAGGTAACACAGTCCTGAAGTGACCTGTAGAAGATAATTCATGACTATGGTATTTAAACAATGTAATCCTTTCCTTACACTTCGAAAAAATAGAAAAATAATGAAGAGAAATTCAGTGCTTGCTAAATCACAATGACTCAAACATTTATAGACAGGAAAGACTTTGCATGAATATTGCTGTGAATAATTTAAGCAGCACACAAAAATTGCAAGGATGGAATATGGACCTATTAGATTAAAAGAGCTTTTGCTACCAACGTTAGCAAGGGAAGTTCCATCCTTGAGTAAGAAAAAAAAACACGAAACAGAAATATGCAGAAGAAAACCAGTCTTTGAATAGATTGTGGGTGATCCAAGTTTATGAGCAATCTGCTATAGACATTGGGTTAGCAATATTTTACAGACAAAATAAATACCGTGCAAATGTGTTTCAAGGATGGATATAAACCACACAATGAACACAAAGAGCACAATTACCACGGGATACAGCCAGTTCCCAAGAAGGAACTATCCTCTTGTAGTTGCACAAATATTGATGCCCCTTCTTCCATACATTTGAGGCAGCACATCTAAGCTTTCTCTGTATTTGTCATTATAACAGCATTTCACAGCTATTCCACCTCCCAACTAACTGTAAATAAAAGAAATTCAGCATCTTGCTATATAAACCATGTCTGATATGAACATTTACATATGTTACAAGCTACTGAAATCACTACTTAAAGCCTACCCTCACAGCATATTTTAAAGAAACAAGAAAAAATACAAGGAAATGGCATAATTAAAAAAAAAAAAAGACATGTTTGCTTCAAAGCTTAGAGTAATTGGATGTTATCAAATGTACTTAAAATGCAAATTGATTTGAAAACCAAATAAGAAGGTGGCTTTTGGGATTCACTTTGAATGCTTAAGATTCACCCACGTGTGAAACTGAGTTTTAGTCCTCCAGCAATGGACCTCTCATAGAAAACTTGAAGTTTCAACAATTTAATACAAGAATCATATAATGTTTCGTAATTAAGGGTTTTTCCTAAAACTGCAAAATTATGAAAATTCAATCACAACTGAATTCCTGGTATGGCAGGAAGGCCTGGAATAATTCTAATAATGCCTATTCTACAAAAATAAATGTCTTTACTTTAGTAGCACTAGTTTCTCTATAATAATTATTTTTGATTGACCTTTAAGAAAGAGTAAACATTCAGAGCTTTTACTGCAGGCATGAACAATCTGGACTTCCCAGAAATGCTGAAGGAACTCAGCAGCTTTGAAATGTTTTGGCTTTTACAGAAACGCAGTTAACACTCAAGATCAATACTACCTACACTTTGCTGTCATAACTAATGCAAGGTGTCTTGAAAGACAATAATCTAAAGTTTGCTTTGTCTCCTATTGAATTTTTTTACTATGAATATTTATTTTATGATTAGTAGAAATAAAATGGAAATAATTATTTAAAATAGCATCACAAATAACTACAATTCAAAAGTGAACTGTTCATAACCCCCCCAAAACTTCATATTCAGATTTCTAGCATAATTCAAGACATGTTTTATTAGTCAACAGCAGTTAGAAAGAGTGAATGCTGCTCTCAAAATACTGACTGTGCATTAAAAGTGTATGTACTATTAGAATACCTCGAGGTTAGATTATCGTGTTTTCTGGCAGTCATAATTTTGTGATTAAGAGTAGCAATTCCTTACCAGACTCTATAATAAGTGGAATAAATTATTATCAACCTGTGGATCTGCTGGAGGGCAGAAAGGTTCTACAGAGAGATCTGTACAGGCTGGATCGATGGGCTGAGGACAGTGGTAGGAATGAAGTTCAGTAAGGCCAAATACCAAATAGTGGGTCCTGCCCTTGGGTCACAACAATTCCAGGCATGGCTACAGGCTAGGAGAAGGGTGGCTTGAGAGCTGCTCAGCAGTGAGGGTCTTGGGGGTGCTGGCCAACAGCCAGCTGGAAATGAGCCAGCATGTGCCCAGATGGCCAAGACACCCCATGGCATGCTGGTCTGTATCAAGACACACGACCAGGACAGCGATTGTCCCGTTATACTTGCACTGGTGAGGCGGCACCTCAAATCCTGTGCTCAGTTTTGGGCCCCTCCATTCAAAACGGACATTGAGTGCTGGAGCGTGTCCAGAGAAGGGCAAAGGAGCTGGTGAAGGGTCTGGAGCACAAATCCTGTGAGGAACAGCTGAGGGAGGTGGGGATGTTTAGGAAGAGGAGGCTCAGGGAGGGCCCCGCTACTCTCCACCAAAAGGAGGTTGTAATGAGTTGAGGGTCTCTTCTGCCACGTCTCAAGAGAAAGGACAAGAGGAAATGCCTTAAGTTGCACCAGGGGAGGTTCAGATTAGATATTAGAAAATATTCACTGAAACAGCGGTTTGGCATTGGAATAAGCTGCTCAGGAAATGGTGGGGTCACTGTCTCTGGAGATGTTCAAGAGGTGTCTGGAATTTGGGGGTATGTTTTAGGGACGATGATGATGGTGCTGGGTTGGTGGTTGGCCTTGATGATCCTGAAAAACTCTTCCAGCTTTGATGATTCTGTAATTCTAAGGCTACTGAAACAACTTGAAAATATGTTACACCAAGCTACTTTGGGATGAGTAGCAACAGCAAATGATTTAGACATACTTTGGCCCAAGAAGAGCTGCACATGCTGAAAATTACCTCCAGTCCAGTCATTTATAATGGAAAAAAATAACAAATAACATCCACTACAAGCTTTTCATAACGCTATTTATGTGGGGGAAATTGTCTGAAACTCTCAAATCTCAAGTAAAGTAATTTTACCGAGGTCAACAGCAAACCTCCTACAACTCAAGGCAAAGATTTCTACCTCCTTATTCACATTTGAGATCTTTTACACAAAGATACTCTGCAATAATTCTTATGGGTCAAGGGGGTATATTCTCTACCCTCGGCCATTCCACTACGTACAGAAGTCAGTATTACAGTACAGAAATTGATTTTGTCTTGTAAGGCCAAGACTGTAAAACATGCACACATAAACTCATACACATAGGCTAGTAGTATTCTAAAAAAATATTATTCTTATTATGTAAATAATTATTTTATTCTGTTGAAATTAATACTGCCTGCTCTAGTCTCTTACTGAAGCACTGGCCTGGGCTCTTCTCAACAAAACTGCTGCTGAGGTCCAACAGCACATTTTTGAACTTTTCACCGGTTCATAAAAATCCTCTCCTGTCATACAAACAAAGAAGTAGAAAAATCCATTTGTACAAAGCTACAAACTCCTGTGCCTACTCTGTATGCAGCATGAGGAACCCAAGGACAAATAAATGTGGTCTCACAGTACATGGATGTTCTCATGATATAGAAAGTTATGCACATGCACTTGCTCTGTCATGGTCTATAGACCTCTCTCTTGCCAGAACTCACACCAATTAGATGGTCTCCTGCCTAGCCTAAGAAAATACCAGTAGAAGTTTTTAAAACTGTACTTTGGGTTCCTTACAGGGAAGAAAAAACCCTATATATAAAATTAAAAATAAATTTACTCTGAAACAAAATCCTATTTGCCACTTACTTTGGGATCTTAATGAAGAAATACAAAAATACCATTTCAAGTCAAGTGGCTTTCTCATTTCTTATTTACTGCAGATTCAAAACCTAAACACAGTGTCTTGTCAAAACTGAGCAGCAACATTAATCATGAGCTATAAATATCAATACCTGACTAAAAATCCCTTTCTTTTCCCACACCACCTATTTGCAGTATTTTTGTTACTAAGCAACAAAATGAACAAAATTCTTCTATTATCCAAAACACTTGCATTATTGCCAGGATTGCCTTAACACAACTTTATTATCTCAATTGCTTCACTTGCTGAGCATGTGGAGCAGCAGATTAGGGATAATTAGACAAGGAATGAATGAAACTGTGGTGCAGTCACATCCTGAGACACAAATTAAGTATTGATTTTGGTGATTCTACTAATATCCATTTAATATGCATAGCTGCTAAACATTTGAATTGCTATGACTTCATTCTCAGTATGTTGTTACATGTATTCTGGGTTCTGGCTGAGCAAATGATGTTCAGCCTTTATGACACTGCATAGCATTCAGGGTTATGAAACACAATTATGCAATGCAGAAAAGGTGTGAAGGTTGAAGGAAAGCTCACCAGGGCAGCTTTAAATATGTCCAGGCTTCTCAGGTAGGATGAAAAGGAAAAATGAGGTAAAGACCCTTTCCAACATGTACACCTACCCGTGCCATGCAGCATTTCTCAATATATTTTCTAGCATAAATCACATACACATTTTAATACTGGGGAAGAAAATAGTGTGCAAGCTAGGGAAAGTCCGTGATGTCCATATCAGAGCACAGTATAACATGATTATGTGCCAAAAACTGTGTATAAAATAGTATTCTGAGAGAGGTTAAAATTCTTCCAAAAATGTTTCAGAAACCTTTTTGCCTTTGGTTATATCATTACAGTGCAGGTAACAGAAAATAGTAAAGTTAACCTAGATTTATATTCATGTAACTCAGTGCTGAATTTTCTTCTTAAACTCCAGAGAAACTGCTTCTCAAGATTAAAAACTGGTTTTCTCAAGAAGCTTAAGAAATATTTCACAGCACATTACTCAGGGGAGAGGTACAGAGGACAAAGGGAAAACTGCTATGTATAATTGTGACAGACACTTCTATCAAAAATCACACCAACTCAAATTATTCTCAAGTTATTAAGGCTAATGCCTGTAATTTTTTGACCCTTAAATAAAAAAGATCAGATTTTCATACACTGTACTCTAACATAAATCTAGGTAAGTCACAGTGCCCAAAGTCCTGCCTTCTAATAACATCTATGAATCTAAGCCAGAAGATACAGCAGTATAAATGAGATCACATTCCATTCTGCTGAGAGGTCAAGACCTCATTGCTCATCCAAAAAACTCAAGGGCAAAACCAAGAAAAATAATGTACTGAGAATCAACAGGAGAGAGCCTGGTTCATCCTTATTCTAGCAGACAGACTTCAAGACCAGCTACTGGAAGTTAACCTGAAAGGCCTAAAAATACAGTGGCTTTTAAAACTGAGATTCACTCAGAAGGTTTATGTATCTACATGGGAGACTTGGTGTGCATTTTCTTAGGCCACTCTGCAAACAAATCATACACTATCCAGCTCCTAAACAGACACCATTTCTGCACAACACAATTGTGCTTTTGTGGACTTGATGCTATGACCACAATTGCTGTACAATTTGCTTTTGGTTCACATTGGATGTATCTGGCCTGCTGAAACCCAAGTGTCTCAAGCATACACGTCAAACCACTGCAGAGTTCAGAAACACCAGAACTCTTCTGCTTTTTAAGCATTATGTGTTTATGTATTTCTAGATGAGCACTGGGCCTTAGTTCCTTTACAGCCGAAAGAGGAGATGCCAGCCCACTGCATTACTGGTACACTGTGGTCTCTCTCAGGCACTGTGCCTTCCAGCACAAGAAGATGCTCAGTGCACGTCATGAGTGGTCTGATTTTGGTCTATGACAGAGGAGTGAACTCAAGGCAGTAGAGGCCCTAGGGAAACTTTCTGATACCCCATCAGTACGGATATATTTCAGACTTACTGTATGTTCTGCAACAGATTTATCAGTGGTGTCAAGGAGAGAACACATGCTCTTTCTGTCACCAACATCCTCAGAAGTAGCAATGAGAAAGTTGTTCAGTTCGAGAGCACAGGGGCTAGCTGGGGCAATAGGCTTATTTTGGTTCTGACAAAAACAAAGTCAGAAAAAGAAGCAGAAGAAAAGACGCAAAGCAAGGATTTGATAGGTTAGGGAATGAAGGACTTGCAGGGCACAAAGCTGAGGACAAGTGCCTTCAGTACAGAGTGACAGGATGTATGCCACTGATCCGTTTGTGTGTGTTTATCTGAAGAAGATTAGAACAGTTCTTTGTACATTAGTTTGGGTTGGGCTTTTTAGAATATGGGCAGTATCAGGTAAGATTGAGCTCAGATACTAAAACACAGCTCATGGCATGTGAGTCCTGCAGTGGAGAGCCAAAGACAGCACTATTCCGGCTGGTGTACATTGCCAGCAGTGGGCAGGCAGGTGACATAAGCTGTGGCAGATGAAGCAGAGTCAACTGTGGGTTCCTCTGGTGACTCAGATACCATCAGTGGCGTGGGAAGGGGCTGGTGCGGTAGGAGAAGTAGTCTGACAGCAGTTTATATCCAGCAATATTTTTTGCTGGCTAAGGAAATAGCAAGCAGATTTTACTAATTTTCTGCTAAATGTTTTAGTATTTTTCAATAAGGGAAACTTTACCAACATAGTTCATCATAATTTGAACTGAAATAACTAGTGAGAGTTAAGACAGGGATCTTCTAAACTTTCCTGTGTTGACACTACAAAAATGCTAGGCAAAGACTTAGCATAATTTTGAGTTACACTAGGGAAACAATTGTTATCTTACTGGGAAGACAGGAAACATCAAACCCTCCTTTGTGAAGTCTACTGAGGGAGTTGCCCAGCACAGAAGTAAAGGTAAGGTTGCAGTTTCTTGTAAAGAATTCAGCTGCTGATAATTAGGAGATATTTGAGTTATGAACCTAAAAGCAAAGAATCAGGATTTCAAAAAAGAAAAACCTCAAAAAGTCCAGCTGCCCTCTGGGTGGTGGAGAAGATCTGATGTTCAGTACTCCTGACTTCAAGGGTAGTGAGATGATCTTCACTAGTACATGCTTCAGACTAACACCTTGCACAGCATAAAGTCACCTTCCCATAAATAAAAATATAAAACTGTTGAAAACCATAGACAACAACATTTTGGCTCTAAACAAATGTTATACCTAACATCTCAGTCCAACACATCCACTTCAGTTAGCTTTCAAAGCTATAAACTACACTAGGCCATAAGTTATAGAGTGTTCAGGAAATTCACCAGACTCATGTCAAGAGGCCTTTCAAAAGGAAAAATATTCTCTTATATCAATTTTGATACTTGAAGACTAGTGTTTTTGAAAAAAAATGCAAGTTTTTAAACTCAATGGTTTTATGTAGTTATTTGAATTTTAGAATGATTTAACTGCACAGAAATAATTCTTTAAAATTACTTATTCAAGAAAAAATTAATTTTGATAGCATGGGCCACAATATTGCTTGTGAATGATAAACTAGGTGGTGGAATTAAAAAGATATATCCATTGCTGTCAGACTAAAGAGTACTGAAATTATGGACACCTCTCAAATATTTCTGTGAACAACATACAGATAGTTAACTGAACAAGTCACCGTCACTTTTAGACAATCAACATACAAAAAGATCTTCAGTCTTGATGTACAGAAATAAATATTAAGAAGAGACCGACAAAAACGCCTCTGTAAAGTAGGTGTCTGTCTAGGGCTGCAGTCCATGGAATCCACCCAAATATTTGCAGCACTTAAGTAGCCAGTTACACATTTTAAAAGGCTCCCAGCACTGTGCAACTCTGTGTGCATGTGTGTGAGCTTGCACATGCTATATCCAGCTATATGGCAAAGCTCTGCTTTGCCTGATAAAGGATCTCTATTTCACACCCTGCTGCCAATATTGCATAATAAAATATCCATTGGATAAAATAGGCAACCAGTCTGTGGAATAAAAACTTCCACTTCCACAGGGAAACAACACACTGTAACTTGCTAAATTTCCCTTCCTCTGGCAATTATAATGGCATCATTTTCACTCCCACATTCACCATACTTTAAAAGAATGGTCTTGGCTTTTCCTATTGTTTGCAAGAAAGCATGTAACTCCCGGAGACAGATCAGAGCAGTTCTTGCCAAAGGCATGCAAACAGGCACTTGTAGCCTGCCCAAGATAATGAAAGGATATTACATAAATCCCTCAAATGGAAGTTTCCTACCAGAAGCAGAGGGCTGTATGCTGGTTCTTTCGAATGTCACTTAGCAGCAGCAGTCCCCAGTTATGCAGACATGCATAGGCATAAACACTGCAGTCATTAAACGCCTCAACAGGGACAGAGAAAGCACTCTCAAAGTATCTAAAAAGGATGCTGACAGAGTCTCCATCTATCTTAAAGGGTTTTACCCTCAGGAGGGATAATTCAGCCATACTGCATGTTTAAAAATTATCATACCCGCCCCTGGAGAGATTATTTCCTACAATACGGAATACCTTACATTTTCATCCTGGTTTAGCCCCCTCTCTCCCCAGTATATTATTTATTAATGCATTCTGCAGATATGAGCCAAAGAATCCCTACCAACTTATTTGATGGGCTGGCTTTGCTTCGAGAAGCAATTCGGCTGAATTGCAATACAATAAATACTGTTCAATCATTCATAGCTGCCTTGGCTTTTCATAGCTAGCAAGAGTGAATGAATAGACAAAAGCATCAGCCATGTGACCACACAAAAGAAGGCAGTCTTACAGTTCTGTTCTAGATTACAATGATTTTTTTCTAAACTATTTTACTGATTAGACTACACTGTGACAAGAAATAACAGTACATTAGCTGGTTATTCTAGTAGCCATTTACACTCATTGGTTCATGAAGTCCATGTTCCACAGCAGTAATTAAAAGTTTATCATGGTGTTTTCAACACCTTCAGTTGTAAACAAACAAATAATTAGCTAGGATAATGTTTCTGGTAGCCCTTTCCTGTTTCATTGCTTTTTATCTAAAAATCTGACTTTTCTGTAACAGTAAAGTCTGTGCTTTTAACAAAACTTTGAGATGTAAAAGGAACATTGTGGAAGCTATCAAGTGGCAGCAGCTCAGAATCTTGGTATAAAACAACAGGAAATACTGAGTCAGCTCAGGCTTAGCATAACATTTTATTTTGCTAGCCATTCACTTTGGTTCATCCTTTTCATCTGTAATAGACCACTCTACAAAAAAGTACTTTGTGCTACTGATGCAAGACCAGCACTAGAGAACAAAACAAAATGATAAAATGATAGTTATATAGTACTGTCAAACATATTTTCTGGACATCACTCTCTTAAAATACTCCTGATTCTTCCTGCACAATGTACAAAATCTATTAAAGGAACTGGCTGTGCAAATTCCTACAAAAGCTAATAGCACAGACATCGTGACCCTATGAAGTACATGCAAATAAATCCAAATCCATGAGAAAGTCACCTGCTTTAGCTCATAACACTTATGTGAAATCTTTAAAAGGATTTTATTGAAATTCATTACTGGAGTGATAGGATTTATAGAAAGATGATAAATACCTGAAAGCTGGAAACTTTGAAGTCTATATTTTCAATTTTGTAGTCTCCTCATGAACTCAAAAGCTCAGACCCTTGGGGTCTAAATGACCACAATGAAAAAATAATCTATGGTAGAGTTTCTCATAAGTCCAAGAAGAATATATTCCTCTTTCAGAGTATAAAACACAGTGCAACTAAAACTATGTAATAAGCAGATATTCAAGCTCAGCTAGATAGATTTGCAAAATCTAATGCATCTAACGCAAAAATGTCACTTTGGTGGAATATAATGGACAATGATGAGTTAGGTGATGAATACAATGCATAAATGCTAATTATCTAATCTCAGAAGCCAGACAGCAACACTGGCCAATGGCAAGGAACAGCTTAAACTGCATTTTGGCCACTACAGAACCAGAGAATCACAGAATGGTTAATGCTGGCAGAGACCACAGTGGGACATCTGATCCAATCTCCCTGCTCAAGCAGGGTCACCTCAAAGCACATGGCACAGGATTGTGTCCAGATGGTTTCTGAATGTCTCCAGTAAGGGAGACTACAACCTCCCTGGACAATCTGTTCTGGTGCTCAGTCACTCACACAGTAAAGAAGTTCTTCCTCATGTTCAGGTGGAATTTCCTGTGCATCAGTTTCTACCCACTGCCTCTTGTCCTATTGCTTGGCACCACTGAGCAGAGCCTGGCTCCATCCTCCCTTCAGGTACTGACAGACATCGATGCGGTTCCCTCTCCCAGTTGTCCCTTCTCAAGGCTGAACAGGCCCAGCTCCCTCAGCCTGGCTTCATTAGAGAGATGCTCCAGTTCATTAATCATCTTTGTTGCCTTCTACTGGGCCCTCTCCATAAGCTCCATGCTTCTCTTGTCCTGAAGAGCCCAGAACTGGGCACAGCACTCCAGATCTGTCCTCACCAGGGATGGGCAGAGGTGCAGGATCACCACCCTTGCCCTGCTGGAATGCTCTTCCTAATGCACCCCAGGTCACCATTGGCCTCTTGGCCACAGGGTCACACTGCTGGCTCATGGACAGCTTGGTGTCCATCAGGATCCCTATGTCCTTCTCCACAAGCTGCTTCCCAGCAGATCAGCTCCCAGCCTGAACTGGTGCCCAGGGTTATTACTTCCCAGGTGCAGGACCCCACATTTGCCTTTGCTGAATTGCAGACAGTTCTGTGCCCATGTCCCCGTGGGATTTTTTGTTGTTGTTTTGTTTTTGTGGGGTTTTTTTTGTTTGTTTTGGTTTTTTTTCTCTTTTTAAATTTCAGCTTATTTCACAGTATACATTTAATCTACAACAAACCTGATAACTCATCCTTAAAATCATCTTGGTCTGTGTAAGAAAGCATCTCATGTTCCTGCTCCACTCAGGAGTAAACAGACATCGAGTAAACAGACAGCTTCTAATGTTGACTGACTGATTACTGATGTCATTTCAAAAGATATGCTCTTCATAAACAAAAATCTGTCAGTAAAGCCAAGAGCCAAACAAACAATATCATGGTAACTGAAGACAGAAAGCATGAAAAAGCTCCCAAACCCATAATCAGCTGAAGCCGTCATTCTTATGTAAGCAATTCTTGCAACAGAATTGAACCAAGAAAATATAATTAACTCACAAACTATATCTGTTGGTGGTGGGTGGGCATGGGGACAGAAGTGGCATGCCAGTTGATTCATAGTGTGAATTCAGGTTTACAGTGTTATTGAAAAACATCAGAATTAGTAACATAGCATACAATATCAGTACTGAAGAAGACTGCTGCCTTTACTTCTGCCACCACCTTGCATGTCTTAGACTTGCTTCCAAGTGTTCTCTTTTTCAAAGCAGAATTTCGTTCAAATAGTGGCACTGAAGTAGAAATTGGTTGCTAAAATTCAGTCCAAAATTGCAGTTTTTACTCAAAATTATTCCTCCCCCCCCCCCCAACCCCTTAAAAATATTTCAAATTAAAGTGAACCTGTAAACTTGCATTTCAAATGCCATCACATCTTGAAAGTGTCACCAAGACTCTGGAATTAACTTTTCCCATATGTATCATGTAGACAGATTAAGTGCAGCAAACATTGATTGGCTGCACTTTAAATTTTGCTCATTTTGCTTGTAAATATTACAAGTTTAATCTCAATTTTTGATACAGCTCACTTTTCTCTGATGTGTATTACAGCACAAATCAAAGTGAAAACTCAGTTCAAAGTTGTCTGGCAATTTTACAAAAGTCTCATCCATAAAGTCTCTTAGAGACTTGCTTGATAAAGGAGTGATGCATGCAGTGCTGTGTGAAATGCAGGATTTTTTCCATTCAGTTCTCTCCAAGGTTTTTTTTTTTTTGGTATTATCTTTAGCTTGCAAGTTGTGGTTGTTAGAGGACAAAATTAGAGACTCACAGACTGCTGTCAATTCTGCCCCAGATAGTTCTATCATCTGTAAAGATGCTTCAACTATTTGTAACAATTTCTTGCTGAAGAGTAAAGCTTTTTCTCTGTTGTTGCAGTGAACTGAAGAATCATGCCTCTGCTTGTACAACTTTGCAAAACTACACAGATTTAATGACAGTGCAGTATTAAGGGGGAAACCATGTCTATTCTCGTAGAACATAAAGGAAATGCTTATTTGTTCCGATTTGTGCTCAAATGAAACTATGAAATTGCCATTACTGTTTCCATAGCACACTTGCTTTTAGCTCTTTCTGATCTTTTAGGTCTCAAGGAGAGGTTCAAGCACAGGCAAGGAATCTTCATTGTTATTGAATGCTCAAAGTCCTTCAGTACTCCAAAAAGTTGCATTTATCATTGAGAACTTCAAAACTGTTGGATAAAAATGAAGAGAGATCTTGTAAAACCTCGTATGTCAGAAGAGAAGTGAGCTATACTTCTGGCTGGGGTGGCATTATAGTAATACAGGAAATTTTTCTTTGGTGATATTTTGAAATATCATACAGTATGGTATTTTCCTTAAAATTTAATGTTTCACACCGTATTTTTTCAGATGAATTCTTTCTGAGAAAGGGTTGATATATCCACAGATGCTAAAGTTGAAAATCATCTTCCTAACAGATATTGGCCTGGAACAGAAGAGTATGCTTGTACTTAGAAAAGATTGAGATTCAGCACCCGATATGTACAAATCCTTTTATGATTCAATAGTTCATAAAAGAAATGATGCAAGAGCTATTCAAATGGAAGGCTTTATCACTCATAGGTACATTATGGTAGTGTGAGGGGAAAGTGAAGCACTGGGAAGAGTGAACCCCAAGCAAAAAGGTATGAGAAGTCACCAACAGAGTGGAGCTAGAAGTCCTTCCAGAATTTGGCAGTTGGAGATCGTTTGAAGAGGTCATGAGCTCCTTAGACATCTGCATGGAAGGGAGTGACAAGTCCCTAGGTACATAAAAAGCTGTTTGTAAAGGAAAAGATATCTCAAATTCATGGCAGACAAGATAGAACAAAATGAGCCTAACTCCTTGCAGCAATGTAGATTAACATTAGACTGTAGCAAAAACTTTCTCACATAAAGCACTGGAATAGATGGCTAAGGAAAGTGAGGACATTTTCTTCATAAAACCACATTAGACAAAAATACATCATGAGTCATGAGTGTGTAGGTATCCGACAATTTCTCCCACATGAGTGATTTGCTTTGTGCTTGGTCAGCGTAAAAAAATCTGTAAGTTTTACCGATTTAAAATTTAAAGCTGCTTATCATTCTAGAAGGCTGCCTAAGAAATTTCACAACTGTTGTAATTTAATCTGACTGAAAGAAAAAAACAAGCTTTTTTAAGTTGCCAGCAAAAAAACAGCTCCTGTTTCTTCCAGTTTACAGTGGAAAAACACTCTAGGGCAGCAAGTGGTGGTCCAGGAGTCTCTACATGCTCTTTTCATGAGCACAGTGGGACAGAACAAACCCCTTGGTCTGTAATCTCCTGATTCTCCCCATTTTTAGGAGACGTTTCTTTGGGTAAACTGTTGCATTAGAAAACGAATTTGCAGATTAGAACAGTCATTTTCTGTAATCCCCATGAGCCACTATGTTAAACACAAATCCTTCCTGCCATACTCAAGTCCTCAGTGGCTCCTCTGCAGCTGGGAAAGTTGTGCAGGCTTCCTCTGGCACATCTGCTTCCATGTCCTTCCACTGAATTTAAATGGAATCTCTCCACAACTGAGTGAATGCTGGTGAAAAGTATGCGGAAACAGAAGAGGGATATTCGACAACTAACAGTGCCATTTTATATTCATCTCTACATATAAATATCAAAAGGCATTTTAACTACTATCTTTTAATGCCAGATATTCATGGTATTTCTTTTAGATATATGCTAAGGACAGCAATCAGATAAAGCAATCAGTGAGTATACTCACAGCTCTATTTATGGGTATAAAAATATGCATTTGCTGTCTTTACAGAGAAAACCAGGGATTTCTTTATTTGTGAGCCTGAGAATATGTGACAGAATTTGTTGTCCTCAGATGTTTCCTCACAGCCTAAGGAAATGAATAAAATCTGACATTCTTTGGTAGCTAGCCAAAGAAAAAAGCCTCCCCACTCTCTCAAGCAGTTTGTCCAGCCTGCAGGAGGAATCACAGATATAAGAGTTTAACAAGTCTATCAGAAGAATGATTAAACTGCTCCCTTCCTGTCTCAGATTGAACAGGTACCGACAGCACATAATTAGCTTTGGTGGTAATGGAGTCTTGGGCTAAAGAAACAAACACTTTAGGAGTTCTTCAGCTTTTTATCACATTAAAACCTGCATCAGGGTTATTAAACTTTGGTTCTCCATGGTATTATTTGTTTTCAATATGAGAAATTCACAAGGTCTTACTTTGACGAAAATTGACTCCAGAATAATACTGGAACATCCTAAAAATTGCTTAGCAGGGGAAATTAGACTTTCACTTGACCGATTAATAAAACAGTACCTTTATCCTATCTAAGCTCATCTGTGTAGCTTTAAAGTTTTCAGATGACTTTGTGGTCTGTACATGGTTCCTGATTCTAGAGACCAGAAAGAAGTCCCACTACCTCCTTACTCCTCCCAGTTTTCAATATACTACTTCTATATCCTAAAATCAGGCCTCAGAAAGGAACTGCAATGAAAAATTTAAAAAATGTAATTGTCCTATCAGGCAGGAATGACAAACTAAGGCTATAGATAAACATTTAACTAACGAATATTGAATTTCAGAGCCAGATACTTGTCATTCGTTCCTATCACACCTTTCAAATTCATACAGAACAGTTTGTTTAAGTTGAAGGAGGTTAAATGAGCTGAACTTGAAACACACACCTTTTACTAATGTGTATCTCACTTTGCATACTTTTTTTTAGCCACTGAAAATTATACATGGTATAGCTTCATTTTTTTTTTCTTCACTGCCAATCATTCATTTTCTAAAATACAAAGAGGTATCATATGTGGATTTGACACAATCTGTCCTGAATTTGCCATATTTTTTTCCATTAAGATCTGGGAAAGATCAAACCGTTGTTTATTCAAAAGCATATCAGATAAGTTTTACATGACAGGGACCTAAAAATGCTAAAAAAAATATGTAACTATGGGCTTAGAATTCAAAATTATCTGGTCAAACTGGAGAAATGATCTGAAGAAAAAGGGATATCATTCAACAAAGGAAAACCTCCAACACTGAGAGACAAATAAGCAGTTGTACGAAGACTGGATAGGAAAAATTTTCCTTCACCTAGTAGTTCCTTAAAGCAATTCCCTGATTCCTAGTAGATCATAAGATGAATATAAGTAAAACAGATTAAATTATTATGAAAAGACAATCATTATAGTGGTGAAAAAATATAAGCATGTAAGACATGTATAAACGTTTGCCTTCAAAATAGGAAGAAGAAATCCATAAGCTGCCTTCAGCATTGACACAATCTGAGGTAAATGCTGTGCTCACTCTTGGGCACCACTCATTGTGACCAATATCTGCCAACTGGAGTGGCTCCAGAAAACATAAATGAGAACAATTAGGGACCTAGAAAACAAGAGGAAAGACTGTAATAGCTGAAACTAAAATTGGAAGAGAATGCTCTTTATTTTCACCCATGGTGCATAAGAGAAGGAGGAAGGTGTTTAAGTGCAACAGAGTGAATTCAGTCTAGAAGTATTGAATGGGAAATGGGAAATATTGAAATGGGAAGCAAGTAGAGAATAAGCAAGCATAAGTAATTCTGCAAGCACCACACTGACAAGCTATCCTAACATCTCTCAGCTGGGACAAGCACACAAGCATCCTGTCTTGAAGTGGGAGAAAGACGAAACGGTTTCAGGAGGAACCTTCCAATCCTGCTATCCATGATTTGCTATGGGTTTATATATCAAAGGGTGAGAGAACAGACACACCCTGTTTTTGATTGCAACAAACCATCACACCAGACATATAGTAAGGAACTGAGTTCTTTGTATTTGTAGCTGCTACAAAAGTTCAGCTGACTTCCAGTTGCAATGACAGCTGCAATCTTACTAAATACCAGTAATCCTTCTGGACAACAAAGTTGATTTATAATATATGTGTATTTGTATACCTGTCTATTGCATCTCACAATACTTGTGCTGGTTTCTGCTTTGGTACTCAGGCAGATTCTGTAGCTTTCAATAAATCATGTGATCTCTGCTGCTAAATTCCTTGTCTTGAAATCCAAATAGTTTATATGTAATTCTATTTAATTAGGATGATGGGTGAATGCATTGATTAATAACTATTACATGTTCCAACATCATAGTGAAGGGACTGCAGAAAAGTTTACATTCAGAGGAATAAAATAGTGGTTTTAGGATCAGAAGAGAGAGTTCCGACCATTTAACAAAACACTTTACATAATACAGATCATACAGTTTTACTCAGGGATTTCCTCTTCCACGCCTAAAATGGTAGGAATGCTTCACTTCCAGGGCAAACTGAACTTGGATATCAAATGTCTATATGCTACTATGCATATGCTACTACACATACAATCAGAACTGTGCTGATTCTAATGCTATTCAGCTGCAAATTTGCATTTGAACTCATGGTAATAGACTGACAGAATGGAAAAAGGACAAGAGGGAGCCATGGAAGTTTGTATGCATTACTCCTGCTAAGGCACAGACTATGGCTAACACACTTCCTGTTAGAGTTTTCCCCTGATCCTCCCCACCTGGTTGTTGGTTATTGCCAGAGTTGTCATGACTGCAGAAATCTGGAATGGGAAGGTAGTCCCAGTGGACTGCATCTGAGGTGTGATAAAATCATGAGCAGATCCAAGTCTGCCTTCACTTTAAAGTTGAAAGTGGGGCTTCAAGCACCTGAGGATGTCTGTTGTTTTACCTTGGCACTGGTGTGTTGTACAGGAGCTTAGGCTGCAGGAAGGTAAAACCAGGTAGCCTGTGAACCAGGGCTCAGTGTGACATACAGCTCACAGTCTGGGCCTATACTAATGAAACACTGCCAAACTTTGCCATGGTCAGCTAAGGATTGGTGTCAACCATATTCTTAAATTCTTTGAACTTCTCAGGCCATCACAACAACTCTCAAACTGCATAATAGGAATAGTCTTGGTCCTGGGCACCTCCCAAAACATGTCTGGGAACTGTTTCATATCGTTGGCTATCTCAGCCTAAAGCTGCACCAGGAACCCTTCTACAAATTTAAAGTGTTTATCTAGATCACTGAGTTGTAATATTCATACAAGCACTGCTCAGTTTACGGTTACATCTCTTGCCACAAATACTTCAGATATCACTTAAAAAAATAAATGGAAACAGCCATCTACACCAATAGATCTTTTGACATTATTCTCAATTATGTTGGGTTTTCTGCCCCGCTTAATACAGAGTGGTATCAATTCCAGAATTTATAGGAGAAAAATCCATTTTTTCCACATGGAATCAAGCTGAGATTACATGTAATCGAGCTTGGAGTTCGTAAATGGAAAACACTGTTAGCAGCACATGTTCCAATAAAATCTTCCTTGATCTTCTGAATGTACCTACCCATTAACAAAAGTAAGAAGTTCAAGTTATGGAACTTAATTATATTTATTAATTAATTATAAATTAATTACATTTATTCTCCTTCTCTTTCAAAATCCAAGGATGAGACTAGTTACAGTTTCTTCAGCTATGATATATGGGTACAGAATATTTTTTTCTCTTAAGGGGGAATGTAATTATTTTGCCAGTAACTGCCTACAAAAGTAGACACAAATTCCCCCTCCACAACAGTAAGCAAAGTGAGACTAGTTTTTCTCTTCATAAAAAGAAAATACTGCACATATTCTGTACAAAATGGTATAGGAAAAACAATATATCTTAAGATAGTCTGGAAGCAAAGCAAACCCATTATGCATCTTTATGCCTCTCATTTTCAGACCACAGAAATACAGAATACTTAAGAGAGCTTTTATAAGGCATCTCAGTGTGTAAATATTGCAAAGAAAAGTACTAATACCTTGTCAGACCATGTTCAGATCTGCCACAGGATTCAGAGCAAGATAAGGTGCAAGCGCCTGGCCTCACATTCAGACTTTCCAGGCAGCTCTCAAGTGTGGAGAGCTGCATCCCTGTCTGACAGATTTCCTAAGTTCCTCTCAGTTTAGCCACTACTACTACAGCATGAATAACACATTGCAGCTGTCCTAAATGAAAAGCAACACTTCTCCAACTTCTGGACACCCAGCTTGCCACACCTTAACACACCGGAGTGGTTAAAAGTTAAAAGACAACTCTTCATACTGGGATCTTGGCAAAAGATAGGATTTCACTTGGAATGTTTTAAAAGCAAAGAAATATTTCCATTCCATTTTGATTCAGGTGACAGAGACAGAAGAAAGTGTGCAATAACAGAACAAGTTAATGTGAAAATTCAATAACTTAATAAAGAAATTTTATTAAATGAACTTCTAAATACCTAATTAAATCTCTTTTGAATTATTTGTCTCTTCTAAATTGTGTATATTTTAGGAGAAATTTATAGCTGTGTTTAATTGTTTTATTTTCTTTTCCTTGTGACTGAACTATTACTGCACTACTGTTTTCAATGGTATTGCATGCTGTCAATTAAGTGACACTGTTGGATAATTAATTGCATAAAGCCAACTCCAGCTTTCCTTCACTGTAACTACTGAACTTTGCTATATCCCCAGAAATGACAACCTGCAGGCAGAGACATCAACCCTGGCAAGGATGTTATTTTCAAACAACGGTGAGAGAACAGGTCAGACTATATAAAAATGATCTGAAGCAATTCTCTAAAATCACTGACATGATAAACCCAGAAAGATTTACCAAAATGCGTAATTCTTACACTTGATCGTCAGTGTTGTTTCTGTCCAAGTAGTGTTTCATGGATTGAATACCTGACCACACAGATTGCAGGACCCTCACGATTAGAAATACTAAATTACTGTTTGATTCTTAGAGAAATGAAAAAAAATACCCAACAAAACAAAGCAAAAACACAAACAAAAAAAAGTGCTTCCAAATCTGGGAATTGATAGGTACTTGTGAAGAGTTTGTATACTATTAAGCATATTTAAGCTTGAGTTGTATGGCTGTGATGCAAAACAGCTGAAGCAATTATATTTTTTCAGTGAGCTAAAACCTTGCTTGTTTTGAAGTCATGGTGAGCTTTCCTTTTCAGCTAGAACTACTCATGTATGATTAAAACAGGCTGCAGCTCCTCTTTCTGTATACAGGGGCCCTAAGATCTATTAAAGATGATGTTTCATAAACACTTGAAGCTGGTAGCTCCAAAAGAAACAATTTGCCCACCCTTTCACCCCACCACTTGCTAGCACACCACTCATGCTAGCACAACCATTTATGCAGCTGTGTTGTAAATCAGATTAGGGAAATACAGTTCAAAACGATCTTGTTTATTTATTTATTTTTATGCCATTTTGCTTTTATAAGCATTAGAGAATTACTCCTGATGGCATGGCTGGAGATAAGGGAAGCTGATGATTGTTTAGTTAAGGAAAAGGAATGATGTACAGACAATCAGAAATGTGCCAAAATTAGGCATGAAGGCTATTACAGTCAAGAATTTAATCAGCTGGCCAAATGTCCTCTCTTTTAGTAGGATTTTCTTCACAGGAAAGTGTAATTAATTCAAATATTTATTTTCAGAATTTAAATGGTTTTCTGCTTAAGAACTGCCAGATTTATGAATTAAATTATACTATGTAATTTCCAGAAGAACATATTAATACCTGCAGACAAAAATTTGCTTTACTCTGTCTTAATAATTAAAAATTAATGGCATTTTTTCCCTCTGTGTAGAGGTCAGCTTTTCTCTTTAATCCTGACAAATATTTATTTAAGCCTGAGGGATAATACATAATTAGATTGATCTCAGTTGATTTTTTAAACACAAAGCAGTAAACTCACCTGACAATGGTAAGAACCTTCAAGTTACAATGAGCACCTATGTGACATATACTATTAGTGAGTACACAAAATCCTTGCACTTCACTCTTTCTCAAAAAAGAAATAAAATTCTTGTAGTTCTAAATCCTTTGAAGAAACTTTGTCAAAGCTCAATTATTCTTGACTTCCATACAAAATCAATTACTTTCTTTGCAGCCTGTAACTGGAAGTGTCCCAAGAAAGTAAAGATCTCTAACGTGACAACAGAATCCCAGTACTTAATGGCTGGGATCACGCCATGTATGGAATTTCCCTCTGGCTAGTGTTTTCAGTGTGGTGGCTTTGTACCCAAATGCTTTCCAAGTGTGACTACATGTGTGCATACAGAAGCATGTTTCTCTTCATTAAAGACAGCAGTCCCATATCATTACCCCATTGTTTTGATGCCTTGAAAACGTATTGTGAATCTTCCATAGGCTCACCAAGCCCAGTTTATTTAGTGGACTTCCCTCTGAGATAGTAAAGTAAAAAACTTGAGAGCTTCCCTAAGTCATCAAGTTTACTTTGAGTTAATGGAAAACTCATAAAAAACCATTTGGAGTGCTGATTACAGACTCTTCTCTGGCATTTGCCTGTACTTTCTGTGCACCTATCTCACTTAATGTCCCTAAGAGTCTTCAATTAATTATTTGATTATAAAGCCATTTGTACGCGCCTGGATCAAGTGTACTAGATCATGTCATAATTTTAGCTTTGAATGAACCTGCTGAACAAAGGCTAATTAAACTAACTTCTGGGTCATATCATACACATTACCACTAAAAATGTTATTTTAAATGGCAAACAGTCATTGCTCTTACAGGCTGCAGAAAAAATTATGTGCACAGTACTAGTATTTATTTGAAGAGAGTCAAAGCATGCTGTGCTCTGACTGCCCAAGGGACAAATGCCCATTGTAATTCATTCTGCGAAAACTGAGGGAAACGACAACCCTTTAATTTGATAGTTATATCACAGTTTAACTCCAGACTAGCAGTGTGCCCAAGTGGCTATGAAGGCCAATGGCATCCTGGCCTGTATCAACAATAGTGTGGCCAGCAGGACCAGGGAAGGGATTGTCTGTCCCTCTGTACTGGGCACTGCTGAGGTCACAGCTCAGACCCTATCTTCAGTTTTAGGCTCCTCATTAAAAGAGGGACAGTGATGGGCTGGAGCCTATCCAGAGAAGGGCAATGGAGCTGGTGAAGGGTCTGGGGCACAAGTCTTATGAGGAGTGGCTGAGGAAACTGGGGCTGTTTTCTGGAGAAAAGGAGGCTCAGGGGAGACCTTATTGCTCTCTACAACTGCCTGAAAGGAGACTGCAGCCAGGTGGGGGTTGTTCTCTTCTCCCAAGTAACAAGAGATGGGACAAGAAGAAATGGCCACAAGTCATGCCAGGAGAGGTTTACAGTGGATATTCAAAACAAGTTCTTCATGGAAAGGTGGTCAAGGATTGTAACAGGCTGCCCAGGGGACCATTTGAGTCACCACGACTGAAGGTAAAGATGTGTAGATGTGGCACTTAGGGACATAGTTTAGTGGTTGACTTGGCAGTGCTGGGTTAAGAGCTGGACTCAGTGACCTTAAAGGTCTTTCCAAACTAAAGAATCCTATGATTCTGTATAGCTAGGATTTTGATACAACTTGAAAACAACACCATCAGCACCCCCCACCCCACACTTTTTAGGCTTTCAGGAAGAACTCTAGTATTAGTTTTTGCCTGTTTTTGTTTCTTTTCCCTTTTTTTCCCCTTTCATAGTTCTTAAGCAGCAACTGAAATAGAGCTACATCTGAAATGATACTTGGCCCTGTACTTTTTATTGGTATTTATAAGAAAAGTATTTTCTGCCTAAGAAAAAACTGAAGTTCTAGAGACACGTTACCATTTTAACCATGTTTTTCAGGACAATCAATACAACAATCTTCCTTAACCTCCCCAGATGGCAGTGTCACATTCAATCATGACTCCTCTATATTATTTCTGAAGAAACAGAAAGTCCTGGTAGATAATGAACATACTCCTACTGTCCCCAGAACAACATCTACAGATTTGTCAATTTGCTGGGGAAGTTTGATAAGAATGAAAGAAACATGGCATAAATGTAAATACTACTGTCAGAAATGTCCCCAAATGGGGGCAAGCTGTAGAAAACATGAATAGCTCTTTCTCCCCTGAATCACTTAATTTTCTTTATGCTGGAAACATGATGCTCTTTCCAAGTTTGTTCCTAAAATAGCTGTCCAATACTCCTTTATGGAAAAAAAATAAACACCCTCAATTTCTCTCAAGTTGGACTATACTATCGCTACTTAAAAACTTCAAAAATTATGTGCAGAAATTATTCTCCTTGGAAGAAATAAAGAAGATAGGAGCCAAGTCAAATGGTCCTTTTTAACCTTTGATCTCCACCCCATTCTTCCTAAATTCTTAGGGACTGACTTAAAGATCAGAAGCTCGCTCTTAACCAACTGTCAGCCTGTTTCACACACCAAATTTTATGCTCAAGTCCTAGAAACTCTGTAGGGTAAGGAAAAGAAGCAGTAATTGGTTAAGTTTTCAAATCTTTCTGTCCTTGTCTACAAGAGGTATTCATCACAATTAACATTGCTGCCACTTTTCTCAACCCAAAGCACGAAGAAAATTCCTTATTATTTTTCTTCCTGCAATGCAGTTTCCAGAAACACACAGTATGTCTACCTTTGGATTCTGCAGGGGTCATAGGAGGTGTTCTGTTCAAACCAGTTTCCTTTTGATCCAACTCAAAAGGATTTTGTTTGCTCCCCTTTAGACCTCCCCACCAAGTAAAACTGTTACTGAAGCTTGGAAACCATCCTTAAAAACCAAAACATTTTGGGGACGTTTGAAACTAGATGTTCACCTGACTACCTCTCTTACTGGACACATGTGACTCAATTTCTTTGTGCCTCATTGCTGCAGCAATTTGTTAGTCCCTTTCTGCCCCTCTGACAAGTGTCTAGCTCCAACGCCCTTCTCACTTATAACCATATCCTCACCTTACACATCTATAAATCCAGCATCACCTCTTTCAACCACACAAAAAAATATGGACATGGCTCTTAATAATAAAAAAAAAAAAGTAAACAGAAATGCCATACTTAAATGGATCACAGGTTTGATAGCACTGATTTACAGCAGGCACTGTGGAGAAAAAATCTTCACATGTAAATATGTAAATGATTAAAAGCTGACACTGTGGACATAATGAGTGAGAAATGCTAAGCAGGAAGATCCAACGAATATTAGACCTTTCTGCTACACCCAAAGAACACATTTATCCATGGCAAATACAGCTGAGAATTTTGTTTTTATGTGTTATTTTATACTGATCTGTCATTTGCTAATACTTTTAGCACAGAGATAGGCAGATCTCCAGGGACTTAGGAGAAATGTAGAACTTTGTGGGGTCAAAATTTATGAAGCATTACTAACACATTCTCTACCTCTAATCTTTATGCTTAGTGTCATCATACAAATTTTTAACTCCTACAACACACAAGGCTACAGAAACTTGTTGGGTTTTTACAAATCTAATTTGAACAGTGCAGCCAAAGCTGTTGTTTGGTAGTCTCAAAACATTGAGAATGTTGACTTTATAATATTTTAATGATAACTTCTACAGCAACTCATACATTTTTAACCTTAGCATTTAATTAGTGTCACTCTGCCAGTTTAGAGTGTACTGCTTTCAATTAATGCAGCTTCATGCAGGTCAGTCTGATGCATTTTAAGTCCTGTTGCTTTATGACTGCCTGTGATAGAGTCACCTCTTGCCATCTGCTCAGCTACTGAAATGGACAATGTTTCCTGACCCTTCATCTGGTTGCATTGTGAAGTTACCAATCTTCCTGGGTGACATCTGCACTCCTCAAACTATGGCAATTATTTTAATGTTTTTGACCCAACAGCATGTAACCAGCACACATAGGAATCTGAAAGAAGTTTTAGCAATCTGCAAAACTCTTAAAAAAAAAGTCAGACAACCTCTGATACTTTTGCCAAGTTCTGCTGCTTCTAAATATATTTCCTGTACTTCATCTTAGGATACTTACCCATCCCCTTTCTCTTTCAAAACAGTAAGGCAAATAAAATATTTTAAAATACCTGAGAGTCACTATTATTATTTTTCTTACTGTGGTCCTAATGACTTAAATGAAGAAACAAGCCAAGGCAGAGATGAGACCAGAGAAAAGGAGGTCCATCTTAGATGGCTGTAGGTTTGTGAAAAGATACAATGGCGAGACTGACTGCATGGAGAGTGGATTGGTGCTCCAGGCAAAGCAAAGGAAAACGCAAAACCATGCAGTATAGTAGCTGCAAGTCATGTAAGATCTCAATTTTTTACACAATACTTTCACAGACCATTTCAGCTTTGCAGTTCCTTCTTTTTAAAGATATTTTCCCCTTAATTAAAGTTCATCTTGGTCTTGCAATTTTTAAAGCTGTCCTTAGAGTATAACCATTTTTGATATCAATAAGTGCTCATCAGTGCTGTTTTTACTTGTGCATTTTAATTTAATTTCATACTATTTTTCATGGTTTAAAAAAAGAATGAAGTCAGTAGATATGATGGTACTACTTTGTTACTTATCTCATTTTTATCTCAGGACAGGAAAATAATCTAACCATATTATGCAGTTCCCACTGAAGAGAACAAACAAATAAGGTGTTGTTCCTTGCCTCTTCTTTTTTTTTTCCTTTCTCTAGCTTTACTTTTACTGTTTGCTTTTTGTTTTGTTTTAAAGGCTGCCAGTAAGTAAACTCAGACCACTGGGTTAGCCATTTGACAATTGACAAAACATATGATAATAACAATTTTGAGAATGTTTTAATAAATATCAGGGCTTTTATAACTGCAGAAGAAAACCGAAATTTTCTGAAACCCAAATCTGAAAACATTTTTGTAGTAAAAAAAAAAGGAATTTCAGGAGAGTATGATAATACTTTAACTATAGACATTATTACTTAAAAGAAAAAAAAACCAAAATATGATAATTTCAGGATGAGTTGATCTTGGACAGTGAGTGTACTCCTATCCTCATTCAATACATTTAACATTATAACACAATGATGGAGGAAGGTGAGCAGATCAGCAAACAGGGTGAAATCAAAGAGCTTAGGCAGAAGTGGCACTAAACTGTAAAAAGCACTGGTTTGTTGAGAAGCTGTGAAATGCAACTGAGAAGTAACAGAATAACAAACTACTGGAAGAGATCTTTTTTTATCCTTGAATTCTTTCTGTGAAGTTTAGGACAGAGGAAAAAAAACAACAATGAACCCATCTTGGCTCTTATCACTAAACGTAACTATTTTTCAATGTACAGACCCTCACTGTGTATGATGACAAAACAATGTGCATCACTGAAGTTTTCAATATTAAAAGTTCAGTTTTTACAATGAATTCCAGATGTGTGTGTCCTCATTAGAGCAAATCCTGATTTTGCTTTTCCCTGTTTGCTCCTGTATTGTTTCACAGATCTTCCTGCTGACTGACCAGTGCTTTCGATCAGATTAAGATCTCAGACTATATGACAGACTCTTACTTTTCTGGTAAAAGGGTAAAAAAGGCACCTTTCTCTAATCTTCATCCTCTTGATGACAGATCTTTAATTAGGGTCTTTTCTATGCTAAATAATTTTCATGGGTAATTCTTCTATTTTCCCCTAGAGTGCCTAAATAACCGCAAAATCAAGAGCAATTCATTTTTAAAATTGTCAAAGATGAGCTTGATCACTTAACAGACCACAAGACAAACACAGAGAAGAAACTGACTTGCTCAATAATAGGCAGCAGCTGCACAAAAGCTCAGCGGCAAAATTTTATCCAGAGGCCACTGGACAAAATTCACTATTTTCTCACCATAACAATATCTCTGAAAAGGTTCTAATTCATCAAAAGAATCACTATTTAATACAGAATATATCAGTATTACAGAAGTCTTGTTAATAACCAAGATGGATTTCAAGCACTCAGATTCTGAGTAAAATAGCTTGAGAACAGCTGTAACAGAAAGGTAAAGAAGCTTCCCAAACAGCAAATGACATTTTGGTGTAATGTTCTGAAATTATAAAATATTTCAGTGGAACAGAAAAGAGAGACGATAAAAAAAATTAGAATAATACAGTTATCACTCAAAACAGAGACAGAAAGGGTCATATACATTATGTGAATTTTGACACTTAAAGGGGAGATTTAAACAATAATGAAACTATGAACACAGGGCTTTGCATTCAATAAAGTACATTATACAAAATATTTATGTTTAGAAATTGTCTAAGAAGCAGAGTAGACAATCCTTGTAAATGATACCGTGTTAATAATTAACACACATCAAATTTTGTCCAAAAGCAATATTAAGATGCTGCTGTGTTTTTATGTAAATAGATCAAAATATAATATAATGATATAATAACTTTTTCAAGGAGAAGCTGTAAAACGTGTCAAAGTGCCAAAAATTAATGCTGGCTTTTCCTCTTATTTTTTGCTCTGAATATCCACAAATCTTTATTATTGCAGATAACTACAATCTGTTCTCCTCAACTACAGATAGTGTGGCTGAGGGATTCTATCCTCATGGAAACACTGGGCTACAATGTCTGTGGGAACACCCCAATTCATAGCCAGTACTAGGCAAGCTCAAGGAACAAGCCTAAAAGCTCTTCATGTTTTTTGTGGTTTTCATATAATAACCTACTGAATCCTTAGAAGGAAGAACATTTTCAATGAACCTGAGTGGAGATGCCTTGCAGACCATCAGTTATCTCCAAATACACTGCCAAAGCAAGATCACAAATACTTATGTTATTTTCAGGTATTTTCTGTTGATCTTATGGGGCCTCCTTTATGTCTGTCTTGAGTATAGCAACAACACCTTCCAGCCTTACACAGACTTCTTCCTCTTCATCTGGTGCCAAAACTAATATATCCAGTTTCTAATTTATCAAGTGTTTAACTCCTCTTACTATGTACTTGATGGTAACATAAAAAATAACACCCCAGAGTATAACAAGTGGAATCTTTAAATGTGCAATTTTTTCTACTATTATTATCACTTCCATGGATGATTTCATCAAATCTCACAGAAAAGTTTAGAAGACAAAATAGGAAGATTGATTGGTAAACAGGAGTTACCAGCTATGGGCTCATTTTTCTTTATATTACAACCCTGAACTGGCCTTTAAAAGACAAATTTCTACTCTGCTGTGTAGTTTCTGCACCATGGCCCCATGATTAATTATCAGGCACCACATGCAAAATCCACTATGATGGATTGTCTGCCCACATCAGCATAATTACTAACCACAGTCATTGACAGTCCTTGCTACTGGAGCAACCAACCAGTAGGATTGAGAGGTGAATGAAAATACTCTGTAAGACAAAGGGCAAAGAAATGCAATTAGATAAAGGAAGACATACCAAAGTACGAGGGAACAACTGATAGCTGACAGAGTGAATAATTCACAACAAATCATTCAGGAAATGCAGCTTCTTTAGATACTGACTCTGTACACTTAGATTCCAATACTTAGAATTGGAGTGTCACTTAATAATTTCTAAAAATCATGTCTCTTTTTAGGATTCTTGATGGAATGAATTATGGTTGTAATTGTAAATACACTTGAAAACTTTTAAACTTAGAAACTTTTACAGTGACCATGGCTGTTTCTTCTTAGGATGACAAAGAAAAATTGGATTCTGAACTATGATGCATTGTAAAATTTCTGAGCATTACTTTATCTTTAGGCTGAAGCTTCATTCTCAGAATTTCAAACTGAAGTCAGCATGTGAACAATAGGACACCTTTTGATGGGCTTAGACGCTATCTACTTAAGCAGTCTAGAACAAATTCAGTCACACTAAGCAGGGTTCTCATAAGTCTGACATCTAAAGGGAATGCTTTACGGAAGAGACAGTCAGGAGCATTCAGCTCTACTATCTGCTATAACCAGAAAACAAAAGTAGGCATATTTGTTTTCACCTAATGAATTGGCCCTTTGAAACATCACCTTATTCTCCTAGAGTGAGAAGGAGAATTGTTTTTTAATGGAATTATGAATAATTAAAGAGAAAAGAAAATGCTGGGGTTCTAGAAGAAAAATTCTGTTGTAGGGAAAGCTGTACATGGATGTTCTTTTATGATATATGATAGTACAGTCTTAAGTCATAAATTGAAACTTAATCACATGTGAGTGGCAGGCTAAAATGGGATAGATTTTAAAGAAAAAAAAGACGTCTTCCGGCAGTTTTCTTGTAGCATTAAGAACAAGTTGTGCTTGGTTAAAAAGGGGACTTGCCATTCAGCGACCCAACTGCTCTCAACTGGCTCAATCAGGAGTAACAACTCTAAGTGCTCCCTACATCACAGGCAACATCTTTAGTAGCTGTACTATATTCTTGTACTTTCTCACTAATAACTGCAGATGCAAAATTACAAAATGAGATTAAACATACAGAAATTCATACCATCTCCTCTAAGGTATTTAGTTGCAATCTAATGAACTGGATAAAAAGAACAAAAAGGGGTTTTCTCTTGCTGTTGCTGCTTTTTAAACCAAAGATGTTTTATTAAAGAGTTTTCCGTCTTTATAAAATAAATGTCAGCACTGTCTGAGCAGTGAATCAGCATGATAAAGCACAAAGACAGTGCCAGCTTAAAACTGTTCAGAACCATTCTGAATATTGCATTGCAAAAAGCATACATCTCATTCATTCTTAATAAAATTATACTGTGAAACTTTACTCTGAACCCCCACCTTTCCTTTATCAATGTGTACTCAATAGGCACATACTCAGCCAGGAAAAGACTCGTAATTACTATACCTACAGTAAAGATGGTGAGGTTGTGCAAGTTCTAAACCAGATGGCTACACTGACAGAAACATGCCACTATTCCTGCAAAATCAGAAAACTGTGGAATGAGGTCTCTAAATACCAGTCATGGGTTCACCCCACAAGAAATGTTAAACTGCAGTAATTAAATAAACTCTTTTCTAATGACTGGAGCTTCTCTGTTTTTAATACATCTTCAATAATAATTCTCTTGTGTAAGTAATTTGACATGTTTTATGATGAGTATCTTTGACTTTCAGAGGACTGAATCGTATGTATTTTTTCTATTCCAAGACTACAAGTTCAGTTTCACAGCCATTAGGCATTGGAGGAAAAATTCCAGAGAAACATTAAAGCACCTTAAAGAAGTGAGTGAGCTGAATGCATCTTTTAATACAAATTCAATCAAACCACAACCCACCGATTGAGGTCCTATAAGCATATTCTCCTAAAGATACACTGTCCATAGCCTTCATTCTTATTGTGCAAATCCTTCAAATGCGCCACAGAATACACTGTTGAATATATAACTGTACAAGAATTATGGCATACTTTTTAATATATTATTGCCAATATATTTCACACTATTCTAGTCTATTTCGGAAAGGAAGCAATTTAGATTTCAAAATTAAAAAAAAAATGGACCCAACATTCTTTGCTTTATAAGCTTAGACACATCAGAGCAAGAAATTCATTAGAACTTATCAAATTAAAAGTGCTATAATTATTAATATGTTAAAATTTTTCATATTTAAGTTATTGCTACTTGAGTTACTGCTCTAATAACATTATAACCCAGTATGGCCAGATAATTTTAAAAGCAACCATTGCCTTGAAGGGAGATTTAATTGATAATGTCAAGCTACAGAAGTTTTCTGAGCTTAAGAAGAGCAGTAATCATTTGTGGTATGCGTACTAAGTACAAACTAACTATGCAGAAAACCACAAACAGCGACAATTTAAATTCCTATGTTTAACAGTGGTATACAGATTAAGACTCTACAATGACTGTTTTTAATTTTCCATTTTTCTGTGTCTGTCCCCTTTCTTTTTACAAATGGATAAAAATATGTATTTCTTCTGTGTATACAAGATTCTCTAAAGATTTTAAAGTTTCATAATAATATATAAACCAAAGAATTTTACATATATGATTTTCCATTGAAGCTGTACACTAACAGAGGGGAAATTCCTAATTATATTTCTAGGATAAGTGAAAAGGCCAGAAACAACGTTCAAAGTTAACTGCTTTGTTTGCAGATTGCACCACCTTTCTTTGAAGACTCTTAGAGACTTAAATCATTAAGTCAATAAAAACATCTTTAAGCACAAGTATCAAGTCAGAATTTTTTAATCAATATATGATCAATGTATGATTTTAATCAATATATGATCATATCACCTTACACAGCAGAAATGTCACACAATTTTACCTTAAAAATTACATTCTTATTCAAATTGAACCTTAATCCACTTGAAGCGTAAAATGTAATTTTTTTACTCTAAATCGTAGCACCTCAATTATCAGTTTTAAATTACAAGTGGAATGGCTATAAAGCTGCACAGGCTTTACCTGAAGTACAAGGACTTTCTACATTAACAAGTACCTGCATCCATGTAGAGGAATAAAAACCCTAAAATGAATTTTTAATGTAATGACGTGGAAACCATGCCTTTATATTCAGGCTCAGAGGAGACACTTGCAACCCATTAGCTTAATTTCTATTATATGCTGTCAAGGAAAGCACCTATCCCTGCAACCACCTGGAAACAATTTTCCATGTAAATCTAGTCAGGAGCCAATTTAGGAACAAAGCACCATATGATGGACAGCCCAGACTAAACAAGAGGTTTTAAGGGAGCCAGTGGTTGACTTCAGGCAGAACAGTGGAGAAAGCTGTTTATTCCCAGACTGGAAGAACTGCCCAGCAGTATTTTAACTTCCAGCTACATTTGTAGCTGTGAAAACTATTTTAACAATGGTAATCAAATCTCACATTTCGGTATGTAAAATGATTACTTAATGGTCAGAAATAATTCCTCCCTCAATCATTCTAATAATAGTTGTGGATTAAAAGAATGTGTTGCAGGACTTGACAGTATTTCTTCTCTATAATTTCAAATAATCTACTTTTTAAATGGTTCTTTTTTTTCAATCACAGATAATTTAGATCTGCTTAGAAAAGTAATGATCCTCTGCATTTTCACCATACCTGAAATCCTGTGGCTTCATATGTATGTCAAATTTTTGAACTTATATGCAGCAACTGAACAGTGTGAGATTTCTCAGTTTAGTTCTATTAATTTCCTTGTTTGGTATTACAGAAAGATTTTGATGAATACTTTAAAACTAGAGGAATTTGATATTTCAGAAATGTAAACGGAATCAACCATGCCTTTTTCACCTGCCCCCTTTTTTTGGCCCCTGTTTTTTTTCTCTCTCATTTCATATTTTCTCCAAAGTTAATATATGGATAATAAAGAGTGAAAGAAATGTGTCTGCAAAGACACTAGATTTTTATGAGAAAAAGAATGCATGGGGATATGAATTAAAATCTCTTTAAAAACAAAGTTCATCAGTTCGATGTGGATAGCACTCACAATAGCAGTTACTTTATACTGTTTCCTTAAAAAAAAGAAAAAAATAAAATTGTGTTTTATAATTCTTACAAATCTCCCTGTAGTTACAAGATAGGGATTAAGGAAATAAAAAGAAAGAGAAACTCAGTGCTGTGGTACTAAAAGTTGCTTAAAGGCTTTAAAAATTATATTTATCTATATCTCTTTCTATAGAAGTAGGTAGTAGTTTGCTTATTTTTACAACATTAGATTAACATTATTATTATATAGCATCCAAAACTGGAAAAGAGAGAGCTGTTGCAGTTTTCACAGAGTAGATGATGAACGTGTGGATAACAGAAGCAATGTGCTTCCTAATTAGGTACTACAAAGAGTTATTATGGTAATTCTCTATCTATGACTTGACCTTCACTTGGCAATAAAGTGATAAAAAGAATTTAACAATCAGAGGCAGTGCATTCCATATCAGCAGTAAGGGGAAAAGACACATAGGAAGAAATGGCACAAGTAAGACATTAAACCCAGTTTAGCTTTCTGGTGTGGCAGATTTTTTTTTCTGTGGTCCCTAATTTCCAAGGTCTCAAAAAGTCTCAGATTTAGCCTTTATATTTGCATGAGACTTGCATGGGTCAGTGTTCCAAAACCCAGCATAATAAAAACTTGGGATTTTTGTCTATTACATGGCAAGAAAAACCTACTGTGCTACAAGTTTCAATAAACACGCACATTCAAATGTAAATGCACAGCCACAAGTATATCCTTTTATGTAGGCATGGTTACATACTATATAATATACACTTATACTCCACATGCAATTATGTATTATACATGTATACCTTTATATATGAGTGTGTGTGTATACAATTACACAGAGTCTGCAGCAAGGCTAATAAATGCTTACACACAGGTCATCATAAAAGGAGGTGTTCAAGGATTTATTCAGTTTTATTTTATTGAAAAGACCTGTTTCTTTTCCCCACTAAAGCCTCAGACCAGCACAACCACACCACTATTAGCTCTGCTTGCGAGAAAAGCTATTAAAGCTGCCTACTTTGTGGAAAAGAAAGGCTTTAAAATTCTGTCCATCTTCAAACTCTCTTATTCAGCTACAAATTTGCAGAGGAGACTTCAAAGAACACCTTGGGAATTACAGGCTTCAGTAACAAATTATGAGAATATATAGCTGAAGGACACCTCACCTGGACAAATACAGAAAAAGCATGACTCTAGCAAAAGGAAATCCTGCCCTGCCAGAATTTCAGACTTCTTTGCACTGAGCTAATATAGTCCACTTGGACTTCCATGATGTTTTTGAGGAATTTAGTAAGCTACAGCCTAAGATGAAAAACCTGACAAGTATAAGCATTCTGTGACTGAAATACATCCTGTTGAGGGCAAAATAAAAACCTTATGTCTTACAAGAGATTGCCAATGAAGTTTTGCCATAGTGTATTCTAGAACCGATACCATTCCATATATTTAAAAATAACCTGAAAACCAAGGGCTAAAATGCACGATGGCATTAGTTTGCTGATGATAAAGTCAATGGTTAGCCATGAAGAATCCCAGAAGAACCTGTAAGAGGAGTTTGGGCAATACTTGGGTCAACGAACCATCACCCATCTGGTGCAGGGAAAGTCTGAAAACCAGTGTTATATATATATTTTTTTTTAAAGTGTCAATGAAAAACCTATAATTTCTTCTCCTGTAACATTATTCTTCCAGAAATAAATTTAAATGCTCGTTTCTCTGAGGTGGCAGTGGGAAAACAGCCCTTTTGCCAAATGAATGGAAGGTTTTCCTTCATTGGGATTTTGCCTCATCTGATTCTCCACGTATAAACCCAAGAAAAATACTAGAAGTGATGGTCACTTAAGTTATATACTAAATCATTAGTATCTAAACGTAAGTCAGTAATACAATTCAGCTGAAAAACAAAGATTTCTCATATCCATTTCATTAAGACCTGATGGCAGTTCATGATTATATTTAGGGTCTTCCCTTTGGAGGCACTCAGTCTACATTCTGTTTTTCTAAATCTGACTGTACAATAAATCAATGTCAGTGTCCATAATACATCCATAGTATTTGTCAATATTTCCATAATAACTGAATAACTCTGGGAAATCCTGTATTGACTGAATAAAATCCCTACATTCAGCTTCAAATAGTTCCTTGCACATCTTCCTTTACTGATGTGACTGTATTTAAGAGAAAATACATTGCTGGTTTTGTTTCATAAGCAGCAGCTGGAGTTGGAAATGGAAGATTTTGTGAAGTCTATCAATAAAGGAAACTGTTGTGGTAAACACATATAATTACACTGAATTTCATTTGTTAATGAAAAATAAACGAATTTGTTTTGGGGGAACCATGACAAATGCAGAAAAATTAACTCAGTAATAAGTTCTTTTTATTAAAGAATTTGGTACACATCTTTAAGATACAAGCAAGCACATGCTGACTGAGTAATATAAGCTCTGAAAAGATGAAAACCAAGTTAAGCTTTACTTTATGGGTAAAGTGTTTGATGTAGCTCAAAATTTTGTAAACAGAAATTGCATTAAAAAGGCAAAACTAGGTCTTTTACAAGACAAAATTATGCCTTTGGAGCCTAATAAGCAGAAAAAGGACTCATTACTTAAAGAGAATGATACCAAAGTTCCAGATTAAGATCTCGCTACTGCAAACCTGCTACATTTGTTGGCAGCTTTTTTTAGGACAGCAGTAATTTAGAAGATGAAAAGGATGTTATAATAAGAAAATTAAGTCATATTCTATCTCCAGGGACTCTACCACCATCAGAAAAGTGAGAGTTATGGATTGGATTTATAAGACACAGACATGCTCTATATAGATCATAAAACTAATTGTGAATTGCACAGAAATAAAGACAATGAAACTCATTGCTTTCATTTCATGGGGAACTAAGTAGACAGAAACAGCATCTTTAAGCTATAAAACATACTTAGTCTGCACAAACCAATGGACCTGAAGAAGAAAATAAGAGCAACAGAAAAAAAGAGCCACTGATAAGCAACCTATATTATTACATATGTCTATATAATGTCTGCTTTACATCATCGCTTGAAATGAATGAGCTGTTTGACAAATTTTGGAAAAGAGCAGCCTGAAGATCAAGGGGAGTAGAAAAACACTCTTTCTAAACCACCATAACATCACCATTTGTAAAAACCAGCCAATAACTTCTTCTCTGGCACATAATAAATGTATGCACATAGATAATGGAATGTGAATCGACTGGATTATTTTCTGCCTGAAATGATGCATATACAAAATAAAGTCTACACCACTATCTTCAGAGGAAAAAAAGGTCATCAAAAATATGTGCACTTCGCTGCCATATTCTAGGTTAAAGAACCTGTATTGTACAGTAGATTCTTAAAACTGTCATTTATGATTCCTTAACACGCATACTAATAATAAAAACTTTAACATACTACTTTTAAACAGTGCAGTATAGCATTAAACAGGAAAAACTAAGCTCTTGCAGGCTATCATTATGATAAAAGCCAATTAAATTAATCAGAATCAAAAGAGAAAAGGCACTTTCCCTCATTCGTAATTTGGAAAGTAAAAAGCCCACTGGGATACACATTTTTCATAATTTCAGATCACGCTTGACCTCACCTCTTTTGTTTAACCAAGCCTATTAATCAAAGACATCCCAGAGGTGACTAATGATCTTCTAGAATTCTAATAGAATCAGGAAGTCAAGGACATAACAAATTGATCCACATCACCCACCTTATTAAGTTTACAACGCTGAAAATGCTTCCCCCATTTTACTCAGAACTGTAGCTCATACGGTTATTTTTAGACTACTGCTCAAGATTAAAACAATTTGACACAGTACCTCTCAAAGAACCAGATCATAGACTTTTGTCTCAGTGCAATATATCCTTTAAAATCTATATTGTAGATTCTTAATTCAGATATATAGTTAAGGAACAGCTAAAGTTACTTTGATAAACTTCCCTGAAACACATTAAACAGCTTTACATTGCATGACCATTGCAGACTATCATCTCAATGTACTTTTTGGAAATAGCATACATCAACTTTTCCACATACTTTTATTCAAATAAATGAAGGCAAAGTGAAGTCTATATCACATTCAGTTCTCGTTCTTCAAAAGTTTAAGAGGAATTTTTTGCTCATATGATCAATATGTTTAAAAGTGCAGCTCATCAAAAAAAAAAAAAAAAAAAAAAAAGAAACCAAAGAAGACACAGTAATAAACAGCATTTTTGTTCTTCATGGGCCTCGCAAAACAGTAGATAGATTTTTCCAAAAAGACAAAAATTGGAAATAATATTTGGCATATGGGAATGCTCACTCATATGGGAATGGGGTTTACACAATGTTTTGCAGATCCCTGATTAAGAGGATCAGAACATCATTTGTTGACATAGATGGGTCGAACCAAACTTACCAACTCAATTTCCACCCAACACAAACAGTGATAGAAGATGGAAGTTTCACCTTGGGGCATCAGTGCTTAAAGAATATATTGCCATCTTACAAAGAAATTTGAAGAAGGAAGAGGAAGCACTGCCCTTCTGCATCAAGGGATGAATACCTACCCATGATATCACAGAGACTATTTAAACTGCATTTTCCCTCTCAAAAAAATAAAAGGTATATATTCAAGAGAAAGACAGCATTTTGGGCAGAAGTAGGAGGTGATTCTGCTATTAGAATATATAGAGAGTATTTATTTTACCACTGAACAACACATAGGTCATACATACAGCACAGATTTCTGATTCAGGAAACTATGTGCTTATCTGCTGCTAAGAATTGTGTCATGTCTGGGCAGAAAGATGATGCTATGAACATCGAAAAATGGAAGACTATGCAATAGGTACTGAAAACTCATTGTGGTGAAAGATCCATCATTATTCATGTTTTAGATAGCAAGCAGAAGAATGGAAAAGCAATAAAACAGAGACCTCTAAAATTCTGTGATTTTTCATAAAAGAAAGACAAAAAAAAGAACAATTAGAGATTTACTGCATGCTTTACTGGTTGTGTGAAAAAAATTATTAACAGAGGACAGAAAACTACAAAGAATAAATAAAAAATCTGTGAGAATAATATTGCTAAAAGAAAATTACTTGCAAATTATTTCTTTCCAAATGATGCCTTTATCTAAATTGAAGACATGAAAAGTAGCAATGAAAGAAAACCCCAAGAACGCTATGACTGCACCAAAGCTTAAAGAAAAGTGAGAGATGATCTTTGTTCAGAGCCTCATTAACCAAAAGCTTCTGATGTCTGAGTATGAATTTCCTTCCTAGTTCCTCACTGCTTCTGGGAAGGGCCTTAATGCCTATATATGTATAGCACATAATCCCATATTGGAGGTGAAAAAGACTGCTTTGCTAAACACTTAAGAGAATATCATAGTTCTATTCCCTGGCCTCCCTCTGCTGAAATCAGAATAGAAATTAGAGCATCAGATGATGTTTTTACTCATCTTTCAAAAACAAAAAAAATATTAAAACTTTGTCTACAAAATAGCTAAATTCTTTACCACATCATGGATACATCTTTCAAATAGAAAAGCTCCCTGTAAAACCATTGGTTTGGTATTGAAATTCAGAAGCATTTCATAACCAGAAGGTCTGAAAACTATTGCTCAAGTACACAGAAGTTATCAGAATTGTGAGTTGTGAGAGGTAGTGGATCTGAATTACTTTTAATTTTACTGTAAGAAAAAAGAAAATTATAATTCTTCTAATTAAACATCTGATTAGAAGATATCTGAAAACTGTTATGACAGAGAAAAATAATTGTTGAAATGATACATAAAACATTATCAAATAATCCATTATAGCTGCCTATGATCTGAAGAATAATTTTGCTCATCTTGAAGATAAGTTGATTTGAGTCAGGCCACATGGCTTCACCAAGGGCAAGTCCTGCCTGACCAACTCAGTAGCCTTCTGGGCTGGTGTGACTCCAACAGTGGACAAGGGAAGGGCTACAGATGGCATTGACATGAACTTCTGTAAAGCCATCTGTAGCGCCTACCATCCTTCTCTCTAAATCTGAGAGAAGAATTTGATGGGTGGGCTGTCAGGTGAATAAGGAGTTGGTTGGATGCATCCATAGAGTAATGGTCAACTACTGGGGTCGAGGGCGGTCCTTGACAATCCTTTTTTAGGGTTCACAGATATTCAGGGTAAGAGTGGCAAAATAAAAGAAGAGCGGTGCAATGACCATGGCTTAGTAACATAAAACACTTTAATAACAGTGAAAGTAAAAGTGGGATGAGGCCCAAAAATCTGATTACAGCAACCAAGGGGATGAGGCCTCTTTAGGAGCCAGTGCTCGTAGCCGGGGGCGAAGGGAGATCCAGGGTTTAAATACGGGGTAGGAGAGGAGGTGGAGTTGAGGTAGGGTCCAATGGGTACAGGGGAAAGCGGAGCAGAGGTGGAGTAAGGGAAGGTCGGGTCCAGTGGGGTAGGTGGGGTGGAACAATGCACCAACTGGGGGCCAATGGGAACACAAGGAAGGGAGAACATTCTGGATATGGGAGTGGTGATAACTGACTAGTAAATTAGATATTAACGTGGGCAATCCCATAACTCTTTGGAACATTTCTCTGGGGTCACCACAACTTAAACAAGTGCTTCCCATGGTCTAGGGTTGGGATACAACTCTTCTTCAGTGATGGTTGCCTGACCTGGACTACCAGTCAGGCTGACTCCCACACTCAACAGTGCAGAGCCATGATGGACACCAATGATAACTGATGTCTCTCCAAACTAGGACCATTGTTAATTAGAATCTTCATTAATGACATAAACGTAGGACTCAAGTTTCACTTTATAATTATGAGACTATTTTTGCCATAGAAGTGGCTTATTGAAACTCTTTCCTTTATATACTTCTATTTTGTTGCCTTCTGTTCTCCAGTTTTAGCCCACAATGATCAGCTATTTGGAGTCACCATCTTTGGAGATAATTCAAAGCTGTCTGATGGTCTTAGGCAACTTACTCTAGTTGTAACTCTGCCTCATTTTGGACAAGATGATCTCCAGAGGTCCCTCCCAAACTCCACCATTCTCTGAGTCTGCGATGCCTTTGCAGAGAACCAGGCTGCAAATGTAAGCTGATTCAGAGCAGGAACATTCCATGATGTGAGCCAAACCACAGTCAAATGGGATGACAGGGAGCTTTTTCTTTAAAAGCACATGCCTGCTTCAATTTAAATAGTACTCAAGAGGCCTCCACAGCACTAAAATATAGAAGAGTTGGTATTTGGTGAATTGTGGCTCATATTTTTCTGAAGTGATTTGCTGATGAGTATGGCATTTTGCATTACTCTGCAAACTGCCACATTTTCCACCTGCATTGAAAAAAAAAAGGTTTGTAGTCTAAATACAGGAGAAAAATTTATAGATCCAGGGCAGATAAAACTAACGACTGTGGTCTGAAAAAATTTAATACTGAATCAAAGTTAGATTTCACTACATTTCATGAGTATGTTCACCATGCTTATAACAGGTGCTTGCCTAGCCAGGACACTGTGAAGAAGAACATAAAGATGACTAGATAATGATCCAGGCAAAGAGCTCAGAACTATATTTTACCTTAGAGAAAGTGGCTTAGCTATCAGATTATGTATAGGATAATCCACCTGTAGAACCAATCACTATGCAAGCAATATTAATCTGCCCTAAAATGCTCCAAGTGGACCTGGCTGAAATTGACTGTGAAAGGCAGTGGGGTTCAGCAAGGTCCCATGGGTTTGTGCTGCGCAACAGCACAGGGACATCCACCTGAGCACTCTGGGCTGGTCTGTAACACTTCTGTTAGCAACTAAGTTACTGTCACAGTCTGAAGCAAAATTCTACCTACTAAAGATTTTATTAGGCGTAAAAACTTCAACAGATATGGAATGCATTGACTGGAAAGTGCTATATACCTCTATCTTTGCTATCAGTACAATAATTAAAAATCAATGCTGCATCCAGCTCAGAGCTGATCAAATTAAGGTGTACAAATAATCAAATCATTACACATTACAGCAATTATTCCTATCCCAGGTAAACTACTAAGTAGAAACTTGCAAACTAAGTAAAATTAATTTAAAAATCTTTTCCATAATTAAAAAAAATGACATCTGGTTCCCCCAACATGATAATACAGTTCTTTCTATATAATTCAAAGCACAGGTAACCCTTATTTAATGATGACAGCCCAGCAGGCCTGGGCTGTTAGTAATTCCTGAAGCATTCTTCCAGAGAATAATGAAATCCAGCATGATTAAGGATTTAAATTAACCCAAGTATACCGATAACAAGTATTTTAATTTTTGAGAAAATGATGTCAGAAGCTATGCTATGGTAATTTGCTGTAATGCAGTTTTTAGAATCGAATGAAAAGTAATCAAGTTAAAATAAAGACGACTGAATAGGAATGTGTACAGAACTAAAGTAGTGCCACCCCTAATTAATGTCCCCTGGTAGCAAATCTATTAGTTTAGTTACTGGGATTCAGGAGGATGCAAATGAATAGGACTCTGGGAACAATAACTACAACTGGCAATATTTATATAACTAGTGTTTTCATTTATATTACTGAACAACAAAGATGCATTAGCAATTCCATTTGGAATCTTTACTAAAGCCTATAAAAAAAAGCATCAAGCAAATTATGGCACATGTCATGAGTGAAAGTTAGTATGAAATAGTATGAAACTAAAATGAAGAGTTTACATGTCCTCATCAGGACTTCACAGGCTGTCTTCATAAAATATTCTAACCTGAGAGTAATGATCACTTCATCACTACTAAGCAGCACACCCAGCCCTTATAGCCTACCCTGGCTTTCAGCCTCTATGATCTCCATGAAACCTAAATGAAGTTAACCACATGAATTTTTTCCTGATGCTGTTTTTTAACATATTTTTATTGTCTGTATATCTCCTGATAAAAAGAAAACAACCTTCTTCCTGCATCACTTTCCTTCTGTATCCTTACATTGTGGATTTATTTTTTGGAGGGGGTTTGGATGTAAAAACTAAAATTTGCCTGAGTGTTTGGGGGCTTTATTATGTTACCTTCACTTACAGAGGTGGAGCTTTTCATTACAAAAATCCCATTCAAATCCCCAGGAATCCACTGAAAAAATCCACTGCAAAAATAAACTGCTTCAATAGCTATGTAATAAAGTTACAGATTTTTCTTCCCAATGGGCTAAATTATACATCATGATGTAATAGGGTGACATTTTGGTGTTCAAAACACATAGAAGACTTCTGAACTCACAAATGCTTTTCATTTTGTGAGATCAAATGACTCCTTTATCCCCCATCATATTTTCTCAGGAGTAGAATTTAATGCTGTTAACTCTAAACAAAGGGTTTACAAAGCAAAAGAGGAACAAAATAGGAAGTTGATCTGAGGAATTTCTATTCTAAATGAAACAACTGTTAAAAGTGAAGGAAAATCGTACAAGTTCGTTTCTAAAAGTAGGGAAATAATTTTGTAATTTTGTTGTTTAGGTATAGAAACAAATTAAGTGGGCCCATTTCTGTAATTCCCAAATGTAGATACATTCCCATTTACTCTGTCACAGCAATAACTACCTTATGAAACAACTGAAAAAGGTAGCTTTTATTTTACCACGAAAAATTTAGGGACACAGCATTTTCTCCTTCTTTCTCTGGCTTCAGTGTGTGCATAAATATACTATTTGAAGCTCTAAGGAGAGTCTCTCTTTAGTACTTGTGATTTTGTAAAGTGTATCACTGCAGAAAAATGCTAACAGTCATGATTGTGCATGCCCAACACATTCGGAATTTTGAATGAGCTCTGCCCTTCTAAAATCAACTATGAGGCTCACTTGTAATACATACACATTGCATAGCTCAGGTCTTACTGCTTAGCACCCATATCTTGTGGGCAAAACAGGTCAACGTGGACACATTGTTTCAGATGACAACAGTTCAAAATTTTCTGCAAAAATATGATGTTGATGCTTGCAATGAAAATCTTTTAAGTGGTATCATTACTGGAATGAGGCTAATATTTTTTACATGGTTATTGCTAGGAGGATCACACACCATATCTATATATGACCAACTCAGATGTTTGTTCTTCTAACCAAAACACACCTACACTTAACTGCATAGAAATAACACAATAGAAAATGTTCATTAAATGTAATAAAACGCTCATGATGTCAAGTGTTTCTTGCTCTTAATCACAAAGTTAAACGACAATTGCAAAATTCAAATGCAACATCGTATGTAGTGAGGAGGTTTAGCTCTAAGTATGGGAGACCATTTAATTCCCCTCTGAATTTGGCTGCTGGATGGTAAGGAGTCTAAGCTCCTGACAATGAAATCACTGCTATGGTATTGTATTTTAGTACTGAATTGTAAGAGGTCAGTACTGATCACTACCAGCCTCTATCTGATAACACAGAAAAGAAAAAAGAGTGAAACAATTTTCATTACTCTCATGAAGGAGTAAAGCTTTTCTAAAAATAAATCCATACGTTAGAAAGTTTAAAGTATCATTCAATTTCATATCACTTCTGCCTCAGCTTGCACGGCGTGTTTCTGACCCAGAGCTGGAGGCTTGTTCTGGGAACTCAGCAGCTGCTCAGTCACAAACTGTCCTGCTCATTCTCACCTCAATTCTCCCTGCACATTAAAGAACTGCTTGGTTTCAGCAAGACTGATACTTGTCCAATTTTTGCTACGCATTTAACACATCAATGCATTAAATGCCACTTATGATTTCAGAATTCACAGAAGTTGTTACAACATCTCATTGTGAGAATATGACTGAATTTTCCCAAAATTGAATAAGTCTTGTAACTCATAATTAGCCTTTCAGAGGCCTCATTTGAGGGCATGTACTGTACATAAATAAACATTCAGCTTTTAGGTGTAAGTCTAAACAATGTGGTTTAAAATTTAAACAACTACATTTCCCCATTACAGAATTTTGAAACATATTTTAATATTCTTAGTCAGTGGAATTGATAATTTTTTTTCAGTTGCAAAGAATATTATTTAAAAGTGTACTCCTAAAAAAACCCTAGAAAAATTAATTTTCATTCAGTCCATTTTTAAGTGGTTGGTAAAGATTTAATTAATTTATAAAAGTAATACAAGTATTAAAGCTCAGCCACAGCACTTAATGAGGTATCTTGAGAGGTCCCTTCCGACCCCAACCACTTTGTGATTCCATAATCACAACTTTTCAGTAATAACGGAACATGTGAATAAAGGATTGGATCACTTTCATGTTAAATGCTTGTTCAAACAAGATCTGTTCACTGCACAGATCTGGCCCATCAATGTTGCAGACTTTGCAAATTTAGGAAAATATGTCCCCAAGCTGTTTTAGAACAGACTTCTATGACATGTTACTGACCTTTTGCAATCTTTTTCTGGGGGGAAATGAATCTTGGTATCAAAGGCTCATGAAACAATAACAGTATGGCTGCTTCTTGGTTATTTCAATGGTATGCTGTCAACAGGAAGGTTTATGAGCCTGATAAATGTGCGTTCATGCAGAACAGGGAAAAGGCCACATTTGCATTAAAATTCAATTTTAATTGTCCTTATTCTTTATTGATGCTTGGTGAATTGGATCTATAAAGAACCAGTTTTAAGCAGAATGAAATTTGACAAATAGTATAGCTGTGTAAACAATTTCAGTAATTATGACAGCAATTATTCTCTGTTTTATCTCTTGATAGCTTTAAACAGAAGAGAAAGAAAATGATGAGAGCTTTAGAAACCCTGCAGAGATTTCAGCATTACAAAAGTCAGAGAAGTCAGATATAAAAAATTTATGCAACATGGGTTTAGCACAAGAAGATAAACATTGTCCTCCTGATTTTCAGACAGGAAAACCTTTCTTAGAGAAATCAATAGGCTGAAATTAAAGAAACAGATAGGAAAAATGCCAGCTACACAAGAACTTTAAACAAGAGCATGCAAAGTTAGGCAGTCAAAAAAATGTAATACATGACCATATTAATTACACAACTACTAGAAATCATACTAGCATTATTCTCTCTCTAAACTCTTAGAAAAATTAATCACTGCTCTGGTTAATAATGAGGACACACGCAGTCAGAGATTAATTCTTCAGACAAGTTTTGTTCTCTTCTGTAGAGGTCTGGTTACACAGCAAGTCTGAAACTGACATTTTCAGTGCAGGGTGAGAGGAAATACATTCTAGCTGCACTAGTTCTGCTGAGAGCAGGACTTCTAAAAAACCACAGGTATACGGCATGCAAGTATACAAGAGAGATCAGATTATGATAATATTCATTTCTAGACTCAAATCCCATTAATCATCCAGGATCCAAAGTGTAATAACTGCATCCCAACAGAGCACTACTTGTCAGTTTCTCATTTCACACTACCTACAAGCAGGGCCACTGGGAGTATTGTCTTACACTGACTGTGGAAAGCATAGAGACCAGAGCACGGCACTGAATTCCTCCTGAGAACAGAAAGGTTTAAAACAGCTGGAAACAATACAAAATGGCAACCATTTACTTTAGGAGTTTAAAATACAATGTGAAAGACACATAGAGAAAAATCTAGACAATAAAACAATAAAAAGAACCCTGCAAGGAAAAAGGGAAGCCTATGAATTCAGGAAAAAACCCCAGCTTTAACAGAAGAACAGCAACAGAATCTTTATGACTAGAAAAGAAAATACTAATGCCCTGCAGAATACATTACTGATGAGAACTAAATTAATTTACAAGTTTCTTGGTCCTCCAGCTTTTTGTTTTCCTGAAACTCTGAAATACTTAGGAAATGCAGAGAAAGGAGAAATATTTTCATTATCTGTGCAGGAGAATCAGGGAGCTGCTAGACACAGAGAATGATATGTTACCTAGCAAATAATACATAAATAATTCAATTATTCTTAAAGAAAACCTGAAGCAGATTTGTTTACTGCAGTATTCCACTGCTCACAGTCTCATATAAAATACAGGAAATTATGTGGCATTTCTCAAAAAGAACGTGTATCAAGGTATGTGGCCTTCTGCCCTTTGATAGATTAGAGTCAGATTGGAGGACTCTGTCCAAGAGAGTGCATCATGTTTAAAAGCTTTGCTAAGTGAAGCAGAGATTACATTTACTTTTCTGAATATCAGCCTTGTTATACATTTCTACCCTTCCATGTGTTCTAAAAGTAGAAAAAGAAAGCAAAATATATGCAAAAGAACATGAATCTATAGGTAGTTTCACTGAGACTCAGCTCTAGAAGCACCAGCAAGCATTAGTCACTGCACACAAAGTGCGCGATAATGCAGCTTACAGGTAAGACAAAAAGGTAGTAAGACAATAATAAGAATGATAGAAACAGAAAACTGTTTAGGTTGGAAAAAAACTCTAAAATCACAGAGTTTAACTGTGAATGCAGCACTACCAAGGCCACCATTAAACAATGCCCCTAAGTGCAATATCTACAGGGACGGTGACTCAAATACTCCTCTGCATAGCCTGTTCTGATGCTTGACCACCTTTTCAGTGAAATGTATCCAAATACCTAGTCTAAGCCTCTCCTGGCACAATTTGAGGCCATTTCCTCTTGTCCTGCCACTTGTTACGTGGGGAAAAGATGCTGACCCCTTTCAGGCAGTTGTAGAGAACAATAAGGTCTCCCCTCACCCTCCTTTTTTCCAGGCTAAACAACCTCAGCTCCCTCAGTTGTTCGTCACAGGACTTGTGCTCCAGACCCTTCACCAGCTCCATTTCTCTTCTCTGGACTTGCTCCAGCCCTTCAAGGTCCTTCTTGCAGTGAGAGGCCCAGAGCTGGGCACAGGATTTGAGATGTGGCCTCACCAGTGCAGAGTTCAGGGCGACAATCACTGTCCTGGTGCTGCTGGCCACACTATTGCTGACACAGGGTAGGATGCCACTGGCCTTCTTGGCCACTTGGACACACCTGGGTTATAAAATAACATGCCTAGTTTGACCAATCAAATGGTCAACATCACCGGTAGAAGAAAGACAGGTATTTTGTAGGGGTCCCAGCACAGTCTGTTATTTTAGAACAGATTTACAGCAGCACAAGTAGCTGAAGAATCAGAGGTGATCCATCCACATAGCAGATCCTCACAGCAAGTAATTAGTAAGCTCCTGACAGGACACACAATCATTATATATGTAATATATGGCTTTGCAAACACTGATCTAACTCACCAAGAACTACAAGATTCTCAGTATTTAGCATCAGACTGCTGACAACCCCATTGCCTTTCTATATACTGAAGACTCATCCTTTCAATTTCTAAAATCCAGAGAGCAGCAGCCTTGCTCTCACTTTGTGGGTCGAGAGCTTCCCTCTGGCAGAAGCACTATCACTGCCTCAGTCAATCCATCAGTGGCAGCAGCCCACTAAGCACTTGTTGCATCCACCCCCTATGTGCAACCCCTTCTGTGTATACAGTTCAAAGAATAATTTATTTTCTTGTGTCAATATTATTATTAATTACCTGTCTGGATTAGCAGTGAAGATGTGTTTCATTAGACCACACAAGTATGGACTACTGCATGACTAAAATATAATTAATCCGTTACAGCTTTGGAGAGCTGATATATAGAGTAGTCTTATGCTAGAAAATTAACCTTACTGAAGCACTGTTAAGCATATGAGAATGCTAATGTTATCAGAGAATAACAATCAGATTTTAATATTGAGAACATGAATCTAATTACTGTGATTTTGCATTTCTGGTACCCATCAGAAATTTAATCCTATCCTCCCCTCCTAGCATAAATAATTGGATTTAATTATGTAGCTTTTATTCTGAGGGATGAAGAACTGTGCTTCTTATTCATGCCCACATTTATTTCTCAACATTTCATTATGATTGACCTGTTTACTATGATGCCTTTTGCCTCCCCTCCAAATCCTACAGCATACTGTGAATCAGTTCATTTAAAGACATGAAGAGAAGAGAACATCTTTTATTGTCTTCTGGGAATACCTTGCTGATGAGGCCCAAGTTCTAAAATCAAGACAGCACTCCTGATGTGCTGTTTAAAAAGTGTATTCCTTTCACAATTCCTCTGGCAATCAGATATATTCATGGTAAGCTACCAATCCACACATTCTTAAATATGCAAAACATTACACACAACCAAGTACTACAAATCCAAAAAGACAAACAGAAGAGAACTGCTGATAGAGCTGAAGTCTTCCCAGCTTCTGGAGGTGTCTACACCTTATTTATACCCAAGAATCTCAAGAGCCAAGTAACAGAGTAGTGATGTAACATCACATCAAGCAGTATTTTTAAAATTAGCAAGTTAGGACTGCAGTCAGTAGAGATCGTTGGTGAGAGCAACAATGTGGTGTGTGTATGGTTTTGTATGGCTGAGTTAAAGGACTGATTCCTCACAGTTGAAGTTGTTAGGATTCTGCATATAAAAATTAAGGATGGAACATTTTGTACTAGCAACAAATAAATTAGAAGAAATTGTAGGGAATGATGGATGGTTAATATGTGAGATGCCAGCAAGATTTGTCAGGTGCTATAACTGGGTCACAACATTAGTTTTAGTCCCTAAAACTCAACATTGTCCTTTTGTCCTTTTTTACCACTTGGATGGTATTCTGTACCTAAAAAACTTCATATCAGCACTTTCAATGTGCTATAAGGTAATCAGATGATTACAATCTGTAGAAGAATATAGCTACAGATGAGGAACAATTCTAAAAAGGATCAGAAATATCTGACAGCACTGTGGCCCAAAATAAGGAGATTCATTCCTTGCAGAGGTGAGTCTGACAGAAATTTGTATTTTGCTTGCCCTATGGAAGCAGCCTGAGAGCTCTCTAGATAACAAAGGAAATCTGCATAAAAAAGGATGAAGACTTTTTGAGACAATTGAAGAATTAAGGCTTTGTAGTGTGTTCACCAAAACTGAAGTTATGACAGATACCTGGTTAACAGTCTTCTAAAGATGTAGAACAAAACCCAGTTGTTTTGTATCTCACAAAATAATATATACTACATGATATACTCGTACCACATTAATTATTCTCAAATAGAATAGTTTGCTCTGAGAGCACAAGAAGTGTCTGGTCATATGAAAACATGCTTTATAAAGAAAAAGTACATGTTAAATAATATTGACTGCAAACCACTAGTATTATAACCAAACAGGTCCTAATAAACACTCCCTAGAAAATAGACAGCTTTTTTTTTTCTTCAGTATATACAGCTTTAGAGATAGATTGCTGAAGAAAAGATGCAAGACTCAGAATTGACTGCTTGTTCAAAAAGGAAAAGGACATGAGCACACCTGTCTGACATCACATGAAAAGTGGAGACTGCTTAGACATAAAATAATTTCTGTCATTAGCTGATCAATAGGAATCAAGATCTTAGACTTCCTACTGCTTCTTGAAACTTATGGTATACTTCTGCAACAAGAAACGACACTCACTTTTTGACATAAGACAGGGTTACAAATGTACAAGGTTGCCACACTGACATAGACCACTAAATATTCTCTCACTCGGGAGAGGAATACTTAATTTAAAGATTAAGGAATGTGATCCAGGGCCTTGCCATCCTAAATAAACTATTATAAGAGTAGCATTCTTTCCGTTTGGAACATAGCAATATTTCTGGTACTTTCTCTCCACCACCAGTTACAACAAACTCTCCTTGACTGCTTTTTTCCAAACACATTTACTACCAGGACAACAGAACCACAAGAAAAACAAAAACAAAAACAACAACAACAAAAAATTAATTACTACAGTAGTGGACCTCAAATATTTGAAAGAAAAAAAATATAACACAGTGCTATCCAGTTTGTTGGAGGTGCATTTTTTATGCTGCTTTTCAGTTTGAGTGCCAGGCACTAATTTGAAAGCTGGATCCTTATACAACTGTCTCAGTAGCTGCCAGAACCACTTCAACATTCCCCAGTTCAACGTGCAGAAAAGAATTTTCTGTCATAGGGATGAGTCCTAGGCTGTTTTTCACAAATAAAAAGGCTTCAGGAAAATGGAAGAGGGCTGGAGAGACAGCTTGGACAAATACTTGGACAAATACAAATATAACAAATACTCTTCATCCTTGAAACTACCCTGTTGGAATCAGCCTGACACTGTCACATTTTCCCAACCTTTTCCCCCATCAACTAGTATTCCTGACACTTTGTTCTAATGCCTTTTTTTAAAAATTTTCCTCTGCTTTCAGCAGGTTGTAACTGCAACATCACATTGCATCAAATTTTCTGCAGCAAATATAACTACTATCAAGCCTCTGAGAAATAGTATGAAAAAAATCTATAGAAGCAGGACAGAACAAATCAAGCAAAAACTGACATTTCAGAAAAGGCCAGAAGTCAGACATAATATGCAAAATATTTGCTTATAAACTGTGGGAGTAATCATATGTCAACCCCCTGACTTCCTACATTGACAAGACACCATAGGGAATAACGTTGCATTTTAAGAATGCAAAACCACTTAAGGGAATCTCTCGAGTGAGTTCATCAGACGGGTTACTCCCCTATTTCTTAAAATATCAGATTTTGACAAACCCTATACACATCAGTAAGATTAAGTCAAAGACCATGCACAGAAGCCCCATATTTCTGAATCCATTGGAAACATCTAGGATCAATAGGAATTTATTATTACTAATGCACAGAAAGTACTGAATTACTACAACAAAATACAGCTCTTTTGGTTATTTTACCTAATAGTCAGACACTAGGCAATTTTACTAGGCATCTTAAAATATATCCTTAAAACCTACTACTGTTAAATTCCTTTTCACTTTCTAATACAGTAAATATTTCATATTCATAAGTCTTCTTCTGGGGTAGATAAATACCATTTTCCTGATAAAAGCATGAAACCTGCCTGGGGTTTGTTTTCTTTCCCCAAGACTACTGATACAGCTCTATATGTAGATAATTAGAAGCTGCCATAATAATTATTGCCTTCAAAAATTATTTCTTACTTTCCCTTGTGTCCTCCATGTTTACATCTTTATTTTGTCACATGAAAATTGGTATCAAACCGGTTACTGTGGGCTTAGACATAAGCAAGTATTCAGAACTCAAAGCCACTTTGATAGTAGAAATTTTATAAACAGCTGCATATACAAAAATTGTGAAGCAATGGACCTTTTTACTTTGGGACATGTGAAAAAATAAGTGCCTTTTTGATGCATCTCAGCTATTCAACTTTTAAATCTTTTAAAGACTGACTTCTAATTTTAAGTTCTGAAAGTACTTTCACAGAACTTTTCAAACTTTGAAAAATTGTCAAATGTAAACTTTTGTATAGCAATAATTAGAATAAATCATATTTGCTTTTGTTCTATTATTCTATCTCTATAAAAAACATCTTTTACCGCCCATTATGAAATAAAATAGGTCAATTTGCATATCCAGACTTTAGAGAACCTTAGGTTCTGTGATTCTTGTTGCTTTTGAATAACCTAGCAATATTGCTTTCCAGAGAATTGTAATTAAGCACACTCACACAAGTCTAATGTGAACAATTGAAAAAAGAATTAATATACTCTGAGACATGTAATCTATTGAGAAATTCCTACTGTGTTGTGGACACACACATTTAGAGAGCTAGGGAATTACAGCTTGGAAATTCTTTCTCAGGCCTGGATTTCTCCTGACTCTCAGGTCCATTCCCAGGCTGACAAGCTGACTACAGCTTCACTTAGGGAGGAAGTCTCCCGGGATGATAATATGGTGAAAAATAGAGTGGAATTCATAATAAAGATTAACACCTGGTGTCTTTCCCGTGGGATATATCCTGAGGTACTGTCCCAAGGATGTTTTTCCCAAATGTCCAATGAACTACTGTCCTGTCCTAGCTGCATGTAACACACTTTAAATACGAGTTGTCTGTACAATAAAATTGGCCTTTGTCCCCAAAGAGGTCTGTGTGTGTTGCTGTCCTTTCTCTCTCTTTGCAGCGTAGTAACCACACTGTGTCATTTCTGAATTTATTACTTTTGAACTATTTATTTTTCTTAATTTTTATGTATGGAATTAGATGTGCAATTCTGGCATTTATCTTGTAAAGTAATTCAGTGTTTATTCACAACAACTTATAGTAGAGCTGCAGTGAAGTTGCAACATGAGCTTGCCTACAACACAAGCATTATGAGGTATATTTTGCTCCCTCCACCAGAAACACTGAAATTTCAAGTCAAAGTTCCTTGAAATTTTCTCTTTTTCTTTCTGACCCAACATTTACGATGGTTACTGGCAGTGCCTGACCTTGAAGGGAGCATGTACCTCACTTGCTCTGTTACATCATATGATTAGATTGGGCATGACAAGTTATCTTCAGCATTTTTCTTTCCTTTTCAGCTCACTTCTAGCTACTTAAAAGTATCTAAAAATACTGAGAGGGTCCAGCTACAAATACGGCTTGACAATTGTTGGCAGGACAGAGAGTAACTGCTGGTACTAGACCCTTCTTATTAGCCAAGTTTCAATAACAGCAATTCCCTTGATTAAGCAGTGCTGTCAGTGGAAGATTTAGGTAGAAAAACAAGCAAGGCCCATTTCACAAGGAATTTGGACTAAATAATCAGTGACGAAAATGCCTAAACCATTTTGCAGAATCAGAACACTGACTTCCAGATGACTTTGATTACTCAACGGTGGCACTGTAAACACTGGAAGAAACAGAGGAAAAAAGGAAGAGACTGTTTTCTTCCTTTCATAAAAACACTATGAGCTCTTCTACTTTTTAAGAAAGATCAAAGCTGCACACATTCTTGTGCTGAGGTGTACCCTACACTACTCTCCATCACAGGAAAGTTGTTTGCAATAAGAACACAATATTATATATGTACTACCTATTGAAGGACTTAACAAAATAGAATTTATGAGTTTTACCATCTTGTTTGATTGCAGATTAATCTTTAGCATTCTTAAGCCATGCAAATAAAAGAGGGGAAAAAAGTTTATTTGCCTGGCTTCATCTATGTAGAGTTTAGTTATTTTTTAAAACATCATTTTGGAGATCTTCATAAATTACTAGGAAAATACAGTCCTGAAATGTTTCTGTATAAAAAAAAAAATTAACACAAGAGAACTCATTCTCCAGGTAAGAGAGGACTCATCCCAAAAACACTAATAGCTTGTATAACATGAATAAATGCATACTTGATTATTGAGAGGACATTTCAAATAAGCATACATAAGTTTTTTATCTTACTTATTTTGCATCCCTTGAAATATCATCTACACTGAAAAGATGTGATCCATCATCTACAAAGCACTTTGTGTCTTCTTCATTGGAAGGTTTAACTTCAGAAGACTCAGACAATGACTCCAGGAAATTTGGATTCTGTATTTCATGAATATTGGGGCAAGATTTAAAAGGAAAAACTATTTATTCCAAAAGCAAGGCTAACTAGTAAACAACATTAAGACTTGACATTGAAGGCATCATTAAATATCAGCTGTCCAAATACAACTCCAATTATTGTAGCATTTTTGCTTACTTAGTGGCATTGAAAAACATAAGGAAAATAACAGGAGACTGGAATAAAAGCCAGTGAAAAAAGCAATTTCATACATCTGACTTGAATGTTAATTGTAATTGAAACTGTAATACCCCCTAATGAGTCAGTTAATGTTGTAAGTAGCCTTTAAACACTTTTAAAGCACCTGTGTAATGTATTTGAGTTATTTGAGCCAAAGAGTCTTTCAGTGTTTAAAACAATCACTAATAATGTATCAAACTCACAAGAACATGAAAAGGGATAAAATCAAAGATCTTATCCCCAATTAATTAGCATGGAATACTCAGCAGAAGTGCCTATGCCCTTACACATGCAGGACTTTAGGTTACAGTAATTACTATGAACTGCAGGAGACTTCAGAGTCACCTCCATGGCTTTTCTTCTTTCACCAATGAGTTCATTTATTAAGTGCTTTCTTTTTATCAAAGCACCTTCTACATGCAAAAGACAGCAATATATAATCATATTGATACATTCTGACTATTAAAACAAAGTAAGAATATGTAGTAAGAAAATAATTGAACTGGAACCAAGGATGATCTAACTTAAATCTTCTGTAGCTGTTAAAGTTTAATCGTATTAATAGGTATAAAATTAGTTTTTAGAATCTGTCTTGCAATGCAACCACCACTTGGCCATTAAAAACTGGTCACTGGCTGCTTTTGGATCATTTGCAAGAGTGGATACTGTATTTGATTCACAATCACAAATTTACAGGAATGTTTACAGAAGCCTGTAATCTTCCTGCTAGATGTACTAGTTAATAAACAGCAATTAAAATCCTGGAAACCTGTACTTCTTTGCTTCTTCCTATAATGAAGATGAAAAACGAAAACAGAAATAATTAGAGCAAAAAATGCTTAATCTTTTTTTTACCTCTTTGTGTTACAGAAGACATTTAAGCCTCTATTTTAGAAAAAAAAAACAAAAAAGAAAAATACAGTTCTGTCAAATCTGCTTTCAAGTTTCGTTCATTAAAAACATTTTTAAAAAATATTTTGACAGCAGATATCCTTGCTTCATAATGTGAGAATCGATGCTCACTTTTAGAATTTCAAAAGTTTATTAAACCTTAACAAAATACAACAAAGGACTGAATAAGGAAAAAGGCACGGCACAGGGACCTCGTCTGTGGAATGGCTGCTCCCCCTTTTATACCTCTGGGGTTGCAGCAGCCAAGCCTGGTCCCTCCCAAAGTATGTCTGTCAACTCTCCTTCGCTGTCCACTGGCAGAGATCACTTTCTTGAGGAGATCACCTTGCTTGGAGGGCAGGTGCTGTCCCAGTAACAGGGCTGGCTCCTCCCAGATGCCCCCTGCCATGTTCCCCTTTCCTCCCATGTCCTGACTGCTAAGGCTGTCCTGTGGCAACCATACAAGGGGAAGAGGAAAGGGGGACAGAGGACATCTAAACACCAAATCACAATAACCTAACTATACATCAATAAAACTTCTCCTAACATACACATAATATTCATCCCTTAATTGCGAGAGGCAACCATCGCGTTACCCATCTATAACAATAACAATAGATGCCTGTGAAAAGATTAATGGCATCTTGTCATCAGTGAGAGACACTTATAATTAGAATGGTAAATAATACAGAACTGACTCCCTTTCATGAGAGAAGGTCTGGGTATTAGCCTGTTTGCAAATCTCATGATTTACAGTGTCCAAATTAGACTTTTTCTTACGTTATATATATCAGACATCTCATTGCCAGCCTTTAGAATTTTTAACTCTATGCATTTTGGAGAATTTGGTAGTAATAACCAAAATCTATAGATGGTGAGTAACTCATGTCAGTGAAACATTCCCCATCTATGGTGCTGAGTAACTGGAAACAAGAGATGTGAAATCCAGCAAAGGGAAGCAAATACATGCCCTAAAATAGCATACCCCTTTAAAGACCCAGATTCCACTAAATGTGTCATTTTTGGAAATATTTGCCAATTAGCAATTTCTAAAACTATATGATGTTTTTAATATGTATATATGAATATAATAAGAATAATGTTAAACTCTTGGGTTTGTAGTCTTTGATTTAATTGGAGGTGCTAGACATCAGGAGTGGTGTAGAAGGAAAAGATCTTGCTTTTTCTCATCTTGACAATGTGTAAGGAATTCAAGAAAGGCAGATATTTTCAAGCACAATCTACTGGGTGCAGGTAAAGCAAAGAAGTAACATAGACCTGTATTTTAATCACCTGACCATGTATATTTACAGTCAAAAAAACCACAAAAAACCTAGCAAATAAAATCAAACCAAAGCTCCACAGGGATACAAGAGGGAAAAATTGTGAGCAATGTCCTTCTGATATGTTATTTCTTTTAAATCGGTTAAATCAATGCTTGTGTGTAAAATGTTAACATGAAAAATTGGGGACTATAGCTTAATTTAACTTTACAGAATATTATATACAGAATATAAGAGGGAGCACTGAACAAGGAACATTCTTTTTCAGGAGGAAAATTGGAATTCAAATCTTCCTGCCAAAAAATTAGAAGCTAAAAGAATTGTTCCAATAATTCCTGATTATATTAATTTTCTGTTGCATGAAGAAAGGAGCAAAAGGCCACAATAGGTTTTTGCTTTTGGTATAAGTGGATTAACTATGGTTTTATCTTCTTCATTAAACTGTGCTTAGTTCAATTTGGATTTTGTACATTAATAAATACCTTTCATTTTAATTTTATTTGTGTTAAGTTTATTTGTGTTAAGTTAAAATCCTAATGAATAATATCAGGACATTCCATCACAGTGGCAAATTGTAAATCCTAGATACTAGGGTGCTATGCATTTCACTAGCAATTACTTTTGTGAGATATTCAGAAGAAATCAAACTGTTAATTCCCCTTAATATGGTTAAGATGGCAGCTATAGAGTCTATGAAGGCCATCTTTGAGAGACAGGAAAATTTCTTAATATGTGGCAGATTAAAGAGGTACCAAGATAGCAGCTAAAAATTGCTTTCACTGAATTTAGAGAAAAGGAAATTGCTTTCCCTAATCAACTTTATCAACCTTGCCAAAAGAATCATTATTGTTGGGAAAGCAGAAAGGTACAAATAAAGTAGCAGAATCATTGTATTTAGTGCTCTTAGCAATGGCCATAATTAGCTAGTAATGATGTAGCTGGTTTTTGTCTCATATACTGAAGTTACAGAAACGGTTTAATAACATCCTTTAGGGAATAGCTTCTCTTTCATCACTGTAAGGAATCTGAGCCTCTGGAGCAATACCTAGCCATTGTGTATATTATAATGGTTCAATCTTATACATTTGCAAGCAGAAGAGGAATTTACTGGAACAGAACTACAGCTGGAATTAATCCATATGAACAGACTGAAATAAACAGAATGGTGCTTATTTATGTAAAGTGAGAATTTAATCTATGATTTAATACAGGTCAGGGTATCAGTACACAACAAAGAATAATGACTATATCTTTATTGTTTCTGCATGGCAATGCTTCAGTTCACCTTAGAAACTGAAACAATTTTGCTCTGTCAAGATGCAGAATGAGCTCAGAGCTTCAAAGCTGACAGCTAATAACGTAATTTTAGCCTAAATATATTCAACAAAAGTTAAGAACAAGAACTATAGAATTGCTTAACCATGCACTAGGTAATGCTATGCAGAAGTGCAGAAGTTATTACATATATATATATTAGTATTACTGAATATATGCCTATATATATTTGTTTGGTTCAGGGTCTGGTATAAAGAAATGAAGTGTTCAGGGTAAGTCTGCAAATTCTAAAGGAGCGCTAAGAAATAATTCTGTAAAGAAAAAGACTGCTTTTTAAGTGACAGTTGAGGCACAACAGACATCAAAAGAAGGCAGAGGTTTACAAAGTACTGCTCTCTAGACACGGCAGGGAACTAGAATCAGGGAGAAGAGCAAGGGAAGAGAGACAATTTACTGGAAGGCTAACTGAAAGCAAGTATTTTCACCCAGAAATTACAGACTAGCAAGACCTTTAGGAAAATAAATGTGGAGTATTTTAAAATATGTTTTTCTTGTTAAAAGGAATATAAATACTGCTATTTCAAAAGGCTTGTCTGATGGTTGCAGGTGCTCATGCCCACTGCCAAGAAATTCATCACATACACCGACAAAGCTGCTAAACAAAAATGGTTTCTACATCACAGTATTGTCTCAGGTCGGAACTATGATATAAGAAATAAAGGTTCATGTCTAAAAGAACTCTACAGAAGCATTCAAAGATATGCAGAAGGAAACAAAAGAACAGATAAATTGTGACTAGTAAAATCTTACATAGCAGGAAATAAAATCCTATTACAACAAACCTAAAAACATAGTACTGGTGAACACTTTCAAAAACTCAAAAAAATATAGATAAGTGACATGGAAATGACATTTTAACTTCATTTCCATATAAAAATATTTATGAATAAACATTTACCGTTTTGATTTCATACCGTACAACTTGCACTCTTTACTCTTTAATGTCTTTCAACATATCCGCCTAAAGATAAAAAAATCCCAAAAACATTGAAGAGAATAAAGAAGCTACTTAGCTCCAAGGTTTTAAACTCTCCTCCAAATGCACTATCTGGCAATCATCTCAACTAAACACAGAACTTGGTAATACTTCCTCATTGCATGGTTGGCTAAATAAAGAGGTAATGAGATGTTTTGGTCTGAACACAGCAATGAAAGGCAGAAGGAGGCACAAGTCTAGAACTTCGAGTGAGCTTCTCTCAGTTTCTTCGAGACAGCCCATGGGGATTGCTTTAAAACTGGCACAGCTGCTTTTACCAAGACTTATGGCTTTTTGCTGGTGTGAAGAACACATCAGTCAAGGATGATCACAATAAGTAGTTTTGCTATGCAAAATTTAGAGCCCTGACTGAAACATGATAGACTTTCTACAAACTTACTAAGATCCTGCAGCCCTTCAAATCAACATAGGACTGACAATCTTGATAACTACTGACACCTAAACAGCTTGTGCTACAAACTGGAAAAGGCACTTGCATTATCTTCAGAGTTAGCAATATACATTTTTTATCAGAGCAAACATTCAGAGTAATCGCCTTTTCCCTTCTAAAGTGCTGCAGAGAAATATTTTTAAAAGCAAATAATTATCCCTGTAAAACATCAGCATTGCCGCCATTTATCCTTCTATGATTGGTTCGCTTCTTTATATTAAAAAATGATGTACTCAATTATACAATCTTACATTATTTAATGGTGTTTATCCATACGCAGTGCTTAGAGATGAAAGAATCCTTGTCTTTATAGGGCCAGATGATTTTTAAGACCTTGAGATAAAATATCATCATCAGGATGATGAAACTAATTAGAGGACTAAGTTATACCTAAACAGTAAGAGATACTACTTAAGTGGTTAGTACAAACACACATCCTTGGTTTATCTCTTCTATTAAGTAAATACTGGAGAATTAGTATTAAAATAAAACCTTTAATATGTCACAGTTCATGACTATACAGTTGGAAGAGTCATGTTTCATATGAGTCTTATTGTAACTACCTAAAAACAAGGGAGGTAATGGTAAAGACCAAAGAAAAAGGCATTTCAAAACAGTATTTCACAAAATGATCAGAATGTTACTAATTTTCATTCTTCTAGTCTTAAAACTTGTGATATATATATCAAGGCATTTTTTAGAAACCCATGAGAAAAGAGTCACTGGAGAACTGTGGGTAATTGGAACAATAATGCCTGCATTAAAAATTCCTTTGCCTTTCAAAAGGAAGATCAAAGAAAAATATTAAACAAAATGAAAAGTTTTTTTTTTCTTTTATTTGTTCTTTTATATAGAGCATGATCCAAGGTTTAAGTTAGGTATTTTCATTTAAAGTTAAGGCTGCTCATGAATAGTTATTCTGAAATAATTTAACTTTTTTTCTCATTATTTTCTTCCTCTGATACTAGAGATTGTTATGTTGCTTTCTAAATAGAATGAGGTACAGTAGAAATAAAACCTTGTCTTATTTTGCATTTGTAAATGAACAACTGTATATGAAATGTCATGGAAAAACAGTGTTCAAGAAAATTGATTCCTTGCTCAATCATCGTGACTGTACAGGTAAGTCAAAGTACAAGGGATAAAAAAAAATTGCCTCTTCTACTGGCTCTTTTTACATAATCCCTTAGGTAGCAGGCAATCCAACAGATTATGTGCTTCACAAATTATCTACCTTTAAAAAGAAAAGGTATCATACTAATCCATAGTGGGTATACTATACTGCTGTTGAAAAGCAGTCAGTGCACACTGGAGGTGCTTTTTAATTATTTTATACCAAGAAAATTGTAATGATGATAATAATGTTGATTGAAAATCAACAGTTCCTTGTTATAAGTCTGTTTTCATTATGTCAACCTTACAGAAACTAAATGACTAGTCCTGGAATCTTCCATGTCATGGTCTTAATGAAGATTTATTTTCATTTTCTAATCATCAGAGTAATTTCAGGAAATGGCTCCACAGCTTCTGCATAGCTAGAAAAAAAATTATTTCTTTGTTGAAAAACAATTCTCAGCATCTTTGTTTTGGAAAAAAAGGCAAAAGAAAAAAAATCCTGTTGAGAAACTTTGTTTTCACAACAGATAAATAAAATTTGACAGATGAAGGTGTAGCTTGCACAGAAGTTTGGGTTTTGTCATTCTTATGGCAGTCTTTTCAACAAACTTTGCATATATTCCCTAGAGATGTAGATTTTAGCTGCTAAATTCCTTGGAGCTGCCCTTCACTTTTTCTTCTTTATATTCCTTGTGATCACAGCTTTAGTGAATATTCAAAAAACCCTTCCTCAAGACAAGCATTTTACAAATGCAGTAGAAGTCTAGTCTGCAGCAGACATTGTGCCATTTTACAGTTACTAAAACAAAGAATGATATTTGGATTAACCTGTACAGAAGATCGCACTTGGATCATTGCAGTATGGGTTGCAGTCATCCATGAGAATTCCTCAAGTGTAAAACCAGTGTAAGGACTCATCTGGATTTAGAGTTTTCAGAGAAGATGCTGCACATACCAGACACGTACATGTGTTGTCTCCATGACTCTCATTCTTAGGCAATTGCTTCACAAGGAACCCAGTGACAGATACATACACGTGTCCAGAGATTTATTGCCCCACCACGCATAAATATATTCTCCATAAACACACATTTATTTGGGAAAGAAAATATGAATAGGGAAAGAGAAAGAGAAAACAGACAAATAACCTTTCAGAATTTTAAGTAACTAAAAACCTGCTTTGATTTCATTATCTTACTATAAGTAAACTTACAGTGAAGATAATATTTCCATGGAGACCCTTTATCTACCTGTATTTCAGATACTGGCAACAGAAAAATTAGTGAGGGTTTTTTCCTAATTTTAAACATTTCTTTATAAAGTGCTATTACTTAAAACTCCTCTGATGAAGTATGTTCCTTTCTACTTTTGCTTACGCACATAATAGTGCAGGACTCATCTGAGTGCTATCAGTATAGCTTCTTCATAGTAATTGCAATTATTTCATGACTGAAGGCATAACAAGCTCACAGAGAGGTATGAAAGAAAAGCTTAAAAGGTCAGTGACTGAGATTGTTCTGCCAAAGACTACTGCAATTTCATGTATATATTTGCACTGCTATGATGCAAAAATAAACAGTATGCCAGTCATCATGTTAGCAAGTCCTTCATTATCATTATCCAATCATTTTGTGGCAACACACAGGAACAGATGGGGAAATGTATAATATGAACTATTAGATCCCTATCCTGCTGATAGCAGCCATTTATTTAAGCAGTAATTCAAAAATCTTTTTATTTTGCTCTTATCTTTTACAGAACTCTCAAGTCACATTACCAACTACCTTTCCTTTGGAAGAAATAATATACAAACTGAAACTATGTATGTATCTATATGAACGTCTTCAGTTCCAATCCCTGAATATCTGACTACCAATCACCAAAATAAGAGTGGCTTGATGCATTCACCTCATACGTTTTTATTCTACATATTTGGCATCCTTGGGGGAGCAAAAAATACTACTTGAATTCCTAGGAGCTTTAATATGAGTAAGTCTTGAAGCATTTCAAACAAATCTGTAGCTGATACAGAATCATATTAGTGAAATTAATAAGCTTAAACTAGAACTTTTAATATTAAACTGAATGTGCATTTGCATAATTCATGTTCAGATACCCAGTTGCAATTTGCACTTTGGAAAAATAAACAGTAAATTAATCATATAATTTTAGAATCAATTGAAATGTAAAACTGCAATTTACAGAATAAAAATGAACATTATAGCAATACAAAAATACATTAATTGGCAACTTCAATAAAATTATCTTTTACTAAAGTTAGCAGATGTACATCAGTTACAAAAGTCCAGCAAAAGTGTAACAGAAATGGGCAAAAAAGTCTGTGAAGCATGATTTTCACAAGGGATGTAGTATCGTTCAATTTTGAAGTTACATCAAAACCACCTATATTGCTTCAAAATTTTTCCTCCCCTTGACTTCTCAAGGCACTAGATTCTCAAATTACAAGAGAGAACTAAGATAGCTGTGTATTTGGGCTTGGATAACAAAATTGTTTTCTGTTCTGACCTTCATTTAGGTCATACCTACAGAAGGACACTTGCAGGAAGCAATGCAAGAAACTTTATTTTGAACACACATGCATCAATCAACAGCTGAGACACCAGCAAAATAAATCAGCTCAAAGTGCCTCTCCTTTGCATTCTATTCTAAAATCTTCAAAGTAAGTAACATCATGGAAAACGTGTCTTTTTTTTGTAAAGTATAAGTTTACTAGGCTAGAGTAGAGAAGATGTAGAAGCCTTTCAAAGAGATTTTAGTTGGTCATCTGGCTGTGAACTTTCAAGAAGCTGCTTTTCACAAGAATGTGGTCTAATTTGCCTTTAGCTTGGCATAAAATGTGAGTTTATCTCTAAAATATAAGGTACTGTTCTGAGACGGACTTTCTTTCACACAGACACACTATTCCCCTACCCCAGAGTATTATATAATCAGTTCTACACAATAAATCCCAAAATGCTGCCCCACTTTATGCTGGAACTGGCACAATTCTTGTTACAGCAAATTATACAGAAAACAATTAAAAAATTGTTATGCTCTATCTTTAAACTCCTTAACATTCCATATGCTGGGAAGGAAGCAGAAAGTCCATCTCAATATTGAACCACCTTGCTGTACTATTAACATACCTCAGACCCCAAGTTTCTAAAACTGCCTTTTCAGTGAGTGTTGAAATGCCATTAACCACAAGTTAACAGAAGTGAATAGAAACCTAAACCTAATTTTCTACCAGGTTCAAATTATAGAACAAAAGTTGCCATGTTACCATATTGACATGTTACTGCTTTAAAATGACACCACTCATAAAGAAAGCTCAAGAGCCAATTCATTGTGAGGAGTTTCATCTATTATATGTTTTCTAGATAGCATCTCACATTACCAGTGCCAAAGCTGTAAAATCAGAGCTAAAGGAAACATTTTCAAAATTTATGTTTGCCATGCCTTCCAGGCAGCATGTCAGAGTGCAGGCTGACCTTCAGTGCATTCTGTAACACAAACTCTGTGAATCCACAGTGCTTCCTGCAAAGTACCTGCTCATTCAGAAGCAGCTTGCCTAGGTGGCCCAAGGACAAGCCTGCCACTCTGCAAGCAGGGGAGACATGGGGTGAGGACACAGCATGATTGTTCTTTCCCCCTTGGTGTGCTACAAGGCTCCTTTGAATTGGCAGAGCTCAAGAAAAAACCCTGCGCCTCTACCCTGAAAGTAACCCAAAATACCACAATAAAAAAATATTTGATGAGCACCATTAACCACTATAATTAAGTAACAGCTTGAAGAGACGGAATGTGAAATGTGAAAATGCAACAGAGGATGCATATTGGCTTCAGGAAAAATATTTTCGGTCATTCTTACTCCATTTTAGCAGTTAATATATGACCAGCTACTGTCTTTTTGTCACTTTCCTTCATTATAAGGACTGTAATAAAACACTTAAAAACCACATATAAGAACATCATGAGCTAATCCCAGTTTGTCTTAGGAATTTGTGTGTCTAAGCCTGTCATCTCTTAACAGTAAAAACTTTCTGACCTAGATTAGTGAGGTCAGTTGATTTTAAAAAATGGGTGGTTTGGAAATTATTGTATTTGTTTGAAATATTTTAACATTTTTGTTGCAATAAAAAAAAAAAGGATTGAGATCCTCTTTCATTGAACATGTATTCTTTTATGGATCAGAATTGTAGCCTCCAGGCACCTGATATTTAATGTGTGAAGTCTTGTAACCTCTTGTCTAGTGGACACCACCTCTTTTTTATATTCAAGTAATAACAGCAATTAAGTACTGATTCTTACCAGTACTTTCTGAATTAATGCAATTAAGTGTGAGTCTTAAGCTAGTCACAAAGGCTCAATGCGATTGCCTTCTCATGAAGCTGTAATGAATAAAATCAAACAGCAGGAATTCCACTGGAAACAATGGATAGTAGCAATCTACTTCATCTTATATTACACTGACTGCTTCATATAATTTCATTTCATTTCTACATAAAATAGAGAATTCTATTGTCTGCTCTGCTGCCATTTCTTTTGATGTTTGGAATATATTTAATTATACAAGGTCACATCTGAAGAGATAAAGCTCTCTGGAGAGAAGAAAATTGAACTTTTCCATATCAGATCACTTCTCTCTACAGAAATGAATTCTTTATTACCCCAAAATTACATGGTATTATCCTGAAATGACATGATATGTCTTACTTCTCATATAGCACATTCCTGGAATTAGGCTTGTATATAAAAGAAAACTAATGGTTCTGAGAATTGGCTGCTCCAAAGGCTTCACTCTTTCGTTACTCACTCTTGATAATAGGCAGTCCACAGTAGGAGAAGCAGGAAGAAATATGCCAGTTGCATTTAGAGATGGGAGTTATGGCCTTTTCTTTATGATGTTGCATAAAAAATTATGGCAAATTATAACAGCTGTTACGGATGTGCTAAACCTGCCAAAAGTCTGTTTGTGCTAAAAGATTGCTTCCCCACCCCAAATTCTAAATATGGAGTTCTTCAGTCTTTCAAAGGCTTAAGAAACATTTGCAATGGGGTGAAAGAAATAGAAAAAGAGTAATTAATGTGAAGGCAAATGTCACCTAAGGTAAAAAGAGATTAAAAAATTTTGGAAAGTCTTTTTATCCCCATATAATGCACATTTGAGAACAGAGACACACCACATAGCTCTATATTTTAGTCCTTAATACAAATGTTGAACTTTCTGAATCGTATCTAATACTCTAATGTGCAAATAATGTGTAATAATCTAACAGTCAAAACGTATAAATATAACTAAACACCTATTCCATTTTTTCTCTAGATTTCTTTTAGCTACTTACTATGATTTTATAAGACAGCAATTGTTTCACAAGTAAAAAAGGAGCTGCAAAGCTGTTAGGGCTTGATACCAGGTAGGTGAGCTTTAACTGAGCCCTTGGTTATTACATTCTGCATCCTGAAGCATTCACTGTCTTTTAGGAGGCACCCTCAGGACAGCCTGCAGTATTCTTCATAAAGTACTGCTTTTGTTGTTAATAGTTCAACATTTTTAGATCCGCTATGGGTTTAAAATAAACTGCAAACTATGAGCAACCTCTGCAGCAAAATGCATTTGCAGATTCAAGGTGCAACAAATATATTGAATGTACAGAGGAATCAAGGGACTGCAACTAAAAGCAGAACAATTTTTTCAATCTGGGCACAAGAATACAATGCTCTCATTTCAAACTGCCCATGCTTTTTGAAGATATGCAGAATTGGCAAAATCAAGTTTTATGAAAGCTGTGGGTGCAAGCTCAAAAAGGCCATGTTCTTCCAACTAATTCACAATAGCATGCAATCTCACAGCACACATACACAGCACAACACTTACTACTACCTTCATTAATCTTGAATTAGACTTAGACTTTAATAAATAGTTACAACTCCTGTTTCCATTAACATATTGTTAAACACCCCCAGATTTCCCAAGTCTTAAAATAAAATAATGGGGCTACTCTTTGATATGTCTTTGTTGCAAAGTTTTCAAGGCATTATGCCATGTACAAGTGTTTGTTCAGAGGCTTCATAATTTATTACTTTCTTATTTATATTTGCTTGTTTAGCAAAATTAAGCAAAGCAATAGCAAAAAAAACCCACCCCAGAAATGTAGAGATAATTACAGACTGAGTTCTTTGAACCACTTCAAAACTGTTTCTCAAAACTAAAAAACAATTAAAAATATTTGCAATTCTGAAATCTGAGAACATGTCAGAACCATTTTCATATCCAAGAGGAAACTATGATGCAAGGGAAAGTGAAAATGAAAATGGCTTTGCATTCACTTATCTTTTTTTTTTTTTTTAATATTTTGATTTTTTATTTTCTATTGTTACACTTTGGAAGTGTTTAAGGGAAGCTATGATCCTTCACAGAAGAAATTACTGACTCCAAGGAGAAACACTTAACTAAAAAATTATGAAGATCTATGTTATTTTCACAACAGAAATAACTTTCCTTCCCTTGGCTAACAAACATCAAAAATTAAATTAGCTGCTTTGCTGCAGAATCTGTAAATGTCAGTCAAGTCATGATCTGAAAGACAAACAGAAAACTCCTGAGGCAGGGAGAGTCTTTCTGTTTCTATCATGATTAACACATTCTGCACACAACTACAGTATAAACTAAAAAGGAGCAATAAAAATGGCAGTTGATCTCAACATTTGACCCTGGCATTAGGGAAATTATGTGGGCTTTGCAGCAGATCCTGGACCAAAAGGAAAAATTACCATGACAATACTGCTAATTTCACACAACTACATTTCTTGGAACTGGAAAAGGACCAGACTTCTGAGGACTAACTTGTCCATGATTTCTGCTGTGGAAATAAAGGGAGAAGGTGGTAATAGAAGATTGAGACCCAATCATATGAACCCACTACATATGAACTATTTTATCTTTTAAAGAATAGGTTATTATTTTCATTACTTGGGTACTATTTTTCTTGGCAAAAAGAGAGGGTAAAAAGGGGACCTTGATTACCTTGGAGCATACCTTCAATAATTTGAGACAAATCTCCAAATCTTCAGATTTCTATTTCTGAGCAGCAGAATTCAGTCCCAAATAATTAAATGTAAGAGTTCTCATAAAGAGTTAGTATGATGATCATTTAACAGTAAATCTTCACAATGTACCACAAGCACAGTAGAAAAACATAAAAATGGCTTTCTGTTAAAATCAATCCCTTTCACTTTCTTAAAACAACAGCATCTCTTTACCCATAAATTTCCTCCCCCATTAAATACTTACTTACTGATCCATATTCTGTCTACTCAGACCATAACTTTAAAAATTCTTTTCCTTGGAGAAAGAAAGTGTTGAATAACTCTGCAGTTGTAAACTCTGGAAAATTTCATTTACTTCAGAGAGGGTATGTAAGTGCTCTAAGGCAGGCTTACATGCCCAGCCTAATACAGCTGTGTGAAAGTGTCTAAACCTGGATTTTATTTTATCTCCTTCATGTTTTATTTTATTGTAAAAGGAATTTTAATGTGTGTAATTTATCAGCTTCCCTTTTATTTTGAATCAGTTCAGAGTAGAAGTCCTTTGTGGGTTTAGCTAGCCCAGCATCTTCCGAGAGATTGATAGTAGGTAATTTCTATACAGCATATGAGAACAGATGAATTTGCCACTATATTTTCCCATGTCTCTCTCTGCTTCTACAAGTGTGACCCTCCGTGTCCTGAGGTGAAGGGCTTGCCTACATATTTATAAAACCTCAATGAATCTGCCTTAATTTTTTCCAGTCTCATGAATCAATACAAATATTTAGCATCTGTGACACTTGCAGCAAAGCAATTTAACATCACTGGACATTCCCACAACTCTTCCACAAAACGATCCCTATTCAGTGCTGCCACTCCTGAGCTGAGAGCATCCCACACAGGATTCAGCTAGCAGCTGGATCAAAGCTATATTAATGGCATAACAAGGTCTCCATTTTGTTTGCTCAACTCCTTTCCTAATTCACTTTTATGGGCATTATTTCAGAGTTAACCCTTCAGTCAGTATTTCCTGCTTTCAGCTATATTGCTAAGCTGACATCACTGCATTAAACAACATGGAGGAGGGGAAAAAAAACCCCTAAAATCCATAAATGATGATATCATAACTCAAGGAATTGAGGGAAACACCATTCTTATGGTAAATACTATGTAGATATGATGACTACATCAGAATTTTGCACATGCACTAAAACTCTAGGCACTCTGCACAGGACTAATATTAGTCAGCATAGTTTCATCTTTCAGTCAGCAAAACATCAGAAGGCATTTTTAAAATGCTTTTTATTTTCTGGAGCTGGTTCATTTTTTATATCTAAGAAATAAGTACAGTCTCTCTTTGAAGAGGTCACTAAAATGAGAGATGACAAAGAGTGTTCATCAGATCTTTGACTACTGTACGGCACCAGTTTCCTAAATAACGATTCTAATTCCCTCCTCCTTCTCTCCCTCCTCTTTGAGAAGAGTAATGGAAGTTTTCAAAGCTTTGTAGAAATTTACTGAGATAACTTAGTGCTACTTTCCCTTTAAGAAACCTTTCACTTCTGGAACTGTCAGCAAATCTTATCCAGCAGTGTAGCTGAAATTATTTGCCTCAATCACTGGTAATACAGCTTGAGGTGCTACGTCATTCACATCACCCAGCCATCAGCAATTCTCTTGTCCCTTCACCCTCCAGTGCCTGAGCTAACACATAGCTTGAGAAACTATCATAACCCTCCAGCTTACTTCCAGTTAGTTTTTCTGTTAATGAATTTTGTAATTCACCTTCTATGAACTCCCTGGATTCAGAGGCTTAAGGCATTTTCTGTAAGAAGAACTGCATCCCCTTGATAAACTTTCCTCACTTTATGGGTAATACCAGCACATACTTAGTCATCAGGCCCACTGCATATCTCAGAGGTCCAAAATAAAAGTAAAACCCCCACAAAATCTTTTCATCTTTTAGGTATCATATTCCATGGCTATTCTAGAGACAGAGCAGTTATTATTGTCTTCATGGCTGCTGACAAAACAGTCTAGTTACTCTCACCAATGTCCTTAAAACAGTAATACTGCATCTAGAGGTCATACTTGCATAAGGCTACAGCAACAAGGAAATAAAAAAGGAAAGTTGAATCAGCTGTTAGAGTGAGATATGGCATGACCATTGTTACCACCACCAAGACAGAATGATAAAATGATGGAAGCAACTACAGAGCCTGAAGGAAGAATATACAGAGGGGTACCTGAAACTAGTGACTTCCAGTAGAACTGTAGGGGGATGTGTCCCAAGAAAATCTTATCAGAGAAATCTCAGTCTTGATTACCCATTTAATAAATAAGAACATTTTGCAGTTCATATCCTTTCAAAAGGAAGGAAAAAAAATATTCTGGACACTAAAAGATCACATTTCTATAATGCTCCTGGAATTTCATGACAATCAGTGGCACAAGAGTTGGAATTTGTTGAAAATTATCAGACAGGTATGGCACAGCAAATACCTCAGCTTTGCAACAGAGGGCAGGACCAGCACATGGAATCAGAAAGAACTACTGCCACACTGTGGTAGGCTGTAAAAAAAAAGGTAATTTCTTTATGAAAGGAACCTGCAGGGTATCTCTGGTGAAAGAGAAGTCTTCCTTCTGTAACCACTCTGCTTTAATGCTGTACCAAAAATAAGGAGAACACTGTGCATTGCATGAAACATCACAGTTTACCTCCTGGGAAATGGCTGAGCAGTCACAATGCCACATTAATGTAACAAAGAATAAATCAGACAAAGGAGCTACTTTGCTGGAAAGATGACAGCTTTTGACTAAACATCTCTTGGCATAACAATAGGCAGAAAAGAAAAAATAATTTAATAGATTTTTTAATAAAATACTACATTTTGTAAACATTGCATGACTATGGAGTACAATCATACATATGCTAACATAGGGCAGCTGAAACTTGCCTCTTTATGATGCTAAACCAGCTTTAAAAAGCTAGAGACCTTAAAGGTGTAGAACTGCAGTGTATTTAATAAAAGAATTAATTTTTCATTTAAAATTAGCTGAATAATTTTTTCAAGTAACCAGTCATTTCAAGGAGAACATAGCAGTTGATGCTATAAAAAGCAAAGACATGATTCTTAGTTCTATCTTATGTTCACTACAAAAGATGAAAAAATAGGATTAAAGAATCATTTACATTGGAAAAGAGCTCTAAGATCATTGAATCCAACCCAGCAATGTTAAGTCCACCAGCAATCCATATCCAAATGTGCCACATCAAAATGGCTTTTCAATTATTCCAGAGATGGTGACTCAACCACTTCCCTGGACAGCCTTGTGCTTGGCAAACTTTTCAGCAGAAAATTCATTCTTATTATATAATACACATACATGTAAATACAAATTCTTCTACTCAAAAATTCCTCTTACTTGCATAACAATAAAAAAGAACTTAATAATGCAGTTCTTTTTTGAAAAACCCAAACAACATCCATTGAGATTAGTATTTACAGATTGCCTTTGCATCTTAAATGTTTAGCATTAGAGATTGCTCAAAAGTAGTCCTAAAAACTCAAACAGTTTAGAGAGGGATTTGAGAAAGTGATCTTTTTGAAATGTGTGCATGTGTGACATGTTGAAGAAATGTTGAGAAATACCAGAGGAAACAAGTTTTTAATGTTTTGTGAAACTTTCAAAGAAGGTATCCAGGCTGAAGCTAAAAGGAGATGAAAATCAGAGTCTTGACAGCTCTGCTTATCACTACAGGCTGCTGAGAAAGCAAGCTCTCCAGAGGCTGAGAGTCAGAACATGAAACAAACATCTCTCAACTTACTGGGATACACCAAATCATGTTTCCCTAAAAAAGAGGAAAATATGAATTTCTACAATATTTATACCTACTTTCTCCAAATGAGTACATTAGTGAAGTTGTTTAATTTGAAAATCAAGAAGCAGTTTTTGTCATTTTCAATGCTATGAAATCCAAAACTGAAATCAAATTACATTTCTACAATTTTTCCTCCTACTCTTAGAAAAGCTTTTGCTTTCGCAACTTAACTAATAGTTTTATTAGCTGAGTCAAGTACAGCTTTAGAGAAAAGAAACTTGGTAAGGTATGATTTTCGGCAAAATGGAGAAAACATTTCAATTATGCAGAAACTGAGAGACAACAAAGCAATCATATGCGATAAATTAGGATAAGAATGATGTTGAATTGATAGTTTCTCAAGTTTATCTCATAATAAAAAGAGCACATGAAGTTGCAGAGGGAAAGCTTATATCTTTTATATTCAAGTGCTGTGCAAAGTTGGTGTAAGCCAGTTTTCAGAGATGGAAGGGCAGATGACATGTTAAACCAGGTATACTTTTGTCTCCTATCCTCAGGAATTGCAACGGCACTGTATAAGTGCCAGCATAAGTAGAAACAAAGGCATTCAAAATTATGTGCCGTATCTTTTTATTGTATACTTTTATTTCGGTGCATGCATTTCCATTCCCACACGTAGCTGAATCCAGTCCAACAGTCGTTGCAAGAGATGTAACTGTATTACAGCAAAGAATGGAAGGATTCATTCCAGCAGCTTAGGAGGCCTATGCCTTATGCCTTGAGGGATCAAACATGCCTTATTACTGACTATTTTTACACACTTCTCATTTTATGGACTTGCTATGTTGAGCCCAGAATGCTTTCACCTTGCTATTAAGCTGCTCAGAAGAAAAGTGGCATATTCGGCTGCAATCTCAGAGGTTGACCAATGGCTAAGGAAAAGAAACATCTTAGGTACAATCCTCCCTGAGAGGGAGTGCTAAGTCCCTGCATGCAGGCAGCAGAAACCAGCAACTCCCCCACTCCTGGTCTGATCCAAGCCAGAACTCTGCACAGACACTGAATAGTGATTATTTTATGGGGACCATTTGCTTTCTCTCTGTATCCTTTTATATCATCCATAGAAGCCAAAATGCTCCAAAGCTGTTGTATTGTTTTGTAGCAGCATCACTCAAGATTGCAGGGTCAGGGCTGACATCACAGAGACAGTTTATACCTGAATCACATACTTCTGTGCTCTCAGGGATTTCAGTTCAGTTCACCTGCATGTTCTGGAAGCATATTAGAATTTACCAAGATATGCTATTTTCACATAAATCAAGTTTTGGTTGTTCTAAAGCCTTCAGTTTTCTCAGTTACAATACAATCAACAAAACACAACCCAACAACAACAACAACACATCAGCACTTTCAAAATTCCTTCCTCAACTTGTTTTTATTCCCTCATAGCGACAGCTCCGATATCTTAACTGACTTTGCAATGACTTTGTTCATCCATCCATTTTTCCTGAGTAATCTTGGACATCCTGGCCAGTTCTTAATGGTTTCCATAACTCAGGTGTCAACCAATATTGGACACTCAGAACTAAGAGCTGAGGAAGAGACAGGATTAAAAAAAAAATAAATCAGTGTCTGACCTATACTCCTTAGGTTATCTTTGTAATGGAAGCATGAATTTAAAAAAAAATTTTTTTGAGGTGACACCTGGAAGCCTTCTCTCTTTTTCACCATTTTTCAGTACTCTCCTCCAACAAATACCATCATTTTCCCCCCTGCTACTCTATGCAGTCTGAATCCTTTTTCACTTTTTTGCTGTGACCAACCAAACTTTTTTCCTGCCCTTCAAACTCTCCCAGTAGACCTGGAAGCACAAAGTTTAGCATTATATATTACACATCAAGGTCAATTACCTTGAAGCTGTTTCCACAAAGAAGCAGTAGCCCAGTGCACCAACGATAACCACACCAAGGATGATTTGGTACCACTCAGATTAGATACAATGTTCATGACTGAAAACAGAGGCTGCAAATTAACACAGGGCTGAGGAGAGATGAACTGCTTTTCCAAAAATCATCAGAATCAGAGTACCAGCCCTAGAGAGTGATGATGCACATGAACAACTCGAGTCTATTCAAGTAAGTATACAGATTTTGGAACAGTCAAAGCCAAGGGACTGTTTTAATCTCAGTAAAGTGCAACTTAAACTCTGTGATATCAGCCAGGTTCAGCTTAGCCTAATACTTAGTTCTGGGTAGCTACTTTTGTTTCTCTTTACAACGTGGGTAGTTTCTCATGAGAAAAAAAGCAGGATAATTTACATACGTTCAATACAGTTTGATATGTAATCTGACACAACTATAACCTGATTTTCATTGTGGCTCTAGCATTCCACTGTATGTTTTATTAATAATATAGCACTTACGATTCCTTTGGAGGGAAAGCTGAATTTATTCTCCTGAAGCTCTAAATATCAAATTGATCAACATAAAAAAACACATAGCTTCCAAATGTATCCTGATCCTTTCCTCCCAGAATATGATTCTACTGCTACCTTTTTCCCTTCAATTTTGATTTCATATAGGAGATTTTGGTGTCATGATCAAACTTGCAAATGCTTCAGTTTATTTCCTCACAAGCGAAAAAATACTGAGGGAGCCGGCCCTGTTTAGCCTGAAGAAAATACAAATGTCTGTAAGTATCTGAAGGGAGGGTGCCAAGAGGATGGAGCCAGACAGTGTTTGGTAGTACCAAGTAATAGGACAAGAGACAATGGGCAGACATTGATGCACAGGAAGTTCCACCTGAACATGAGGAAGAACTTCTTTACTACGAGGGTAACTATGAGAGCACCAGAACAGATTGTCCAGAGAGGCTGCAGAGTCTCCCTCACTAGAGATATTTGAAAACCATTTGGACACAATCCTGTCCTCTAGGATGACTCTGCCTGAGCAGAGAGGCTGGACCAGATGACCTCCAGTGGTTCCTTCCAACCTGACCCATTCTGTGATTCAGTGGTTCAGTTGCATATTCAGCTGAATAGTTATGCTGAAGTTGGTAGGAACATTTGTCTCATGAAAATTACTACCACAGTTAGAAATTCAGGGCACTGGACTTTCAAATTTACCGAAAATATCTGTGGAAGCGCTAACTAAAATAACTAAAACAACTGTAGTACCAATGATGATACTTGGAGTTTCTCTGGTTGGTTGGTTGGTTTGGGGCTCTTTTTGTTGTTTTTAATAAAAACTACACTCTCATTTGTTTTCTTCTGCATAGGTTTCAGTAGTGTTCTTCAGATAATGCATTCTTCAGATCTAAAGTGCTCACTTAATGAATTTTGACTGGTATCTGTATTGAAACAAATCCGTAGAAAAGAATTTCTATTATAATTAAGGAAAAGAAAAATATTTTCAGATCTAAATATCTCCACTCAGATATTTTTATTTCATTTTCAAATGTATTCTGCTTTCAAGTAAATTTGAACAGAAGGTAGAGATAAGAATTTTGAGGGAAGTATTATGAGTTGAAAGAGGGTTTTAAATTCTAGTGCATATGCCATTTTGCTACAGTTTTTAGTTGCAAAAAGTAAACTAAATCAGACACAATATCAGGTAAGATAAAATCTGATTATAGTTTGAATACAACAATGCTGAACCTGTATTATAAAATGAATGATGCATATACTAATGTCCACTGCTTTTTCAAAAGGAAATTTAGTTCTTGAAATACTGCATAAGCCTTATGGTGTTTTGCTGAGGCTTTCAAATAAATGTGAACTAAAATTAGAAAAAGCAAGATTCCAAAATGATAAAGGCTAAAAAAAAAAGAATCAGAATTCATGTAACTAATACACAATATTCGACTTTGCATGTAAAAGCAAAACTGCTTCATTTTAAATCCTGTACTACTTCATTTTCAGTTCAACTCTTAAAAGGCTTATTTCCTTCTGATACTGCTCTAGTTGCTCTCTGTGGGAAACTATAGAATTTATATATTATTCATCCAACTAAAAACCCTGAGGCAGGACCCCTATGGAGACTCTTCAGTAATTGGTCTCCAGATGCTGGTGATATGCAGTGCTCTAAAAGTCCTTAAACATCATGAGAACACAATTCCATCTGCTTTTCAAGCTGCGTATGTTTAAAGGAACAACACAGACTGCTCACCCACATTTTCAGGCATCTCCTACAGTACCTAATTATTCACGGACTCATGTGCATCAAGCTACAATTTATATGGCTAACCTAACAGCTTAAAATTTTCAAATTAAATAATCACTGTATTATTTAATAAATATCTGATGCAGTTGAATAACCTATCCACAAAAACAATACACAGCAGCAAAATTATTGATTGCTTTGATGTTCCAAGAATACACATAAACAGGAGGTGGAGAGTGAAAAGCTTAGCAGTAATCATTCTGCATTAACATACCCTGACTAGATGCAGGTATGTGCAGTGAGAGTTCATTTAGCATTTCCATTCATACCCTGAAACAGTAAAATTATAACAATGCTTTAATCTTAATTTCAGTATGACTCCAATGTGGACATTTATGCAATTCACTCAAATAAAGCCTCAAAGCAGGCCTATAATTATTTTGTTCTCAACTTGAATGGCCAATTCCTGCATTTTTTTGGATCCTGCAAACTGGGCATAATAAACGTTCTAATATTTCTTTTTCCAAGAATACTATCACACAAAGGATATTAGTTTTCAGACATTTCAATTGCGAACATAATTTAAATTCTCAGCGTGCAAGTTATTAATGATAACTTGGGTCTGCAAAGGATGCTGACACCAGTTACCTAACAGCCCCTTCTCCCTTCTGTCTTATTTTGACTTATTTTCAGGGTTCCCTACTTCAGCTTGTACAGTATCATTATTCTTTTTTCTAAGCCTCACCCAATACCTTCTGTTTCCCTCAATTGCCACATTGTACGGGTTTGAAAGGCAGCAGTTCAAACCTGACAAACTAAGTAAGTTCACCTAGCCTAGAGCTTCTATTTGACATCAAGGTCAGTGAGATGCAACTGATACAATTTGTAGCCTAGCACCACAAACTTGTACTGTAGGCACACCTAGGTGCATGAAAGAACTACCTAACATGAAATCAGAGGCTACTCACACTAGAAACAGCACGGACTAGGAATCATGGTTGTCAGAGACATGTTCCTGAAGAACAGTGAAAATAAAAACTAAACTGGGTAAGTAATGCTACATGTTAACAAGAGGAGTACACTAAGTAATAATAAGGAGTAAGATACATAAAACACAACTGACTTGGGAAGAAAATAAATTTTGGTCACAAAAGGATGAAGCAGTGTAACATCAGAAGTCAGGTTCAGGCCTTCAGGATGACAAAGAGGAAGACAAAAGGACCAGCTGCTGCTTAGTGATTGCAAGTGCCAACAGATTTCTCACCAAGTTCAGGCAGGAGCTTAGAGAACATGAATTATCACTGTCACTGCCTACAGTAAAGCAGCCTTGAAACAAACACATGCAGCAATGGTTTTGTGGTGCTTGCTTATGCAACTTCTTACACCTGTAATGAGGCTGCTCTCCAAGTCTCTGTAGCCAAGGACAAATGTACAATAATAAATCAGTAGAGTGTTCTAGGCTGGAGAACCAGTCTAACCTAATTTTTATTTTACTCTTTAGTCAGATGTGATTACTCAGAGGATGCTGTCTTGACTCTTAGAGCTAGTCAAAACTTCAGATAGAGAATTTCTTTGCCTCTCACTATCTCAATAACAGTGGTGAGAAATCTGTTGACACAGCAGACCAAAATTAAGGTGTGATAAAACAGTTTTGTACAGCAACTAGAATCTTTAACCATGTGGTGAATTACACCTTTTTTCTTCTACTTTGTTTAAACAAGTTAGAATTTTTCATATTTTTCACTTCCTCTTCCAGAGAACATAGTCTTCTGAAAGTCCTCTTGAGAGTCTCCATTTCTGATCTGGTGAGAACAAATCCATTGTTTTTCCAGCTAAGCTACATATTTATTTTGTCAATTCACATTTTGAGGTAGCATTCAGCAAACTTAATCCTGTATAAATTTATCACCTTAACCACGTTCAAAATCTCGATATTCACAAGGGATGACAACAAGGTGATGAGAACTCAGTACCTCCTACTATAAAGAGCATTCATCCTTTGACATCTTTGTTCTCACATCTACATATTAACTTTTTTCTTAGAAACCAAATTAATTCAAAGATGCTTAAACTCAATCCAAGAAAAATAAAGCTACATATTTTTCTGCATAGGTATAAAAAGATATGGCCTTTAGACAAGCAAAAAGTATACCTATGTGTTTGTACCCATGTGCACATTTAACATTTGTAAAAAATTTCCTCCTTTGCAGAATTTTTATGACTCTGGAAATCATGATTCAGAGTTTTTACAAAGAGTTGGGCAAAGAATCCTCCATTTGAATATGATGAAAAAGCTGAGTGCATATAAATTGTAAAAACTGTAACCAAATAATTGAGATAAGTTATGTAGTGTTCAAAAATACAATATTTGAAGTAATTACAATTTAATATTTGAAACATCTGCTATTTAAAGCACCTTAAAGGCATACGTTTAGTATCTGATGAAGTATATGCAGCAAAATACGTATACCTTTTCAGCCTATTTGTCTTTTGAAATTAAAGAAAGATATGCAACACAGTTGTACTTTTCATTCAAATTTGGAATATTCTCTGATGCAGTGAGCATCTCGCTTTTCCTACATCTTCATTACTGAACTATATGGTACAAAAAGCTGTCCACAAAGTTAGTGAGTTTATATTTATGAAATTCTATCAGCAGGTACATAGATCTGAACCCTTTTGACAGACACTCAGTATTTTAAGCTTAAATTACAATGCTAATATTTGATACTCTAATAAACAGGGTAGCATTCTGTGATTGTTGTACTGCAAGTCTTAAAAATATTTATTATTTTCACTTATTATTACTCTATGCCATCAATCCACTGGGAAAATGACACTTCACTGTGAGATTACTTCCACACGGAGCAACTTGGGAACTGCATTTATGATGCTTGGAAAGTAAAACAGCAGTTCAGGGAATTATGGCTCACAGCTGAGAGTTTCGAAGAGATTATATTAATTTTCTTAGAGTAAATCATCGTAGTAGAATAATCAAATTTGTGACTCTGAGAAATGCACAAGCAAAATAATCTCAGGAGGATTAGAAACATGAAACAATTAAAGTAAAAGGCAACTTTATGGATTTCTATTTACTGTAGTTGTGTCCCAAACCCTTTGAACGAGGCCTATTTCTGAACAGATTCGTTGAGGGAAAGTTGAAACAAAGAAAACAACATCAAAGCACATGGAATAAATATATAGAATACTTCATTTGTATACACAGTTGACTAAAATAACAGCAAACTGGGATGGACTTGTCATGTGGACTTAGAATACATCTGGAAGGCAAGACTGAAGTATTTCTTTCCTTAATTAACATATCTGGAAATCAACACTATGAGAAAATAAAAACAATTGCATTAACCTAATAAATAATATAGGACTAATACTCTTCCTACGCCACATCAAAGGATGAAAATTTGCCATCAGTTGGGACATTATTTTGATTCAGAATCAAAAACATATTCTATAGTTTATGGATGGCTTGCCTGATGGAAAAGACCCTGCTTACATCACTGTAATATCATTACAGGTTATAGTAAGTAAGTTTATATAGTCTAATGGCATTACTGATTATGAGAAGTTACTATAGCTATACAATATTGATGTCTTTTTGTCTTTTAATTAGGAAAAATGTTTATGGGAGATGACAGGGAATTACAATCAAAGTTAATGGTCCCCCTGAACAGAATCAAAGAATAATAGTTGTAAGACTGCACTGGTGAAATGTCTTACCCATCTTCCGTAGGAAATACTTTTAGAACTAAATAGTTCTAAACATATTAAGATAATGTTTTGAAGGCAGCATGATTTCAGCATCAGCATGCTGTGTTTGCCCTCTTTGAGGCAATAATGTTTCATTTAAGCCAAAAGAAGACTATGCTTTTCTTCCTACAGCACACAAAAAGCTCTTTTGCACTGTAATAAATACTAGAGTATGTACAAGGTCACTACTAACAACTGTACATTAATTGGGTAGTGTGAGTGGAGGGAAAGCAATAAAAACATTCTATAGGCCTATTAGGACACATTTCAAGTGTGGAAAACCATTATATGCCTATAACTAAACACTTAAAATTTTTTGTCTATTACATGTACAACACCATGTACACCACATATATTGAGGTTGCCTTTGCAAAGTTTCAGTGGAGGTACAAATGAAGTGGTAGCTATTCATACAAGACCTCTTCAAAGCAGCAACAGAATCATTTAACAGCAAAAATACATTCACCTACATGTTTACCCTTTCTAAACACCAAATAGATCAGTAAACAAATTATCAGTTTACTGTAATGCAATCCTTTTATCTCAACTTCTGTGAATTCAGAAGATTAAGACTGGTGCTACCCAAGCAGACAAATGATCTATACCACAAAATTGGTTCCTGTTAGGAACTTGTTAAAAAAATCTGTTAGAAATTTGAACTGCTTCTGTCACATAGCAAATGGATGGATTTGGGTAGAAACATGTTACAAACTGACTTTAGAGTTTGGTGTATCCAAGCCTTTCTAGAGAATCCAAGAGGTGCCTGACTGCAGTATTGCAATGGCAGCTCTGATACCACAGACGGATGTGGCCATCTGCCAGGGACCAGATCTGGCTCACTTTCATCCAGGTTTCACTGAAGGCGAAACTACTCCAACCCATGACCAGAGGGAATCATTATGGTCCACTGCCACTCTTCCATTGCTCAGCAGCAGAGTATCAGAAACAAACAGCTGGGTATAGACTTATCCTTCCAAAGTAATGCTTTCATTTCAGCAACCATAGGCAAAATATATAATTTTTTTCAGTAATCAATAAATCTGATCTGTATGACCTCACCTAATGATATTTTTTGCACATCCATAATATATTGAATGAATGAATTCAATGTTGCAATTATACTTGATAAAGTGCATTTTATTTTCCTTTTATGGCCTCAACCTAATAACTTTTTAAATCTATCTCTATTCCTGTATCAAGACAATCAGAAATACCATCAACATTTTTTTCACTGTCTTCTTTTGTACATACCTAGTGTAAACCAGGACTAGTTAGGTAGTTTTTAATTCTTTACTGTGATGGCAATGAGACACTGTAACAGGTTGCATAGAAAAGTTGTGGATGCCCCATCCCTGGAAGTGTTCATGCCAGGTTGGATGAGGCATTCAGCAACCGGGTGTAGTGGGAGCTGTCCCCATCTATGGCAAGGAGCTTGGAACTAGATCATCTTTAAGGTCCCTTCCAACCCAAACCAGCTCTCAGTAACTCCTTCTAATAACAACAGTGCAGATTTTGGTTCGTCAGCACCTACTGTTTCCTTCTGTACACATTTTCTCCTGCACTGCATTATGTGCTGCAGACTCAGATTGTTCCACTGTGTGGGGATTCCTTCAAGTATCACCAGAGGCAAAAGCACAGCCCTGCAGACAGCATCAGGAGGAGCAGTGTGGCACAGGTTTACAAAAGAGGGTTCCTGAGAAAAACATGAAAGTTGCTAGAAAGGAAGATTCCCGAAAAACTAAACTGATGTGGTGGAAAGACACTGTGGTATTAGGGACATAATGTAACTGCCTTAAGGAGATCTTCATGACTCAAGGAGACTTGAATCAAAATAGAGTATTTGTAAGAAGAAATAAATTATGTAGTACTACTACTCAACCAGATTAATCATAAGGACAAGAGGCCCAGGCGAGTCCAGAGCAGTGGGTCAAACTCACCCTACACTAAGTAAGCACTTGAAGCAATCTCTACACCATTATTGAGATCTGAAGGAGGATGAGAATCCCAGAGGCCTGGAAGAGGGAAGTCATGGTACCTATCTTTATAAAATAAAAGAACAATTGAGAACCTGAGAATTTACAGACTAGTCCAAATAGATCTGATCTCTAAAAAAAAATATTAGAGCAAATTTTAAAAAGCGACAAACCAAAAAGAAGAGAAAAAAACATAGGCACCTATGAAATAGGATGAGACACAACCACAAGTTTTCCAATAGCAAAGTACTGCAAACAATTCAGTTTTCTTCTTAAACAGATCAACTGCCAGCTGGATGAGACACTAGAGAAAAAGTGAATTTTAGCAAGGTTATTTGACATGATGTCCTAGTATTTCTTGTAATTAGCATTATCTGATACATCTGCCAGCTTTTCAGAACAATAAAGCCTTAGGATGTAGAAGTAACTTCAATTCTTGCTTTCCCTCTATATAAAGGGATATATATTTAAGTAAAAAACAAGCATACAGTTGTAGGAACATAAAATTAAGAATAAAGGGATTGGGATTCATTCATAGTCAAGGAAGACAGTTTTAGTAAATACAACATGGTATCCGGTGCAAATGGTAGTTACATATCTCCAAGTACACATAAGAAAACATCAAATAAGCAAACACACACCTTAAAGCTGACTTGCAGCCATGGATTTGATAATATTGCAGCAATCATTTTACTAACTTTTTTTCCCCACCACATATTAGCACGCAAGAGCAGATGCAAATACTTGCAGATTCTGCTAGACACTGAAACATATTTGATCTCACCTTTGATTTCATGTAAGAATATAGTTATAGCGAAGGCTGAAATACTAAAAGTACACGAAGAAAAAGGCTTAGGTTATCATAGGAAAGGGATAAAGAACCAACAAAGATAAAAAATTCAGGAAAGCATGCAATAGCTTAGAAACAAGGAGAGGAGAAAAAAATCTGTAAAGGAATCAGAACCTCCCCATAAACACACACAAATACTACAGCAAATCTGCTATAACACATATAAAAAGGCTTTTACCAGAAAAAGGGTGAAGATACTGCAATGAGGTATAAAACAAAGATTGGGGGTCTTGGGGACTAACCTTACAAGATTTATACAGAGTATTAACGAAGAATGGTTTAGTTCTGGCTGGAAAAAAGGGCTAAAGCTGCTTACTTTCTGTTTTATGTACACTTCAGAAGATTAAGCAGTATCGAGCTGCAGGCAATTAAAAGTGAAAACCAAAACCCATTAGAAATAGGGGAATATCACCTCCTGGAACATTATACTTGTAAAGATGGAAATCCCATGGGAAAGGTGCTGTGGAGAACAGACCACCTTCTTTCACAGTTGGCAGTATTAGTCTGAACACAACATCATCAGAAACAAAGACAATATAGGGCAATATGGTAATAGGCTCCCAGTGGGAGAGCCATGTGTCTGTTCTGCTTTAGGAGGACATGCACACTCACTCCAGGGAGGAGGCAACACAGGAAAACAGTAGGACAAGCTGCCAGCTCTGACTCCATTGGGGCACAGGAGGATCTTCTGCTCAACAGAAAGTATGGTATTTTCTCTTTTTCTCTAACAGAAACTGAAAACTGGCCTACCCTTAATGGCCTGTGGGAAAATGCAAACTATATGGAATGTGACACACAGGTTTATTTGTGGTTTTCTGCTTTTCCTCTCTCTATTGCTGAATGTTCTGATACTGGAGGTTGGCTTTCAGGTGAAGGGAAATAGCAAAAAGCTTCTGGGCTGGGACAGTTCAACATAGCAGCACATATTAACAGCACAAATAAACATTCTAATTTTATACAGAAACTGGTTCTTATTCCTGTCTATAAGACTAAGAAGCTATAAGTGTTTTTTATTTTTGCTTTAGGATCTTTTCTTATTTTATTTTTGTAGCTACAAGTTTTCTTTCAGCTTCTTTGAAGAGCCTCCTTTCACAGCTGGCATGGCTTTCTAGATTGTTTCCAACTTCCTTATCCCAAGAAACAGCAGGTGGGATTGTTGAGACACCATTGTCATGGTATTCCCTTAACAGAATAGCAGTAGTACAGTGTTTCACTTATTTTTCCAGTTACTTCTGGAGCATAATGAGATGGATGAGAACATTGAAAACATGTTGCTAAGGATTTTTGTGCAGTAAGTTGTGCTATGAGCAGTGGTGAGTTTCCAAAGGGTGGTTTGCTGTGGCTGCTGCTTTCTGTTTGGCTGCTAGAGAACCTCCTGCAATGGAGAAGCCACTGAGGAAGACAGCAAACAAGCACAAAACGTGTCAGACACTCTCATTCACACACACTAGTAAACACAGTTGTCCCATTTGTGAATAGTTCTCCAATTCCAAGCATGTGAGCCTGATTTGCTTCCATTTACTCTCCCATAGGTGGCTTTCTTCAGATCCATCCCTACAACCTTACAAGCATTGAGGCAAATCTATTGAAGCAAACACAAAAATCTAAGGTGGTTTAATTTTTAAATCAAGAAACTAAAGTTAATATTTATATTAAAAAGTTTTTACCTCTTTCACTAACCTCCTTTATTTGTTTTTAAGGACTTCTCTATATTCACAAATATGTCACTATCTTAATGAACAGGTTGTTTTCTGGTGTGTGTTAGAATTACTTTCACAAAAGGGACAGAAGAGAAATTCTATACCTCAATTGTATAATCTCTGGAAAAATTATATTTTCCTGTTGAATCTTAGTGAGAAAGAAGTCAAGGTATTAAACTCACAGTTAACAGAGATCTAGTCCCAGTAATTAAAAGAACATGAAAAAATGCCATTTTGTTTGGACACTCACAATAAAAAGGCTGAATTCCATTCCCAGTCACAATATACTAAATATAGATGAACAATCAATGATGAAATAATTCTAATAAAAAATGGGGACAAGACATCAGAAGTACCTTGTCTTGGAATAGAGGAACATAATAATTCAAGATAGGCCAGCTGAATATATCAAAACAGATCCTTATTCCCAACACTGCTTTAATCTTTCTGTGAAATTCCTGGACATTCAGAAAGTACCAGCTACAGCATAACCATAACTTCTAAAAAATATTTCATACCTGTAAATGTTTTAGGACTGTGATACTGACCACAAGCTGATCACAAAAAAGATTAATGGAACAATGGCTAAGAAATTCTCAGGAAAGGAAGAAGAGCCATTTTATAATTTAAAGCTGATCTATAAGTATTGCTGTAACTCCACTGACTCACTAAAATTAAGTGGTATCAGGTGAGGACCTGCCCCCAGATGTGTTAAAGATGGTGTCACGTCTGATGAATTTCACTCTGAAACTGGATGGTGAAGCTCTGTCCACTATCTTCCTAGACAAGCAAAATTAACTGAGGATTCAGTGGAAATAATTTAGTTCATATTTGAAAAGTACTTTAAATGAGTGTAGACATACATATGCAAACACACAGACTTGTCAAAATAGAACACTGACAATCCACTCACAAGATGCAATCACTGGGTAGAGGTTTTTTACTGCTTTGCATATGGAGATAAGACTGCCTTTGGCAACATATCTGTTTATACATTGTGGATAAACATTTTCATATAAAAATGTGAATTTGCAGAGAGATACACTATCGACAGCTGGAAATAAAATTCCACCTTCCACCATTCTGCTCTCCCTCATCTGAACTGTACCTATTTTCATCAAATTTTGCACACCAGGAGTAATATCAACAGAGGAGAAGAAAGTTAGATGTAGGGAAATTGCAGATATGTTGCTGTCCTCATTTTAAAGCTACTTTTCTGTCCCGAGTTCCTATCACAGACTGCACAGATGTACAAGCATGGATATTTCAATTCACAAAGACTGGGTCTTCTGTAAGCTAGTGAGACCACAAAGCCAAAAAAAAATTCCTCTTCATTATAGTTACATCTTTCTCTTTCCCTCCACACAGGTACCATGTAATTCCAGAGTACCAGAGTTAAAAAACGGAACAAATTAAAGCATGCTCACCCTGCACTGACTATGTCTGCAATAAGAACACCCAAATTCTGCCGTTTAAACTGAGTGAAACGACAGTAAATACATGAAAGGAACTCATCACCTTCTCTTTGAATGTACGTAAAAGATTAAATCAACAAAATAGCCGAAATTTAAAAAAAGGCATGTAAAATGCCCCATTTCCCTGTTGAAATGTCACTGTTTTAGTCCATTAGTCCACTATCTAGTTCATTCAACAGAACCTCAGGGATGTGCAAAGCAGCTCACCTCCTGATAGCAGACTATGAATGTGCTGAAGGACCAGATATGGAAACAAAATACCTGCAAGGCTTTATCTAACGTGACAGATGTATCAGGTAACATTTGGCCTGTTGGTCTGACCAGACACCACCAGGATTCCTGAATCACAAGTCCCTGTCCCTTTACAAGCATATGCACGATGCAGAATTTAATTAGCACTTGTATAGCTGTTCACTAGGAATCAAGATAATTCACTGACGTAATCTTCTGCTTGACAATACTGTTAAGATGCCTAACGTTTAAGACAATGCTGATCCAATAGTTTCCACTGCCATCTAAATCAGGCCTATCAGGTGCAAAGGAAATCAAAGCTGAAAATCAAGAACCTGGCTGTGACTATGATGATGCAAAGAAGTTCTGAACAGATCTGCTCATGACAAAGGTGTCTGAAAAAGTGGCTGAGCAACCAGCATACCCCTAGGGATTCAAATCTCTAGGCTGGTACAAGCTGAACAATTCCTGCCAGCCTGCACCCCAACACTTACATATCTCAGAGGTAACTAACTCAAAGAATCAGGAAAGAAAATATTTTAATGGTGACCATTTGAGGTACTAGCATTATTATCACCTGATGGTTTAAAAGCTATAGAAATCACATACAAGTTTATGTAAATGCTTTAGCAATAATTTTCTCCTTACTTAATTCAAAACTTAATTGAGTTAAAACCAAAGATCTTGGATGACTTTTAATTATATTGATTACATTATATGAACAGCATTAATTATTAAAACAGGAGACGCTAAAAGAGCATTTCTACTGTTCTGCTTTTCTGTGGTACATAGACTGAATCTTCAACATAGTATTAAAAAAAAAAGAAATGGAATCACATTGATTAACAAAACACCCAAAAAGTCAAACCAACCAACAAAAAAAAAAAAAAAAGATCAAACTCAAACAATAGGAAGCAAATTAATTTGGAAAGAGAGCTAGAAGGAAAAATAAAAAACAAGAACATTTATTGAGAAGAGGTATTTACTCCTTCAATTCATTCTTCAAAGTTTTGTGACTGTTGAATAGAAAATATTTACTGATTTATTTTTTCCACAGGGAACCACAAGCAGTAAAACTGACAAAATGCACCATAATGTTCAGTATCCCAAACATCAACTCACCCAATAAAGGAAAAAGAACAGCCGACCTATTCAGCCAGTTCCATTAGTCTAGAGATACTGATGGTGTCATTTCTTCAGGATGCTTTCACATAAATGATGAAAGTAAGGGTCTTTCATAGTTTTTCCCCCTCTACACAATTATGTTTGAACTAAAAATGTTTACCAGTAGTATCATTTGTTCTGAAAACTGTGTCAAAAATTGCAAAGCAATTTTTGCTCAGGTTAGTCCATCAATTACTCTTCTATAAATTTTTCACTGAACAGGAGTTTCAGCAGTGAACTGCCTCTCACCCCTCAGCATACCAGATGGAAAATCTAGTAAGTAAAGACTTTATAAATCTTGGATATTAGTCCAGTAAGATAATATTTCTATTCAAGATTTGGAAGCATTGTCATGTGTAGTAACAATGTGTTCCTGGTCCTGCCAGCATTTTCAGCCTAACCGAATTTTTGTTTTGGTCCCTAAGGTTATGCATGCAACTAATAACAGATGAATGCTCACTGTGCAAATCTGAGGTATCGGTGCATGAAGTTAGTGAACTCTTTACATCCTGTCACGTGACAATAATTTCCAATTGTTTTTGCACACGTACAGAAGTTAAAAAGTAGAATGTTTAATGGGAAGAAAAAACCAAACTTTCACATTCTGAATGCTTGCTGCGTGGTTCTCAGTATCTCCTATTCTCCTGTGCTGCACAATTTAATGGTATCCTTGCTTTAAGGAAGAAAACATGCTTCCCAAGGACAATAAAAAGGCTAAGAAGACTGCAGTTAATTGGAAGACTACATTTGCTCAGTGTGTCTGGATGTCTGCCAGATTCTTTTCAGTGACACTGCAATCTTTAAGAACTAAAAAAATAAAAATAAATGCCAGTGAACCTCCCAAAATATTAAATGCAACATACTCACATTTAATAGAAAGAAATAAATCAGTACATTCAAAAGCTATTGAAACAAATGTCATTGCATTTTAAGCATAATTCTTTTTTTTTTTGGGGGGGGGGGCAGGGGGGAAACTGTTTTCAAATTACTTTTACAAAATCTACACTGTATTAATGGAAAGTGTATCTTTATGAAAACACAAAAACCAGAGAAGCAAATTAGAAAAATTCTGCCAGTTTTGAATAGCAGAAGTCCAGAGTATGAGGAATGGTCAGCTAATCATTTAGTAATTCTAGCCTATTGTTATAAATTCCATTGTCCAGACTATTCAACATGAGCGGTAAAAGAAACAGTGCATATAAAAGTAAAAGGTGAAAACTTCTTACTTCAAACATTATTCTGCTTTACTAGTCTCTTACGGAGAAATAATAATAAAGAATTAATGACTACAGCAAATGGACCAGTATTTACAAAAAAAGAAAAAAAAGGAACTGAGGGACTTTCTTTAAAAAGCCCCCTTTTTACCATTGCTTGAAATGTCATTCTTTTCCGTTATAATTCTATGATACAAGAAAAGTGTTTATCTCATATACATCAAAACATTAAAATATAGTCAAATACAAGAAGAAGCCTGCTTCAAATACAGACAATTTTAAAGTGAAGCCTCGGATATTTACATAAATGTATAAAGCTTTTGCCATTTAAGTTTTTAACAGTCTTTCAGCCACTATATTTAAACAAAGAATAAATACATACACTAAACAGCAGACTGGAGTCACACTCATATCTCATTTCAAAACAGATCAGATTTTGAGTCAGATGTGGTACTGTGACAAGTTTTTGACACTGCTTGCAGTCACTAAGACTTATGCATTCACCACTTTGTCATCTCAGTGAAAAAAATCAACAATAAAAGAAAAAATGTACCAATAGACAGAAAAGTGTATATGGCCCCATAGGTAACAGATCTCCTTCCTCCCTCAAAGAATATGTTTGCACAGTGTCACAATTTATAGAAGTGCTGAAATACTGCCATGAATATCTAGGTTATCTGCATTTCAAACAATGTAGTGTTTATACTTTAGAATTAGAAGGTGTGTAAGTTAGGTTTTTTTTTTTTTTTTTTGCTAACCATTATGCATTCAGTAGTCTGATCTTTTCAGAAAAAGGGTTTTCAAAGACATTAGTTTCTCCAGAAGTAGAACTTGATGGACACCGACAACTATTTTTCTTGCACTATAAGCTTCTCAATGCCTTTTTGTCATCTCTGTCTCCATTATTGGTTTCAGTAAAATGATTTACACTAGGTTCTAGTGAATGGAAGGAAAAAGGAGAAAAAGAAATAATAATGAACCGATTGCTTATATCTTTGATCATTTCATTGACTCAGAAATCCTTCAAACACAGATGTAATTGCAGGCACTTGAATAGTAGTATGACTCCAATGGAAATTGCTCCTGGAAGTGTAAGAGTAGAAGGCTTTGTCAAGAATAAAGATTAAAAATCTCAAGCACTACACAAACTGTAAAGATTTCACAGATTTTAAATAAAAGTCCTCTGTTTTTCTCATATACTTTTTATGCACTTTATAAATACTTTTTTTAGCTAATAAAAGTCTACAGATTTTAACTTTCACTTAGAAAAGCTGCATTGAAAACTGAATAAAATGTCGCAAAAACTTACACCAATGAGGACTTAAACATCCAAACAAGTGTAAGGAAACAAGGAATTAATTTGTATATGGCCTAATAATAAATACACTTCAGATTAAGGAAAAAACCCAAACATAAAAACCCAACCACCAACCAAAGCCCAAATTCCAAACCCTAAAACATTCCTTTAGTTTGAAGTGGAACTCATGCTCACATTGCATTGCTGTAGTTAATCTGAAAATGAAAAACCACCCTGGATATATGTACAAATGGAAAAACCTTTCACTTACACCCCTCTCCTGTCTATTTGGGTGGAGGTCAAATAAACTTGTGACATTAATGCCTTCATCCAGTAAAATCACCTGAGGATTCATTAAAATGGCCAAGAAATTTTAATCTGCAGAGGATAATATATGTTTAAAGCCTGTAACAAGGCTTAAAGATTGACAACTGCTTACACCAAATAAAATGAAACAAAATTTTTCAAATTGGATAAAAATTGCATTGAAATACCCTCTTGAGAATTAATCTGTCAGACTTTTAGAATAAAATTCATGCTTCAACACAGTCTCAAGAAAGGACAATGCAATCAATAGAAGTCTTCATATGTTAGCAGACACCAGAAATTCTTAGAATTCTGGCTATTCAGATATTAATATCTAAGATATTCAGACATCTTAGAATTCTGGCCATTCAGCACTTCACATGTTGAGCATGCACTACCCCAGATCAAGTAATGTGTGCTCTTTAAATTTTAATACTGAAAAAGATTATACAGTTACAATATGATCTCCAGGGCTCAAGAAATGGCCCTGCATAGAGTTTTATTCTTGCAATTTATTAATTAGTCTAAAGCATATTTTGTATACAACCACTGACTTCATAAAGCCACCTCTTACATTTATTAGTTTTAGTAGAAAATATTCTTTAATGGTCTATCTTAATACAATTAAACCAATACAATAGTTCATAGAATTCATCCTCAGGCTTATTACATTGCTAATCTCTAAGATGAAGGATGGCAGCAGTTAATTCTGATGTTTCGTGTTTTGAAGCTCTTTTAATATTTGTCTTCTGCTAAAACAAAAAACCCAAACCTTCCAAAAAAAGTACAGCGTTTTAACAACTACATGTAGTTTCCTATTTGTTTACAGAGTTATTAAAACTTGAAGCAAACCTTGCTCCTTTACTATTGATCCAACCTTGTAATTGGCGAATTCTTCCTACCTTGCAGAAAAGTGCTAGAGAAAATACTTTCCCCCCAAAGGTGTAATACTACGATATTTTAAGCATTTATTAAAACACTTAATTTAGCCAGGGCTTCCTCCTAATTAAAAGTTTTCAAAATCTTAGCTTTGATTTAATTGTACCTTGCTACTTTGCATACTTGCATGAAAGACACAAATGTATTTTATAATGACAGTAGTTTTAGAAAAATAAATACTCCTTCAACTGTGATCATTGCATGTTGCTTTTTAAGATTGTTGTTTATACTTTTCTCAAGTAATCTTCCAATAAGCTTCAATGTAGAAAATCTGAGATAGACTAGTCTTGGGCTTTCTAGCCATACCACCATCACATTTATAAAGAAAGAACAAGATGAAGAGAGTACAGATTATTTCTACCTAAAAGTAAAATAGTTATGTACAAAAAAGTTTCAAATAGAGCATCACTGGCTATAAGGAAGAATGTGTCACTGAGAGTACAAGAGTATGAGGAAAAATCATTTAGCTGATAAAATGCTTTGAATGAATGCCTTTGCTATAGTACTACCAGAGCTGGCACACAGTGTTTTCTTTTGAGACTGACCCTTTCCAGTGGTAGGCAGGATTTTGATTTAGATAATACATGAAAAAAAACCCTAACCTGTCTGAACTGAGAAAAGGGTGGGCAACCATCACCAAAACATTTCACAGAAGGAATAGGTACAGTGGAAAAAACTTTCCATTCTTATAAAGGACAGCTACAAAGATTATTAGGAGGCTGGAGAATCTCTCTTATGAGGAAAGAATGACAGAACTGGTCCTATTTGTCTAGAGAGGAGGAGACCTTACCAGTGCATACAAGTATCTAAAGAGTGGGCCTGAAGAGAATGGGTCAGACCTTTTCAGTGGCATCCAGCAACAGGATAAGGGGCAATGTGTACAGAGTGAAACATGGGAAGTTCTATCTCAGTATCAGGAAAACTTCTTTACTTTGAGGGTGACAGAGCACTGGAACAGGCTGCCCAGAGATCCCAGGCAACATGTTCTAGATAAACCTGCTTTAGCAGGTGTTTGGACCAGATGATCTCCAGTGGTCCCTTTCAATCCCAAATATTCTGTGAGTCTATGATTTTGTTACTGTGAATAAATAAAACATTACTTGATTTGTTAAATATATAATCACAGTATTAAGCAATTATACCTATTAATCTTTCACACTGATGTAAATAACACCCTTGGCACAAACCAGACTTCCACATATGGAATGTCAGTTGCATCTATCATTGATAACTGGAGAATTTTATGGTACTCAAATATAACTACAATAATTAATTTATACATATAATATATAATAATTAATTTACTTACTTTCTCATTTTAAAAACTTTATCAAACAGATGTATGTGGAAATACTCAGACCTTTGAACACCTACCTCTGGTACAAATAATCCTTACAAAGGGAATAAATCTACTGAATTGCATAGCTCAGCTTTTTCTTTAAGTGCCAGAAGGACTCAGCAACAGGCACATGCTGGGCTGCCTTGCTCATAGTCCCCTCAGATTAATAAATGCAGGGGGGGAAGTATTTGTGGAAAACTACTCACAGCTTCAGCACTGTGGCCAAGTGCTCAGCTGTTAAGGGCTGTGTTAAGCCAGCAGGGAACCTTCAATTTCACACGTGAAAGGATGAAAGGGTAATTTCTGTGCCAAACAGAGGCCTCAAATTAAGAGTCTGGTGCATCTCTAATTCTATTTGACATGAAACACACTCTCAGAAGGGTTAGAGTGAAAAAATATATTATCCTGAGCTCTATTTACTAGATTATATATAAGAAACTGGAAACACAGACCTGGTATGAAAAAAATTTTTCTTCTTTACTTCTAAAGGACTGTAAAAGAAAGATTTGCCAGAATTTAGCATTCAGGAAATTTGATTCAAATGGACCAGTTATTTGTTAACAGATATGCACAGATCCAAAAACAAGGATTCAGATGGTGGCATGTCAAAACAAAAGCGTATCAGATTTTTAGTCCAGAATCTGGACCTCTATGCCAATTAAGAAGAATCTGGTAAATACGATGCTCAGCTAGCACATAAAGGTACTGCCATAAACATCTACACTGTCTCAGCAGGTGACTAACAAGAAATGAAATAAAACACAGCATACTTGAGGAAGTTTTCACTAAATCACAGAAAAAACCTCCTAGCATGGAAGAAATAAAGCAGCCCAATACATACTATATTAAATACTAGCTAATGTTTTTTTTAACAGCTTTCATTTAAAAAAAGAAGCCCACTGTTTGAGAAGACCACAAGTATTCCTCTTGCAATCTTCCTCCATTTGCACTTCTAGAATGTAGAACGAAACCTAACAATATCAATTCACATAAATAATCAACTAATTCAAACAGAGATACGTAAAGACTCACTTGCACGTGTTGCAAAGTTTGACATAGGATGAAAACGAAACCCATGATTACTGGGTTTTTTTTTAATTTTTATTTTAACTTTCAGCTTGCTCTCTGTAGGAACTACCAAACTTCTAAGCTATCCAGGGCTGGAAGCTTTCTTTGTATGAAGCAGCAAAAGGCTGTCACGTAGATCTCCTACTCAAAGCATTAGAGAGACAACTTAGCAGCTTCTGGTTGCAATTTGTTACCAACAGTGAAACAGCAGTAATAGTTGAGGCTTCCCAGCCACCAGACTTTCGAAAAGTCATTATATGGTTGACTGACATGGCAAAGGGCAAGCAAATGCTCACCTTTACAGATTTGCTATAAGAAATGTACTATTATACCCTTTTCTCTATGGAATGCTCTTTTGTCTCCTTTCCCTCAGCTTGTCATAACCCAGCACTTCTGTCACTTTCTCTTCTGAGCTGTGTGTCATTCAAAAGACCCTAGAATGCAGAAGAAATCCAAGCTTTTAACTCTACTCGTGCCCTGCTATTTTTGCTATTATCTAGCCCAGACATAGAGAAGACAATGCTAACAGAGCCTTTTTCTACTGTAGCAGTGGGAGGCAACTAAGCCCCACACTTGACTCTTGGTTGTAGCAATTAGCAGAAACAGCCTTGAGTGCGTCACCATCCTGAGAAGCAGGATAATGCCTTCCTCTGCCTTCCAGCCACTCACTTGATGTGTGGTGACTCTCAAAGAAGCTGAAACACATTAGAAAGACAAGTGCTAGCGCCACAGCAAATGATTAAGAGATGAAGCTACTGTTTCCTTCTTCCCAGGAAATACTTGGATGTTATACAGCTACTTATTTCTTTCTAAGGTTTATTGCTAAATCTGCAATAGGAAAAGCTCTCTAAGGATTTCCTCAAGCTCAGCAAAAGCACAAAGTGTGAAAGCATGGTGACTGTGGGGTGTGCATCTGCAGAGGGACCTTGGTCCCATCTCAGGTGATATGAAGAGTGACTGAAAAACGGATCCTGGATGGCCAGAAAAGGAAGTTTCCTTAATACATTACAAAGGAAAGAAATGGGTCTTCCAAAAATTATGTTGTTTCTTTTTCCCAGGGGCTACTAATGCCAAAATAATAAAGATAAGGAATTTTTTTAAGAACATTTACAGATACAGGAAAACACTAGGAGACTTTTTCAAGGTCAATAAGCAGCCTGCTGCTACTACTTATTCCACAGCTGAAAAATCAGAATACATAAGTCAATAGATGGCAAATTTTTGAGACCTGAAATGTGCAGCAAAATTCCTTCATACCAGAAAGAAGGCATATGAACTAGAATTCAGAATCAATACCATGCTGACAGAATGCTTCATGGTAAAACTCTCAGCTCTTTACAATATTTTTTTTTATTTCAGAGCTTAGTAAGAGAGACCTTGTAACATCAGGCATAATACTTTTACTTTTTAGCATTGACCCTAACTGCTGGATGAGATCTGCCTGAAACAAAGAGCAAATGTGGGCAGATCAGGCTACCGATGCATTTGGGCTATCAAAGCAGGAGGTTAGCTGCTTTTCTCCTGCTACACAAATCTGTGTGATGCACAGTGGCCTCACTCCAGGTCTGCTACTACAGTTGTTGACTTCCCTCCTTTTCCAGTGGATGCCTCAGCTGTTCTACCTTCTGTGCACAAACAGGGATTGTAAGAATGAAAGTCTGGCTGATGAACTTTTACACACTGAAAAATTATCACTGAAAGATTTACCAGCAACACTTGCACAGCCTATTTGGTCAAAGGTCCATGAGGCCATGAAACTTTGCACCGAGAGGCTGCTGGTAAGTTATTGTTGGGAGCAGGCTATTATACACATGGATCAAAAGTGAATATGAAACAAGGAGAGAGCTTTTCTTCATTAAGTTTAGTCACACAGTATAATGAGATAAAAAAAAACTAAATTAAAGTCTTGCTTACTGGCCCTGCCATTTTCCCAATATGATATACTCTTTCATAGTCTAAGTCAGTCATAACGAAATTAGATTTTGCCCTTCACCCAAATAGAGAAAAACCTCACATTTTTATTTTCTTGTTCTATAAAAACATGCTTATGACAGGCAATAGGTAAGTTCTTGCAGTTCATTGCTGACTCATATGCCAAACAGAATCATTAGATGAAACTGCTTATGAAGAGGTTGAATTTTAAGTAGTATATTACAGCTGTAAATATAATCCAATGACTCATGCTATGCAATTCACTACAAATCTGCTAGGCAATCAAAATTCAATAAGATTTAATTCACTGATGTTCAATAAACATGTCAAAATAATGTTTATAACAAATAACTAGAAATCACTATCCTTTGTCTACCAATGAAGATACTTATTTAAGGTGAATTTAAATAAGTTATCTTCAAAAATCAAGAACCCACTGTACAAGTCACACAATTATTTTGACTAAGTCGAGGACTCAATTTGACTTCAATTTTTAAATCTGGAAATTCTTAAATTAATTTTCATTAGCATTAGCAACTTTTCTGACTAGGATGCTTTGTAAATGATGACTTATTAGCATAGTTACTAGCAAAATTACAATTCACATAACTGTTCAAGTGAGATCTGAATAGTCTTATTTGAAGAAGGCTTAAACCTGTGGTACTAGTCCAGAAGCATTCAATTCAACTGCAAAGAAAGCACTTAGGAGGTATAATCACACCAAGTTCCATGTACTATGTCATATTTTCAATTAGTGTTTAAATGTGGGGGAATAGATGTTTAAATTGCAAATGAATTTGTTGGTATTGGCCAAAAGCACTTACAAAATCTGAAAACCTTAATTAAGCTCACCATGTTCAATGAACAAAATTTTAGAGGAATCATTAAATTTGTCAAAAAAAACCCACAAAAAAACCAAAAAAACAAAGAAGAAACAACTTACTAAAATAGAAAAACATAGTAACTACTTGACCTTATATGAGAAAATATCATTATCTTAGAAGTGGTAAAAAATGTGGAGACAATCTTTCTATACCACTGACAGTGAGAACAAATTCTGCAGAGACCTTAATTTCCTATATTGCACCGAAGTACTTCAAATAACAAACTCAGACAACCTGGCTATTGTCTACACTAAAGTTCAGAGTGGGTCAGCATAACACAGAGTATCCTGACACTTATTAACACTGTTGCTGAAAAAAGAGTAAATAGCCTATAAACAGAGAAGTATGGGAATATGTAATCTCTCTATATCCCATTTGGTTCTGAAACAAATTTCATATTAGAATTTACTCCATAATTACAAAATTATTTCAGTCAGACTGTGCAACTTCTAGGGTTACTGACAACTCCCTCCTTTTGCAGATACTTCAGAATGAGCTGGGCAGTGGAAAGAGCTTATATGATACAAGTAATGTGCAAACAGGGGAAAGAAGCAATTAGTAAAATTTAGTAATGTCAGTGACATCATCCATTGTAACAGTGATGCAGTTTATCGACAGGCCTCCCTCAAGCAGCCAAGTCAGAGATTCAAATGTACATCTCAGATTTTATAAATTTACATACTAGAAATCCAACACACTCAATTAAGCATATAGAAACTAAAACAGGCCACTAAATCCCAAGCACTTCAGCCTGCCCTTTGGAATTATGCTTTTTTGTTCTTAACAGATTCCCCCACAACTCTGGTTTGAGAGCATCTGCAGGTCTGACAAAAGCAGACTCACATCTACAGGACAAGAGCAGTTTGTCAGTCCCACAGCCTCCATAACTCTCCATGGGGAAAAAAAAAATTCCCTCTAGTCTTCTTTCTGAGTGTGGTCCGCAATTAACTTAAGTGGCACAACATGGCAACACTTCACAGGGGAAAGAATATGTTTAAAAGTTTGAAACTGCAATTTCTAAATTTTCAGTGACAGTCTTGGTCCTTAAATTTATTTTTCCTTACAATCAATTGAATGCCCAGATAATAGAATTTAAGAAGAAGTAATTAGTTAAGCAGGCATATCCAGGAATTTGCTACTACAATTACACATTAATAAAAGCGTATTATCTATACAGTAACTGACATTGGTGAGAGAAAGTAATCATTTATGGAATGCCAAACTTTGTGTGTAAGAAGTACAAACAATTTTTATATTCTAACTGTGGAATAGGCAAATTAGCACATAGCTTGTGATATTACAAGGTTATATTATTAACTATTCTATTTTGTATTTTCCTCTTTCAATCTACACATAGCAGACAGCAGCTGTTAACATGTCAGCAATCATAACTAAATCAGATTCAATATCACAGCTCAAAAAAATTTAGAAATTAATTTCTTTGCTGAATGATATGTTTTGGTTAAACAGAAGTTCATGTGAAATTTAGTAAATTGTTCTGATTAAACAAATAAAAATTGAACTCAACACTTTGATTTAAAAATACTTGAAATGAAACAGTTATCTTGATTTGGAGTTTTCTTTTTTACTAGAAGAGTAAAAATGAGTGTTTTCCTTCCTGTGAAATTAAATGTTTATGTAAAGAAGCCAATTTTATGTAATGTTTTGCTCATGTTTTCAATTAAAAAAAAAGTTTTCAAGCTGGTTTTCAAACTCCCTTACTCAGTAAAAAGTCAGTAACAAAATGGAGCTATCCATTCAGATTTACCCATCACAAGAACTCTTTCAATAAAATTCAAGTCGTAAGACTTGAATATGTGAAGAAGATATGAATAGTGGTAAGGCAGTGTACCTTCTATCATTTGGTAAGTTGTCTACATAACTGACTCTAAATCCAATGTTTCTCTAGGCCATCAGATCCTAAATGTTTAGGTAATGCAGCATGAAACATTTGCCTGAAGCAGTTCTCTTAAATTTTTTTGTTGGGACCATGTTGAAGCTTGTTTTGGCTCCAAGTGGCTATTCCAAGAAAAAAGCCTTCCTCACTGAAATTCAATATACTCGACTCTGACATTGAATCTCTTTTTAAATGATGAAAGGAACTCTTAAAATTTTATCTATTTCTTACCTGTTTTAGATTCCAGAAAATATTATCCCAACTTTTAAAAGGGTATAAAATCATCAAATGCTTCCTTTCACCATCACTTCTAGAACAATGTCTTATTCTCCCAGCTAGCACAGGGAGGATAAAAATTTTTCTTCAAATTACCTCAGATTTGTATCTGAGAAAGGTACTTTCTTTTCCTAATAGCTGCATCAGTTATTCCATACAGTTCATTGTACTCATGAAGCCTGAGCACACTTTACAACTACAATCATAGTGTAAATCATAAGAATAATGAAAATGTACACTACTGAAATCTCATAGACAAGAAAAGCAAAATATAGGTGCACAAACGCATTATTTTACACTTAAAACAATATTTTACACATTAATCTTCTGCTAGACTTAAAGGTGTATCTGCCATTCTACAGCTAAAAAAAATTTTAATTTTAGTTACTTTTTATTAGTCTATTTAAAGCTTTTGACCTTTCTAATTTATGCTTTACTAGAGAGTCAGGAATAACCTTCTGCACTTCATTAAAAGTTTATTCAGGTAAAATTCAGATATATACTATATCCTACAAGTGAGATATATTGTGTAACCCTTTCAAATTTTATTTGTACATTTTTAACACATGCCTAACAGATGTTACAATAACTTTGATTTTCTAATCAACTTCCTTTTAATACAGAATTTCCATTAATATGAAAATAAAATACTGAAATTTTAAGGCATTTTTGGTGCAAAGAGCCTTTTAAAAATACTTTATATTGTGAATAAATCTAGGGAGCAAAGAAGAAGGCAACAGTTTACTTTCAAAAAGCAAACTCAGCTATGGCTCATGGTGCAATGTATACAGAATCAATCAACACCTTGACTTAACTATCTTGTTTGCAAAAGCCATAAAGAGATGTCCAGGAAAAGTAAAGAAAAAAATAGGGGAAATGTACACAATACTCCTCTCAGTGCTCTTTGAATCAAGCCATTTTTGTTAAAGGTAGTTTGAATGAATTTTCCAGTCGTACCTTGAAGCCATTTACACTGTACCAAACACAGAATTGCTCACTACATTATATAGCGCCATGACTTGTGTTTCATAAAAAAAACTTCCTTTGGTTTGTTTAGAAATGAACTTCTACCAAGTTCAGCTGATATCCCCTAATAATATAGAAAAAAATAATGTTTTTTAAAGAATGGGTGCTAAATATGTTCACCTCATACATTCATGTGAGGATGTGCAAGTACCTTTAACCACTGGCAGGCAAGTTTGGACTTTGTGATACCTACTTATCTTCAAGATATACTTATAACAGTACATTTGAAACAGAAAAATACCAAATTATATTTCAGTACATTAAAAAAAGTGTAAGAAATTACAGGAATTCACTTAGAATAAGGAATAGTAGAGCAGTTGTTCTAAAGGAGAATTCTATGCAAACATATTGTCATGGTTTAGGAATGGTAATCCCTAATTCAGTGCCCTCACTGAGACTCTTCCAAACCACATGCTGCATCCCTGGGCAGGATGGATTTGAGAACTGGAGACTCTACAGGTGAAGATAATGGGCTGAGATAAGAACAACTTACTGGAAAGAGCAATGAAGTAAGAAAACAGTAATAGCAACAACATCAGTGACAAAAGGTGTAAGAAAAAGAAATTATTTCCACAGAAAGCCTGCACAATAAACAAATACCGACTGGGAACCCCTTTTGCCCAGAAGAGAGACACCATGACATGAGGTGATGTAAAGCAACATCAAGGCCCCAGCCATGCTTCTCCCAGCTACTGCAAAAAATTAATCTTGTCTTGGCAGAAACCAGAGTATATCACCCTGAAATGAAGGATGTACTTTAAAAGCTTAAGTGATTTGAACAATTAAGACAAATATCAACATTAATTGATATGATTTATTTAAAATTCTTGCTGCTTTTGAAAAATGCCACAATCCTTCCTTAAAGTGTTCCTGCAGGAAAATAACCCTGGGAGGCTGAAGTACAAGTCTGTGCCATCATCATCTATGACTACAGCTCTATAATAACAATTATGGCCTTTGTACACCTGTTGCATTATCTTGTTGTTGCTTGCTTGGTCAATTAAATTAAAAATTACGACTAAAATTTTAAAAAATGAAATTAAAAGAACAATAAATCTCAGAAACTCGTTTAATAAAAGGAAAGTGTGTATGTTTATAAAAGTATAGTAAAAAATTTAAAATTTGAGTGCTTGATTTTTCTTTTGCATTAATTTAACATAGCTATGAACTGATCCCACTAAATTATCCAGGTTCAAAGCACATAGTTATAATATGAGTAGGTTTTTTGGCACACATGATTGTGACAATTATGAGGGGTGTCTGGCCAGCTCTACAGTCTGAGAGAGGATGCTACTGAACTGCCAGGGAAGCTTGCCATTGAGAGTGAGAGAGAAATGAAGTACTTCAGAGGCTTAATCCAAAATACAGGGAAAATGCCCATGGCATTCAGTCACCTCTCTCTTAAAGAATTTAGAACAAATATAAAAACTGCTTAAATACACCTAATAAATTATATGCTATAAGTATCTGGCAGTTACAGCTTAAACAATGGAAGTCAATTTATATATATATACAAAGGGAGCTAAAGCTGTATAATTTTACAACACAAAAGGTGTCATTCATTTATGCTAGAAATTCAGTGATATAAAATATTCTCCATATGGTTTAACTTCAAAAAGAAAAAGAAATCCAACACACAATTGGAGGTTTTCTAACACATTCGGCTGTGTCCAGAGGAATGTGTTTTTATTTTTTCTTATTTGTTACAAAATAGAACTGAGTGGAGGAAAAAGTAATTTGCATCTGTTTTTATACTATACTTTATTGTTTTGACTCATTGTCTGCTTTAGTTTCACTCTGTCTCACATGTACATGTAGGTGACACCTACTGAAGATACCTACATACATTTTTTGAGGCTTACATATAAGCAAGATTTCCTTATCCTATATTAAGTTGAATGTTTTTTTAAAAGAAACAGGAACCCAGCTGTCCTTTGTGAACTGCCTTGTTGCAAAGAATTCATTTTTATTCCAGCCATTTCTCCAAGCAGTCAAGATGTTTTAAAACTGAAGCTGTGCAAGCAAACCATTGCAGGTTGCCTGACAGCTTTTAACTGCCAGTAGATTCAACAGGCACATGCTCTGTTCCATCTTCCAGCAGCAAAAATACACAACGTTATCAGAGCCAGAGCACAACCACACAGAGCTGCACACACCTTGCCATATTTTGAATACGGTCCCCGAGAATCACTGCAAGCACAGTTGCACATACAAGAGTAGCTTCACCTGTAAGTTACTTATTTATGCAACTATCATTTACAGGTTTTCAAAAAAGATATATCTTGACACACTCAAACAGAGTAGAGATGATTCCTATCTAAAACTCTACGAAAGTGTAGCAACCTGAACTGTGAATTGATCGCAGCTTCAGAAATATTTAGACTGAGAATAGACTTGTTTCAACCTTAAACTCATTTTTAAGGTCTAAATATTGCAACACTATTCTACTATGGAGGGGAAGGATCAATAGCCTATGTCACCAGACATGCTGCTGACATACTTAAGAGATACAGAAAGGGCATATACACTGGGTGGCATTTTTCTACACACAGCCCTGAATTTCCTAAAAAATTATATTTGCAAAATATAGAAGTTTGGAACTTAAATGTATTTGACACACACAAATTTCTGCTAAATTGCTGTTTGCTTCCTGTTGGTGCATTTCTTCCTTCCTTCATATATTCTACTTGTAGCTAAGCTATTCACTACTGGATCAGGCATTTACCCTCCTGTTATTATTAGCCCATGTACACAGCAAGTTACTTAATTGCACCTCCAAAATAACCCAAATGAAAAGCAGAACCATGAAAGAAAAGTGATTGAAGAAAAGGAGAGCCCAAACAGCAACCGAAATCTGCAGGCTGGCACCAGTTTACATCTCTATTTACATGACCTTTTTTTTTTTTTTGTTTTGGAGATCATCCCTATCCTAGCATATTGTCTTGTCAGAGTCTGAAATGCAAAAAATGATCTGTACCTCAGTGAAATTTGCATGTGATAAATTCCCGGATCTGTAAGACTGATGTAATTTTTTATGATTTTAATAATAATAATGCAACTTTATTGGCTTGTACATTTGTGAGGAAGCTAATTAACTTTTAAATGTAGTGTCTCCTTGAGGGAAAGTAAATGTATTAGCAACTGAAAAGTAAAATATTGTTCAGAGCTGCCAACCATGATGGAATGGTGATGAAACTAATGAGAGTGAAGACAAACAGAAGCAACATTAAGTGAAATTTGGCTTTAATTCTGATCCTATACTTAGAGACTCTCAGAGTCTCTATCAATCCTGTGAATGACTAGTACTTTTTGAAAAGGACAAATTTTTTTTAACAGTACTAGACTGAAGACTCTACTAAATAGAACGTGGATAGAGCCACATACATGGACAACATACCAAACAACACCCTAAAGAAAAGAAAAACCCAAGTTTAAATATCAGTTTTCATCATGTATCATTCATTACATATTTAGTAACATTTGGGTACTCAAATATTTATTATACTTATACCACATACTATTAAAACTTTCAATAGATTTCAATATAAATGTAAAATTAGATTTCAATATAGATGTAAAGATTTCAATATAAATGTAAAATTTCCAACTTGCATGTAAAAAATCAGTATAAAGAAAGACCACAAACACTGTTTCATGAAATTAATTCTCTAAACTTAAATCCTTAAAAAATATGGTAACAACACTGGAGAGCAATAAAAATAATAACAGAAAAAAAAATCAAACTTTTTTTGTGGATGCAGGGGTAAGGAAGGTCCATTCTAACAACATATAACGTGGAGCTAATGCAGTGGAAGCGTTATACCAGGCACTGTACGAACAGTCCTTGTCCATTAACACACAATTTCATCCAAAAGAATTGTGAGTGAAGAGGTAAAATATTGCTACCAAAATATACACAGCAGCAAAAGTCACAACTGCCCAGAGTTGCTTGAATTCAAACTTGTGCTGTTTGCAGGGAGCACCCTCCTTGAACATCAAATGCAGCTGCAAGAACCAGTCCACAAAAACCCCCATATTTAGGATTCTTTTTTGCTTGTGTTTCATCAGCAGCTACAACTTCTGCCCTAGTCATTGGCCTTCTCTAAAGCAGATTTCCACCAATTCCACTTGCTGTATTCAAGGAACATAAATTGTTCTTGTAACTGAGGGCAAATAAAACAATTTTGTCCTAAATACTGAAAACAACACCTTAACTTCATACCAATGCAGAGATGTTCTGTTATTGTTGCTGATTTTCCACAGATGGTACAGATTATGCCCCTGCAGTTTATGTCACCTAGTAGTTCTGCTTTTATTGCAGCATAATCAAGTCCTCTGCTGAAAAATAAGTGTAGATCTTGCAACACCCATACAAACACCTCCTAGCTATGACAAGTTGGGATCATCAGTATAGTCAAGATAGAAATATTCACAAAAAATGAAGCAGTTCATCTTTATACTGTAAATATTCATTACTCAAAACTGAACCAATTTGGAAGAGATAAATTCTTTTCTGTCCAAGATAAAAATGAATTTATGTCTCACTCAGATTTATGACTAAGTTGCACAAGTTGGATTTTAATTATTCTACCAGTCTCACAATTTTGTGAGTTAGATCATTCTTTTCAGGATAATCAAGTTAGAAAAATTCATCCTTTTTTTCTGGCAACTCAGCCATGGTGAAATGTGCATATGCAGGGGGGAGTAGTAAGATCATAAGAGATTCATAAAATCTTATATTATTTTACAATAGAGAAGAAAAAAAAGAAAAAGGAAGGAAGTGGGATTCTAATATGAGACTGAAGACATTACTGCTGCACAGAGAATCTAGCAGTTCAAATGGTACTCTTAAGAGTAACTCTTCCTAAGATAATTTCTGGGTAAAAACTTGTGTGAATTTTTATCAAGGCTCTAAAGAGGGAATTAGCGTGAAAAACCTTCTGATGAATACTGAAATGACAAAATACGATCAAAAGTATAGATAGAACTGCTCAAACATGTGCTATTTCTTCATGGAAGCACAATTTCCAAATAGTAACCACATCTAATGTGGGGTTTTGCCTATTTAAAAAAAAAATCTATAAGGTAAAATCTTCTTCAGAGGCTTCTATGTGATGACAATTCAATGTTTTACATATACCTTGTTAGTAAGTTTGTCCACTGAAATGCACTGAAAACTACAGCAGATGACACTAAGTAATTTTTTGAGACATGTTAGGAGACAGGTATTGAAAGGAAAAATTATTAACAAAACTCAAAGCAAAATGTTTCATTTTGTCAATTAGATATTTTCCAAAGGTTACAACTTTTCTGTGCTGAATTAAGAGTCTAATTAAGCTGTCTATAATACAGATGACTAAGCATCATGAAAAATGGCAAATCTGTAATATCCCCTTTCATTTAACTGCAACACCTAAATCCAACAATGACAGTGTGTGGGAGGAAGCACTGTTTTCATTTCCAGTTATCAATGTCTTTAAAAAGTTTTTGAAATCTGTGACCTGCTCTTTAATTTCCTAATGCACTCTGGAATTATACTAATAATATATAATTACTACTGAAGTTTTGTATGTTAGTTTTCTGACTAATTCTGTAGTTCAAGGTCACTCCTACAATTATATTTTCCTTGTGGGCAGGCACAGGTGTCTAGTTTCACTGTTCAGAAATATCATCTTTTTCTGGCCTGTTAGTGTCAACAAGTATCACAAAGTGTAAAGAGATGCTTGGCAAAGCTGTCACAATGAATGACCTTTCTGTAGCTGAGATAGCATTTGCAGTATTGCACAAGATTACCATCTAAGAACATGTTTATTTGGCACCTATTAGAAATGGGCTACATGCCATCTTCACAGATGGCTCTAAGCATTCACCACTAAACTATCATGTAACTTTAGAAACGTGAGAGTCGAGGGCAGGGTTTCTAGTATGAGAACATTCACATGTCGTCACATTTAAGTTATCTGCCATTGTAATTCTATTGTGAGCTAAATTAACCTTCAAAGTGTGAAACCACATTTTGCAAACAGGTACAGGAATAGTTGTTAGAGTCATCTACAAGGAAAGAACATGAATTCAAATACCTTGAGAATTTCCTGCTTACTGCTCACTTTCCCTACAAGGGCTTCAAAAGTAAATACTATCCTACTGTATTACATGTAAGAAAAAAAAATGGAATGGTATTTCCACAGATATAATTCCAAAGATATGATGAGTCCTAGAAACATGTGACACTGACACCCAGTACTGTTTATCTCCTGTTCTAGACAAAAAATTTATCTGTCTCCAGCTGACTTGCACACAAGTTGGATGCTGCAAAGAATTGAAACTTTGCATGTTTCCAACAACTGCTTGCCAAATCAAGTCTGTTTGCAGAATTTTTTTTTTCCTGAGACTTTTAAATGGGAATTTCCTAAAGCTCCAATGAACAGAGCTGCATGATGACAGGAAGGGAGTAGGACTGACCAAATAGAAATACATCTTGCCTAATATAAATATACTCATAATAACGTAGCATTTGAATTCACCTGGATATAAAGGCCAACTTAATTCTAATACTAAAGAAAATATTATGCTCACTAATGGTGAAACTTTAAATGAGAAATTTTATATCTATATTTTTTACATAATACTGTATCAGAAGAAAGAAAAGGAAGATAAGAAGTTCTATTATTTGTAGGAAGAGTTTGCCTGTGCTGTAGAATTAGATACCAAGACTTTTAAGCCAGCAAATTACCATGAGAGAATTGAAAACAATGCAATTTGTAAAATAGGACTGCACCTTTTTTTTGTAAGTTTCAAGAACTAAGAGAATCAGACTTCTCTTCTTTTTCCTGTTGCTGATATTTAGGAATCTCAGATAAATTGTAACTGTGCTTCCAGTCCCAATCTGTAGATTTCAGGTAGTGCTGGCCTCCCCAGGGAAGTACTTCCCACCAGCAGTTTGAAGTGTATGGTGTGTTAGAGATGAATATTACAAGTGTGCCATGAAAAGGGTGTGCAAAGGCAAACCAGTACTGGGATCTCTTTGACCAACACCACTACCAACGAGAGAAAAATAGAAAATAGATTTCCATTTCAGCAGCGTATACCATTTCTTTAAATGTACTAACTTCTTTAAAATAAATATTTAGGTAGTACTGTACTGAATTCCTGTTGAATTTATGTTTCCCAGAAAAAGTTTTTTGCCCATGATCTGATTCTGGTGTTTGATGAAAAAACAATACATAATGGTATAAAGTCTGACTTCAAGGTTGTACTGAATGACTGATGATACTAGAGGACAATCAATATATTTTAAAATATTGGCCACTGGATTTTAGAACATTTGACAGCAATCTCTCTGTAATTAAAGAATGTGGTACTTTTGCATGGCTAGAGATACCATTTATTATTTTTTACATATGTCACCAAAGTAACATCAAAAACGTTCTGAAAGATTGCTACTGATCTGTTATTTCCCTCAGTATGTTCATGCAGTACTTGTGAACTAATCAAGACTCCAGTATGACTTGCTAATAATGATAGGCCAAGTAACTTAGACAAGAAATTTCTGTTTGGTAATGGGTTCATTGAAATATTCAAAGTCAAAAAAAATAAGCTTCAAATCTGTAATGGTGCAAGCTTATAGTTTTCCCAAAACTTATAATTTCCCCAAAATTATGGTTTAAAATGCTTTTAAAAAGAGAAATCAAGCAAATTAAAAAAAAAAAAAAGTAAATCAACTTGTTAGAAAATACATGAAAAGCCCACTCAAAATAGATTTTATATGATTCAGACAGTCTCTTATTGAAATTTAGATATGTTTTAGTACTTATGCTCTGGAGCCAGCATTGAAAACACTGTAACAGCAAAACTGAATCAGATATTTAACAACATAGAATTGCAACCAAAGAGTATCATCTTTCTTACACTTGAAACTCATTGTACTGTTTGACATATCAGTGACAAGTCCTTGATACAAATCCTATAATAAATTATCATTCAATTTAAAAAATGCAAACCAGCACTTCTAGTTGATATTTTCCTACATGTATACCATAATTTCAATTGCAATTCATATATTCCAAGAGAAAATGATAGTTTGACAACTGCCTTTTTTCTCCTGGCAGACATTGAGAAGAATCTGATATATATGACCTGTGGACATGACTACATAATTTTTATTCATGTTCCAGAAAAGCAACATATTTACATGTCACCACTCTAGATGTATTATTTTAAAAGCTTTTGTGACATTCATGCACAGAATGTCTCATTGGCAGTTCTAATTTTTTTTATGCTTATCTGTTCCCATTCATAGTGTGTAATTTTCAGTTTTACTTCCTGAAGGGTGAACCAATAGCTCACCCAAAAAGTTCCAGGTCCATTTTGCCCCAAGGTCTATCCTTATGATACTGGTAACACAATACCTTTTTGCCACAGGGATAGTACCATAAAAATCTGAAAGTGACACTGCAGACAAGTGGGAGTTTCTGGGCCCTACTTGAATTCTGACTACAAATATCAGATTTCCTTGGAGAACTCATTTCATTGCAGCTGCAACACAAACTGATAATGAAGAACCTAATTCTCTCCTTTCTTCTCTTTGTCAGTACTAGTTTTCACTAACTAGGAAATCCTATGTTTCCTAAACTGTGCAAATTGGACACTTTCAGATCATTTTCAGCTGCTCATTTCACTGATGGTTTTCAGCTGAGACATTTTGGTGTGAGTGATCCATTACTATTTCTGGAGTGGGAATAAAGTTTCACAAAACTATGATGCACATTTCATGAAAAAACCCACAAAAATCCAACCGCAAATGACTATCAGGATATCAAAACTTATGCAATGGGCTTGCTCTGTGGAGTTAATTTTATTTTTATACTTAAATACTTAAATCTGAAGTAATCTCAAAACCCTCTCTTTTTTTTTTTTACATTAGGAAGAAAACAACTTCTTATATTCTAGGCAGAAGAAAAGACTTTATGATGACCATTTCTATAATTTTCAACCAGACATTGGCACAAATGTAAATAACTTTTTCTTTTAAGAGGTTGCATGAACATAGAAACATTTCCAATTATTCTTAACATTCATCTTTAGAGTTCTAGACAGAGGAAATATATGGGCACTTTTAAAGAAATGAGGATGAGAAACAGCCAGTTGTCAGGCTACTGCCAGTATCTGTGAGGGATGCGGGCATGTGGAACAACATCCAGTCACTGTTTGTTTTGAAGGTGGCAACTTGAACTGAGTGACAAGCTATTAGTATTTCAGTGGTGCTTTTAGCACTTCAATAAAACCAAAAGAGCTAATAGAAAGCATATTTGCAATACCACCAAAAAGTCTCAAAGCAAAGCAACTTCTCAAATAAAGTGAAGTTTCCTCTCCTTCGAGGGAGACCAGTATAGGTTTTGGTGGATGAAACACAGGTTTTGGTGGGAAAAAAACCTGGTAAATGAGTCAGTCTTTTAATGACAAAGTCATTACATTAGATCACTGATTCTAACGGTTTTCAGTTAGGTTCTAAAACTCCAGCACTGGCTAAATTAAACTGATGTTGAAGAGCTGGGACTGCACGTTAAAATAATGTTTGCTTTAACACAACTCTGGGAACTTTTTCCTCTTGTCCTTAATCTTCACTGTCTACAACCTCAGTTGATAGCTGCCCTCTACCACTTCAGGAGCTGTTTGAAACACGATTGTAAAAGGCTTCAAGTGATCTGCTGAACAAGTGTAATATACTGCTACAAAGTATTTGGCTGAATTCAGATCCACCAAACTGGGAGTGCTATTTTATTAAGAGTTCCCAGAAAACTGATTCAGCTAACAATTTGGAATAGCAGTAAGTACTATTGAAACAGGACACTAGTAGCATGAAGTAAGTGTAAATGGGATGATTTGGATAGAATTAAGTGGGTTTAATGAGGCAATAAACTGAAATAAATTGTTGATCCCTGTCCTTTAACACATCAGCTATCAAATGCACAATTAAAGGATAGACATAGACTTGAAAACATGTAGGTAACACTCAAGTACAGGTGGCTTCAGGAGACCTCAAACAAACAGTCCCACAAAAGGATCATGAGTCAAGATGCCTTCAGACAGAATGATTAGCAATCTGTTAAGCAAAAGGAGACACTGCAAGTGAAAAATCACTATTTAAATAAGTCACTAAGCAGAATACCTACCTAATTCTTATAAAGACAGTTGGAATTAAATGGTATTATTCAATCTAGAATATGTGTATATTGTATGAATATTCAAATGCATGCATCATCTGCACATACATTCATGTCTACATGCAAACCATATACAAACATAAAAGCTTCTACAATCAGAGTAGAAGTCATATCTTCTACTGCTTATGTCTCAAAACCTCTTGGAAAATATTTTTAATGTTATCTCAAGAAACAAAGAAAAAAAAATTAATTCCCTGACGGCAAGCATCATACATAACTGAATTTGTGAAGTGCTGCGACAAAAAAAACCAATAGTATCAGCATTCCTAAAACAAAATCTGTAACTATCTGTAATCTACATCAATACTTTTAAAATGGTACAGTTGTCCCAGAAACATGCATGAATAATTCTGCAGCTTACATCTTTTCATCATGTCCAGTCAACTGAGTCACTAGGACTTTGGAATAAATGAATTTTGCTCCATGGGCCAAATCATTAATCAACCTTTTGATGTCACTCCATTTTTCCTTCAGTAGCAAACCAAACTGTAGACACCATGTGTGTAAAGTACACACAGGAGGGTATCATAAGCACAAAAAATTAAGACTTTTAAAAAGTGAGCAATACAAAATAGCAAAATAAGATATGGTACAGATAAGGCATATGGAAACTAGAGAACCATAATAGTAATTCTGAATCTCAACAATATATTCATCCTAACTTCTGCAAGATCAAATTTATCTGAGCTAGTACACATGAGAATTTCATAAACAAAGTAATTTCTGCTTTTCCCTATATAATGCCATCTCATCCTATTTAATGATTTTTCACACAGTTCTTAAAGCTACAGACTTATGTTTGAATTTGATTTATATGTGCTCTAACTCAAACCATTTTTTACTAAATTTATATAGGCAACAAACTTCTATTGGTTGTGGGGATGCGACTTTTTTGTGTATCTGTTTTTGTGGTTTGAGTTTGGCTTTTTTGTTTGGGTTTTTTTGTTTTGCTTTAAAAAACAAAAACAAAACCAAAACCCCAACAAAAACCAAAGGGAGGTAAAAAGAGAGAACATGACAGAGAGGTATCTGTTCTAATTTTTCCAAAACCAGAAAACTCCGAGATTCTTTCCTCAGAGGAAATATGATCTAGAGTTCATATAACACAATAACAAAAAGTGAAAAATGCAAATACTAGAGGGAATGAAGCGATGATACTTTATGAGAAACTAGATAAAAATTCATGCAGATTCCTCAGGCATCAGCCCATTTTGAGGTAGTTCGCTCTTCTGTTCCATTCTCCTACCCCACTCAAAGGAATAATTTGTTTTGAACTTAACTTTAAGATTCATACTAATGGAAAATCAAAGTAAGAGAATAATTTATGGAAGGTCTCTCTCTAACAGAAATCTTGTTTAGGAAGATCAAGGGAAGAAGTAGACAAATACTCTTTGCTCTTATCCTGTGCTCTTTGAAAGTGCAGATAAGGAGACTAGCCTGCAAATCCAAAAGCAAAAGAGAAAACTAGAAGCCACCTCTATGTTAGAGACCAGTCTTCATCCAAAAAAGCAAACTTCCCCAATATGAGAGGGTTCTGTTAAAATTATTTTGTATATTAGCCTGAAAACTGGGAAAAACAATTGTGGAAAACAATTTTCGCTGTATCTTTCTGACCTTCCCTTCCCCTATTCTCTAGAGAACAAACAATTAAGGAAATACAAAATAACTTATATTCTCTGCTGCTATATTTTGGCTATGTCTCATGAAAAATAAAAATATGGTTCCTTTGACAGTCTTACTAACACCTATTAATATATTAGCTTTGGAGCAGAAGATCTGGTTAGTGAAACAGATTTTATGCTAGAATATGATGCCAAATAAGAGTGTCTATAATATCTCATTGAGAATATATACTTCACAAGAATGAGGCAACCACCATTAAAAAAAAAATAAAAAAAAAATCAGCATTTACAAAGTGTCCCCTGTGCTTAATAAATGTGAAGTTAGATGAAATTTGCATGTATTCATTTCCTTCCTAGAATTTCAAAATATGTATGCCAATATCAACAGTGACTAGTGTATTAGTCCTACTAGCTTTTTTGTAATTTCTCCACAAATTCACTACTGATGAAAAGGTGTTGATCTAGAAATTTAGTTTGGACTGTCTTCATGTTACATACAGCTCCAAAACCAGCCAAAACTCAAAGGCATCAGAACAAAGAGGCACTTTGGTGCTTGTGGGGGAAAAAATACCATCACTGTTTTGGACTTAAATATGAAATATTTTTCAAGGAAGTCTGCTTCCTATAAACTGAAGTCCATTGCGTTTGATGTAATGAACCCATATTTCTGTATTTGGGGTGGCTGTCCAATTCAAACCATTCATTAAGAGTCACCTGTAACTAAACAGAATTAGAGAAGAAATAAAAAGAGACTACAACCTCATTTTTCTGTATTACAGGAGAAAGGAGCCAGATGGAGATATAGAGGAAGAAATTTATTCTGTGCTATTCTGCCAAGAGAAAAAAGTAATTCGGACAATTTCATAGGAAATCAGTCCCAATGCACCATTTAATAGATTAGAAGCCTTTGTGTAAAACAGCATTCAATCTACTGTGGGTGTCAGGCTTAACATCGAACAGGCAATTACACACCTCTAATTCGGAAATAAATTATTCCAATTGCTTGAAAGTACCTATAAGAATGTATGCTTCATGGAATTCAAAGAAATTAATAAAACTCAAGAGATTAATGGAAACTTCAGAAAGACTAGAGAAGTTATACAGTGCTGTGAATTTTTACAGTGACCAGTTCATCTTTCCACTTGAGTTTGTTGATCTGACAGTAAACATAATTTAGAATTAAATAAAATAAGATATATCAGGCCACTACTAATTATAACTTAAACAGAAAAAATATTAAATTGAAGAACTCTAAAAATCTTTATTATTTAAAAAAACCTTTAATCACAGGGCCAACACAGCAATTATTCTCTCTCAGATATTTTCTTTCAGCCTCGTGACCGCCAAGACAATCCTTGACTTCATGCAGCAAATGTACAAGGGAAGACGAGAAATTGCAAAAGTACAAATCAGGCATCCACTTGTCACTGATGCACAGGCTCTAGCCAAATAACATTTTCCAAGTCTATATGCCTTTAATGCTAGAAAAACTTCTTTCCAAGTCATTCTGTCTTATAGTAGACTTTTCTAGAAGTGCTATATAATTCCTTTCAAGAAGGAGTGACACGGTGTGATGCTTTGTGGTGCTTTTGTTTGTTCTTTGAAGTAGTAACAATGGAAGGGAGAGAGTTAATCACTCTCATCTCCTGAAATAGGGAACAGTTGCTGTGCTTTGGGCAGAATTCCACTGTTGCTTTTGTAAATGTACTAATGAGCCATTGTCGTAGTGGTGCCAACCTGGCATTAGCAGTCACCATAAATTTACTGCAAGAACACTGCTGTTTGTAATTAGCTCTTCATTACACAATCAGGCTGATTTAGAGAAGCTCTGGTATGATTTGCTCAGCAAATGAAGCAATATAATTACACCTCAGTTGAAATCAACAAATTAGACTGCTGTTTGCAATTGGCTGTATTATATGCTGTTAGCATGCTAGCAATTGCAGGCCTGCTGTGGCCTTTAGCACTTAAATAAAGTAAGCATAATTAAAGTACTGAATATTTTTGAATTTGCAAGATCAGCTGCATAATAGTCACAATTCTTTGCAATTAAAAAAGGACCCAAGATTTATATGTCTCAAACCCTCCATAAGCTTAAGCCTCCATGTTGATAACACTTAATGATACATATAAAAATCACTTAAAACTACAATGAGGATATAGTCAAGAGGGTCACCCCCATTGTGATTTATTCTGCAGTCAGCACTGAAGACTTAAGACTATTCAGACCAAAAGGAGCAGGGAGATATT